>CM048923.1:492500-1115000 GCA_026686955.1 Epinephelus cyanopodus | reverse complement strand
AGGTAAGAGACACACACTCTGTCCTCACCTCACACACGTAAGAGACACATACTCACACTGGAAAATAATTCATTGTCACAAGAAATTATAAAAACACGTTTGCTAAACACGAGTTTGTCTTATTGTCCCTAGTTATTACTTCCTCATGTAATATGATTTGATGTGGAAGTAGTGAACGTATCAAATAGCTAGCATGCTAGCTAGCTAACTCTGTTTATTGTGAACTCCTTGATCATAACAGAATATAGAAACTGTCACCTCCGATCATTCTGCAAAGGACGCCACAAGAAAACATGTTCTTTGTTGAGATATTTGTGTCCAGCTGCCAGATACTACAGCTAGCATGCTAATGTTAGCAAGCCTTCACTTTCCTTTGTCCTGTTTTTCAAGCACAACACATTTGTCTTGTTTTTTGTGCCTAACACTTGAGGAGACGTCACTATAGAACAAAATGCAATTTCATTTAAGGAAACCACAGGAGAACCTGTTCCTCCTTCAAATGTAGCGTGTGTTCAGGGGAACAGCCCATTGGTCCAACAGCCCATTGGTCCGACCGTATTTAACCCAGTGTTCCGAAATCATCATGATGCCCTGTGGTTAAGGTCTGGTTAGGTTTAGGCACAAAAACCACTTGGTTAGTGTCAGGAAAAGATCATTTGGGTTAAAATGAAAAAGAAAGTGGCAAACACATAAGCTGTGAGCCTGCTTCACCTCAAGCCTTTCCCAGCTGACCCAGAGCTGGTCGCACCATCAAGGCAGAAATACGCCCGCCGCGAGCCGCTCAGCACTGCGGACTGTCGGACCAATGACATGGACCTGCGTTCAGACGGGTTCTGTTTTTGTTCCTTCACTTCACGTCGTCCTCGTAGTTTCCTTATTATATCTCCTCAGTGTGTCTCCTGTGTGTATATTAACTGTGTGTGTGTGTGTGTGTGTGTGTGTGTGTGTGTGTCTCAGTATGGAGGAGTGTGAGGCTCTGTGTACCAGGATGGCCATCATGGTGAACGGCAGGTTCAGATGTCTGGGCAGCGTCCAACACCTGAAGAACAGGTAACACTAACACACGCTGACACACACATACACACAACAGAGATTTAAAAAAATAAATGGTGTTTCGTCCTCTGACGGGTGAGTTAGCAGTGGCTTTATTAAATGAAAAACATACAGATTGAACTTCTGGAGAGTTGAGATGAATTCATCAATCAGTTAAAACACAATTCAATAAATGAGCTGCTCATTAAATCAGTGAAGAAATGTGATTGTGTTTGTTTCTGCTGCGACCACCAGAGGGCGACAGATATGATCCAGTTGTAAGCAGAGTGACTTTAAAGGTTCTGTAAGAGACATTCATGTTGAGAACCTTATACACACAACTCATAGAGCGCCTGTAAACCATTTAAAGGTCCAACTTATTGTTTTCAGGGTACAAATCACAACAAAATATGTTTATTAATGTGAATTATTTATGTAGATAAGAATCAATCCAAATATTTGCTGTTCTGAGACCTGACACTGAAACATCCTGCTGCTGATCAGTTTGTTGATCAGTTTATTGATCAGTTCTATGTGTGTGTAATAAACATATGATTCTGTCCGTCAGGTTTGGGGACGGGTACACCATCATCCTGCGGGTGGGCGGCCCCGACGCAGACCTGGTGCCCGTGATGAAGTTCATCGAGAGCGAGCTGAGCGGCAGCACGCTGAAGGAGAAACACCGCAACATGCTGCAGTATCAGCTGCCATCTTCTCTCACCTCACTCACACACATCTTCTCCATCCTGGCCAAAAATAAAGAGACGCTGAGGATCGAGGATTACTCCGTCACTCAGACCACTCTGGACCAGGTGCGCTGTCTGTTCTCAGCCGTTTGTGTCAGACTCTTATCTGTCAGTGTGAAGAGGAGACAGGAAGCTGACGGGGCTGATGGGAAATGTGGTCTTTTATGATGTTCTTTTGTTCTTCAGCTGCCTCAACGAGAAACTTTAAATGTTTCTTTATGAACTTTTTTCAGGTTTAAAACTACTTTTCAAACTGTGAGTCAATGTCGTCTGTCTCCAGTTTTCTCTGATCGTCTTCCTGTTGGTTAAACTCGGTGGCGTTTGTTGTTTCAGGTGTTTGTGAACTTTGCGAAGGACCAGAGTGACGACTATCACTCCAAAGACAACTCTGTGAGGCGGAGAGACGTCGCCATCGAGGTTCCCACGCTGAGCTGCAGCCTATCAGCCGCTGAGGGCGGGGCCACGCTGGGGGAGAGCGTTTTGTGATCACGGGACCACGTGATCGTGTTTAGGACTTATCTCCACAGCAGAGAGGACGGCCTCTCTTCCTCTCATGATGTCACACTGTGGGCGGAGTCTCCCGCCACCTTATGCCAGTCAATGCAAATGATTTCCTGCGGAGGCGCCGAGCCGCCCGCCGCCAGACTGAGTGTTAAAGAAACTTGAAAAAGTGCCTCCAGACCTCCTGCTGAGGGTCGTCTCCTCCTCCTGTGATTGATCCGGTGCCTCCAGTGAACTCTTCAGGGTCTGTTTGTGTTTCCGAACCAACGATGAAGAATCCAAATCATTTCCAACGGCCGAGGGCTCGACTGCAAAAATCAGATTTATAGAAAACGTTTGATTCCGTTTTTACTGTGTCAGTTTTATTTATATGTGTAGCTGCGACAGAGAGAGTAATCTGTGTCTTATTTTAGCGGTGACATCACTGTTTCCTGTAGTGTGTAACAGCCAATCAAAGTGCTCGATGCAAAGTGATGCACAAAGAAGACAAAGACTGATTTTATAGGTTTTTTAAGAAAAGATGATAAAAAGAGCAGATTTGTTGTGTGGGTGTGAAGCAGTGAAATACCTCGTCAGCTCCTGACAGCACACTACAGTATTGATCAGCTGATCGATCAGTTATCAGATTTAGAATCTGAACTGTTGTTGAATCAGACTGAAGGAGCGTCACCTCCTCAGCAGCACTTTACGTGTTCACACCATCAGTTTGTCTTTGCACTGAAACCTGTTTGTCTCTGATCATCATGTTGTTTATTTAATGTGACAGAAAAGGCTGATGGGAAGACGAACTGTTACCGACCCTGAACCACACAATAAATGAAACAAATCCACGTCTCTGCTCTCGTTACTCTTCATCACCATACTGTCTGATGCAGCGCTGCAGTCAGTCAGCTGAGTTAAATCCTGCCATCTTATCTTATCGTTTGTTCTTCCTGCCGCATCTAATAAGCTCAGTGTCAAATCAGACTTTTATTGTGAAGGTGGAGATAAAGTCACATGACCAGGGAACAGACTGACATCACAGCGCCATCTGCAAATGATTTTTCTATCTAATCTGCAACAGGAAACAGTTTGAATGCAACAAAATGTCACCTGGACCGTTTCCCATGAACATGATGATGAAATGTTTAAGGGGGACCTGTTGTGCTCGCCACACTTTAGTCATGTATACATAAATAATGTTTAGAGTTTCAGATGTTCATATTTAACGAGGCCGAAGATTCAAACAAAGAGCTGAACACATGTAACCATCATCCCTGTGAGTAAAAACCTTCAGACTGCTCTGAACACTGTTTCTACCGAGACAAGCTGACGTCAGCTAGTGACAGATTCTTTTTATGGCCATCTGCTTTACATAAACTGCTACATGTAGCTACATGCTAACGTCAGGGAAACATGTGCTCCTGGGTCCCCTTGTTGTAAATTTCTGACCAATGTCGGATCATATTCCTGCTGGAACGTGTCTTGTGGTGAAGATTTTGGTTTAGAAGCTTTTATTGGTTTTCTCTGTGTCAGTCATTCCTTGGCTGCAAGTGCACTGCTACATGTAGCCACATGCTAATGTCAGGTCACATATCAGTGTCAGTGTTGTTGATTGAACATGTCTGGTTGTGTTTAGAGATTTTATTGGTGATTTTTCACAGTTGAAAGCGCCGCTATTCTCTTGTACAGTCATTCCTCGGCTGTATGTGCACTGCTACATGTAGCTACATGCTAACATAAAGAAAACGTATCATCTTGGCTGTCAGTGTTGTTGGATCCTGTTCCTGCTGGAACTGTATGGTGGTTACGATTTTGGTTTAGAAGCTTTTATTGTTGACTTCTTACATAAGAAAGTGTCTCTTTTCTTTTTTCACTTGATCCCTGACTGCAGGGGTACTGCTACATCTAGCCACATGCTAACATCAGGAATACATGTAATCTGGGTCCCCTTGTTGTAAATTTCTCCCAAACTTCAAAGTAGATAACTGCTGGAACATGTCTGGTGGTGTTTAAAAGATTTTATTGGTGATTTTTCACAGTAAAAAGTGCAGTTTTTCTTTGTTGCTGTCATTCCCCAGCTGCAAGTGCGCTGCTACATGTAGCTGCATGCTAATGTCAAGGTAATATGTGATCTGGGTTGCTGTTCTTAATTTCTCCCTGGTTTTGGATCATATTCCTGCCGGACCTCGTCTTCTTGGTCAGTTAAAACAGTGAAAACTGACACTTTTCTCAGTTACAGTCGTTCATTGGCTGCATGGACACTGCTACATGTAGCTACATGCTAACATCTGATCATATTCCTGGTGGAACAGGAACCTGTAATGGTGATTTATTTTGTCTTTGCAGTTGAAAGTGCCGCTAATTCGTTACAGTCATACCGCAGCTGCAATGACGATGCAGAGACACAGAGACTCAGAAGACCAGCGAATGCTGACCAATCAGAGCAGGCTGGGCTTTTTTGGGAGGGGGTCTTAAAGAGACAGGAACTAGAAGAGGCTAAACAGGAAGTGTACTGAGCTTTAAAGCTAATTTCTAGAGGCCAAACAGCTGTTACTCCGTCACCTGATACCAAAGAGACGTTTTAAGTGTAGCACGCAGCGTGCCACGCACAGATGACCATATAAGGACGTCGGAACACTTTGACATCACATTATAAAGCAGGAGTAGAAAGAAACTGTTGGAAACAGTGTTCAGAACGATCTGACACACTGACCTCTGTGTGACCTCTGTGCTCATCTTTACACATTTTAAATTGTGGTGTTTCAACTCAGCTGCGAGTCGGACTTCTTATTTTAGCTGCTGCAAAACTGTAGAAATGTGCAGCTCTAATCACTCGGCATATTAAAGAAGAGTTAAATATTGTTTTGTTTTTTTTAAATACAAACTGATAAAAGAAATTAAAACTATAATTCAGTTTATTAACATGTGAAGTGACACAAACAGTTTTTCATTCAAAGTCTGTAAATAATTCAAAAACATGATGCAAACATATAAATGATATATAGACATGATTAACAGACTGACAAAGACAAATATTCACGTCTCAGTTTATTATTTTTTCATTCATAAGTTCACAGCTCAGATTTAACGTTCTGTCAGTTATATCTAAACCACCAAGAAGCCCCGCCCACTGACTCACAGGATTGGACGCTGCCGTCGCTCACACACACTCGCACTGGCTGATGGGTTTGTTAATGACCAAATAACTTCATCTACTGAATTATTCATGTTAATTTAATGTTATTATCTTTGAATGTTTCTTCTGATGTTTAATGTTAATTTATATTTTATTTTTCTTCACTGTGTTTCTAACGTTGAGCAGGAAGAGCTCAGGTCAGACGCCATGATGACGTCACTCAGGGGGCAGCTAAAAATACTTTTCATTGAAAAAGTTTATTAACCACGTGATAGTCTCAGAGGCAAAATAACACGTGACCTCAGTGGCGTGTTGTCTATGAGAGACTTCACATGATGATGTCACAGTGATGATAAAGGCACGTTTGATTGTGGCGGATGAGAATCTGTAATTTGTTGCAACATGTTGTCGACCTGAGTGACATCATGACCTTCACACTGAGTGCATTTTTATTCTGAGAGACTCCTTCCTGTCTGTACAATAAGAGGTCAGTATTGTTAATGTACTCAAGTAACACACACACACACACACACACACACACACACACACACACACACACATTTATCTGACTGTAGTGACGATGAGAGGATCTGAAGGACGTGTGACCGACAGTGTTAGTTTGGAGTTTTGAATGTGTCCATGCACCACATGCGCTTTGCTGATGGACTCTATCAGAACAGTTGTACAGCATGTAACAGTGTTTGTCTCTGTTGCCGTGGAGACGCAGGACAGCAAGTTACTTCATCGGAGAGAAGGAGCAGGGAAACATGAGTTTGTTCTCCTGAGAGTCCAGGTGAGCGACACTGTTTCTGACTGAGAGACAGAGACACACACCTGTTACTGCAGAGCTGTTACTGCGTGAATATATCATATATGTATATATGTACGAGGTCAGATGATGTGTTGTGGGCGGAGTCTCACCTGCAGCGACCACTCTGGCGTCAGTGTGAGCTTTGTGTCGAGCTTCAGCTCGCTGGTCGGCGCTCTCGAACCACCAGAGGACGTGAACTGATGAGACACAACACATGACATCATCAACACACACACACACACACACACACACACACACACACACACACACACACACACAGACAGACAGGTGAGCAGCAGGTCGGTCACTTCCTGTTGCCTCGTTTCCACTGCATGGTTCAGCTCGACTCATTTTCAGGTCCTTTTATTTTTCCTGTCCCTGCATCAAATCTGGGTCCAACAAATAAAACTAGAATCAGCACCCCGTGGTCGTATGACTCCGCCCACAAGTCAAGTTTCTTGGACAGTTTCCATCCATGTCTGTGAAAACATGGACGCTTCACACATGTTTGTGCCAAATTTCAATAAATTCCCTCTGGTCACGGCTATCGTCGGCACAGAGACAAAAAAATTCAGTCAATACTGGAAAATACTCGTTTAGCCTCTGGGTTCCATAAATACTTGATGAACAGGAAACAGGTCCCAGGTCATTGTTCCTGGTGGTCAATAAAGGGGTTCCACAGGGGTCTGTACTGGGCCCTTTTTTATTTACTGTTCACAAGGTGCTTGTGACGAGTCTCTCTGACCAATCAGTGGTCTGCAGTGTTTTAACTCCGCCCTCTGATAGCGGCTCAGCGCTCGTAACACCTCGACCAAGGAAGTACCAAAAAAAAAGGAAGCAGGTATTGTCCAAAACTTCCGACAATGGAAAACTGAAATAGCGAGTCACGTCGAGTCAGTAGTGCGGCACCACAGAGCGAAAACAAGGCATCAGTGTCACCTGTTAAAAACCTGACAGACAGGAAGTCAAAGCTCTCTGACCAGATCAGACAGCAACTGCTTTAACTCATGTATAGTTTTACAGTATTTTTTACAGTGTACAGTTTGACCAGTGTATTTTTTAAAGTGTACCTCTGTTCATGCGGCCAAACTCGTTGTGGAACGCTCCCACCAGGTTGCCGTACCCCGGTGCATTATGGGCGCTGATGGCAGCCTGGAAGGCATGGCCCCAAACCGCCGGACCTCCGGGACGCATCTGATAGGACACCAGCTCGTACACACCTGAAACACACGTGAGGTCAGTGTTTATTCGCACAGCTGTTCTTACTGTGAGGGGGCGGGGCTTACCTCCCTCCTGTGGCGGGCTCTGCAGGTGGCTCCAGGGAACCAGGTACGTGACCTCGTTGTCCTGAGACGTCAACATCGGCATTGCCTTGGAGATGTACTCCGAGATCCAGGAGGGGTCCTGAGCCAGCGCTGCCCGAACACCTGTCCGCTGAGAGTAACTGTCTGAGGAGGAGGAGGAGGAGGAGGAGGGATTTCAGTTACAGTTTGAAACCTCTTGAAGAAGCAGAAGAAGAAGAAGAAGAAGGTGTGACCAGATGAAGAAGAACGACCTCACCATATTTCCATATATGGAAGACTTTGTTCAGGCCACCATACTCGATGCTCCAGTAGCCAATCAGCTCGGAGTGGGCGGTGCGCAGGTGGATCTTCTCAGTGGTCAGTTTGAGGAAGGCGGCGTTCTGGTCAGGACGGATGTTGTAGGTACGGAACTCATAGAAGATCGGGTGTGCCTGCTGGGGGCCGGTGCCGAGGCGCACACGAGGCTGAGGAGAGGAGGGAGATGTTGAGAACCATGTGCAGACAACTCCTGTGTTCTGAGCATCACACAGAACCTGTTTAAAGCTGGTGAGGCAGAGATTTGGAAACACACTCTCCACTCCTCTCTCTGTCTATCAGACAGGAAATGAGACAAGAATTAGCTGTTTGCCGCCTCGCTCCCCGCCACTGTGGACTGTTTCACCAGGAGCAGAACACGGAGCAGCTCAGACACTGACCTTTAGTTGGTGTCCAGCAGCAGCATCAGGTCTAACCTTACTGCCTGAGCAGCAACAGAAAGTTTGCTGCTCAGGCAGTAAGGTGGGGCCCTCCGGCCCCTGAGCTGGGGTTTGATCTGACTGGATGCTGCAGTCCCTGACTGCTGCTCGCTCTCCTCCTGGTGAGGTGGTCTGTAGTGGCGGGGAGTGAGGCGGAGGACACACTGTGATTTGAGGCTTTAGCTAACGTTAGCGACATAAAGATGAAGCTGCAGCTGTTGGCCCTAAGCTCCTGTTAGCAGAAGCTAAACTGTCGAAATATTCTCTGTTTATCTCTGAAACTCTTCACTGATACTGACGTGTTTTATTTAGTTTATAGTCTGACTCTGTTTATTAAGGTCTCGCTCACACAGAAAGTGTTTAAGCAGCTGGATGCGCCATTTTCTTCACTTGTGGCATTCGATCAGAAGAGGCAGTGTGGTGCGCATCACATTTTGTAACCTGCAAAGCACTTCCTGTGTGACTGGGGCCTCAGTCGTCCTCCTGTGTCGGGTGTCTTTCAGTGTAGTTGTCAACATTTAAACTTTCTCTGCAGGATTCTGCTCCACTGAATCACACTGTCGCCATCTGAAGGGATGTGCACGCTCATCTGTACAACAGCCAATAGGAACGTCCCCTCTCTGAAACGTCCTGTGATTGGACAAAATCTCCTGAAAACCAGGTGAGGTGCAGGAGTCCTGCTCTCTCTGAGGACACCTGAATCCCAGTTTGATCTGTAAATGACTTCATAAGGTGAATAACCGTCTGTCAGTAAGGTTAAAGTTACTTCCTGTCAGCCTTTATTTTGGTGGTCCCCTTTTCCTTTCGATCCTATAGGGCTTTTATTTTGACGCCCTCTCCTGGTGGAAACAGTACGATGAGAACAAAGGAGAGAAGAGACGCTGCAGCTTCGCTCGGTGACATCAAGCTCTTGAAGAACGGAAACAAGGTATTGCATCATTTAATGTTTCATGATGTTTGTGTGGTGATGTGTGTTTGAATCTTAAATGTATCGCCGTCACAGCAGTGACATCACTGTGATACTGGCTTTACACGTCAATATACATAATGATCTCATGCATCAGTGTGCGGTGTAGTTCTGACGGTGTTTCGGAGGGAAAACGTTCACGATGCTGTTCAAATAATTTGGATGAACACGATTAAAGGCTTAAAAACATCAGAGTGTTTCACCGTCGTCTGGCCTGAAGGTCTCTACGTGATCAAAGGTTATTATGGGATTTTTACCCAATGACACCAAACTAAAACCGCCTACCCCTGCTTTACTCTGAACCTTATCTCTTCACTGATAAACAGGTTAAAGTCTGCAGAGTTTTCTGCTTCATGCTGCCACCTGCTGGTCAACATACATCACTACAGGTGAGTAACAGGGGAAGACATTTTCTTTTATATTTTCTATGGGACTAAATATCTAAGTAACACTGAGAACATCAGTTCTTCAGTAGAAAAAAACAAAGTGAACTAAACTCTGTGTTTAATGTCAGTAAGGTTCAGAGGTCATCAGGTGAACCTGACATTTCTTTTCTCTGCCGCTGCTGGTTAATTTTAAACTTCAGCTTTTGACCTTTTGTCTGACATCAGATCAGATCAGTCCAAAGATCAACGACAACCAGCAAACTGCACAAAATTAAGTAACTTCAGCAACTTCAGTAACTTCAGCTGCTACAAATCTGTGAAGCACAGATCAGACACTCAGCTGACTGATCAGAGATCAGCCTGACTGATCCTGGAGGATCCGTCCTGGTGACTTTCAGGCTGTCACAGTCTGCAGCTGGACTCAGAGCTCTGGTTACATCTGATTATTGTCTCAGGCGTAGCTGAGGTGTAGTTCAGGTGTAGCTGAGGTTAAACTCACCTGAGCAGCAGCAGCAGGTGCGGCAGCAGCAGGTGAGAGCAGCGCCGCAGCTGATCTCAGAGACGAGCTCCTTAATTTCAACATGGTGAAACTGCAGTGACAGGAAGAGAGAGGTGAGCAGAGAGGAAGTTATCAGACAGACAGAGATCCTCTGTGACAGAGACGTCTCACTACACACAGGGGAAAAAGTCCAGCCCAGAATGTGAACAGTGTTACCATAGCAACTGATGTTGAACAGAACTAAAAAATAAATTTCTGTCACAAAATTCATTTTCTGTTTTTACAGTTTCTGGCTGATAACTGACGTAATCTAGGTAATTAATATAACGCGCCTTCGAAACCCAAAGAAATTTTTTATATTTTATTTTATTTTTTTTTCATTCTTTTTTTTTTTGTTAACTTACTTTATTTTTCTTTATTTTGGAACGTATGTTTTCTATTTTTCTTTTTTCTGTATTTTTTGCTTTTTCTTTTTTTTCTTGTTGTTTTGGAAGGCATCTTGTTTTTATTTTCCTTTTATTCCTTTTTTAATTTTTGTATTATTTTTCCTTTTTCTTTATTTTCCTAATTTTCTTTATTTTGGAAGGTTTTGGTTGCACGTGGTGTGTTAAAAATGGACTGTCGGTAATTTGAAAATCAAATGATAATTTTCTGTTCTTTAAGTTTTGTTTTTTTTTTGTTTTTTTTACAATTCAGTGATGAAATAAAAACAAAATCTATAACTGTTTAAATGTTGAGCTGAGCCAAATAAAAAACAGTGCTTTAACAACAGTGCTTTAAAACATGATCTGACACGCCTCCTCTTCCTCCTCTTCCTCCTGTCAAAAGGCCAACACACTCAGAAATCCTAAAAATACTTTCACATTATAAAAGAACTGTTGGTTTACTGAATACTGAGCATGTGACGTCGGTGATGATGAATGAATGTGTGTGTGTGTGTGTGTGTGTGTGTGTGTGTGCAGCGATGGTCATAAACAGCATCACTATATAATGTAACGTCAACTTACCACGAGGCCACAGCGCTGCCATTACGCACGTGACACCCGGCAACACCAGCTGTTATAATATGATGCTGAAATGACACTCACACTGTCACGGAGACACGACGTCACAGGCCAGGTGCATATAACCAGGTGAGACAGAGTCCAGGGACACGCAGCAGAGACACGTGTCCTTCAGGTAAAGACAAATGTCCTCTGATGCTGCTCAGTGTCTCAGACTGATGGAGGAGACTGTGATTGGTGCAGCAGGTAAATGAACCCTGACACGACCTGTGCACGTGAGCAGAGAGTGAACAGCTGACAGATGTTTCACACACACACACACACACACACACACACACGCACGCACCTGCAGTTTAATATTAATATTTATATGTACAGATTATCTTCATGTGTTTGTTTATTTCATCGCAGTAATTCTTTATAAACAGTTTTTGTAGTTTAGTTTTCCTGAAGCAGCGGCAGAGTGAGACCTCCTGACGTCATCACGTCCTGTCAGGCGGCTCAAACTTTGCGACGTCACGATGTTTAAATTAATTTATTTGATAACAGATCGTGTGTGACCTTATGACGTCACTAACGTGTTTCAGACATTTGTTTCAATTGTGAAAAGAAAAAAATATTTTTTTAACGGATGTTAAATAAACTACAAGTTTACGTCACATCCGTTCAGGAAGTAGCGCGGCAGCAGCGCGTGGAGTGTCGGCGCGGTCTCGTGTCTGTGGAGCTGCAAGGTGAGCGCGGGGTGTTCAGGTGCAGCCGGAAGTGTCAGACATGTGGACGGTGCTCCGGGCCGGTGTCGTCCGGGCCGGATGGGCCGGACGGACCGGGCTCCGTCTTCCGGCCCGGCGTGTCCCCGCCGCGGTGTCCGCTCGGTGTCCGACCCGGCAGCTGAGCAGCAGAGCCGGGAGGAGGCAGCAGAGCTGCACCGTGGACCCGCAGCTGGAGGAGAGGTTCGTGTTCGTGGAGTGTACAGGTGAGACACCGGAACTCAGGACGGCTGCAGGGACTACAAACACTGAGGACTACAAATACCACATTGTTTATTAATGTATCAGTGATGGGTGATTGATTGATCAGCCTTTGATCACTGACAGGAAGCTGACACACTGTGACCCGTCAGTTAACTCACAGCTGCCGGTCACATAATAACAATAACTAGTCCAGACCCACTGAGGTCTCACGCGCCCACGCGCCCACGCTCAGTGTCACGTGGTGTGTGTTTGGGAAACTGCAGATTAAATAGTGAACTGAAGCCATTAAGAAGATCAATGAGTTCACACAGAGTGTTTGTGGATAGTTCGATTGTTTTATTCAGAGTACAGCAGCAGCTTTGTCAGCAGTTAGTGGGCTGAAACTGCGCGTTAGTAGTTGAGGCAGCACGTTAAAGGCAGATAGTTAAAGTGTTTATATGTTGTATTGACTCAGAAGTGAGACGCACTGCTAGTTCACATGAGAAAGGTGCAGTCCAGCCACCTTGAGGCGTCCTGTTCTACATATCTACCAAGTTTAGTAAAAATCCATATGGCGGTTAGGCCTAGATAAGAAATGAGCTCTCTAGCGCCCCCATTTTGTTTGATGGGGTCAATAATGGAGGGGTCCCCTCAGATTATGTGTGGTCATATGCCTACAAAGTTGCGTGGTGATGGCTGAAACCCTTGAGATGTTATACACCTTTATGTGATGAGCCACGCCCTCCGCAATATTCATTGCCTTATAGAAGCTCAGTTGTAGGAAGTTTTCCAACTTTTGCCAAGAGGGAACTTTAGATATTGGTCCCTAGATTATGTTCACCCAGTTTCATGCACATCGCTCAAACTTCCTAGAAGAGATCCATTTGAAGTGTGTTTCAAAACATTCAAAATGGTGGAAAATCCCATCGAACACAATCACTCACAAAAACAACTAGAATATATTTTGACCATTTTATTTCTGAGCTCTGTTTGTTGTTTGAGTCACACTCGCCCAGAAATAATGACACAGACGTGTTATGTGAATTTCAAAATAAATGTGTATCTTTAAGATGACGATATGGATCAATGTTTTCATTTTGCATCGATATAATCGGATCGTTAATCAATTAATCGATGTATCGATGTGGATCGATGTATCGTTACACTCCTAATTATCATCAGTCCAAATGATTCTTAATGAAAACAGAAGAGTTATTGTTGGTTTAACAAACGTTTTATTACCGAAACTGAAACTTGAAACATTTTGTTAATAAAGTTTGTGCAAAAAGTCAAAACTTAGAAAATAACTCAAATAATTTAAAAGAGCGACTCTTCATTTCCAGTATCGAACACAAGCAGATGTGAAACCGTCAACTTTCATGTCTCAGCACATTAAAACCTGTGTGTCTGTCCAGCTGAGTGGTGACTGTGATGATGAGTCGTAGACGTCAGCTGAGTCTCAGTTCAGGCGCCGCAGCCTCTGAAGGTCGCGACCTTCGTGGTCGCCATCGGCCACGTCCTCCGAAGACTCATCAGCCAAACTGAACAGTGTTTGAAATGTGACAGTCTGGTCGGCGGAGGATTTCCTGGTTGTGTCACCAGTTGCTCTCGCCCTGACCCGCTGGCGTTCATGTTACCTAGCAACCAGCTGTGCTTGATGAAAGAAGGAGTCAGTGAGTAAGTCAGTTATCCCCGAGTCATGACTGGTCTTATATATATTTATAATTTAATCCTTGAGGAGATGATTCATGATGTCTGATGTATTTCAGGCTGATGGAGCGTTTTATTATTATTATTTATTAATATTTAATCATCACCATAGTGCAGTGTTTCCTCCAGATTCTGGGACAGAAAGCTGCATTTCTCTGCTGCACCTGAAGGAGCCTTCAACATGGTCGTGTCGTGGTCGCGCTGATGCGACGCCGCCTTCGACATCTGCGGCTCTGAACTGAGACTCAGCTGTTCGTCACCTCTCAGAGGAAGTCTTCTTCTTCTTCTGTGGTTCTGATTCTTCTTCTTGTCTCCTGCTGCGCTCAGATCCAGAGGAGGACCACCATCAGGAGGACAAAGACCTCCTCCATCAGCTGAGCCTCTCCTGCTCCTCCTCTGCTCCTCCTCCTGGACCTCCCGCTGCTGCTCCTCCTCCTCCTCAGAGAAACCTGAGGTCTCTGGAGCGGCAGCTGCAGGTGTTGAAGGGCGTGTCCCAGCAGGAGGCGGAGCCTGACTCTCTCATCCAGTTTCACGACGTGGACTTCCCGCTGGACGAGAGTGTGGTCGCAGCGAAGAAGAAGAAGCAGAAGAAGAAGAAGGTGGGTAAAGGTGAGCATAAAGTCTACGGCACCCCGGATGTTGATGAGCCGGTCAGTGACACCTGCTGCTCTGGCTGCGGCGCCATCCTGCACTGCACCGACGACGCCGTCCCTGGATACCTGCCCAGTGAGAAGTACAAGGTGCTGCTGCAGGAGGAGCGTCTGAGCGGCGCCACGTGTCAGCGCTGCCACCTGCTGACGCACCATCACAAGGCCCTGAACCTCCAGATGTCCTCTGAGCAGTACCGCGCCGTGGTGAAGCAGCTCCGCCCCCTCAAGGCTCTGGTGCTGCTCATCGTCGACCTGCTGGACGTCCCCGACTCCATCGTCCCCGACCTGCCTGAGCTGGTGGGGACCAACAAACACATCGTTGTCCTCGGCAACAAGATCGACCTCCTGCCCGGAGACTCGCCCAACTACCTGCAGCGAGTCAAACGCCAGCTCTCCCAGTACTGCCAGGACGCCGGCTTCGGTAGTCAGGTGACTGACGTCCACCTGATCAGCGCCAAGACCGGGTACGGCGTCGAGGGTCTGATCTCCAGCCTGCAGCGCTCCTGGAAGTACAAAGGTGACGTGTACCTGGTGGGCAGCGCCAACGCCGGCAAGTCGACGCTCTTCAACACGCTGCTGGAGTCCGACTACTGCAAGTCCAAAGCCTCTGATGTCATCCACAAGGCCACCATATCGCCGTGGCCCGGTGAGCACACACACACACACACATGCACGCACGCGCGCACACACGCACGCACGCACGCGCACACACACGCACACAGCTCCCAGAGCATGATGGGAAATAAAGTCTGTACACACAGTTATGTAATAATGATGTTTCCTCTGTGGGTCACCTGAACGCCTCTGTGTGGTTTCTCCTGTCGCGGTGCGTTCAGGGACGACTCTGGACCTGCTGAAGTTTCCCATCATCAACCCGACTCCATACAGGATGTTCAAGAGGCAGGAGCGCCTGAACGCCACGTCGAGACAGACGGAGAGCGAGCTGTCGGAGGATGAGCGGAAGACACTGAGACACTTCAGCAAGCAGGGATACCTCGTGGGTGAGACGGGGGAGACGAAGGGAGACGTTAATTTGAAACCTTCAGTGAATCTATACCTCACCTGTCTGTCTGTCCACCTGTCTGTCTGTCCACCTGTCTGTCCACCTGTCTGTCTGTCCACCTGTCTGTCTGTCCACCTGTCCAGGTCGTGTTGGCAGGACCTTCCGGTCTGACATCAGATCCAGAGACGAGATCGAGTTTGATCCCGACAGTTTGGCTTTTGGAGAAAATGATGACGGAGGCGGGACGACAGGTGAGGACACTGAGAGAGACATCTGATTGGATGAATGTTCTCTGATGTCATCAGGGAGATGAGGCTCATTAGCATATTTTTAAATTATTGCTTCAAATATATTTTTATCAGTTCAGGTTTATTTATCCACAGTCAGTGTGTTACAGACAGCAGGTGTTAGTCAGCAGTTTGGAGAAACAGGAAACAGTCTGACATGGAGCTCAGCGATGTCCTGTTAACGTGTGTGACCTTTGACCTCTGTGTGACCTTTGACCTCTGTGTGACCTTCCAGCTCCCGGCAGGTCAGCTGATGAGTTCACCTTCAACGAGCTGAAAGACGCTCACTGGCTGTTCGACACTCCGGGAATCATCAAGGAACACGATGTGAGACTCTGAGACTGTAGCTGTGGTGATGTCAGACCACCTCAACGGCCAATCAGCTGTCAGCTCTCATGTGTGTCCCTCCCCCGTCTCTCTGTCTGTCTCTCAGATCCTCGGCCTGTTGACAGAACAGGAAGTGATGTCAGTGGTTCCCTCTCAGGCCGTGGTCCCCCGAACGTTTGTGTTGAAGCCCAGTATGAGTCTGTTTGTGGGAGCTCTGGCCAGGATCGACTTCCTGCAGGTCACCACACTAACAACAACAACAACAACAACAACATAATAATACATAATGAATGTCATTTCCTCTTTGTGTTTCTAATCTGTGTCCCAGTATTTGTCTTCAGCTGTTGTGTCTCTACGACGTATATAAGATTTATTGTTTTATTCTTTAATTATTTATTGATTTATTTCCAGACTGAAAGAATAAATGTCATTTTTATTTATTTAATGTACATTTAAGTTTGTTTTCTTATAACACTCAGCAATAAATGTAAAGTTGATCAGCTGTTACTCATCTGGTGTCCGCAGGGGGGGAAGTCGTGCTGGTTCTCAGTGGTGGCCTCCAGTCGTGTCCCAGTTCACATCACCAGTTTGGAGAAAGCCGACAGCATCTATGAGAAACATGCGGGACACGTCCTGTTGGGGGTGAGACACTGTCCTGAGGACGTTTTAAGTTTTACCATCACACTTTAGATGAAACCACGCCCACTTTGCCGAGTGGACAGGGAGTCAGCATGTCGGTCCGACCACTGAACGTCCGTCTCTAGGAAAATAACAATACGGGTAGTTAAAGGGAAACTTTACTGATTTTTAACAGCTCTGTGTCGTCACAGTGTGCAACATGTGGCAGCCTGCTTTTGTCATTGTGTGTGTGTCAGCAGAGTCATCCTGAGGTCACCTGATGACAGTCAGCTGTTTGAATGACATCATGCTGATGTGTGTGTATGTGCTGCGTTCAGGTTCCTCAGGGAGGGTCGGAGCGTATGAAGCAGTTTCCAGCGTTGGTTCCTCAGGAGTTCAGGTTGGAGGGTCGTGGTTACCTGGAGGCTGCTGCTGATGTCAAGCTGTCGTCTGCAGGTAAACAGCACCTGACACGTGTCAGCTGAGTGTCACCGTGACAACAGATGATGTTGCAGAGCTGATGATGCAAACATGACATCACTCATCACAGAATTCTGATGAAACTTTGCATCAATATTTTTATAAACAAACATCATAAATACATAAACAACACAGTCGTCCAAACAGGGTGGAACTAACAGGAGCTGCTGTCCGTCTGTCCTCAGGTTGGGTGGCGGTGACGGCGCCAGCAGGTGATCAGGTGGTGTTGAGGGTTCACGGCCCGGCGGCAGCAGGTTTCAGTCTGAGGACGCCGCCTCTTCTTCCTCACATCGTGTCGCTGAAAGGAGAACGCATCAAAAAATCCGCCGCCTACAAACCCATGAAACCTGCGGGGCTGGTGGACGGAGGACTGTCAGCCCGCGGCGCCGAGAGGCTGCAGGTAAAGAAGAAGAAGAAGAAATGAACTCCAGCACCTGCAGACCAACAGAGGGACACTGTGGTTTCCATGGTGATGATTGTTCACACTGCAGAAGACGCTGTGCTTTCCTCTGAGTCATCGAGTGTCTCTGAGCGCTGGAGAAAATTTTAGGGTGTGTTTGGAAATACTCGCCCTGAGTGCCGGAGCGCTCCCTGGCTGAAATGGGAGCGTTGTTGGGAGTGTCCTGTTGAGTTATTCAGAGCGCCACACACTCAGAGTGAACGTGTGATCGACTGATCATTAATTCGTGTAGAAATAAAACGCTCAGTTTCTTCAAACAGCAGCCAGACTGGATTTATGAACTCAGTCCGCAGTAAAGGACTTAATGGACGTCACAATCGTGATGTCACACTTGAGGGGTTGTCACTTCCTGTGTTCTGCATCTTTGACTCAGTCGGATCATGATGTCGATAATATTTGGATTGTTTGTGCAGCGCTTCATTATAAAAGTGTTTTAGTTTCTTTTGTGAAGACTTGTTTATTGTTTGTTCGCCGCGCCACAAGGGGGCAGTAAACATCCTGGTGACGTCACACAATCGGGTAATAAATAGACTCAGGTGTGTCGGCCGGTTGTGTTTGAACAGCAGGAGGTTTAATGCCTCTTAACACAAATCTGTCAAACTACAGACAAACATAATTAAACGATATAAAACAATAAGATTTTGAATATTTCAGAGCAGCTGAGGAAACTTCAGTCTGTGACCGACAGCTGCAGCAGAACAGAACAAAGGATGAAGTGAAGGTTTGAACATGAAGAACACATCACAGCTTTTCATTCACCACGTCATCTGTTCAGTTTATCACAGCAGTCGCATGATGAGACAGAGACTCAGAGATTTCATCACAGTTCAGCATGTCTGTAAAGAACAAACAGGGTCCAAAAATCAAAGTAAAGCAAGAAGCAAACAGGAGACCTGATCTGGATTCAAAGATCTCTAGTTTTATTTGTGTCATTAAAACTTCTGAGAGTTTTCAATCCAGAGTGTGTGAACCTCCCGTCTGGTTCTTTCCTCAGGTTCTCTGTAGAACCAGGTCACGTCGTTAGTTGCTGAGCAGACAGAACCTGCTGAGAAAACTAATGTGCATGTTTTGTGCACGTCTGCATCTTGTTCTGTTGTTATACATCAGTCTCTGCTTCTGTTTGTTGTTTTTTAAATTTGAGTTCTGGATTTTTTCACTAATAAAACACAAACAAAAACAACCACTGAGTTTAAAAATCTTTATTTAAAAAAAAAAGCAGATAAAATATGAAGATTAAACTGAATGTGTTGATGAATCAAACCTCAGAGTTAAACAGACAGTTACATTATGAACAGTTAGTAATATGAGAGATTCTTATTAATGTTTCCATCAGTTCAGTTCAGAGGAAGAATTTTCTCATCCTGTTAATATCGACAACAGAAGTCTTTTATTCAGCTTATAGGATAAAGATGGTGTTATTTTATCTTCATTAATAACTGGCAGCTCTTGTTGTGGAGTTTTAATATTTATGGAGAGATTATATTTGTTCAATTCAAAGTTGGTTTCGGAGCTGAAACAATTTGACATGATCAGTAAACTTCGGGATGTTTGAGAACAACATGATGAATCAATTAATCTTTAACATGATGGATGGATGAGTGAGAATAATGTGATGACAGGAAGTTAACACCAGTTTATCCTTTAATGTGACGGCAGATTACAGAAACATGAATATACAGTTTGATATCACACACAGAGGACAGAGGGCGGCCGCCTCCACGTGTCACTGTGAGGACAATAAAACATTTACAACTGAAGAAGTTTTGTCACGTTAAACTTCATCAGGATCTGAACTGAGCATGTTTGTTTCTGTCATTTCAAACTTTCCTCTCGCGTGTTAGAAACAGATCAGAGATCAGTGACGACAGGAAGTTAAACATGTACAGAAGAGCTCGGCGTTGACTTTGGCTTCTCGACTAAAGGAATATTGCACTGAGTTATTTACAGGGGAGCGTCTCTTCAGAGCAGGTTCAGGTGAAGTTCAGACTCAGGATGTTTCTACACGTGAAACAACATATAATAATAATCTCTGATATACGACAATAAGCTGTGTGATTTTCTTTAACCAATCAGAGCTCAGTTTAGTTCAGTGTCTCTGTTTCATAAAAAGATGACAAATATTCACAAGTTAAAGAAAAAACAGTTTGTAGTGAGAAAAAAAAAATCAGACTTGAACCGTGCGTCTAAAAACAGAATACAAAGAAGAAAAGTTCAAAGTGACTGTACAGTTGATTGTCAAAGGCACTCTATGTTTTTAAAAATGAAAAATCCACTTTTTTTTATCATAGAAACAAAATTCAGCTACATACAGAATATTACAGCGAGCCCAGCAGTGTAACAGACAGATGTTACCATGGCAACGCAGCGTCCCAACATCAATCACTGAAAGACAAAAAGTCTGATTTCTGAAACGATCCAAACTCAATTGTAGAGACGCTGCAGATGAAACATGATCTGATGATGTCATTAAGAAAATCCTTCACCTCAGCGACTGTTCTTTATTTATGAGGTGAAGGTGCAGTGGTGCAAAAAAAAAAAAAAAGGGGGGGCGTGTCAAAGAATTTCAAATAATAAAATAAAAAATAACACTGGGGAGGGACTTGTTTTAATGTTTGGCTTGGGAGGAGCATCAGCTTTACACGTCTGTTTTGATTTATTTTTATGAGTTTTAAAGAAAACTTGTAAAAAAAAAAGAAAAAGTCTTTCAAAATAAAGACAAAGATAAAAAAGAAAAATAAAGAAACAGAACAAAAACAAAACAGAAAATATGCAAAATATAAAGAAAGAAACACACAAGCATGTTTTCTTTAAAAATCACCAAAATTCCACCATTTATCAGCCAGAAGCCGTTAAAACAGAAATTATTATTGGATTTTTTTGGTCCAAAAATAACCAAATCAAATCTGATCTTAAAATTCTGACAGTTAATCAAAATCCTGTTAGGCTGCGTCTCATTTAAAATTTGGCCAAAAATAAACCATTTGCACTCCTCCTTTTTTACTCATTCATGGTGGAGGGAAGGTCGTGGATAAATACTGAACAGTCCCTAAAGCTAAACAAATATAATGTGTAAAAAATCAAAATTAAACTTTACATTTAGTGACTCCTCTCTGAGCTCTAATGTCTGTCAGGCGGTACGCAGGGCTCCAATCCCCCGACATGACCCTGCTCCGACCCGAGGCCTCTGTACGAACCGTTCTGTGGATGGACACCAGGTGGCAGCGTGACGACAGACAGTTTTTAAATGTAAAGTAAATCTCACCAGAGTCTTCACTCACTGTAGTTCGATGATGCTCAAGAACGTTGTGGATCTGTGAACCACATCTGGTGATATCTGAACATGTCGGTACCACAGTCGGGTCAAAACTCTACTTATACTCCTTCTCTAAACACGGTCTGGCTCTTTACCTGGTTCTGTTCAGGGCTCGTGGAACGTCGGTGCTATCAAGTGAACCAGCCCATGTTCTCACCAGTTTGGATCAGGCACAGGTAACAAAGCTCGCTCCTCACAAAATGGCGCCGTCCAAAATCTTTAACACAATGTGACGTTCTCTACAGCTGGTTCTGCACTGCGCTTGGTGTGGCGGTGGATCAGCAACACATCGAGACTCTGAGATAAAAGATCAAACTCATGTGAACAGAGTACGATAACAGAAGGCGGAGACGAGTCATCAGAGGAGGCTGACCATGTCAAACAGAGCGTGGGTGCGTAGACTCCTCCCACCAGACGTACAGTTTATATGAGCAGTCTGTGTGTTAATATTTATAACCATGTGAGAAAGGGTTAATAACGTCCAGCTAACTGGGACACACTGCTGTTTCCTGTCCGCTCAGTTTTGTTTCAGAGCACCAGAATCCAAAGTTTCAAACGATGACACGTCTACGCCTGTTGCCATGGATACAGATTCTCACTTCTGTGCTTTGGCGATATTGTCCATGTAGTAGACGTTGACAAGGTGGCGGTTCAGGTGGCGCCGGTATTCCACCTCCAGAGGGAACGTACGGTCGCAGAAGATGCACAGGTGACTCTTCAGCTCAGTCGGTGTTGGGATCTCGTCGGTGGGTGTTTCGGGGTCATTGGCCATCTTGCCCGAGCCAGCGCCGTTGCCATTGAGGCCAGAGTCATCGCTGCCCTCAGAGGCGCTGTCGCTGATGTCACTTCCTCCTTCGTGGCTGCTGTGGATGCCCTCGTCGTCCTCTGGATCGGCAGGTTTGCTTCGCTGGCCTGGGAGCACCAGAGAAGGCGGTGATGTGGGTTTGAGGAACGTCGGAGCGGGGCGGTCTGCGGCTGGAGAGGGCGTTTCCTCACCTGAGCTGCAGGAGGGTGAAACCTCCATCTTCTCCGAGGGTTCGTCCAAAGTCTTGTCTGTTTGAGTGGTTTCATCAGCAGAGGCTTTGCTCGGTGCAAAACTGCTTCCGGTCGGGTGATGGTCAAACGGCCTGGGTGGTGTCGCAGTGTCTGGCTGAGCGGATGCTTCCAGAGCGTCTGTGGTCGGACAGACGACTGAAGTCTGCTCGTCTTTCTCAGGTTCCACAGTCTGCTGAAGGCCTGAAGCTTTCTTACTGGTGCTCCTGGTCTTCTTCTGCCTCACTGGAGTCGTCCTGTTGGACCTCTGTGGAGTAGGAGGGGCTTCATTAGTCTTCTTTGTGTCTTCTACAACAGGCTTCTCCTGCAGCTTCTCTGCAGCACTGGATTTCAGCCGTCTGGCTTTAGGCGGAGTCTCAGTTGAGGACTTTTTGGACAGATCGAGAGCCTCCACAGCTTTCCTCTTCACAGCCTTTTCTCTGACCACCTTCTCCTTCTGAGTCTTCTCAGGACTGTCCACCTTCTGCGGAGCATCTTCGACATGTTCCGTTGTTTTCTCAGATTTCTTGGACGGGGACCTCTTTGGCTTGTTGAGACTTTTGTTCTCCTTCACACTGCCTTCATTCTTCTGGTGTTCTTTCTCCTTCTCAACCTTCGACTTTTCTCCCACCTTCTCCACTTCCTGTCTCACGACTCTCTCCTCTTCAAGTCTCTGATCAGACTTGTCTGTCCCCGTTTGGGATTTTTCTGAGTTCGTCACTGCCTCCTGGTTCTGGGCTGTTTTTTCTGCTGGCAGTTTCCTGACTCGTCTCTTCATCTTGTTGTCTGTGTTTACAGCGACTGTTGTTGGCTCCTTCTCTGAAGGACTCTCGTTGACCTTCTCGCTCCTCCTCTGCCTGCTTGTGACCTTTTTCTCTGGCTCCGCCTTCTCCTTTGTTTTTGGTACTTTCTCTTTCTCTGCAGTGACGGTGGATTTCTTCTGTGTCTTGTCAGGTGCGTCACTCTGCGCTGGTTGGGCGGCGCCAGGCTGGCTGCTCTCTCTGATTGACAGATTGATGGGACTCGAGTTCGCACCCTCATCCTCGTCCGCAGCGTCCATGTCAAATTCCTCCTCCATGCTGGATGAGTTGTCAAACTTGGTTGCTCTAGGATCTGCGGTTTCCTCTGCGCCATCAAGACCAGGTTTCTTAATGCGCAGTTTGACCTTGGAGATGTCCACGGGGACGTTGCAGCCGGCGTGCCTGGACTTGAGGTGGTACTGCAGGTTGCATTTCTTGGAGGCGGCGTACTTGCAGAGAGGGCAGAGAAACTGGCGAGGATTGAGGTGGAGTTCGACATGCTTCTTGAAGTTGCTGCGGTCGGCAGTCTTGTACTCGCAGTACGGGCAGGACAGAGGTTTGGGGCCATTGTGGACCTGCCGGGCGTGGCGGGTCACCTCATGCTGATTGGCTGCCAGGTAGTTACAACTCTCACACTTGAAGGGACGCTCACCTGCACACAGGAAGGACAGAGTCAATACTGCAGCAGAGACAGGTGAAACAGCAAAGATGGGTTTCATGCAGCAGGTGGTCTCTTCTCAAACAGGACAGGTCATGCAGGACATTTCACGTCCACACTGGGACAGATCAGCCTGGAAACACTTCCTGTGTCAAACAGCGTTCACACACTTTGTGTTTCCAGACGAAGCTGCTTCAGTGTCGGACGGGTACAACACAACACAGGAGGTCACATCACAGCTTGTACTACTGCACATCACTTTACCATGTTGATCCGACATCGATGGCTTCAGTGAGAACAAACACAAACATGTTGACAGTCAGAGACACGAGAAGAATAAATCCTGTTTCTACAGACAGTAAAAATACTCTGTCTGTTGTATCTCAAATTTTACTCTGCTGACAGACATGACAGAGTTCAGAGTGGACGACTGACCTGAGTGAGTCCTCATGTGTCGGGTCAGGTGGGTCTTCTGAGAGCTGGAGTAGTCACAGTACGGACACTGGAAAGGACGGACACCTGTACAACACAGGGAACATCATGTAGGTGTCATCATCTGGATCAAGACTTTAAACCCTGTCTGGTTTTAGATTTTTATCAACAGACAGACACAGATTGAAGTTTGTCCTACCTGTGTGTGTCCTGATGTGTTGGATGTAGTTGCTCTTGCGGTCGGAGAAGTAGGAGCACTGGCTGCAGGTGTGCAGTTTGCTGGGGAAGTGATTCCTCAGGTGTTTCCTCCAGTGGTACTGGCTGACGGTGGTGTACGGACACAGAGTGCACTTGAACACCCTGCAGAGACACAAAGCAGGTCCATCAGGTTACTTCAAACTTTCTCATTGTCATTTTCAGTTTGAAGGACAGGGTCATATAAATTCCATCATAATCTACTATAAACCGTTGCACTAATTTTCAGTTTTTAATGATAATAATAAATATTAAACAGCACTTGATTTTCCTTTTTTTAAATAACTAACATACACAAGAAGCGTATATAGAGATTTTGGCAGGACTGTAGTGCTTTTTGTTTAAGTAACGTGACATGTGGGCACACTGAACTTTGACCACGAAATTCAAATCGGTTTATTCTTCAGTCCAAGTGAACGTTTGTGCCAAATTTCAAGAATTTCCCTCAAGCTGTTCTTGAGATATTGTGATCACGAGAATAAGATGGACACAAGGTCAAAGCAACGTTGACCTCTAACCATCAAAATATAATTAGTTCATCCTCGAGTCCAAGTGAACATTTGTGCCAAATTTGAAGAAATTCCCTCGATGTCTTATTGAAATATCATAATCACAGGCATGGGATCGGGGATGTACAGACAGATGGACAACCTGAGACATAATGCCTCTGGTCACAGCTGTCAACAGTGCGGAGGCATAAAAATTCAGTCAATAACCCAAAACACTTGTTTCGCCTCTGGGTTCCATAATTACTTGAGGAACAGGAAACGGGTTGTAACGGCATGTGAGATGATGTCACCCTTCCTGTTGATCAATAAAGGGGTTCCACAGGGGTCTGTACTGGGCCCTTTGTTATTTACTGTTGATAAAAATGATGACGCCAGGAAAATATAAAACTAATGTTAATTTCTATGCTGATGACACAATTCTTTACTCCTCAGAACATATGAACAGACATTTTATATTTACAGGATGCTTTTGACATCATGCACAGATCACTGAGCAGTAAAACTAAGGCGGGAGTTTTACTTCTGCATCAAATCGCCGTACATCAGGCTACGCCGTAGGCTCTATGTCAACACAGAGCCTACGGCGTAGCCTGACGTGCAGCTCCCCAGCACTTCACAGAAACCTCCACTACCTACTACTGTTGGAGGTGTTACTGCAGACTGACACAGACACACCACCACACAGGTATAAATGCTCATAAGTTAGATGATGATTAATCTTTCACGGCATGTTACAAATTTGGACACGAGATTAAACTCAATATTGTCTCCCTTCATATAAAAATAAGTCCCGCCTCTCTGAGGACTGTGCCGACTACGTCACTGATGACAGACTTCATACTGCACGCCTGTATCGTACAGTTGGTTCTGTCTGGGTCTACAGAGGACACACAAAGCTTTACCTGCAGGTTCACCTGTGTGTTTCTCACCTGTGGTCGCTGCCCTCCTTGCTGTGGTGCTTCAGGTGAGCGATGTAATGGTCGTATCTGTTGGTGTTGTAGCCGCACCGTTCACACCTGATCAGCCCTTTGATGTCACCCGTTGCCACTGCTGTGCCTGCGTCCCCACCATTCTCCGCCTCCCCACCTGACGGTGCCTGGGACTCGGTTGTCTCAGCCTCCTTGGCCCTGGTCCTGCTCCTGGCCTCCACCCGGTGCACCACCATCATTTTACTGACGCCGTGAGTGCCGAGGTGTTCAACAAACTCCTGCTCGTTCTGAGCCTGGAAGTGACATGGCTTACAGTAGAAGGGTTTCTTCTTCTTGGAGCTCTCCAGCACGGCGGCGGGGGCAGGGCCGTGTTTGCGTTGGACCTCCTCCGCAGGTGTTTTGGTGGCGGCTGGGGGGCAGGGCTGGAGACAGAGCTCAAGACCTGTCCTGTTGCAGTCTTCTTCCTCCTGCAGGTGGTTCCCTACGATCACGGCCTGGATGGGCGGGCCGGGCGACTCAGGATACTCGATGATACACACCTCTCTGTGGTTCTGGTTGTCATAGCTGTACCTGAACACACACACACAGGTGAGTTAACACACACGTAACATCTTCATTGTAACTGGGAGCAGACTAACTCCTGACCTGACTAACAGACTAACTCCTGACCTGATGATGTTTTCCTCCTCGCTGTCCGAGTAGGTGCATCCCACAGTCTTCAGCTCCATCATCTCCTTCTCGTCTGCAGCGCTGCCGTCTCCGCCTCCGCCGCCCTCTGCTGCTGTAACTGCCCGCCACGTTGGCCAGCATCACCAGCTGGGGGGCGGGGAGTGTGTTTCCAGGCATGTCACCAGGTACGTCTTCCATCACAGACACACCGACAGGATACATCCCCACTGAGAACACCGTCTGAGCGGCCATGTTGAGTTCAGCTCTTCACCTCCGCAGGGACGAGAAGCTGAGGATGATCACAGAATAAGAAGGTGATGTAGTGACAAACATCTAATGTCAATCCAGAGAAAACTGTAGTCATAATAACTCAAGGTTTTTTGTGATCTCTTGAGACATCCAGGTAACATATTAAAATATACCATCATAAACTCTGTGGATCAAAGTAAAGTCAGGGCTCACACAGAGACGTGCACATCTCTGCTTCTACACGATATTTTCATGTGACTTATGTCTAAACATTAGTGTTCCAGGATTTTCTTTCACATATAACCATCAGATGCAGTTAAGAGGTTCCTAATCTGGTTGTGGTTTTTTCTGATGGAAACTCATGAAGGTCCAAAGACAAAAATCTGAAAATCCAATAATTTCAGTTTTTACAGCTAATGGCTGTAATAAACACAGTAAAACACACGTTTTCATTATTTTTTGCATGTTTTTACTTTATTTTGCAGATTACCTTTTTTATTTTTCATTGTTTCTTTTTTTTGCATGTTTTCTATTTTGTTTTACTTTTATTTTTCTTTGTATCTGTATTCATTTTTACTTGTTTTGGAGGGCTTTTTTTTTTTACATTTTTTTTTGCACGTTTCTCTTTTATATTCAAAGTGAAACATGCTTTACAAACTCGGCTGCATGTTTCTTAAAAAATTAAAATAATTACAAATTACAAACATCTAAAGCTGCATGTCCCTCCCTTGAAGCCAAAAAACCTCCCCAGTGCTTAAAAACCTTAATTGACATGCCTCCCTCCTTTTGCACCTGCTCTACCTCCTCATTAATAACCAACAGTCCCTAAACACTCGGGTACAAGTGCATTAAAACTGTACTGAAGTACCGCGTGTGTGTGTGTGTGTGTGTGTGTGTGTGTGTGTGTGTGTAAGTATGTGACAGGACACAGTTTTCAGTGAATGTGTCTGTCGGCCATTTTGAAACAGCACCACAGCTCAGTCGACAGCGCCATAAGGAGGAAAAAACACGTTCAAAACCTCCTTTGGAAAACACGAGATTTAACTCGCTGCGCTGAGGAGACTGTCAGCGGTCTGACAAAGTTCCGTAGTTTTACAGTGAAAACATAAAAAGATATGATGATAGTTACTAAAAGTCAAAAGACACAAAAAGGGACCTGATGTTTCACTGAGAATATAAAAAGGTTCAAAACCCTCACAGGAGCCAGATCACAACAGTCTATCTGATTAAATCTTAAATACGGTGAAAGTTGAATGGACTTTGGTACTTGGAGACTAAAAGTTGATACTTAACAATAAAGTTGTTTAAATACATTCTTTAAAAATCCGCTTCATCTCGGAGCAGGTGCTAAAACTTTGAGTCTCTTCAAATCTGATGTCAGTTAAAGATTAAAAAGTGAAAGTCTGATAAAGAGCACGTGGTTTAAACAGGATTAAAACATCGCTCCGAGACTTTTGACTTATAAACTCCGAGTCACGGTGACACGGCTGCAGAAATACGTGATCACACACTCACAGTTCAATGTGTAGCTGTAACTGTGGTTGATAAAGTCTGGATGTGATTTACAGCGACCATTTCAGGCTCAGAAAACTTAGTTTGCGGAAGCGCAGAGCTCCGTTTACAAACAGCGACATTTAGATTTAGATATTTAAAGTTAGTGCAAAGTGTTGGAGGAGTTTTTGAGGCGGTGAAGTGACAGTGAAGTGAAGGATCGATGTGTTTGCAGACTCGGGAGTGTTAGCCTTGGTCCTGATCAGCCCCGGACAGCGCCTTCTTCACCGACTCACCGCCTCCATTTTCCTCCAAACTGCCAACAACTTTCCAGCTGCTCCGCTCCGACTAACCGCCGCCCAGCAGCTGCTCTGCGCCCGGACACGAGCACCGAGCAGCGGGGAAACTCACCGGCTCCTCGGGTCCAAACTTTGCGCTACTTTTCTTCACTTGTTTCCAGTTTTTGCGGGTTTTTCTTCGACGATCGGCGCAGAAAGAAAAGTGAACAAGAAGTTTCCGCACATTCCTCCACACTGACGTACAGCTGTGACGTCAGCACGTCGCTCCGGCGGTGAGCTGGAGGTTGAGCAGTGAAGTACGTCACCTGGTGACGTCATCAGGGCTGTTGTAAAGACTGATGCAGCAGCTGCTGATATTATCACGTCACTTATTCAGATTATTATAATGAACGACTTCTGTTTACAGCTATTAATATGACTATAGCAGTTCTTTAGACTTATGCTTAAATTACTTCTGTTATAGAGACTATAACACTGTTATTGATATTACTACATAATTTATCAAGGTTATACAGATGTATATGTACTTATACATCGTAGCTACATCAGTTTCAATCAGTTTTATTTATAAAGCCCAATATCACAAATCACAATTTGCCTCACAGGGCTTTACAGCATACGACATCCCTCTGTCCTTTGGACCCTCACAGCTGATCAGGAAAAACTCCCCAAAAAAATCCTTTACCGGGGAAAGTATATATTAATATCTGATAGTATACATGTGTGACAATAATCACATGTGTATAATAACAGTAGAAGTATGACTAATGACTAATGATGGCAGCAGCAGCAGCAGCAGCAGGAGGCATCTGGCAGGACCACGGCAGCAGCACAACCACACACGTCACACTATCCAGGCACCGCTGCAATATGAGTTAACCTGAGAGACAGTGGAGCATTGACAGTGTAAGGATTCAGACTCTATTTCTTTCATTTTAGATGTAAATATATATATATAAAGCATATATAGAGTAAATAGAATTGGTCCAAGCACAGAACCTTGCGGAACTCCAAAACAAACATTAGTGCGTAAGGATGATTCATCATGCTCCCCTCCTGCAGGAGTCTTTACTGGTTTAAGAGTTACATGTGTTTCTGTTTTCTGTCTGTTGAGGAAAGTGATCACGTCTGTGTCAGTAACTTTATGATTTATGAGGACGTTTCATTCAATAATTTGAAACTAACTTTATCTCCAGTCTCTGACATGTGACAGACTCAGGCTCCAGTAAACATCAGCTGCGGTCAGACGCTGAGTCTGGAGACCAGTTTACATCAGAGTTCAGAGTGAGACTATCAAACAGTTCTGACAGGCAAAAGGGCCCAAAATATCAGGGGCCCAAAGTGTCAGGGGCCCATGGCCCTCACTTATAAAATGTCACTCAAATAAACAAGTAAGCTGCCGACCAGGAGGCGACTCAGGAGAATCAAAAATACTTTATTGATTCCTGAGGGGAAATTATTTGCATTACAGGTGCTACTTGCAGTGGAAAGATAAGTGAAAATATAAGAAATCTAAAAAGATTATTTACAAATATATAGTTCAAATAAACAGGATTATTAACAATGTATATATATATATATATATATATGTATATATATGTTGGAGACACAAGGAGACACGAGATGATAAGGAAACAAAACAAAACAAACAAACAAACAAACAAAAAAAGACAAAATGACAAAGTCTATGTGTGTTGCTTTTGGGGCCCTCTGCACATCTGTCCATGGGACCATTGTCTCATAGTCTGCACATGCTGATGTGTGTGTGTGTGTGTGTGTGTTGCATATTTATATATAAGAGTGTAACTTACACAGTTAGGCTGTTAACCAACCAGGAAGAGACACAAAGAACCACACGAGATGCAAAATGAAGGAAAAATAGCCTAAATAAAACCCTATACATTAATCAAATCTCAGTGGAAACACCACAGACACAGACTGGTTCACAGTTAATGTGTCTCTGAATAAATCAACACCAGATACAAAGTCTTCATCAGAGTCTGATCAGCTGATCTGTCTCATGTCAGCGGCTCCAAACTGCTGAAGACAAAACACAAGTTGACGCCTCAGAAACAACAGAACTAAATAAAACAAGAGTAAACAGATTAAAGAAATAACAAGAATTACAACAAACAAACAAACAAACAAACAAAAACGGAAGTTATGAAAAGATGAAAAGAAGTTTGTCAGCTGGTTGTAATTACATCTTTATTTTATTTAACCACATGGGGGGCGTCTCTGCTTCACTACAGCATCACCGTGTGTGTGTGTGTGTGTGTGTGTGTGTGTGTGTGTGAGTGTGTGTGTGTGTGTGTGTGTGTGTGTGTGAGTGTGTGTGTGTGTTTCTGACTATCTTTGAGGTTTATCTATGTATTTATTTCTTATACAGAGTTTATTGGCTTTTTTTGTCCATTTTGAATAAAGAGAACAAACGCTCTCTAACAACACAACAAACAACGTAATAAACATGAAATAAACTTCAAAGCAATAAAAACTCAAAAAGAAAGAAAGAAAGAGAAAGAAAGAAAGAAATCACACACAGGTAGAAACATTTCAACAGAGAGTAATAATAATGATAATAATAATAATAATGAGTTTTAATCATCAGAGTGTGACTATGATCCGACCTGATCACAGTACTGTAAGTTTATATTACTTATTCTTATTCCGACTGTACATATTATGTTGTACATCGCAGCGTTATATATACGTTTTTATATTTATAACTTTAATACTTTACACATTTTATTCAACACATTATATATATATTTTATATTTCTTAATAACTTACATACTACTGTTAACAACATTGTGACATACTGCAGATATTTTATTTTTACATACTTAGTACTTTATACTTCTTATTTCTGCTTCCATAATTCTCTACACTTTACTTTAGAGGTTCTGTTACACTTGATAGAAATCAATGTCATATTTTTATTTATTTTTCTTCTTTTTTATTTATTTATTTTGATTTAATTAAATGTATCTATTTTTAATTTACCTAATTTAATTCAATTTGATTTCATTTTGAATTTTTTTTATTTTATTTTTTGTTGAATTCATTCTTACATGTATTTGATTTAGTTTTGAGCCCTGTCAGCAGCGACTTGTTGACCTGTGGAAAATCAAAGATGAATAATTGATTAACAAACATTGATCAATGATTCATGAACTTTATGTTTGTCGTCACAGATTGACACATGGAGCAGACACGCCCCTTCCTCGTGCCACTCGAAGCAGCTTCAAACTCGCCTTCAAATTGTACGGAAATACACCGGAAGTGCGGTGCGTCTGCCTACAAAATAAAAGCACAGTGAAGCCGTAAGTGACGAACATTAAAGAGAGGAAGCAGAACTCATCAGGTTCAATATGAAGTTATGTGTTTATACTTTCTTTTCGCTGCTACATGCAAAAACTTGAACTGCTTCACTTCATTTTATCCTGTTGCTGCACGTTAACGTCTCAGTTTAGATTAAATCAACAATTTATAAAAAGAAGAAGTGAAGGAAGGTCAGAATCCAAATTAAAGCTATTAAACTCAATAATCTCATCAGTGAAACTGTTTCTTATTTTACAGATAAACAGTTGTAGTTTTTTTTACAAAAGAGTTGGATTTTGTTTCTGAACATTTAATTTGATCTGAAGTGAAACAGTTAGATTAATAAAACATGATGCAGCTGTTTGACTGATAATATTGTATAAATATATTCAGGTTCAAGCTCGTCGTTGGCCAACAGGAGGAAACACTGATTCTGCTTAAAAGACTCTTCTTGTATTTTTAAAGATATCAACTGTAAAACATAATTTATTACTGCTGAAAATTTAAGATTCAAAAACTGTAAATTGTCAAAAACTGTTAGGTCATTGAGACGTTTCACTTTTATTCCTTCTGTTTAAACCCTGAAGGTTGTAATGGTTTGTAATGTTTCTTTCTTTCCCCCACATTTTACTTATTTGTTGTGAAATAGGTTTTTTTTTTTGGTTTTTTTTTTACATTATTTTTATATTATCAAATATGTTTTCTGGAATTACGTTCTCCATGTGTTGAATGTTAAACATACGGAGCACAACAGCTCTCTCTCTCTCTCTCTCTCTCTCTCTCTCTCTCTCTCTCTCAGATCATCCCAAAGGTAATGAGGGTGGACTATTGGACCAACCAAACAAACCAAACTCAGCAATTATTTGTAATAAAAAACTAACCAAAACGATTTATTTATGCAGATCTTTATAATCAGTTAGGTAAATTCTTGTGTGTGTGTGTGTGTGTGTGTGTGTGTGTGTGTGTGTGTGTGTGTGTTTATACTTGTGTCTTTTTCATGTATTTATTTTTATTTATCGTTTTATTATTATTATTATTATTAATATTATTTGTTTTTTATGCTGACGTTTGCGCTTACTTGTCACAGTATTTTCATTTATGGTTTATGATCATTACTTTATGTGCAAACTGAATCAACCACGGTGTGAAACTGTTGGTTCAATATAATAAAATAAACAGAAACAAATAAAAAAATAAAGTCAGCGCTCACAGGTTTTATTTTGAAAAGGTAGAGCGGAAGTGCACCGGGTGATTTCCGGAGCTCGACACGGTGTGTGTCCTCAGCAGAGACTCGACTTTCTCGTCCCGTTACTTCTCAACATCCGAGTCAGAAACCAGCAGCGCTCATTAGTTTTAGTTAAAACTTAGTTTATAAGTTATTTTATTTTATCTGGAGACTTTAAATATTTTAGCAGCCGGTGTTTTACAGACCCGGGTAACGGAGACACGAAGTTCCTGCGCTGCTAACTCCCGGTAGCAGCAGTTAGCGTTAACAGTTAACGTCTCTTTAAAAGTGAAGGCACGGAAAGCTAATTGAAGCTAACTGCTATCTGACGGTGACCGAGCTCAGACCGTTAACGTCGCGCTGTTTCGTCGTTCGGCTTTTGTTTTAAAGAAACTTCCGGTTGTAGTTTAACGGAATCTCTGTGTTTAAAAGTTTGAAAGTTTCCGGTGAAGTTGAGTGAAAATGGAGCCCGAGAGCTAACAGTCAGTCCGCGGGGAGCCAGGACCCGGGCCGCAGCCTCTCCTTCCGCCTTCTTCCCTCATAGTTTGACACATCATTGATCTTCCGAGTCAGGATGGCCGCAGACTCCACCGGGAACTTCTCGCTCCTCCACCGGACCTGTAAGCTGGTGGTCCTGCTCTGTTTCCTCCACATCTCCGTCACTCTCGTCTTCTACGTCCGCTCCCTGGACATCCGGTTCGCCTTCGTCCAGAACCAGCAGTCCCGTAACGGCACCGCGCATATATCCCGGGTCAGAAACCCAGAGTTCACCCACGGACTCGATCCTAAGGAGGCCCAGACCCAGAGGGAGGCGACCGCGGGGCAGAACGACGAGGCCAAACCCGACGAGCATCCACCGGAGGAAGAAGAAGCTGGAGAGGTGCCCGGAGACGTCACCTCTGCTCGGTAAGTCTTGCTCAGACCTTCCGCTGCTGCCTGTGTGTCATGTGTCATGTGTCAGAGTCCAGCAGAGCCGCGACACACTCTGCTCCTCTGCTCAGGACTCTGTTAAAGCTCAATATGAGTCCAAGTGTTTTCTACGAGAACAATATAAGAGCCAGAAACTAACCAGCTCAGAGCAACAAACAGGACGTCAGAGGCAACAGGTAAATCACAGGTGAGCTCAGGTTCAGGAAGCTCTCTGTGAAACAGTCGAGTCAACTGTACCGATGCAGCACTTTAAGCCCAGAGTGCTGTGACAGCTCACAGGAAGTAAAGAACCAAAAGGAAAGAGAGAGAGACAAAGGTCTGAGTGATAACCTGTTATTACACAGTTACTATCACACCTGTAGCGAGGTGTTTATTTACACAGCGTGACAGTCACATATGTGCAGTTAAAGGCTACAGAGTAAAAACACGTTTTAAGATGATTCATGATAGTCTCATTGGTCGGGGAGAATCAGACGGTGGGAGGAAGAGTGGTCCAGAGTTTTGAGGCGGTTGAAAAAGAACATCCTGTCCCCGTCACCCTTCGTCCTGGACCTGGGGACAGACAAAACCAGACTTTGTAAATCTGATCTACTTTCTAATGTGTTGGTGTTTTTGCAGATGTGTTTCATATGTGCAGTATATTTTGTGAGTTTATATTTTGGAAGGTGTTGTATGTATTTACAGATTACACACCAACACACGCAGATTGTCACTCTGTTCAACTCAATTCAATTTTATTTATAAAGCCCAGTATCACAGATCACAGTTTGGCTCTTTGGCTCAGGAAAAACTCCCCAAAAAACCTTTAATGGTGGAAAAGTGTGAGAAACCTCAGAGAGACAGCGAGGAGGGATCAGTCGTCCACACAGATGATACTGAGACAAGTGTGTCTCCGTACAGATTTAAGGTGTCGTCAGTCTGAGGTGTCGCAGCGAAGCAGCCACATCTGAACTGTGTCCTTGTATAAGTTTGACCCTGAGGACAGAGACACAAATAACACGAGATGACACCTGGTTGTTCACATACAGCAGAGACCCTCCATCAGACAGACAGCAGTGATGAGCTGGCCTGTCTCTGTGGACATTAAAACCAACCTGATTGGCTCTCAGCTGGTCACATGATGTCAGAGGAAACGGTTTCCAGTTTATTTCCACGGAGACGGCGTCCACTGAGAAGCAATAGAGTGTTGAGGAGCTGTTATCAGGTGTCACCTGAACACGACAGGTGTACCTGTCCTGTCTGACAACGCTCCCACAGTCAGTCTGTGCTGGAGGAAAACCAGTAAGAGTCACTGGTCTGAATCAAAGCAGCTGTGGGAGTTTATTCATTTATTTATTTTTAATTACTTTCCCAAAGTCTGTTTATTGAGATGATTCAAACAGACCCAGATAAACAACAGTAATATTTGGTCAGTACACAGATTTCCACCTGAGCAGCACCAAGTGTCTGTGTTATTGATCATTAATGTTATTGATGATGTCACAGGGTGAACGATGGAAACATTAATGCTGATCACAAACTGACAGAAACAAGCCGTTAGCTGATTGATCATCACCATACTTTTTATTTATTATTAAAACACTTATATTGATGAACAGTCGTCAGTCTGAGATGATCAGCAGTCCAGAAACGAATGTGGTCAGTGTCTCCTCCACGGCCTCGTGTGTGTGTGTGTGACAGTCATGTAATCATTTTGCATTACAGTCATACTTAGTGTTGTCGTGACAGGAAATGTCAGAAATCAGATTTACAGGACTGTTTGTTCAATAACTCTTTTTATCCCCTAAATTTACTTTAGTTTTTTTTCTTATTGTTATTTTATCTCATTTATTTAGTTCTTCTTGGTCTTTATCTCCTCTGTCACTTGAGGCAGTATGATTTGTACCCACGAGGACATTTGGATGAAAAATTCACCCCAGTGCAGTGAGAACCTGCACTATCTATTACTTGCTGTGAAGTCAGTTTAATAAACATGCGTGAAAGCAAAAAAAATAAATTAGATTTACTGTAAACAGTTAATCTGCTAATGCGTCACATGTCCCAGTATGTTGGTCGACTCTTCCAACAAATTTTTACTTTTTTTAAAGATTAAATCAAATCTCTGATTCAAAGTTTTTCTTAAAATCTACCATGTTGTTCTTTTAGCTGCCTGAGGTGATTTTAATCTGTCAGCTGGCGGCAGCAAACATGTGACTGTCAGCTGACAAAAGTGTTGGTCTACAGGACAAACTTCGTGGTACCTTTACCAGATGACAGATCATTTCCTACGTGGACGGTGATGTTCACAGTGTGATTTTCTATAAGCCTGAGTGACATCATTCAGCTCTCTGTCTCACCAGTCCTCTCTGACTGTCTGTGTTTGTCAGAGCAGTGTGGTCATGGTGACATGTACCCTGCTATCCCTACTGAAATCTAGTGATGGATCTCTCGGCCCTGGTTACAGACTCCACCTACTCGGTGCACCACAGGTGTACGCTGGCGTGCTAATGGTGCGGACCAAGTGTGTGCGTGCCAGCTCTTAGATATCTGGACCAATCAGAGCCTCCTCCGTCTTTGTCATGGTTTCTGTCAGTGCTGCTCTCTCTGTCATTGCCATCAAACTCAAATATGTAGACTGCATTGACAGCATCGGCTTGTTGCTGCAATACGTCAACACGGCCGCCATGTTGCTCCAGGCAGGACTGTAAACAAATGACAGTAAAAACAGGAGCAACACACATTTATATTTTCAGTCGATCTCAGTGAGTTGTTTTTATATTCGTGGGTTTATGATCTACGTGTGGTAGAAAAAAGTTTTGTCTCCGTTAATAACCCTGTAACACAGAGATGGTGCCACGAAGTCACAAAGTCTCCTCTTTATGCCACTTTTGCATGTTGACACAGAAACAAACAACAGCAACATCATGGTGCTCCAGTATGTGATTTCAGACAGCGTGTCGGCATTGTGGAAGCAAAAGAGGCGGCCATGGATGTAATAAGAGACATGGACACAGGAGGCAGGACTTTGTTCAGTCTTATGAAAGTTGCTCAGTGGTGCCAAAAAAAACAAAACTGTTTCCACAGTGTGAAATGATCTGGATGATCGGCGCTGCTTCTGCATCATTGGGTTAATCAGGCGCAGTGTGACTTCTGCCGGCCAAGCTGGCCACTTCCTGTTTAGCACTCCGCTAACTTGTACGGGGATGAAATGATTAAATCTTCTTGGCTTTCCAAATGTTATCAGACAGAACAGATCAAATCCTGACAGTGGGACGAGTCATATCATGGAGGCTGAGATGCTCAAAATTTCTCCACTGATTTTCAAATGTCTCTTTCACAATGTAAATCATCGTTATTTTAAAATAAAAGTCTGACACAGATTATTTTGTACTGAAGCAGCTGATTGACAGTATAAAGTAAAGTATTCCTTGTTTGTTTTTCCAGAGAGCTGCATCCTGTATGAGGTGAAAAGCCTCTGAGGCAGCATTTTACATAAAATATGTACTCACTGTTTAACCTGCTCCTGAAACCTGACTCCTCTCAGCCTTCAGTGCATCAATATCAGGTGTGTGCAGAGTCGTGGGCTGGTTGTGTTGTGGCCCACAGGCCGTATGTTTAACACCCCTGATCTAGTGTAACATCTAACATATGTGTCAGCAGTGCTTTATAAAATATGACATCACATGTCAATAACAATCATTTACCGTCTCTGTTAAATGGTGACTGATTTCATCCTTTTCACCCACTGTCCTTCTTCTTTGAGTTAGCTGCTGACTGCTATCTAGAGCTGTCCCCCGATTGAGACTGTCCCCAGTGGACCAGCAGTCTTCACCAGGGTCCATCAGTAGACTGACCGTACTAATGAACCTTCATTAATATAGGCCTATATTTTATCTCCAAGTGCACGTCACACACTGAGCGAGCCGCCTGTTAATGACGCTGTGGGCTAATGGGCATGAAGCTACTTCCATGTTTCACATGATACGTCATGTTTGTAGTCGACCAATGAAGATGAGTTTACATATCACCTTGGGTTCGTCCTTCACCTTCTCAAAATGATCCCACACTTTGGATTTCCTGCCTGACATGTTATTAACTAGCCTGTGGAATAACCGCAGGTACCAGCCCTGGAGATTAACCTGACGAGGACACTTCCTGTGTCTGTCCTTTCAAAGTAAAGTCACACATGCTCCAGTCATATAGGTTTGGATTTATTCTGACCAAGTGCAGCTCCTGATAGTTTTATATTTTTGTTTTTTTTTGTTCTGTGACTAAGCAACCAATGAAATGTTTCTGAATAAGAACCTCTCTGGTCAAATGTGTGTTAGACTGACAGGAACTGAATTACTGTCATGAGGAAAACTGGATTTGTTTTTTGTTCCTTGATTAATACTTGTGCAGACGTCCCTGTACAATATGATCTAATGCTGGAGTTGCCAACTTTCCAGCTGGCTCGTGCACAGACTGGTTGAATAATTTTGTACTTCCTCCTCAGTAATAATGCAGGAGAACTACTGCTCCACCCGACTGAGTCTTGGCACGGAGACATCAGTAGGTCTGAACTGGTTTGGACAGTTTGCACCTTAATAGTATTATAACAATGATACACTGTGCTGTGCAGTGCCAACTGTTGAGAGTTAAAGCAACTGCAGACACAAGTTTTCCTTTGCACTCCCAGAGGATCACAGACCCATGAAGATAAAAACCACTCATTGTGACAGTGCCTGCTCGCTTCAATCTGGCGTCAGAGTTGAGGTCTGATCAGCAGCCAGCGAGGGCTCTACACTTCTGTATGCTCCTCATCCTCTCTTCAGAGTGTGAAGGGTTAATTAATGCTGCAGCCTGAGAGCAGCTGTTGGTGTGAGGAGTCTGTTGGGAGATCGACTGTAGGAAACCAGATGTTTCTGTCAGTGAGGAGGTCACATGACTTTAGTAAAATGTCAGTACATATTTGTACAGCGCTGTGTGCAGTTTGTTAAACATATAGACATTTACATCATCGTCAGCTTCATCTCTTCATGTAAACACATAATTGCAAATGATTTTCTTTCTCTTTTTTTGAACTTCTTTTTATTTCTTTTGAACAGTTAGTTGTACAGCATGTAAGCACAGAAGCATGTCACATGACAAGGACATCAATGTCTTTATGGAGCAGTCCGTGAGTTTCGGCATCCCCTCAATGTCCATATGTTGTTTTAATAAGTAGGAGTGATTAGTCCTTTTTGTCCAAACAAACAAAAGAAAAGAAAAAGAATAAACAGAAAAAATAGAAAATAATAATAATAACAATAAATAAATAAATGATTTTCAAACAGTTTCATTATTTATGAAAAGACGACATCAGTCATCAGAGTTCATGTTTTATTTAATACTCACAGATTCACTTTGTTATGACAGAAGAAACTTTGTTTTACTTGAAATAATACTTAAATATTTAATTGATATTTCTGTTGATAGAGTAATAAAGTGATAGTTGCAGCTCTACAGACATGATGAAAAACAGCAGCATGCACACAAACTGTGTAGGTCCAGGGAGGTGGTGAACTCCTGCACTCACAGGTTGATCTACTTATTTACTGTAGACTGAATAAACAGGAATGGCAAATAGATAATCTGCTGAGGTTTAAATCAACAGTCAGGACATGTGTGAAGAATGAACCAGCTGCCTCTCCCAGGTGTGAGGAGTGTCAGGGGCGGGTTCAGTTCACTTCAGTTCAGTTCATTTATTGGTCTCCTTAGAGAAATTTGTCTTGGAAATTTGTCGTGGAGGGTTGATGGGGGACAGGGCACTGATGTGGCAGGCCTTGGGTATGATAGTTTCTGAGGGATTCAAATTTCAAATGAGTCATCAACCATCTATATGCACTCATCGTTTAATGCCACTGGTATTTTTTTAAATTAACAATGAAAAAAACAACCTGTGAGTGAATCCCATAAAAGACACTAACTTTCGGGACCTAATTGTATTGCGGAGTTTTGTACAGCGGTGACCGGATTTTTGCTCTCAAACCCCAAATAATGTGATGGCACAACAGTCTCCTTCAGTACATTATTCTATGCTTTCTTTTGATTTTCACATTGGCTAGTCATCCTGTTTAATTTGTCTTCTGATTAAATTGGAACTGTTGAAACAAGTTGTAAGAACCTCTGCAAGTAATTGGTTGCTGGCAGACACTCTGTGCTGCAATAAAATGGCTAATCAGCAGTGCCGTGCACTGTAGAGCCGATGTGCTGTTGGTTCTGCCGGCCTGAATACAATATAACAGAGTTTCCTCTAGGATTTTTTTCAGCAGCGGGGGTGGTGAGGGAAGGGGGTGAGAGACATCCCTTGGCCGAATACCGAGTACCGTGTACCGAATGCTGGGACCTACGGTATGATACCAGTGAAAGTATCACGTTCTGAGTAGTATCAGGACACCACAGCAAAAATGAGGCAGATGTGCCTTTTGTCATTTATAAAAAGATAAATCACTTTTCTATAATACATCAATGATATTTCAATGGAATAAATTACTTACTGACTTATTCATACTTCAAAAACAGCATCAATAAGTGATTAACATAGGGGGGATCAAAATAAAATAAATAAATGAAATAAAAATCAACCAGCCACCCTCCTCCCCTGACAAGTAAAGAACAGTCCCGTGCGGTGAGGTTTGTGGGCCGCTACCTGTCACAAAGAGAGAAATGTGAACGGCTCATTTCTCCTCTGACACGTCACATACTTTGTGCCGCCACGGCTCGGCTGTTCAGGTATTTCTGGGCAGTCATGACAACAAGTTATTCACCGCGAGCCGGACTTCTCCGTCGCCGGTAAGCCGTTATCTTGCGCCGCTGTATTTGACAGGAATACGTCCTGTCCGTGTCTATGACCCCCATTCAACCCACAACCGGCGGGATTCGCCACTTCGTTTCTGCTGCTGGTTGAAATCTGTACTCACACAGCGTGCTGACTGATTTATTTTGCCTGCACAGAACTATTTTTAGTCGCAAATGCGAGTGTGGTGATGGACGGAGTAAAATATCGCCACACTGCTGACATTTTACTCCGTTCGTCACCGCACGCAGTTTGATTGCTTTATCAAAACACGCTGCTGTCATTCGGCCTTGCTTTTCACTTATTCCACCGAATACCGAATGTGTGGTTTTTGCAATATTCAGGCGAATATATTCGGTGCATCCCTAAATAGGAGCCTCCCCCACTCCCCCGTCCCCTCACTGCTCTCCTCACTACACTGGCTGCTGTGCTGTGCAAGTGCACAGTTGTCTCAGAGTGGTGGTGGTGCATTTCCACAATAAACGTTTTGAAGGAGCAGCAGCGGCAGCAGTAATTCAGCGGAAACACTGTTTTAATGTCTATAGCCTTACTGTTGTGTACAGCCTTATAGACTGAGCTGAGTAGTGATACGCGGGTCGGCCCGTAACCCGCGGGACCAGCAAATGGACCTGCGGGTTAGGCAGCTTTGTCGGTCTGTAAATGATATTTTGACATTATTGGCTATTACTGTCATGGCATCCAAAGGTACTGATGCATTGAACAGGTGACAGTCCGCGGTCGTTTTCAAAACACACTTGTGTCACGCACTCCAAAAGAAACTTGTTGAAACTTTAAACAATAATTTATTGTACAAAAATGAGGGAAACAAACGTTGACAAAAACGGTTCCATAATTCATATTAAATTCAAAAGATAATGAAAAAACAGCTACAAGTTAGAGGGAATAGTGATAAAGTGGTAAAACTTGGCATTGATCCACAGCCTCAGACGGATGCGCTCAAGCTGCTGTGCGCACAAGCTCTGTTGGTAGGCGATACGATATTTTCACATTTTAACAATGCAATTTAAACGTTTTGATTTTTATTGATAACCTACATTTACCAACAACAAAAAGACTACATTTAGCACCAAAAAAAAAAAAAAAGTAAATAAAAAAACGAATATGGACTACCTACCCATAGAAACGAATATCCGAATATTTGGGTACAGCCCTTGTGTGGACATGTCCAGGGTACAAAATAAATACAGGCCTAGACATTTTGGATTAAAAATGTGGTCTATACTATGTGGACTAAATGGACTTCCTCGTGGCTATACAATGAATTTCATTTTGGCTGCTGAGCTACAGTATTTTTGCCTGTATCAAAAGACAGGGATAGACAAGACACAGAAAATAATGATAATGAAATATATTAATATGACTAGTCCTACAACACTCGAGGTCTAAAAACAAGTGTTTAAAATAGCTGCTGAAATGAGCAAGGGCTCTGTTGGCTTAAGTCCACATAGGGTCTTGTCAAACTGTTCGATAACAGCTGACATTCCCCGAGGTGAGCTCGAATGTTTTCCTTTTGTGCAACAGGTCATTTCATTCAGTAGGCCACAAAATCAAATGATGACATGACTTACTGTACACATGTGATAAGGCTCTCCCGTCTTGTGTGTGCACCCTCTTCTTGGTAATGTCGCTGCGGTCAGATCACCTGTATCTTACTCGGATACAGAAATGTTATTTTCTGATTGGCTGTTAGGCAGCTGTGTCTTATTTTTATTGGCTGGAGTGTGGCAAGCTCTTGTTGAGCTCTATGGTCCCCTCAGCGTCTTGCAACACCTTCCACTGCATATATAGCGGTCTAACTTGGTGGGCGTTATCATAATACTTTTTTAATGCGTGAGAAGTACCAGGTGTGGCGGGTCAGAGTGTGAAAAGGTTAAAATGCATGTGTCACACTCTCAAAGCGAGAGACTTGAGAGCCTTGCATTGATCTGTGAGTACAGGTGTGCTGTTTGTGGACGTCTTCACTAGGGAGGCACCGATCTGATATCTGGATCGAATATCGGCCCCGATATCATCAAAATAGATGGATCGGGTATCGGAAAATACAACCTATACCTGAGGCGTTCCTTTGCCTTTCAATCTATTATGACGCGAGCTACGTCACACGTCATGAAGCGAAGGAGAGAATCTGCTGTGTGGAGGTATTTCACACTATTTCATGTGCTGTTGCACAACTGTGTATTTTTGTTAAAAATAAATAGTTCATCTGTTTCATCTTGTTTCATTTTATCTAAGGAAGAACTGTCTAGTCATCAGTGCCTGATGCCTCGAGGCTTTAAGATATTTTTTTGTGTATTTTAGCCTTTAATTGATGGGACAGTCAAGTGTGAAAGGGGGAGAGTGAGAGGGAGTGACATGCAGCAAAGGGCCATGAGCTGGAGTCGAACCAGGGCCGCTGCGGCAACAGCCCTGCTCTATCCGCTAAGCCACCGACACCCAGCCTCTAGTCTTTTCTGTTGTACATGTAAAGGTATATAGCTTATATATAACTTATATAAAAAGTAGTATGTTTTAGTAGTATTTATATATGTATATGTATGTATATGTATATGAAGGAGTATAAGAAAATAAACATATCCAGGTGAACGAAAGGACGAAGATGTTGGGCTGCTTTAATTGTACCACTGCGCAGGTGATGGACATGTCTGGAGGCATTGTGTTTTTGGGTAGTCCATCCTATTCTCAGGAACACGATGTAACTCTGCAGTACCGAGGGGGATAAACCAGAATTCACCAAACAAAATAAATATATAATTAAAAGATCACTTCAAAGTCAAATAAGATATTTTCCAATATTTTTCACATTGTTAGCGGCATGTCTGAGTCAGTTGTTTCCTGTCACACATTGCCAAACTATTTCCATCCATCCAGAGGTTGTTGGAGACTCTTCACTCTGCCATTTCCTGGTTATGGCTCGTATACAACCTGCTGGTTGGACTTGTAATAAATATCTGTCCTGCTTTGTGTGGCCAGTTGGCACATTTCCCAGACACATTTCACTGAGGTTAACATCCAGCTCCAAACTAATTATTGATCTGATCTCTGTAACCACATCTTATCAGTAAGAAGACATTTTTAGACACTGCCAAAAGATATGAAGATGACCAGCAGACATGTTACACATTATCCAACTAACTGTGTGTATGTTGTACACATTTTAAATAGTAACAAAAAAATACATATATATAAAAGTCATGTTCACAGGTTGAATGAATATTGATGTCCAAATATTTCTCGAGTACTCGTGCCCACTCCTAGTGTCCATTTTAAATGTCTTCCAGTAGCACTGCGCCCTTACCTGTCCTGTCCATTAAAGGCAAAATGGCCTAAAAATTATCTTTATCTGTATTTCTTACATAAAGCTTCAAAGTTTGATTATTTAAAAGTTTCATTGGACACTGAGGCACACTCAAGGAGATTATTCAAAATTTTTAATCCAAATTAAATTCTAACGTTCTAACTGAGAATAAATTATTTAAAGCTGCAGTAAGCAATTTAGGGAGGAGAGCAACAGCAGCTCCAGAGACTGACCCCCAGTCAGCAGCTGCAGCATCCTGAATCCAGACAGATCAAACCTCAGCTCAGGGGCCAAAGGGCCCCGACTCCCTGCTGGATCAAAAAACTTTCTGTTTACTGAATTGATTTCTAAACACTCTGGTATTTTGTTACACTGTGATACCGTCCAGCCTGTCACCTGTAAACAACTCAAAATAATCACATAACAAGTAACTTTAGTGCTCACTCTTAGAAAACACAGTTAAAATGGACGACTGCACATTTAAATGGAGAGATCGGTGCTTAAAAATAAAGTGCTTCAATTCCAAATATGTAATTTTCCCCAAACCCCTCCCACTTCCTTTACCCTGGCAGCTCCTGTCTCATGATTGATTTTAACTCATTTACACTTCACTAATGAACACTGCTCTCCTCCTCCACTGAATGTGTTTGATTTGTGTCTTCATGTTATTATCGTACCATATTCAGAGGTGGGAGGATGTGAAGACACTGAAATCAGAATAATATAAAGTCCTCAGCTGCTTTGATGAAACGCTGCCAGACGATCCTCAGCTCCTGTTTTCTGTCCATCATGAAACAATCAGACTGATGACTGAAGGATTTCAGAGTCAGACATCCAGTGTGAGGTCGGACTGACCTGAAGGCATCACGTGTTCATAAACATGAGCCGAGCTCAGTTTGGTCACAGAGAGCAGATCTGACCTGAGAACAGTTTGTAACTGTGTCAGGGTGGAAAAGTACCAGCTGCAGTAAACCTCTGTGTCTGTGTTAAACTCTGCAGGAACATATTTGTCTGATGACACACTGTTTAAGTCTCAGTCTCAATATAAAACTCACTGTGAACTCAGTATCTGTGGTCGGGGTTCTGTCCTAATGTTCTGCAAAGTTTTACAGAACCAGATAAATGCTCATTTTCATCCTCTGTTGTTATGTGATTATCAGGAGTTGGTTCATTGAGACAAGCAGTAGATGGCGCTAGTCCTCGATCAGTATACCGCTGCAGAAGATGGAGTGAAACAAAGGAAAATATGATTGTATAATAATAATGGAGAGCACAGAGACAGTTTGAGCAGCCAGTACTGAAGCTGGTGCAAACTTCAGCTGTTAAAAGCCTCCTAAGACGACGCAGCGACTGTTTGTCAAGTCTGCGTCATTGTTTATTAACTGAAGTTGTTTCAGTTGCTCTCAGGCGCATTAACCTTTTATCAGTACACCAACTTTTTTTTAAAGATATTTTTTTGGGCTCTTTGCCCTTAATAACAGCACAGTGTCTCTTCCTCTGCTTAGTAACATACTGAAATTCAGCAGGCTGTCTCATCTGATCTTAGATCGTAGGCAATGGGGTTGGTGGGCGTGGCTCAAATTCAGTTTTCTCATCTTAAATATGTTCAGATATTTATTTGTATTTTATTGTACTGTTTAGTTGTGATTGGAGATCGTTTGTCACCAGCCAGCCACCATGTTGTTTTCAAACGAGCCAAATCCAACTCACATTACGTCACCCATCAGCAGGAGTGTTAAGTGATCCGCTCTGGTCCAGTGCATTCTGGTACTTGTAGGTTTTCTACCCTTTGAGCAACACAGCTCATTTCCTGTGTTTTCCCTGCTCATGTAGCGCCGATTTCAAAAGTATTTGTCATTCTGCTGCAGATACAGAGCAGTGTAATGAAAAGACTGACCTCGCTGCAGTCAAATACTTCTTTAACTAAGATATCATCACCTGAGGAGAAGTTCATCTGAAGAAGCTTCTAAAGCTCTTGTCTCCGCTCCGTCTCTCTGCAGTCAGATATAAAGTTGTTGTTGTGATGTCAGAGCGTCTGCTGGCCGTCTGAAGCTCACAGATGTCTGGTGTTTGTGTCCTCAGTGGGTCCTCTGCGGGTGGAGTTCACCACTCCAGTGAACTTGGAGCAGATAAAAAAAGACAACCCCAACCTGCAGCTGGGCGGACGCTTCAAACCCAAAGACTGTGTGGCACAGCAGAAGGTCGCCATCATCATCCCCTTCCGCAAACGAGACGAACACCTCAAGTACTGGCTGTACTACCTGCACCCCATCCTGCAGAGGCAGCAGCTCGACTACGGAGTCTACGTCATCAACCAGGTACCACACACAGCTCGCACAAACACACCACAACATACACACCTGAACATGTTCATCAGCTGTAGAGGAGCTGGAAGGTTGTTCCCTTCAGACAGAGCCAGGCTAACTGTTTGCCTGTGTTTCCAGTCTTTATGCTAAGCTAAGCTAAGCTAACCAGTAGGACCAGTCTGAACATCGACTCTCTCTGTTTAAATGTTGAACTGTTCCTTTAAAGCACTGTAAATATTCCATGGGCGTAACTATAACGATCAGTTTGTGACGTAATGATTGTGTCAACATAATGATCACTGATTTATAGAAACAAACATGGACGCCTGGTGTTAGTTCAGTGAAGGTAAATTAATCCAGATGAATGTATGTGGTGTTCTGACCTTGATGCCACTGGCTGGTCCTCACAGGTGTGTGTGGAGTCAGATGTCACTGGAGGTTCAGAGTGAAAACATTAGCTCAGGGCGTGTCGCTGAAAAGATCTTGCAAACGTCTTTTGTTGCAGTGAAATATGAATATCTGTTTAAACACACACACACACACACACACACACACACACACAGGGAGTGTGCGTGTGTGTATCAGTGATTGGATTATTGTGCAGGTTCACAAGGGGCTGGCCCAGGGGCCCGACGGGTCAGGTGGCTCTTGACTTTGAATATGTTAGTCTTTCTCTTGTGTCAGAGGGGCGCAGGTTTGTCACATCATATATATCCATGCTGACTGGAGATGCAGAGAATATTTTTGACTGCTTATACATGAGAGTTAATAATGCTACTCCTCAGTTTAGTAGGATGAGCCAGAGGTGTGGACTCGTGTCACATAACTTGGACTTGAGTCAGATTTGATCTAAATGACTCTATCACAGGACTTACACAAAGAGAAAGACAAGCATTCACACCATTTAACCTGCGTGTCTTTGGACTGTGGGAGGAAGCTGGAGCACCTGGAGGAAACCCACGCTGACACAGGGAGAACATGTCAGAGCACCTGGAGGAAACCCACGCTGACACAGGGAGAACATGTCAGAGCACCTGGAGGAAACCCACGCTGACACAGGGAGAACATGACAGAGCACCTGGAGGAAACCCACGCTGACACGGGGAGAACATGTCGGAGCACCTGGAGGAAACCCACGCTGACACAGGGAGAACATGTCGGAGCACCTGGAGGAAACCCACGCTGACACAGGGAGAACATATCGGAGCACCTGGAGGAAACCCACGCTGACACGGGGAGAACATGTCAGAGCACCTGGAGGAAACCCACACTGACACAGGGAGAACATGTCGGAGCACCTGGAGAAAACCCACGCTGACACAGGGAGAACATGTCAGAGCACCTGGAGAAAACCCACGCTGACACGGGGAGAACATGTCAGAGCACCTGGAGGAAACCCACGCTGACACGGGGAGAACATGTCAGAGCACCTGGAGGAAACCCATGCTGACACGGGGAGAACATGTCAGAGCACCTGGAGGAAACCCACGCTGACACGGGGAGAACATGTCGGAGCACCTGGAGGAAACCCACGCTGACACAGGGAGAACCCACGCTGACACGGGGAGAACATGACGGAGCACCTGGAGGAAACCCACGCTGACACGGGGAGAACATGTCGGAGCACCTGGAGGAAACCCACGCTGACACGGGGAGAACATGTCAGAGCACCTGGAGGAAACCCACGCTGACACGGGGAGAACATGTCAGAGCACCTGGAAACCCACGCTGACACAGGGAGAACATGTCAGAGCACCTGGAGGAAACCCACGCTGACACAGGGAGAACATGTCGGAGCACCTGGAGGAAACCCACGCTGACACAGGGAGAACATGTCAGAGCACCTGGAGGAAACCCACGCTGACACAGGGAGAACATGTCAGAGCACCTGGAGGAAACCCACGCTGACACAGGAAGAACATGTCGGAGCACCTGGAGGAAACCCACACTGACACTGGGAGAACAAGACGGAGCGGCTGGTGGATTTGAACCTGGTGACTGTGCTAACCGCTGCACCATCGTGCTGCGCTCTCATTGGACAGCTCTTTGAAATGTGGTGCTGAACATTACGGAGTCATTAGAGCGCCGGACTCAAAGGAAAAGCTTCTTGTATTTCATGTTATTTTGTGTTTTTTCTTAAGAATGAATGGGTAAGTTAGTGGTTACTGTGTGTTGGGTTATCAAAAACAAAAGTAACTGAAACTGACATCCCTGAAACTTACCACAGAGGAAGAGATGCAAAATGACTGAAACCATAAAACCACCACAGAAACAGATTAAAAGAGATGCAAAACAGTCTGCAGTTGTTTAGTATCTTTGACTCTGTTGCTTGTGTAGGAGGCATGGCCTCTTCCCTGTCTGTGCCCATGTTGTTAATGTCACATAATCCCTTAATGCTGATGTCTTATCAGAACTTTTACAGTCTGACTGGAAACCAGTGCAAACAGTGGAGCTCACAGGAATGTAATGATTAACTCCTCACAAACATCACAGATCTCCTCATTGTGTGTTCAACGTGGACGCTCTGATCCTGTCCCACCCACACTACGACTACTATCATCACGACTACTGCTACTGCAGATGTTTGACATTAAAACCAAAACTCCAGAAAAGGAAATGAAGTCTGCCTGTCGAGCTGCTGGAAGACTTTTAATGTGAAACATCTGTAAATGAGGAACATCTGTCTGTTTATTGGCAACAGCTTAAAAAACACACAAACATACATTTACACAGTTTTAATCTGGTGTCCTCGTGTTAACTCATTTCTCATTATTTTCATAATCGATGTGGAACAAAACCATCATCAGGGTATTTTTATATCTAAATCTCTCGGTCTCTTTTCTCTGTTAAACAGTTTGAAATGTTTGATGACTCGTCCTGGACTCAGGGGCATTTATACTAGTTTACAAAATGAGACTCTACAGGTTTACATGTAGGAACTGTATGTGTAAACTTTTTGTATCTATTAGCGGCAGATACCGCTTGTATCCAAGACATATCTTATCTTGTCTTATCTCACCTTCCCTTGTCTCGTCTTGTCTGGCCTCGCCTGGTCACAGCAGGAAGTGATGTATGTTCGATATCAGAGGGCAAAACCTTTTGTCAGAGTCAAGGATGCTTCCTGTGTGGGTGGGTCCTTCCAAGTCGGGTCCTACAGAGACTAGGCAAGACTCCTTACTAGGAGTCAGTGAACACACAATGGTATGATCCAGTGAGACTAACTCATGTGTCATAAATCAGACTCAAGGTGTCAGGTTGTATAAAATAATGTGTGTGTCATGTCTCCAGCAGTGTGTGACAGGTTTAAGGGCTGATGTACGAGCACACACTTACTGATCATCACCTGAAAAGCTCAACATCTCTCTATTTATGCTCTCAACAAATAACTAATGTAAGCCAACTAGGATTTGTCCCCAGGTTCATTGTAAACTCTGACTTATCCATGTGACTGTTAAGAAGCAGAAACATAACTTGTTTCTTCATGTGCAACATGTTAGTCTGGAGGTTTAAAGTGGTGTCCTCTCACTGAGTTGCTGATTCAAACTAAACTTTCATCTCTGTCAGAGAAAACTGATCTGAGTTCGCTCAGCGCTCAGCAAAGCTTTAACTTTCCAGCCTCCATGACTCAGTTCACTTTCTGTCATCAGTTCATCAGAACAGATAAATGTTTGTTCTTCATCATTAAAATATCAACACATCAGAACAAAGATCAGCTTTGTGAGTTTTCAGCAGCTTCAGAGTGTCTGTGTCTGACAACTGATGAAATAAAGGTCTGATGTGGGTTAAAGTGAGGAGCTGATCACAGTCTGAGGCTGAACTGACAGACACACACAGCCGCACAGAGACAAGCAGACACATGTTTTGACTGAATGTAAATGAGCTGCTGGCATGAAGTCACATGTCCTACCTACCTGTGTGTAAGTCAGGCTCAGCTCACGCCTATCACTAAATACCTCACACTGATATCAGAACATTCAGTTGTTTTAGCGACTGATTAATGGTGTCAGTGGTGATGATGATGCTGAACCTTAAATATCTTTAGATTTCAGACTGTCAGTCATCAGGGAGGCCTCAGAGGTTTCATTGCTATTTAACATCTTATAAACTAATCTGTTCATCTAGGAGGGAGAGGAATAAAAATAATGGTTAGCTGCAGGTTGTAGTTCAACACCACCCGATGAGACACTGCAGCCACTTCTGTCCTGGATATATATACCACATATACCTGTCTATACACTGTAGTAGGTGGTGTCCACACTGAAACTGAGCTCACACTGACTTAACATTGTGACTGATTTATAAAAATGAAGCAGCATCATCAGGACAAACTTCACTGATGTTCTTCTCTCTAATCTCACACATGCACACACCACAAGATTTGAAAACACTGGCTCATCACACGCTACAGGATGTTATTAAGATGATTGTACCTGAGGGAGCCTGAATGCATCACATGTCTTTATCTCATGGGGACGCAAATGTAAACAAAGCAGAGAGCGAACGACCTGCTGTAAAGTTTACACTGTTTTGCATTTAGATCAAAAACAGCACAGGTCTGGATAAGGAGATGGTGAACACAGCTCGTCTGTTCTTCAGGTGTTAAATGTCACTTTGAATCTTTGTCCAGGGAAAAAGTTTTTTTGGGATTAATAGAATGTGCAAAATATGCACAATTTACTGTTCAAATCTTTTCCCAAAACATGTCCAATGTTACGTCAAATCCCTTCCTTGTACTACTGATCTAAAATCTAGTCCTGCACTGTTGAAACCGTCACTGCATGACATGTCACCAACAGCAGAAATAATTGACAGACAGACAGACAGACAGACAGACAGACCCAGCAGCTGAGGACAGAGGGGACATTTTGTCAACTGGCAACTTTGGTAAAATATTTTTCTGCCTCTGCACCAGCGTTAGCTGCTGCTGACCAAGTATTATGTTTCCAGGTTGTCTGTCTGAGGATTTTTTTTATAATTTGGCACAACTGTCCACTTGGTCTTAACAACAAACTGATATGATTTTAGTGGTCATATGTCAAAGGTCAAGGTCACTGTGACCTTGTTTGTCTTATTCTCATGGACATGATATCTCAACAACTATAGGAAATTTCTTCACATTTGGTTCACACGTCCACTTGAAGTCAACAATAAACTGATTAGATTTGAGGGGTCAAAGTTGAAGGTCACTGTGACCTTGAGTTGATTTCATTATTGTGAATGTGACATCTCAGAAATTTGAAAGAAATGTCCTCTTGGACCAAGGTGAACTGATGAGAACTTGGTGGTCGAAGATGAAAGGTCACTGTGACCTCATCTGTGTAAATCTTGTGAACGCCATGTCTCAAAAACACCTAGAAGGAATGTTTTCCAAATTTGGCACAAATGTTCACTTGGACTCAACAATAAACTGAATTTTGTTGGTCGAAGGTCAAAGGTCAGTGTGACCCCACAAAGCATGTTTTTGTCCATAACTCAAGAATTCATTCACTAATTCTGACCAAACTTGACACAAATGTCTAACAGGATAAAATAATGAAGGTCAAAGGTCAGCTTGACTGTGACATCATCATGTTTTAACGTCATATCTCAGGAACAGAAGGGGAGACATTTGGTCACATACTGAATTGGTGACTCTAATCTTGAAACTGTGCTGATTGTATAGATCTTCTGTGTGTGAAGCCTCCATGTTTTCACTGACATGATGGAGACTGTCAGAGACACTGGACTGGTGGGCGGAGTCATACAACCACAGGGTGGGCTGGTGGGCGGGGTCACTGTGACTGTGTGTGTGTGTGTGTGTGTGTGTGTGTGTGTGTGTGTGTGTTTTAACTGCATGGGGCTCTGTGATGTCTAACAGAAGATAAAGCACATTTTAAACTCTGTTTCTATAAAGTCTTCTTCTCACTGCTCTTTATTTGTTTGTGACTCACAGTTGTTCTTCTCTCTCCTGTCTGTCCTTCCTCCTCTTCCTCCTCCTCATCTTCCTCCTCCTCCTTTTCTGTAGTTTCCTCCTCACTCTGCCTCCCTTGCTCACACCGCCTCCCCCTTTCCTCCCCCCTCCCTCTGCATGTCAGGCGTTTCTGACCAATGGCTGTGGCTGCTGGAGACGTTGAGACCCGCCCCCTGCTCGGTCTCGGCCAATAGCAGTCTGCTCTGGTAATTCGGGCTTCTCTTTTTTCTACCTGCTTCTACTCTTCTCTTTGTTTCTGGCAGCAGAGCAGGAACCAGACGTCATGTACAGACCACATCAGCGTACATGTAGAACATCTGTTAAACATGCTGCAGTGTGAACTGAACGTTCTGTATCTTCACTAACCTCTGAGGACACGCCCTCTTTTTCCTCCTCAGACGTCTCTGCACAGTCACACACTTTAATGTACAGCACCATTATACTGTACCATATTTTATATACATGGTTACAGTTAGCGTACCGGGGCTGGTACAGTGTTTCCTGATCTGACACCATCATGATACCTGATTCTTTACAGCTGGGATTTTAAATACTGCATTCGATAATGTGAATTATTGCAGTTTTCCTTTAGTTTTTTAACACTATACCACAGGAGAAAGTTGAATCACACACTTCTAGAGACTGTTTGTCATAAGACATGTTTTCAGTCTTTGTGACGTTTATTTCAGCAGCATCTTACACAGCAGAGAGAAGTGCTGAGCAAACTAAAAACGGTTCTTACGTCTCCACACTGGTGAAAGATGAGATCAAGGGCTTTGTGTTGTCAGGTTGTCCGTCTGACCATCCGTCTCATTCTCTTTAACGAAATATATTTAAAAAGGCCTTGAGGAAGTTTCTTTAGATTTGGCACAAACATCCACTTCAACTTGATGATGAACTGATCAGAATTTGGTGGTTAGAGGTCACTCTGACCTCGTTTGACCTACTCTTGTCATTACAATATCTTAAGAATACTTTGAGGGATTGTAGTTGTTGTTGTTTTTTTTTCCAAGTTTGGCACAAACATCTACTTTACTCAAGGATGTACTGGTCAGATTTCAGAAATAAAAGGTTGAGGTCATTGTGACATTGCATCTGTCTCATTCTCATGAACACAAAATCTCAGAACTCACTCATGAAATTTCTTCAAATTTGGCACAAACGTCCACTTGACCTGAAGAATAAACTGACTGAAATTTGGTTGTTAAAGGTCAAAGGTCACTGTGACCTTGTTCGTCATATTATTGTTATTGCAATATCTTAAAACCACCTTGAGGTAATCTTTTTCAAATTTGGCACAAACATTCACTTTCATTCAATGATGAGCTTTTTAGGTTAGATTTTGGTGGCTAAAGGTCAACGTCATTGTGATGGTGCCTCTGTCTTATTCTCATGGATGCAATATTTCAAAAATGCCTGGAGAGATTTCTTCAAATTTGGCACAAACATCTACTTGTACTGAAGAATGCACTGATTAGATTTTGGTGTCAAAGGTAAAAGGTCACTGTGGCCTCATTGTCTTGTAGCCTGGTGTGACGTTACTCTGTCTAAAACAAGAGAAGAAGAACACGGTGAGGCGTCAGGTGTGATGTTACTCTGTCTTAAACAAGAGAAGAAGAACACGGTGAGGTGTCAGGTGTGATGTTACTCTGTCTAAAACAAGAGAAGAAGAACACGGTGAGGCGTCAGGTGTGATGTTACTGTCTAAAACAAGAGAAGAAGAACACGGTGAGGCGTCAGGTGTGATGTTACTCTGTCTTAAACAAGAGAAGAAGAACACGGTGAGGCGTCAGGTGTGATGTTACTCTGTCTTAAACAAGAGAAGAAGAACACGGTGAGGCGTTAGGTGTGATGTTACTCTGTCTAAAACGAGAAGAAGAACACGGTGAGGCGTCAGGTGTGATGTTACTCTGTCTTTAAACAAGAGAAGAAGAACACGGTGAGGCGTCAGGTGTGATGTTACTCTGTCTTAAACGAGAAGAAGAACACGGTGAGGTGTCAGGTGTGATGTTACTCTGTCTAAAACGAGAAGAAGAACACGGTGAGGCGTCAGGTGTGATGTTACTCTGTCTTAAACGAGAAGAAGAACACGGTGAGGTGTCAGGTGTGATGTTACTCTGTCTAAAACAAGAGAAGAAGAACACGGTGAGGCGTCAGGTGTGATGTTACTGTCTAAAACAAGAGAAGAAGAACACGGTGAGGCGTCAGGTGTGATGTTACTCTGTCTTAAACAAGAGAAGAAGAACACGGTGAGGCGTCAGGTGTGATGTTACTCTGTCTTAAACAAGAGAAGAAGAACACGGTGAGGCGTCAGGTGTGATGTTACTCTGTCTAAAACAAGAGAAGAAGAACACGGTGAGGTGTCAGGTGTGATGTTACTCTGTCTTAAACAAGAGAAGAAGAACACGGTGAGGCGTCAGGTGTGATGTTACTCTGTCTAAAACAAGAGAAGAAGAACACGGTGTGCTGCGTCTCTGAGTTAAACGTGTTGAGGCGGCGCTCTGTCGGCCCTACAGGTAGTAAACAACACCTCACACCTGAGAGCTCACCACAGGTGTTGGTTTCCTAGCAACCTGCAGTCTGTTTACTGCAGTGTGCTGTCATAGTAACCTGAGGAGGAGGAATTATTATCACTTCCTCATATCACAGCGTCAGGTTCTTTATATGAAGCAGTGAGGGTTCACCTGATCAGGTGTGTGTGTGACCTCATTCTGTCAGTGTCCACATAAAGACCTGCTCTTAACCTGTGAGGCCTTCAGGGACTCTTCAAACAGCAACCTCAAATAAATCCACTCATATTTACCAACCACAGTGTTTCAACACACACACACACACACACACACACACACACACACACACAGTCTTCCTCTCCTGGTACTTCACCTCAACATGTGTGCGGACCTCAGTTTTCCATGTTTTTGTGTCTGATGTGAACAATGATGTCCGTCCACTAGCAGTGTTTGTGTTTGTCACTGACAGGATCAGACTGTTATTCTAAGTGTGTGACATCATGATGAAAGGATCCCTACAGAGTTAGAGCTTTGTGTTTAAGAGTCAGATCCAGAAACAGCCCTGAAATCACCGTCACCAAACCCACCAGACTGCATTTACATAATCAGTCATGTTAGTGTGTGTAGAGCATAGCTGTCAAGTCTCCTGTTTTGGCCGGGAAACAAACGTAGTTTACCTCTCTTTCCCCCTCGTATTAGTATTTCCCAGTAAATCTCCTGTATTATAATATAATTTAAAAAAATAAATAAATAAAAAATAAACATTCCTCTGCCTCTCCAAACTGAACTCTGTCACCAGCCTCGCGGCAACTGCCACCTGCAGTAGCCTGGGTGGCAGTTGTCGCGAGGTTAGTGTCAACAGCGGGTCTGGTTGACAAGTGGTTATTTTAGATTTCCTGAACACCCAGGGATGGTTTTGCTATGGACAATGTGGGCGACCGCCCAGGGCGCAGTCTATGTGAGGGCACACGAGCGCCCTCCAAAAAAACCCCAAAACTCGGCAGTTTTCTAGACTACGGCTCATTTCCACGTCAAGTTAGTGGAGTGGGCGCTATGGAAACCAGGAGGTGAGACAGGAAGTCCTTGTGATGTCGTCAACTCCTTTTATACCTGATTAAATTAGAAATCTGACGGAGTTGACAAAAATCTGAGACACATCTTTAAAATGAAAAATACACTTAAAAACAAAAATGATTATAACATTTCATTTTTGACTTTGATGTTATCAGTACAGACTGGTAGTTTATATTTTAAAGGCTTTAACATGTTTAGAATAGTTTGAAGTTGTGACGAGTCTGTTTTCTTCCACAGGGCAAGTTTAAAGTTTAAAATAATGAAAGTAGATTAAAATATCTTATAAATCAGATTTATTTAATACATATAAATCCTTTACAAATAATGAGTCACCCCAGTAATGACATTAGTGTGTTGATAAGGTACCATTTTAAGTTGTTTTTTTTGTCCCATTTCATAAGAATAGGTGCCGGAAGTTTCAACACAGCAAACAAACTGATAAACGTCAGTCGTTTTTTTTTTTTTTTTTTTTTTGACGAACAGAAATCTCTTCAACATCTCTGAGTTTAAAGATCAGGTATAAAGATGTGAATGTTTCAGGAGGGTGTGTTTGTGTGGTTTTAACCCAGTGTGTGTCTGTGTGGGTCAGGATGGAGACGAGACCTTTAACAGAGCCAAGCTGCTGAACGTGGGCTACGTGGAGGCTCTGAAGGAGTACGACTACGAGTGCTTCGTCTTCAGCGACGTGGACCTGATCCCCATGGACGACCGCAACACCTACAAGTGCTTCAGTCAGCCTCGACACCTGTCCGTGTCCATGGACAAGTTTGGCTTCAGGTGAGACCACACCTGTGCAATGATGCGTCACTGTTACGGACCAGTGGAAGTTCTCAGTGTGAAGCTTCAGTTTGTTTGTTTTAGTGGTGACGACTGATGTTTGTGTTCTGCTGCTGCTCAGACTGATCTTTGTCTCTGTGTCAACTATCGTAGCTGTGTGTGTGTGTGTGTGTGTGTGAGTGTGTGTTTGGAGGAAACTGCTGAGCTGTGGCTCTGCATGTTCTGGCAGTGACACCACAGAGGAAGAGATCAGCTCTCAAACTCCGCCATCTGTCAGGCTCCTCACTTCCTGTTTCCTGTAGACACACACACGCACACATTCAGGATAATCTGATTAAATTTGACGAATGTCTTTTCACTTCCTGTTGTTGTTAAAATGTGACAGTCGGACACATTAAGCTCCAGAGTGTTGGACTTGAAGTGAGTCTAATAGTTGTGTTCTGGTTCTCTCAGAATGAGCTGTTTATATCTGCACAGGCAGCAGGTCCTCGTCTACAGAGATCACCATGTTGTACCGCCATGTATCTACAGTCACCCAGAGCGGACAAACCAAACGCTGACTCTAGATAGAGACATTCATGTTGTCACTGTAGTTAACAGCCTCTCTGCAACGAGCAGTGTCAGAGCAACACAGATATTGTAACCTGAAGCTGTTTTTACTGGTTTAAATCAGCTGAGTCTCATTTATAAACACTGTGTGCGCACAAACCGAGGCGTCAACACTGATCAAGTTGTGATCTTTAAAAACAGACTTAATGGGAGAAAGACTGACTATAGGAACTGTTGAATATTTTTTGGCGCACACCAGTTTTGGCTTTTGTCTGTATGTAGATTTTTAATATGACTCTGAGGCTTCTGTCTCAAAGTCCTGAAGACAAACTTGTGTCTCAAAGTCCTGAAGACAAACGTCTCCAAACAGCCATAAAACAACATCATTTAACAGCAGTGTCAGATCCAGCTCAGTAACAACCGTCAGGTTTCACAGACAAACTGTTGCTTCTTTATTAGCATTAGCATGTTTACGTTGTATAAATTAGCCTAGCGGCTAGCAGAGTTTGTTCCTCTGTTTAACTAATGACATGTATTATTTATACTTTTCCTTCTAACTGTTGGTTTAAGTCTCTGCGTCTCCTGACAGAGCAGCTCAGTTCATATTTGTCGTCCTAACGTTGAAACAGCAGCTGATGTGTCTGTAGTGAGACGTTAGCGGAGTGAGATGATGACATCATTGTTTCCTGTATTTTGACCTGTTTTTATAAAATCAAATATTTCCACACTGCTGATTTACTCCCGAGTGACATTATCCTCATCATCCTCATCTTGCCTGCTGCTGTTTGACAGTGACACAGATGTTTTCACTTTGCATTGATGATATTGGATCATTGATCCTTATATATCGATTCAGATCAATTGATCGTTACAGGTCAGTGTGTTTCCATGGAAACAGTGAAGTGTTTCTACAGTCCCAGCTGGACGAGGACATGTAACTGTCCTACTGTCCTTGTCCCAGTACACAAGCACGGGAGGGGAATCCATTTATTGAGCCAAGTATGTGCGACTCCTCTACGATAGGTGGAGATATGCCCCTTTCAGCTTGTTAGTATTGGACCTTTTTCCTGTTGACCTATTACGTCACAGACCAAACAATGGACAAACAAGTTAGCTACGGTTAGCTAGCTGCTAACTGCTACCATGGTGGACAACTTTACAGCTCTGTACATTTGGTCCGTCCAAAAAGTCACGGCTCTGGATGTAGATTTCTCCATGTTGTTACTGGCTTCTTCTTCTTCTTCTTCTTCATCTGACACAATAAATCCATTTTCTGTGTGTGTTTATATGAAGGTTCAGTCTCTCAGGTTTTACTGGATCTTCTTCAGGACCTCAGATCAGAGTTTTACTGACTGTGTGTTTCTGAAAGGTTTCAATTTTTTGTACAGGTTTTCCGTTGTAGTCAAAAGTGTGACAGTGTCCTCTACCTGTCTGTCTGTCTGTCTGTCCTGCAGGTTACCATATAATCAGTATTTTGGAGGCGTGTCCTCGATGAGTAAAGATCAGTACCTGAAGATCAACGGCTTCCCCAACAACTACTGGGGCTGGGGCGGAGAGGACGACGACATCTACAACAGGTAACACACAGAAAATATACACAATATAATCTGTCCACTTTGTGACAAATAAATCTGTCACCATATGCGTGATTGAGAATGAATGAATACTTCGCACATGTATTTCCACACAGGTGTGTAGGAGAGGGAAAAATACTAATGAATAATTTGTTTACATGGCAAGAATCGTTTTAAAGAAACAGAATACAGAATAAATACACAGGTCACACATCATGAGTTTAATTTGTTATCACAGTGTTGTTGATTAATGTTTCTGTTGAACTGTCTGGTTGTGAGTTATTGATCAATTAGTTAATGAAATCAATCAGATAAAAGCGTTGTGTTTGTTCACAGTTGTTTCTCCTCACATTAACATATATCATGTCTCATATCTTCCTGGGACACAGAGTGGGGTCTGATGTCTTCCTCAGTTGTTGACAGTTTGTCTCGCAGCTGTGTGACCGAGACACAGTTCATGTTTGTATTCGTCTCCTGCTGCGGTTTGATCCTCTGTTGTTCTCTGTTTCTGCTCTGACCTTTGACCTCACTGTTTGTCTGAACTGGACCATGTTCTGCTTTCAGGTTGGCCTCTAAAGGCATGTCCATCTCCAGACCCAGCGGCGAGGCGGGGAAGTGTCGGATGATCCGCCACGAGAGAGACCGAAAGAACGAGCCCAATCCTCAGAGGTAAACGCCCGAAATAATCAGAGTCACATCTGGAGTCACCTGATCAGTGACTCGTCCTTCAGCATGACACTTGTTTGTTTTTCTTAACTGGTATTAAAATATCTCAATCTTTAAAAAAGTCTTAAAATGCTCAGACGGGAAGTAGGATGTACACCGTGACAACTGAAGACAAGTGCAGAGACAGATAGACAGATAAAAGAGATGATATAAAATAAGACAGAGACAAGACAAATTAAATTATTGAGGGAACAGAAGAAAGAAGAAGAAAAAATGAGGAACACAACTCGTGTTTAAACTGTTTGTGTACAGAAAAAGAAATGACGACATGGGAAACATGAGTTTGTTTTTTCTGACGTCAGTGTAAAATCTCAAAGTAATTGGTAATTTTTCAATAATAATTTAGAGAATGCCTCTCACGTTAACATCACACAGATCAGGACAGAAGAACCAACAACACTCAGGTTTAGTTTCAGCTCAGTTCAGAGGATCCACTGTTAGTTAACTGCTCATGGATGACACGTGGAGCTTTGTGCATCCAACCAAGACTGACTGTTTCACCAAGATTTCGCGGCACAGCTGAAACCAGTATGAGTGATGAATCTCAGTACGTTTCATCCCAAAAGTTTTTCTAACTCTTGATGGGAATCAAAGCAGCAGAATCCAACATGCAGGCTGAGAAATAAAACCACCAAAAAAAACTTTGAAGTAAAAATTCAGGCAAAATTTTAATTGGTGTTTTTTTTTTGTTATTGTAAAATTGCTCTCAGATTTTACTCTGAGTGGCATTTAAAAAAATGTCTAAGTTAAGCCGTAGGAACTCTAAAACGTTACAGGACAAAACATCTCTTTCCTCTCTCACATTGTGACATCACGTCTCTCCGACCTTCAGTGTGACTGCGGCTGATAACCTCTCAGGATTTGGATATGTTCTCAGCTCTGAAGAAGGAAACAGGAAATGCTGCTGTCAGCTCGTGACAACATTTATTCTGGCATGTGTCACACCAGCCTGAACTCCTCCATCACTACACGAGCTGACGGTGCCCCCTGCTGTTCATATGATGTACAGGTTCTTACAGGAGAGACAAAGGCAATATAGGAAGATTTTTTAAGTTTCTGTCTTTGAGTCTTTGAAGGACAGATCATGTGGATGTGGCAGAGGCAGCGAACTGTCCAACGCAGAGGAAGATTAAAACAAACAAAATAATGAACAAAGAAAAGAAAGAATAAAACAAAAACTCATTGAAACAACATCCATGATGCACCATGGCTGGATCATGGACCGGGTCACCTAACATCAGGAGATATGAGTCAGCTCACTGCTGCTGGGTCATTGTTGAGAAAAAGTTTCCCTCAGCCAAAGGTCAAAGGTTTTACTGTCCTTAACTTAAACAGATTTCCAAAAGAAGTCTAAAAACCGACTCTCTCCGTCTGCATCAGAATAACCTGAACTCAGAGCATCATCTGGAGGCAAAACACAAATCAAACTGTACCAAGAATGTAAACTGACTGAAAGTTAAATATTCAGCCAGTTTACATTAAGAACAGTTCAGGTCTGTGCAGGTCTCAGTGTCTGCAGCTTATTAACAAGAAAAGAAACCTGCGTGTCGACATCCTTAGGCTCGAGAGACGAGTGCAGACACGTCACTACATTTCCTGCAGTGCTGAAGACACTCTTTGAACCTGATGTCTGAATGAACAAGAACTTTTTTTGTTGTTTTTGAGAGTTTTGGGTTCGACAGTCTGGAGTTCATCCTCTAGTCCAGCAGGTCGTCCTCACTGTCAGAGCCGCCTCAGGGCGCGTACACATGCTGCAATGGTGTTGCTCTGACATTTGGGCAAATGTGCTGCGTGCGTACAATAAAAACAGTAAACTTGAGGGTGCATGACGCGGCGTGTGAACGACCTCTCACTGCAGGTCAGAGGCTGTAGCTGGTTGATCGTGGTCGGTCTGGATGTGGATCTCTCAGCGTCTTGAAAGAGACGATTTTCCTACGAGAGCTGCACAATATATCTAAATGTTGCTCTCATCATGACCTCAACATGTGCAATAACAGTCTCACAAAAGACGTCTTGAACTGAGATTAACAGTAATTTACATGTGCCGCACAACCACACGTTACATGCCAGTATATGTGACCAATCAGATGGGGCCTTACTGCCCCAGATGCAGGATATAGATGCAAGGGATTGACTGTGGACCAATCAGTGTTGAAACTGTGGCATCAGGTGACTTTATTAGTTGTCAGTGTTTCTCGTGATGTCACAGACGCTGCTGAGAGTCAGACTTGTGTTCTGGGTGTTATCTTCATACTGTATGAGCTGTGTCTCTGCACAGATCTGACACCTGTCCACACACCTGTTCTTGTCCTCACCTCTGTGAAGCTCAGTGTGTCGCCTTTTCCTTGTAAAGATGGCGAAGGATAGTTTTAAGAACATCTCAGTCACCCGTGTCCCTTTGTTTTGTCTGTCAGGTTCAACCGGATCGCTCACACCAGAGAGACGATGCACAGAGACGGGATCAACTCTTTGTCCTACAAAGTGGTGAAGATAGAGAAGTTTGACCTGTTCACTAAGATCACAGCTGACCTGGGGAAACCATGACGATGAGCCACAGAGGTCAGCTGACAGGAAGAGGAGAGCTGGACTGATGCAGTCGAACCAAACGGTGCCTTCAGGTTTCAGGATCAGCGTGCTGGACTCAGATCAGCTGTTTCTGCTGTTTCTTTGATTCTTCTTTTTTGCACAAACAGACTGAAGCTTTGTGTTGTTGTTGTTTTTATTTGTCTCTGCTGGGCCTCTGGGACTCATCTCTGATTGGTCACTGAAGGTAGCCAATCGGCTGCCTCCGTCGGTCCGTCAGACGCTGCTGCAACACATCTTGAACGAGCCTTTATTTTGAAAATCAATCAGGGCTGCTGGGCCACACAGTGCGGGCTTTATTGGTGGAGGATTATGGGTAATAAACAGGGTGGGTTTAGATCTGTTCTTATCAATGTCCTGGGTCTGATCTAATCTGGATCCTGGAACTGATTCTGATCCAGATCGTTGGTCTGGTTCTTACTGGCTTTAACCAGCCTCACGGTCTTCCTCAGAGGGACACGACTCAGGTGAGATCTGAGTCCACCTGCTGATGAAGACTGTGAGACGAAGGCAGCGAGCGGCTGTTGAGTTCAGGTTCAGTTTTTTATTTAGATAAAAAAAACAAAATAATCAGAATCATCTGAAAATCGAGGGCCGCTGACTGAACTGAGCTTTAACTAGATCTAAACACACAACCCTGTGTGTGTGTGTGTGTGTGTGTGTGTGTGTGTATGTGTGTGTGTGTGTTAAAGTCTTTGATAATCAGGTGATTAATTGATGTTTATTTTTGATACAATCAGTGGGTTCTGTGATTCATTTAAAGGTAAACTCTGCAGGAAGTGACAGTTACTGTTTGTTAAAGGGACAGTCTGGATTTATTAACGTGTGTTTATATGAGGTATTTATCTGTAGACAGTGTGTCACCTACAGTAGATGTCAGTTCATCAGTTTGGAGAAACAGACAGTGATTTCCAACAGGAGAATGGAGCTGTTATATCTCTCTCTTCACAGCCAGACTCCAGTGATAACACCAGTGATTTAACACCAGTGAACACAGGAGCTGCTGGTCTACTGCCGCCTCATCAGTTAGTGTGTTTGTAGGGCGTGTTTCCATGTCAGACTCCAGTCAGCTGACATCTCCTGTATGTAACACGGTGACTGTGGATAAATGCCTCATACAGCCCCACTTTAATAAATCACAGCCGTCTCTTGCACGTACCCACCAGTCAAAGTGAAATCTGACCCCAGGTTCACTCTTGTTCCTGTATTTGCTCTTTATCCTTCTATGTTCGCGTTTTTCGTAGCTTCCTCTCGGATGCGTGCTGCTGACGGTCTGGCACCTGGTTGCCACCTCTTTTTACAAAGTCCCGACCTCACCTGGGCGCTGTGACCAGGAACGTCCTGAACACTGCAGAATAAGCAGAGTGTAATAAACTCCAGTCAGAGAGCAGAGTCTCTGCAGATACACACACCACCACACTGAGAGCGGGTCATTGTGACGACTCTGTGAGTGTATGTGTTGATTTTTATGAAAATCCTGCAGAGTTTATCTTTAAAATCTGCATCCTGACCAGCTTTCAGCCAAAACAATCAATACTTTGATCGATTGTATCTCCAAGTGTCCTTATCAGAGCTGTTGGTCCAAAGACTTTAACATGAGGTCACCTGACAGCTGCAGGTGTGTGTTCAGATCAGACTGAGGGACCCGACAGGTGAAACTCTGAATCAGATTGTGTGTGTGTGTGTGTGTGTGCGTGTGTGTGTGTATTGTACTTGCTACATAGTGGGGACCGAAACAATTTATGAACGGAGCAAGGACATTTTGGTAATTGAGGACATTTTTGCCACTTGGCTCCTCTTTAGCGGCCTGTTAACGGGTACAGACTTGATTCAAGGTGCAGGTTATAATCAGGGTTAGGGTAGGTTAGGGTCAAACGGCACAGGCTCTCGGGGGCTCATAAATAATTCAATGAATTTTGATACTCTTAAAACAAGACCACAAGGTCCTTACAGCCTTTTAAAAACAAAAAATAAAAAAATGCAAACTCAACTGGACCACTAGAGAGATGAAGCAACAGGAGTTTGTAATTTATCAAATACCTGCTGCTCTCCAGGGTCTTCTGATGTAATCTCCAAGGCTGGTGAATAAATTGTGGAATTATGTGTGAAGAGGGAGCGTTGGTAAAATAAATAAGAAAGAAGAATAAATTTCATAATAAACAATAATTAGAAGTGCCACGAAAGTGCTCGATAAGTGAACAATAGATAAAATCACACACAATAATAAAACATATACAAAAAAAATATATATAAAAGCAGTTATACCACAGCCCTCCCTCCAAACCATAAAACCTTATTTATTATGTACTCAGATATTCACAAGAAAGAATCACCCAGGATGATTTGTTTAAAACAGAAAAATTGGTTTATTTACAGGCTGCTGGGGCTCCACTGTGAATAGGAAGGATTAAAATTATAAATATATATATGTATATATTAAAAATAAAGAGTCTCTAGATTGGGAAATTCATAAGAAATGCAGTTACACCCACCATGAATAAAAGTGCCAGGGATAATTCATAAACACTGCAATCTGAATAAGAACGATAAAAACATGTAAAGCATAATATAAAATATAATTGTAAAATACAAATGTGAATCATAAGGTTGGAATAATAATAAATAAATTCATGAAGTCCTGAATTCAAGGGGGCTTAACTGCACTTAAATAATTTCAATAAATATATATTAGATATATTAGAGAGAAAAGGAAAGAAAAGGCAGTTGATAAAAGAGCCTGTAAAACGTATAAAAACAAGAAGGCCCTGGAGGGTCAAGAGGTCGCACTGCTAATGAATGGCAAAAAGAATTTATCATTAACAAGTGCAAATGGATCCATCAGCCATATTCCTCATTAAGGCCCACAGGGTCTGTTGTTGTTAATAGATGGATCCATTTCCTCTGCCGCTCTTCTCTGATCAGTCGTCCAGTTACTGTTGCTCTCCAGGCCCGTGCTCGTTACACTGCGCCGGCCGTGCAGTTTAAATCGTGCATGAAGGACTCGTGCCGCTGTTTATTCTGTGTAGGTGTTGTTGGATTCTAGTGCTAATTTCCAGTCGCTGGGCCCCTGTGATGGGGCCAGGCTGGGGCCGGGCTGGGCCCCTGTGATGGGGCCGGGCTGGGGCCGGGCTGGGCCCCTGTGATGGGGCCGGGCTGGGGCCGGGCTGGGCCCCTGTGATGGGGCCGGGCTGGGGGGCTGGGCCCCTGTGATGGGGCCAGGCTGGGGCCGGGCTGGGCCCCTGTGATGGGGCCGGGCTGGGGACGGGACGGGCTGGGCCCCTGTGATGGGGCCGGGCTGGGGCCGGGCTGGGCCCCTGTGATGGGGCCAGGCTGGGGCCGGGCTGGGCCCCTGTGATGGGGCCGGGCTGGGGCCGGGCTGGGCCCCTGTGATGGGGCCAGGCTGGGGCCGGGCTGGGCCCCTGTGATGGGGCCGGGCTGGGGACGGGACGGGCTGGGCCCCTGTGATGGGGCCGGGCTGGGGCCGGGCTGGGCCCCTGTGATGGGGCCGGGCTTTAGTGTTTAGCTGTGATGGTTAATGGGCTTAGGATGCAGTTTGTCTGTGAGGGTCCTCACAAAGATACAAGTATATGAATGTGTGTTTGTGTTGTTGACAGGTTTGTTTGTTTGTTTATCTGCAGACCAAAAATTTTCATTATTTTGTTAATAAGTGAATGAATCGCCTTTAATGTGCCTTAAATGAATCCAGTGGAACTGGTTGGACTGGTTTAACTGGTGGAGGGAACCAGTCTGTGTAAATGTAAGAGGACGAAATGTGATGTCAAAAAATAAAAGTTAAGAACTGAAGTGAAGTCTGAGTCATGTCTTCTCCAGCTGCCGTCTCATATGTTCACCTTCACTGTCTCCCGGACCACCTGTCCACATGTCCTCTGGTCCACCTGTCCACATGTCTTCTGATCCACCTGTCCACATGTGCTCTGGTCCACCTGTCCACATGTCTTCTGATCCACCTGTCCACATGTCTTCTGATCCACCTGTCCACATGTCCTCTGGTCCACCTGTCCACATGTCTTCTGATCCACCTGTCCACATGTGCTCTGGTCCACCTGTCCACATGTCTTCTGATCCACCTGTCCACATGTGCTCTGGTCCACCTGTCCACATGTCCTCTGGTCCACCTGTCCACGTCTTCCTAAACATTTCTGTTTCAGAGGCTCAGAGATTAATATTTATAAATGTTTATTGTTACTTTCTGTGTGGTAGCTTTAATCACAGTTTATGAGAGGGAAGTTTCTGATGATGCTAAGCTAACTACGTCATTCATGTTGTAATGTTTTATAATTATAGTTTTGTTGTGTTACGTAATTTAAAATCTTCGTTATCAAACAGCATTTATCAAGTTTCAGGTCAGATGTGTCGACTGTGTTAGCGTGCTAACGTTAGCTTTGTCAGTTAGCTACCAACAGCTCCACCTGCAGGACGTGGATGTTTTCAGCAGCGACTAAATTCTTTGCCATCAACAGGAAGTGAGTTAAAGTCCTGAGACTGAGAAACAGGAGAAGAAGAGAGAAACAACAGGAAGTTCAGTCCGTCATGATTTTAACTGACTGAAGTTTATTGAAACATCTGCAGAGACAAAGTTTCCTTCGGCCTCTGTCCAACAATAAATTATATTTTTCTATGTCTTACATCTGTTACTTATTACAATAACATATTTATCTATATCATACAACAGTAACTTATATTTTCTATGTCTTACATCTTTTAACTTACATTAATAACTTATAACTATTTAGAACATTTTAATTTATCAGAGTAACGTAGACTCTGTAACGTCTATATTTATCAAGAACTTACAACAAATAAATTTATAATTTTCAACAATAACATTTATTTTTTAACATTAACATATTTATCAATAACTTATAACAGTAACTTATATTAACCTATAACTTATAACAAGAGTTTATTTATCTGTATCTCATATCAACTTATATTCACCTCCAAATAACATTTTATGTATCTTAAACTAATAATTATATTTATATAACTTAACAATAACTTGCATCTTTCTATAACTTCAAAAACATTTATAAATTATTCCAACTTATTTTTATCAATAACGTGTAAAATATCAATAACATGTTTATCTATGACTCATAACAATGACTTAATTTATCTTTAACATATTTCAATGACTTATATTGAAATATTTATCTTAAAACAATAACATAACTTTATAAATAACTTGTTTTTATTTGTAAATTGTAACAATGATGTGTGTTTGTAACATAACAATAACATTTGTTTATTTACAACAGTTGTATATTTATCTAATACTTATAACAATGACATATTCATGACTTAGATTTATCTATTTATTTATATATATAAAAACATTCATATGTATAAAACATAACAGTTGTTTGTTTTTTTGTAAATTTTTAAAAAGTAATCAAAAAAATGTAGTGCAGTAAAAGTATAAATTACTGCACTGTAAGTGAATATCTGTCCTTCTTTGAATTTGTATTTAAGTTCTGTTCATCTAGTTTTTTTTGTCTTATTTTTCTCCCTGAACTGAAATTTCATTTATTTAGTTTTTTGTTTCTTTGTGTTTTTTAATGTTTTCCTGATATTTTTCTTTGACTGTATAAATGAAGCTGAAACAAACTGCGGTACAACTACAAAGTAAAACTAACTGGAGACACAGTATACTCGAGTAAATGTACTCAGTAACTTTCCATGACATCATGAGGATTCAACCTGTCCCTTCAAGATAAAAAACATTTTTCACTTTTATTTATTTTGTTTTTATTTAAAGGGAAGGACAATTGTAACTGTGATGAAAAGAACACGAGAGCCAAAATATTCAGTTTGTATTAAAATCAATTTGTGTGACAAAAATATCAGTTTTTACTTCCTTAAAGATTCGATAAGAAATATCTGTCTCTCACACACACACACACACACACACACACACACACACTCACACTCAGTGTTCAGCCTGGTACAACAGTAAACAATAAGACAAAAGCTCTCTGTGCTCTGCAGGCTGATCAGACCCACATCGCTGCTGTCCTCAGTCTCACAGGAACTACAGGACTCTGCTGGACTTTCCAGGACTATCCAGGACTTCCAGGACTCTCCGGAACTCTCCAGGACTATCCAGGACCCTCCAGGAACATGGACCCAAAGCGTCTCTCCTCGAGCTCTCAGCAGCAGGTTTATCTGAGAAAAAAGGTAAATAAAAGATTCTGACAAAAGATTTATGGTTTTACGTGTCGACAGTGAACGCCTCGTCTTCATTAAAGCTGCTGGACTGTGAGACAGTGATGGACGTAATGTTCTTAATGCTCCTCTGTCACTGCAGGACGCGTCTGACAGCTGTTAGTTTGCACATATAAAACATGATGAGTTCATAAAAAGAGACTAAACACATTACAGCCTTAAATACCACAAACGCATGAACACATCAGTAACACCAGTTAACACAGTGTGCACCATGAATACTTTATTTTGACAACACTTTTCACTCCTTCTGTACATTTATTTAAGGCAAGACTTTTTCTTGTAACAGAGAATTTCCACACTGGTGTCGTTACTTTTACTAAAGGAAAAGATTTTAGCACTTTATAATTCTGATCTTTAATCAAGTCTGATTTGCCAGTGGTGGAAGTGGTGATCCTGTACGAGCAGAAGTTCAACAATGTGAACACGCTGCATCACAACTAACAAGTACACAAGTATCAGAAAATTTGTTAAAATGTAAATATATTTATAACCAAGAAATATCAGCCGTGACTTTGAAAACATTTCACTACAGGTGTAAAAATGATAATTGTGATGCATTTAATGTAAAACAGGAACTAAATAACATCAACATGCTGAATATTTAAAATATTAGAATAAAACTAGAAACAAATAAAAAACATAAATCTACAAGCCAACAAACAAAACCACAAGTAAATAAAAGAACACATCAATGAAACTACTAGTTAATTAAAGAACACAAATAAAACTACAAACAAACGAAAAGACACAAACATAACTACAAACAACTAAAACAAAGCATAAATTAAACTACAAGTAGATCAAAGAAAACAGAAGCTACAAATAAACCAAAGAACATGTAAATAAAACTACAAATTGATACAAAACACAAATAAAAACACCAATAAATGAAAGAAGACATAAATAAAACTACAAATAAAGAGAAGAAAACTACAAAAACAAACTACAAACACAAGCCGTTGTTAATTGTTTGTCTTTGAGGTGGAAACAGCGCCACCCTGCCGTCGGCCTCCACTCAGTGGTCACTCCGGGTACTACACCTGCGGTTTGTCGCTCATCTCCTCCGCTCCGGCACGAGCACGAACTGCGCATGCGCAATGAGATGAATGGCCGCTGCACCTGACGGCCCACCAGGAAGTGTGGCGGAGAAATCCTCGGCCGTTAATCCCCGCTCGGTACGGTAACCGGAGGAGGCTCCGACAGTAGCATGCTCAGCGGGCCGGACCGCTCCATCTGACCGTCGGGACCGTCTCCGCTCCGGGCTCGGCCTCCGGGATCGCGCCGCTGCGCAGTGAGTGCATGCAGGCAGAGCGCGGGGCCGTCCGTCTCTTCCCCGCCTGTCGGTGTCCAGACCCCGCTGCTGCTGAGCTGAAGCTCCGTGAAGCTCCGTGAGGCTCCGTGAGGCTCCGGGCACGTCCACCCTGACTGCAATGGGATGCTGCGGTAGCACGGAGGTAAGAGCGGCCGGTCCGGCTCGGCCCGGCCCGGTACCGTCCTCTCCCTCTTCCACCCCCCCGGTGCCCTTCAGCAGAGCACCGGTGCGTGTTTATTTTTTCACGGTGAAAGGGAAACCGGTCCCGGGGAGCAGAGAGGGCCGAGCTGGGATTAGAGCCAGGAGCTGTAATCCAATTAGCTCCAGGCGGGTTACCGGGGCCTGGTAACGGGACCGTCATGTCACCGCTCAGCTCTCTGCTGCTCCGCTCCGGTTCAACATGGAGCTGTGTGTGGGCTGACTGCTGATGGAGATCGGGCCTGAGGGGTGGACCCGGCCCGGCTCGGCTCGGCCCGGTGCTGCAGGCCCGGCTCCGCTCCCGGTGTGACCGTGTGTTTGTGTGTGTTTCAGAGGACAAAGAGAGAATGGAGACCACTGGAGGACCGGAGCTGCACCGACCTGCCCTGGTTCCTGCTCTTCACCGTCTTCTGCGTCGGCATGGTAACCACCCCGAACCTCGCTCTGACACCACATGTTTATGTGATCATATATATCTGATAACACATGTTTACGTGATCATATATATCTGATAACACATGTTTATGTGATCATATATATCTGATAACACACGTTTATGTGATCATATATATCTGATAACACATGTTTATGTGATCATATATATCTGATAACACACGTTTACGTGATCATATATATCTGATAACACACGTTTACGTGATCATATATATCTGATAACACATGTTTACGTGATCATATATATCTGATAACACACGTTTACGTGATCATATATATCTGATAACACACGTTTACGTGATCATATATATCTGATAACACACGTTTACGTGATCATATATATCTGATAACACATGTTTATATGATCATATATATCTGATAACACACGTTTACGTGATCATATATATCTGATAACACACGTTTACGTGATCATATATATCTGATAACACATGTTTACGTGATCATATATATCTGATAACACATGTTTATATGATCATATATATCTGATAACACATGTTTATGTGATCATATATCTGATAACACATGTTTACGTGATCATATATACCTGATAACACATGTTTATGTGATCATATATCTGATAACACATGTTTATGTGATCATATATATCTGATAACACGTTTATGTGATCATATATCTGATAACACATGTTTATGTGATCATATATATCTGATAACACATGTTTACGTGATCATATATATCTGATAACACATGTTTATATGATCATATATCTGATAACACATGTTTATGTGATCATATATATCTGATAACACATGTTTATGTGATCATATATATCTGATAACACATGTTTATGTGATCATATATCTGATAACACATGTTTATGTGATCATATATATCTGATAACACATGTTTATGTGATCATATATATCTGATAACACATGTTTATATGATCATATATATCTGATAACACACGTTTACGTGATCATATATACCTGATAACACATGTTTATGTGATCATATATCTGATAACACATGTTTATGTGATCATATATATCTGATAACACGTTTATGTGATCATATATCTGATAACACATGTTTATGTGATCATATATATCTGATAACACATGTTTACGTGATCATATATATCTGATAACACATGTTTATATGATCATATATCTGATAACACATGTTTATGTGATCATATATATCTGATAACACATGTTTATGTGATCATATATATCTGATAACACATGTTTATGTGATCATATATATCTGATAACACACGTTTATGTGATCACATGTTTACGTGATCATATATATCTGATAACACATGTTTATGTGATCACATGTTTACGTGATCATATATATCTGATAACACATGTTTATGTGATCATATATCTGATAACACATGTTTATGTGATCACATGTTTACGTGATCATATATCTGATAACACATGTTTATGTGATCATATATATCTGATAACACATGTTTATGTGATCACATGTTTACGTGATCATATATCTGATAACACATGTTTATGTGATCATATATATCTGATAACACATGTTTATGTGATCATATATATCTGATAACACACGTTTATATGATCATATATCTGATAACACACATTTACGTGATCATATATATCTGATAACACATGTTTATGTGATCATATATATCTGATAACACACATTTACGTGATATATATATCTGATAACACATGTTTATGTGATCATATATATCTGATAACACACGTTTATGTGATCATATATATCTGATAACACGTTTATGTGATCATATATCTGATAACACATGTTTATGTGATCATATATATCTGATAACACATGTTTATGTGATCATATATCTGATAACACACGTTTATGTGATCACATGTTTACGTGATCATATATATCTGATAACACATGTTTATGTGATCACATGTTTACGTGATCATATATCTGATAACACATGTTTATGTGATCATATATCTGATAACACATGTTTATGTGATCACATGTTTACGTGATCATATATATCTGATAACACATGTTTATGTGATCATATATCTGATAACACATGTTTATGTGATCACATGTTTACGTGATCATATATATCTGATAACACATGTTTATGTGATCATATATATCTGATAACACATGTTTATGTGATCATATATATCTGATAACACATGTTTATATGATCATATATATCTGATAACACACATTTACGTGATCATATATATCTGATAACACATGTTTATGTGATCATATATATCTGATAACACATTTACGTGATCATATATATCTGATAACACACGTTTATGTGATCATATATATCTGATAACACACGTTTATGTGATCATATATATCTGATAACACACGTTTATGTGATCATATATATCTGATAACACGTTTATGTGATCATATATCTGATAACACATGTTTATGTGATCATATATATCTGATAACACATGTTTATGTGATCATATATATCTGATAACACATGTTTACGTGATCATATATATCTGATAACACATGTTTATGTGATCATATATATCTGATAACACATGTTTATGTGATCATATATATCTGATAACACACGTTTATGTGATCACATGTTTACGTGATCATATATATCTGATAACACATGTTTATGTGATCATATATATCTGATAACACGTTTATGTGATCATATATATCTGATAACACATGTTTATGTGATCATATATATCTGATAACACATGTTTACGTGATCATATATATCTGATAACACATGTTTATATGATCATATATCTGATAACACATGTTTATGTGATCATATATATCTGATAACACATGTTTACGTGATCATATATATCTGATAACACATGTTTATGTGATCATATATATCTGATAACACATGTTTATGTGATCATATATATCTGATAACACACGTTTATGTGATCACATGTTTACGTGATCATATATATCTGATAACACATGTTTATGTGATCACATGTTTACGTGATCATATATATCTGATAACACATGTTTATGTGATCATATATCTGATAACACATGTTTATGTGATCACATGTTTACGTGATCATATATATCTGATAACACATGTTTATGTGATCATATATATCTGATAACACATGTTTATGTGATCACATGTTTACGTGATCATATATATCTGATAACACATGTTTATGTGATCATATATATCTGATAACACATGTTTATGTGATCATATATATCTGATAACACACGTTTATATGATCATATATATCTGATAACACACATTTACGTGATCATATATATCTGATAACACATGTTTATGTGATCATATATATCTGATAACACACATTTACGTGATCATATATATCTGATAACACATGTTTATGTGATCATATATATCTGATAACACACGTTTATGTGATCATATATATCTGATAACACGTTTATGTGATCATATATCTGATAACACATGTTTATGTGATCATATATCTGATAACACATGTTTATGTGATCATATATCTGATAACACACGTTTATGTGATCACATGTTTACGTGATCATATATATCTGATAACACATGTTTATGTGATCACATGTTTACGTGATCATATATATCTGATAACACATGTTTATGTGATCATATATCTGATAACACATGTTTATGTGATCACATGTTTACGTGATCATATATATCTGATAACACATGTTTATGTGATCATATATCTGATAACACATGTTTATGTGATCACATGTTTACGTGATCATATATATCTGATAACACATGTTTATGTGATCATATATATCTGATAACACATGTTTATGTGATCATATATATCTGATAACACATGTTTATATGATCATATATATCTGATAACACACATTTACGTGATCATATATATCTGATAACACATGTTTATGTGATCATATATATCTGATAACACACATTTACGTGATCATATATATCTGATAACACACGTTTATGTGATCATATATATCTGATAACACACGTTTATGTGATCATATATATCTGATAACACGTTTATGTGATCATATATCTGATAACACATGTTTATGTGATCATATATATCTGATAACACATGTTTATGTGATCATATATATCTGATAACACATGTTTACGTGATCATATATATCTGATAACACATGTTTATGTGATCATATATATCTGATAACACATGTTTATGTGATCATATATATCTGATAACACACGTTTATGTGATCACATGTTTACGTGATCATATATATCTGATAACACATGTTTATGTGATCACATGTTTACGTGATCATATATATCTGATAACACATGTTTATGTGATCATATATCTGATAACACATGTTTATGTGATCACATGTTTACGTGATCATATATATCTGATAACACATGTTTATGTGATCATATATCTGATAACACATGTTTATGTGATCACATGTTTACGTGATCATATATCTGATAACACATGTTTATGTGATCATATATATCTGATAACACATGTTTACGTGATCATATATATCTGATAACACACGTTTACGTGATCATATATATCTGATAACACACGTTTACGTGATCATATATATCTGATAACACACGTTTACGTGATCATATATATCTGATAACACACGTTTACGGGATCATATATATCTGATAACACACGTTTACGGGATCATATATATCTGATAACACGTGATCATATATATCTGATAACACGTGATCATATATATCTGATAACACATGTTTATGTGATCACATGTTTACGTGATCATATATATCTGATAACACATGTTTATGTGATCATATATATCTGATAACACGTTTATATGATCATATATATCTGATAACACATGTTTACGTGATCATATATATCTGATAACACACGTTTATGTGATCATATATATCTGATAACACACGTTTACGTGATCATATATATCTGATAACACATGTTTATGTGATCACATGTTTACGTGATCATATATATCTGATAACACATGTTTATGTGATCATATATATCTGATAACACGTTTATATGATCATATATATCTGATAACACATGTTTACGTGATCATATATATCTGATAACACACGTTTATGTGATCACATGTTTACGTGATCATATATATCTGATAACACATGTTTATGTGATCATATATATCTGATAACACATGTTTACGTGATCATATATATCTGATAACACGTTTATATGATCATATATATCTGATAACACATGTTTACGTGATCATATATATCTGATAACACACGTTTATGTGATCATATATATCTGATAACACACGTTTACGTGATCATATATATCTGATAACACACGTTTATGGGATCATATATATCTGATAACACATGTTTATATGATCATATATATCTGATAACACATGTTTATGTGATCATATATATCTGATAACACACGTTTACGTGATCATATATATCTGATAACACACGTTTATGGGATCATATATATCTGATAACACATGTTTATATGATCATATATCTGATAACACATGTTTATGTGATCATATATATCTGATAACACACGTTTATGTGATCATATATATCTGATAACACATGTTTATATGATCATATATATCTGATAACACACGTTTACGTGATCGTATATATCTGATAACACATGTTTATGTGATCATATATATCTGATAACACGTTTACGTGATCGTATATATCTGATAACACATGTTTATGTGATCATATATATCTGATAACACATGTTTATGTGATCATATATATCTGATAACACATGTTAATGTGATCATATATATCTGATAACACATGTTTACATGATCATTTATATCTGATAACACATGTTTACGTGATCATATATATCTGATAACACATGTTTACATGATCATTTATATCTGATAACATGTTTATGTGATCATATATATCTGATAACACACGTTTACGTGATCATATATATCTGATAACACATGTTTATATGATCATATATATCTGATAACACGTTTATGTGATCATATATATCTGATAACACATGTTTATGTGATCATATATATCTGATAACACGTTTATGTGATCATATATATCTGATAACACACGTTTACGTGATCATATATATCTGATAACACATGTTTACGTGATCATATATATCTGATAACACATGTTTATATGATCATATATATCTGATAACACACGTTTACGTGATCATATATATCTGATAACACACGTTTATGTGATCATATATATCTGATAACACATGTTTATGTGATCACATGTTTACGTGATCATATATATCTGATAACACATGTTTACGTGATCATATATATATCTGATAACACATGTTTATATGATCATATATATCTGATAACACATGTTTATATGATCATATATCCACATGTTTATATGATCATATATATCTGATAACACATGTTTATGTGATCATATATATCTGATAACACATGTTTATGTGATCATATATATCTGATAACACATGTTTATGTGATCATATATATCTGATAACACATGTTTATGTGATCATATATATATCTGATAACACATGTTTATATGATCATATATATCTGATAACACATGTTTATATGATCATATATATCTGATAACACATGTTTATGTGATCATATATATCTGATAACACATGTTTATGTGATCATATCATCAGATCTCTTTAATATCTGGTCAGACCTTGACGTATCAGGTGACTAATGGTATCGGTGTCTGCGTCCTGCAGGGCAGCATCTGCGGCTTCACCATCGTCACCGGCGGCGCTGCTCGTCTTGTTTTCGGATACGACAGCTATGGCAACACGTGTGGTCAACGCAACGAACAGATCGAAGGCGTCCGACTGAGCGGCCTCGACCACACCGACAGGAAGTAGGTTCATATGTCCCCTGCGCTGTGTACTGTTAATGAGCTCCTGCAGTGATCATAACTCCTGAGTGTCAGTGTGACCCTGTGACCTTGTTGTGGTGACTTTGCGCAGCAGCTGGATTCTGTTGTGATGTCACAAGGTCACGAGAGAATCCATCTTGTCAGGCTCAGGTGACGTGTTTGTGTGGTGTGGGCCATGCAGCGTCCTCTCAGGACCTACTGTTGACACAGAGAGGCGACTGAAGAGGTTAGCGTGGACGCTGCAGTCACACAGCACTGAAGGTTTTTTGTGATGGAAAAGATGTTTTTACTTTTCTAACAAAGAGGTTAATTTACTCTGCTGGTCGATGGGTTGATCTGATTGGCTGAAGTCATCCTGTGATAGATGGTGATCACCTGACAGCAGCAGTCTTTGCCCTTTAAACAAACAGTTTGTGATTAGACATGTGACCACATTTGTAACTCTGGCACACTGACAATCTCTTTCTGACATCAAAGAGTTTGCACAAGTGACCTGTGTGTGTGTGTGTGTGTGTGTGTGTGTGTGTGTGTGTGTGTGTGTGTGTGTGTGTGCGTTCGTTTGTTGACAAAAGGTGTGTATCAGCTGATCACAGATTGTTGTTGTTGTAGGAAGAAGAATGTGGAGGGTTTTCACTACAGAGTCTTTGTTAGTTTTCTCCCACGTCTAAATTCTGACATTCTCCTCCAGGGCCCCTCGGTGCATTCAGGGCCCCTCGGTGCATTCAGGGGCCCTGAATGCACCGAGGCCTCAGACCTCCAGGGGCCCTGAATGCACCGAGGCCTCAGACCTCCCTCTCTGTGAGAAATGATTCATTTGCCAGTCGTGACAGTTGATTCTCTGGTGTGAATATTCTGCTGTTTTACCATCATTAACAAAATAATTGACGATACAAAATATTGTTTTTTACCCTGAAACATGACGCAGACTGAGAAATGTTGGTCAGTTAGTGTTATACACAGATCTGTGTACCTGACTGTACTCAGGTTGTTTCCTTCAGTCTGTAGGAAAACTGACTGGATGCTCATATTTTGAAGGACTGCTTTGTGACTGCAGAAGGAGAACGCAGCAGTGACCTTTAGTGACCTTCCTGTCTTCTGTGTGTCCTGCAGGTTCGTCTTCTTCCTGGATCCCTGTAACATTGACATCGTGCAGAGGAAGATAAAGTCCATGGCTCTGTGTGTGTCTCTGTGTCCCAGCGAGGAGCTCAAGACCTACCAGGACCTCAAGAGGTTCGCCATGCTCAACGGTGAGTCACAGGTCACATGACTCATCTGAACAGGTCACATGACTCATCTGAACAGGCTGGGGTTAAATCTTGCTCACTCTGGAGCTGATGGCAAATGTTAGAGTGAGAGTTTATTGTTATCAGACCAGGAACATTTGTTTATCTACAGTGTTAAATTTTACTGTTTTAGTTTTATAAAAATATTTTAAGTTAAAATGAAAGTTCACGTCTGTCAAGACATAATATTTTGTTAAATTATAATCAGGTGTTTTGTCAAACAAAAAAAATCAGTTTTCATTCCTTTAAAGCAGAAAAAAGCAAAATTAAAAAATACACCCTCTCTCTGTTGATACGAAGCTCCGCCCACCAGGTGACCATGAGCACATGCATGTGCTACATACAGTAACCCAGGCTAGAATAAGCTGCTAGCTGCCCCACGTTCCCTCCGCCTCACTCCCCACCGCTGTGGACTGTTTCACCAGGAGTGGGTGACAACTCTGGAGACAGACCTTTAGTTTGCGGCTTTGAATTTGGCCAGATCAAACCCCCAGCGCCGGATGTCACAGCGTCAGGTCTAACCTGTGTAACAGCAGCAACAGAAAGTTTGCTGATCGGGGTGGGAGTTGAGACTGTCCGTCCTCTGAGCTGGGGTTTGATCTCTGGAACTGCTGCCTGCTCTCCTCCTGGTGAGGTGGTCTGTAGCGGCGGGGAGTGAGGCGGAGGACACACTGTGATTCAAGGCTGTAACTAACGTTAGCTACAGAAAAATGTAGCTGCAGCTGTTAGCCTTTAGCTTCAGTTAGCAGAAGGCTAACAGCAGGACAGTAAAGGGTTCTCCTCCCTGTACTGAGGCAGGTCTGCACCGGGTCAAACTGGACGGACAGACTGACGGTTCTCGCCGTCACGTCATGGCGATGATTTAATGTCTGCAGACGTGTGACCTGACACACCGTCAGTGTACAGTACCGTCCACACGCACACACACATTCACACTCACACAGAGTACAGTAACAAAGGCAGCATTAAACTGTGTGTTCAGCTGGTGCCACTCGTCTCCGTTTGTCCTCCATCATGGACGCTGTGACTGTGTCCACTGTCTGAAACATGACAGCAGACATCATGTTCATGAAAGACGTCTCTGTCACTGAGGCGTTTCTATTATTTTGTCCACAGTCGGTCACAGCAGTCAGGCTGCTGAGTGTCTGTGTCCTCTAAAGGAACAGTCCAACATTTAATAAACACTAAACATATAAAGCTACAGCCAGCAACTGTTAGCTTAGCTTAGCATAAAGAATGGGAACATGGAGGAACAGCTATGTTCGCTTAGCAACTGGAAATGGGGAAACAGCTAGCTTAATTTAGCATAAAGACCAGAAAGGGCTATCCTAGCTTAGCATAGAGACTGTTCGGTTAGAGAAGGTAAAGACGCTCTGACTTTTGTTCAGTCACACCTGGTTTCAGCAGGTAAAAACAAACTGATGATGTCATCACATCTGTCTCTCTGGGTTTCTGTTTCAGGTTCAGAGTTGTGTTCATACGAGTTAGCAGGTCATAAATATCCCGGTCTACCTGAGAGGTTCTCTAAATGTCCTAAACTTCCTGTTCCACCCAGGTATGTCTAACTCCACCACCACCACCACCACTTCACTGTCCTTCCTCTGACCTCTGTGACCTTTGACCTTTCTGACCTCTTTGCGTCCTCAGTAAGCCGTTGCCGGTGTTTAACCGCTGCACTCCAGTGGACATTTCCTGCTATGCCAAGTTTGCGGAGGCGGTGGTGACATTTGTGAGTGATAACAGCGTTCTGCACCGACTGATCGCCGGCGTCGCCGCCAGTAAAGAGATCATCATCGGTCTGTGTGTGCTCGCTCTGGGTGAGAACCTTAAAGAGACAAGTCACACAGCTTTTACATCATCACTGATTCTTCAGGGTTCAGATCTCGTTAGGTTTAATTCCTGTTAATGATGATTATGGTGATGATGATGAAGGATTCACATTTACATCACGACCTAATCTTAAATCAAATTTAGCAGGTTTTTAATGATTACTCTTGTCTGTCTGTCTGTCTGTCTGTCTGTCTGTCAGTCCTGTCCATGATTCTCATGGTGATCATTCGTTACATCTCGGCCGTCCTCGTCTGGATCCTCACCTCGCTGGTCGTCCTCGGATCCCTTGGTGAGGTCACCTGCTGTTTACGCAGCTGAAACATTAACCTGGTTTCACTGTGTGTTAAAACCCTGTTGTATCTTTGTCCAGCGGGGACCAGCGTCCTCTGGTGGCTCTACATCGACCACCGGCTGTACGGGAATGACACCACGCCTAAAGTGAAGGAGGAGGTGAAGGAGGAGGCCATCAGAGACAGCGGACAGGCGCTGCTCGTCTACGCCGTCGCTGCCACTGTCTTCACTGTAAGCCCACCCACTGTTACAAACATGTGTGTCCTTATTCATGTTACCCCAAAACACCATCAGCTATAGATCGTTACAACAGATCCTGTTAATATAAAAATGAGGCTGTAATTAGTATTAAAATGTTTTTAATCAGTCTGAAAGTGTTGAGACATGGGAGGCAGGATTTTAGAATCTTTTTTTTTCTTCTGTTGTAAAATCTCGAACTCTTGGTATTTTTCTTTATATCTTTTCAGTTTCAGTTTATTTTATTCATAAAAAGGACAGTAGGGGCGTCGGTAGCGTAGTGGATAGTGCTGGCGCCCCACGTGTAGAGGTGATGCCTCGCTGCAGCAGTCACAGGTTCGACTCCAGCTTGCAACCCTTTGCTGCGTGTCAACCCCCACTCTCTCTCTCTCACCCCATTTCACTCTGTCCTGTCCATTAAAGGCAAAAATGCCCCAAAAAATAAAAAAAGGACAGTACACATTAATCAACATTACTGTAAATTTCCTCTCACATGATGACATCACATCAGAACAGCAGAAGCAACAACACTCTTGGACGTTCAGAGGCTCCTCTGTCTGTAAACTAGTCTCTGTCCCTTGGACGACACGGAACTGTGCAAATTCAATGAAACGAGATGTTTAACCAAGATTTTGTGGCTGAAATCAGTGAAGGAGGTGCAACAATTCTTGGTGCATTTTATGCATGAGAAAATTTTCAAACTCAGCACGATGGGAATTAAAGCAAGAAAACTCACCAACAAACACCAACAAAATAATTCCTAATTCTGTGCCACCCTCGCCTTCACTATGGCACCAAAAAGTCATAAACATTAGGGCCAAATTGTCCCCAGTGAGTCATGTTGGTTGTTGTTTTTTTTTTTGGTTGTTTTTCTTTAACATCGCTGGCACTGCTCTCAACTGGTTCAAATCACATCTCAAATCAGACTTCAGTTCATCTCCATCAATAGCTGCAAATCCCCCACTGCTCCCCTCCCTCAAGGTGTCCCCCAAGGTTCAGTTCTTGGTCCCCTCCTCTTCATCCTGTACCTGGTCACATAACCCACCGTCATGGTCTCCAGTTCCACTGCTTCTTCCTCATCTCTACCGAGACAAACTCCACTGCCACCCACTCAACATCGGCGGCTCCACAGTATCCCCCCTGCCCTCACATTCGAAATCTTGGCGTCATTCTCGATCAGTTTTAAGGTCAAAGGTCACTGTGACCTCACAAAAACACATTTTTGACATGGATGGAGACTGTCTGAGACACTGGACTGATGGGCGGAGTCATACAACCACAGGTGGGGAGTCTAGTTCTGTCTTAAATTTCATCCTAAGTGGCTTTACAAAGTCTACAGCGGCCCCCAGCTGTAGGAACACTGTAACTGTGACACTGTTGTCGGTTTCCTGCTGATTCTCGGGGTTCAAGAGGTTTTGATGATGTCATCACGTGACCTGTTCACAGTCCAGGTAAACACAGACACACTTCCTGTTCCTGTGTGTTTCAGATCATCCTGCTACTGCTGATGCTCTTCATGAGGAAACGAGTGGCTCTGACCATCGCTCTGTTCCACGTGGCGGGAAAAGTCTTCATCCACCTCCCCCTCCTCACCCTGCAGCCCTTCGTCACCTTCCTCGCCCTCCTGCTCTTCTGGATCTACTGGATCCTGGTCCTGCTCTTCCTGGGAACCAGCGGTCAGTTCAAACATCAGCACTTTGTCTCTGATCAGCTGATCGGCTCAGACTTTGATCTGAATCACTTTCAGACCTGTTGAGAGTTTAAACAGCAGAAACACAGATCAGACTCTGTGAGTGTTTAAACTTCTCCGTCTGAAATCAGAACTTTATTTAGTCTTTGAGCCGATGACTTTTCTAAAGATGTTTTATTGAAAGATGCTCAGTGAAATGACATCATGTTAGATAAATAAACATTTACATCTGTGCATAAAGAAATAGATTTTAAGAAAGGAAAATACACATGTACAAATGAAAGGTTCATTATAAACATAGTGACACAAATTAAATATACAGTATATTCAAATATATATATATATATATATATAATATATATATATATATATATATATATATATAATTCATCAGGCAAACTAGTACCGAAACGTTGCAAATAAATTTTATATTGCAAGTCAGACAGTGTGTCGGAGTCCTTTTGCAATTTTTTGCTCTTCTACCTCCAACGCACCTGTCTTGTTTTAATAGATGTGCGAAGTGAAAACACAGAAGAGGAAAAAACATGGAGAATTTAACATTGTGTGGATGGACACGTTTGCTTCACAGCCGTCGCTGCAAAGTTTAAAAACCAAATAACCACAGTTAGCTTACAGCAGAGTCTGTGCTCTGACATGTTCATCATAGGGATGTACGATATTTGGTGATTTGGCTGATAAGTGATGTCAATATATCCACGTTTTCCCTCCTCGTGTCAGTGATCATCATCATTAAGTCTCTTCTGTAGATGAATTAACATCATATTATACACACAGACTGTGATGGTGACGGCCCACCAGCAGGTGGAGACATGACACACTGTTCAGTGTCTGTGATATTCACTCATTGTGATGAAGAAGAAAAATCATGTTGGTCTGATTCTGATTCATGGTTTGTTCATTTTAAACCCAGTATCCACTGACACCGATGACCTGTTGATATTATCACTCATTAATCTGATTGTTTATGTGTTTATTTATTTCTTTATGGTGTTTACATGGGTCGGAGCAGCTGCAGGAGTGAGTCGTCCTTTGGGACTAATAAAGAATCTGAATCTGAATCAGCTGATGGTTATTTAGAGCCATCAGTGATGTTGATCTGCTGATTTAGATGTAAGAGGCGGTGATGTCATGGAAACTGATAGGTGGGTGAACTACAGGTAGATATGTAGGTTACTGAGGAGGAAGTGGGTGAACTGTCCGCCACCTTATCCGCTGTGAGGGTCTAAAGGACAGAGGGATGTCATATGCTGTGAAGCACTGTGAGGCAAATTGTGATTTGTGATATTGGGCTTTATAAATAAAACTGATTGATTGATTGATTGATTGATTGATTGATTGAACTGTCCTGGATCCTCCACTGGCTTTTTGGCTGATAGGTGGGTAAACTGTGATCGGGCAGATACACCTGTGTGTCCCCTCCTCTACACCTCTGTTCACAGGCAGTGGTCCCTTCGTTATAAAGCTTAAGACTTTTTCTTCTTCATCTTTGATAGTAAAGCTCGCAGATCTCTGACCTGGAGCTTAGATGTTTTTCTGAGTCTCTCCCAGTGGCAGCAGCTACCGGAGCACGAGGATTCAGAGCAGCTTCTGAAATCTCAAGAAACCAATCATTTCTTTAAATCGTCTTTTAAAATCTGAAACACGTTCTGATCATCAGACTGGCTGCTGATGAATCTATTTATTGATTAACTGTTGCAAATCGACTGTCAGAGTTATTCACAGGCAGTGACAGCCGAGTCACTCGATTCATCAACATGTTGTTAACATCCCCAAAGCATTGTGGGAACTGTAGTGTGGTCTGACCTGTGACATGTTCTGCAGGTAACCCAGTCCACGAGGAGACGGGTCTGACAGAGTTCAGACTGACGGGTCCTCTGCAGTACCTCACCTGGTACCACGCCGTGGGGCTGGTCTGGATTACCGAGTTCATTCTGGCCTGTCAGCAGATGACTGTGGCCGGAGCCGTGGTCACTTACTACTTCACCAGGTGAGTCAGCACCTGCCTACAGGTGAGTCAGCACCTGCTCACAGCGCTGGACTCCAGCACTTCAGGATCTCTGATGTGGACTCTGTGTTTCAGGGACAAGAACCGGCTCCCGGTGACTCCAATCCTGTCGTCAGTCCTGCGGCTCATCAGGTATCACCTGGGAACCGTCGCTAAGGGAGCCTTCATCATCACACTGGTCAAGATCCCCCGACTCTTCCTCATGTACATCCACAACCAGCTGAAAGGAAAGGTACAAACCTTTATCAAGAGCAGACACTGTGGCTGGATCTGAGTGAATTGACCTGTCCTCACCTGTCTGAGTGTGACTCACCTGGATGCTTCAGTGATATCTGATTATTGATCTGATTATTGATGCTGTATGATGTGATGATGTCGTTGTGTGTCTCAGGAGAACGCGTGCGCTCGCTGTCTGCTGAAAACGTGTATCTGCTGTCTGTGGTGTTTGGAGAAGTGCCTCAACTATCTCAATCAGGTAACAAACGACCCGCCCTTCCTCCTTAACACTACTTCCTGTTTCTGCCCTGACTGTATCACCTGTGTTATTATTTCCCAGAATGCATATGCAGCCACAGCCATCAACAGCACCAGTTTCTGCACGTCTGCACGTGACGCCTTTGTGATCCTGGTGGAAAACGCTCTGCGCGTCGCCACAATCAACGCCGTCGGAGACTTCGTGCTCTTCCTGGGGAAGGTGAGCTGGATCTGGATCAGATATCTGGTCTGAACTGGTCCTGGTCCTGGTCCTGGTCCTGTCGGTGCCTCCTACAGGCAGCAGAATTTCTTACAAACCACAGCTGGCAGCGGGTTTGAACCCTGAGTCCTCTCACTGTGTGAACCACTGCAGTTGTCAGCCACACACAGACTCTTTGACCTCTGACCTGATTTGTATACGTTTCCTCAGATCCTGATCATGACGTCGACAGCGTTCGCCGGCGTCCTCCTCCTGAACTACCAGCGGGATTACGCCGAGTGGCTGCTGCCTCTGATCATCGTATGTCTCTTCTCCTTCCTGGTGGCTCACTGCTTCCTGTCCATCTTTGAGATCGTGGTGGACGTGCTCTTCCTCTGCTTCGCCATCGACACTAAGTACAACGACGGCACTCCTGGGAAGGAGTTCTTCATGGACAAAGCTCTGATGGTGAGACGGCAGCACGCTGAACACAAAATGATGATGATACGTCAGATTATGATGATAATATTATGACATGTCAACGTGCTGACTACATGAACAGTAGTGACGTCATGGCCGACAGTCAAAGTAACTTCCTGTCAACCTTTAAGGGCCCGTCCACACCTGGTTTGGTCAGACTAACTAAAGTACAGGTGTTACAGGTGTTTCACTTTGCATGAGTGATCATTGAATCAAATATATTGATCCAGGTCGATGGATCGTTACAGCCTGACGTAGAACTACAATCTTCAAGGGCTTTTTTTTGGTTGCGCTTGCGCCGCCAGCAGGAACACTGAGGTGATGGACTATCAGGCCGGTCGGCAGTTGATTTCCTGTAGCAACATCATCAAGTCAAAATAACAGATGATTAAATAATTATATCCTCGTTCAAGTTAGAGCTAAACTGGGAGTCGGCTGCCCAACCGGTGGAAGTTTGCTGCTCGACCACGCTCAGCACCTGTAAGTCTGTGGCGCCTCCTCTGTGGGCCCCACGGTGCAGAAGATCTGGGTAATTCATATTGTGGAAAAAGAGCTTTGTGGTGTCATGTGACACTGAGCAACTGTCATAGGAATGAACAGGCCCGCCCCCAATGCTGTATCCAGGTCTCTGATAAACCGCCATGTTAACATGTAGAAATAACAGCCCGTCTGGTCTCTGTAGCTGATTTCAACTTTCATGACGACTGTACGCGGCTGAACTTTTCTGTAACTCAGCTGTTTATGTTTTATTAAGGCTTAAAGTTGCACATAATTAAGGGCGGGGCCTCTTTAAGTTACAGGCCTCCTGCGAGGCGTCGTTACAGTCTGTGCGTCACATCCACCCCTCGCTCCTCCAGAGCTCCACCCTCTCGTCCAAATTTAGTCACTTCTTTTTCCCAAATTAAGATGGTGACGGGTGAAACGTTGAACTCGAGGCTTCAGAACACGTCTGAGTGGCTTCATTGTTATTTTATACGGTTCATGGTTTTCACAATCTGAAAACTACACTGAACATTTACTACACAGCTTCTCTGCTGATTTCTCGTCTGGTCTGATCACCAACAGTCTGATCTGAACGCAGCACCATCTCTCTTTGTGCCACACACACACACACACACTACACATGAGGCGCTGCACTACTCTTATCACTGGACGATAGGTTTCCAAATCTTCCTGAAAGTGACAGTCCAAGAAATGTTTTCACACCAGACAAACCGAGCAGTGGTTCAGTTTGATCCGCACTGAAACTTCCTCTTTTCGTTGGATCGAGGGTTCAGCTGTTTGCTCTGCACCGTGGTCGGCAGGAGGCTTCACTCCTGTAGTTTTGGTTCAGATTAACCTGAAAAGTCTTTAAAGTCTGAAGCAAAAGAGGAAGATGAGAAAGGGCCTTCAGTGTCCAAGCATCTTGTAAAAACTTTTTTTTTGTCCTTCTAATTTTTAATGTGGACTCTTCCCCTTTGACCCCGCCTCTCCCACTGTGACCCCACCCTCCCACTGTGACCCCGCCCCTGCAGGAGTTTGTGGAGAGCAGCCGACGGTTAGAGCGGGCGGTGGAACGTGGGCGGAGCCGGGTGAAGGAGGCGGTATCAGAGGGAGCGGAGATGAAGCCCATGGTGAGTGACAGCGGAGGGGGCGTGGCCAGGCGGAAGAGCTCATCGGAGGCGGTGGGAGTGGGCCTGGACGGAGGGGGGGGGAGTGGGAGGACCTTCAGGAGTTCCAGGTGTACTACCTGCTGGTTGGGGTGCTGGTGGACTGGGTGCTAACGGAGCAGAGCGACTTCGTCCTCTGTCTCAGCGAGGACGTCGTCCTCTTCCTCTGCGTCTACCTGCCCACCTCCACCCTCTTCCTGTTTGTCAGCCTGCTGCACACGCCGAGCCCCGCCCCCTCTACACCTAGCAAGAAATCAGCCGCCGTCACCGCCGCAAGCTAACACACGTGCTAACGGACACGTGCTAACTGGTGCATGCTAACTGACACAAGCTAACAGACAAATGCTAACAGACACACACTGTCCTGAGCATGCTGATTGGACGAACACTGAAGCATGTTAACCTGACTCATTCCCTTCATCATCATCATCATCATCATCATCATCATCACAGCTGTTTCTTCCTCATCATCAGGGACCAAACGCCTCACTGACTTTATGTTTATTTGTAATTTATTTTTTACTTTTGTATCTTTATATTTTTTAAGGATTTTTTTGTATTTAAAGTTTTTTTTTGCAGCTGTTTGTGTTTATTCAGTTTGGCCTTATTACCTCACCGTGGTGCTTTCAAGGACTCAGCAAATAATCAGATAACTTAGAGATGAAGCTTCAGTTTTGTGTTTACATCAACATTATGTTTCTGATTTGGTCATTACACTAAAGTGACAGGCGGAGCTCTTGCTGCTGTAAAGGAAGACTTACACCCAGGCCACACTGCCTGCGTGAACAGTGCGTGACGGCTTACACACAGACAGCATGGCCACTTACAGCCCAGTCTCTCTCCAAAGTCATCAGAAACCAGTGTTTGGTCAGTGACAAAAAAGCCGTCCTTTCACATTAGCATGATACACTGCTGGTTGCAGTTATAGTTTAACAGCACTTGACGGCATCAGGGGAATATGCGGTGTGTGTGTGTGTGTGTGTGTGTGTCGAAGGAAAAAAACGTCAGTTGGCGGTGCTGTACCGACATAGCTCTTTTATTTTGAAAGAGACTGTATCAAACTGTACATTTCCTGTGAAAACAGAAGTGTATTTTGAAAACAGACAATGCATGTAACAGGCTGAAGTTGACACGGCGTCCCAGAACATCAACAACCAACACACCCAGGGTACCTTGGACGCCACATGTGGACGTGGACAGTCCATGACCAAACGTGGACATGTGACGAGGTCACAGTGAGGATGATGTTGCTGCTGCAGAGCTACATGTTGCTATAATTACTCTGTTTCCACAATTAAAAGCCATTACTCCACTCAGTTATTGAGCCATGCAGGCAACTGCGTCATCAACAACACATTCATGACAATATTTCAGAATAAAAAGCCTCTTGTTGAGAATTGAAGGGACTCTGTCCACAGAAACTTTGTCAGAGGACTTTTATTTTGAAATGTAAACAGGAAATATTGAGTTAGAAAATATTTATGACACTGAAACTGTAGTGAAAAGGTAATGTCATACATATAATTATCAAAAGACCATGTTGACCGTCTATTTTTGTTGACACCAGGCACATCACAAGGAAGAAATAGGCGACTCTCCAAATCTGTAGATGTTCCACACCTGAGCAGCGCTGCTCATGCAGGCAGTGTGGCTGCTCTAACCTGTTCACAGGGGCGCCTAAAAGAAAATACAAGAGGTTTTGAAACACACGTTTCATACAGTTTCTTCACAAACTGCAGTGAAAGGTGGTGTAATGTCACTGTGTTTATCAAAACACCATTTTTATCGTCTGTTTTTGCTGAACTGTGCGCGTCACACGGTAAAATAGGCAAGACTCTAGATGTTTGGCAGTTGAGCAGCTGAGCCACACCTGAGCAGCGCTGCTCATGCAGGCAGTGTGGCCCGGGTGTAAGAGACAAAATCTAGTGCTATAAAACTCGTCCAGGACCTGGACGTTTGAATAACGTTGTTTTGAAGGTGTCTGCTGGGTCCGAGCTTCCTGCACACGTCCATTTGTGTCAACTGTTTCTGCTCTGCTCCCTCACCACCTGATTCCCATGATGCTTCACTCTCACCTCCATCCCCCTCCTGACCCCGTCACTGCCTCCATCCTGTCTGTTTGATCCTCATGAAGAACATTAAAGTTTTAACTGTGTGGCCTCGTTTCCTGTTTCAGGCTCCGGGGACGAGTTCAGCTTGACCAAAATCAGCCAATGGGACTTCTTAAAAAGAAAAGAGACATTCCAAATGTTTATTTTTACCAACGTGTAACATGTTTACTATGGTTTCACTCCAGGGAAAACAATATTTTAATAAGAAACTGTAAAAACGTAACAATGTAATGAAGCACTTTATATTGAAGCGCTGCAGATTTTAAACCGGCTGATGCATTTTTTCGTAGTGATGTCCTTTTTTATAAAACGACAGCATCTCGTCTCTGAACTCATCGCTCACTCTTCAGTTCACAACACTTTTACAGCCAAGCAACTTTTTCTTTTTTATAACTTGTTTTGTTGCGGAGACACGACCTGGACTCCATGTTGGATCAGGAACGCTGTGATGTCATCAGAGGGGCAGAGTCTCTGGACAGGTGCGACCTCTGATTGGTGGATGACTGGTGTCAGAGGACGGGGGGGGTCAAAGGTCAGCTGATCAGGTTTGATCTGACGGGACGCACTGCGAGCAGGTCGATCAATACATGTGATTTATTTGTGATGAACAAGTAAATATCCATCAGATCAGACTCGAACTGACCAGAGACAATTTGACATTCAGTGTCTGTCACTGGTTCATAAACACCACTTGAAATCTTAAACCAGTGAAACATCCATCTGATGACTGTTAGTCACGTGTCGCCATCACACGTATTTTATATAAATGTTCAGCAGCAGGTTGTTTTTTTGACCTCACAGTCGTCTGCTGTCGGTCTGAATCATGACGTTTATCCAGTTAAGTAAATTTAGTATTTTTACAGACAGCACTGTTTAAAAAGAGCAGAGATATGCTCTTCTTTATGCTGCCTACATTACCCATGATACACCTTTCCCTCTGATCTGACTATGAGCAGCCAATACAGCCTGCAGCAGTTACAGATATTTGATATTTGTAATCAGAGATGATGAATCTTTTGCCAAAACAGCAAAACTCCTTGTTTATGCTGTCAGGTGCTTTCTGATTGGATGTTCCCAATTTACGCATTAAAAGTTCTGGATGTAACTTTCACAAAATTCTTATTATTAGTGACGCCTCTCTTTGAGCCCATTCGGTGAACTGCAGTCAGCATCCTGTTGCTGGTGCTCTGACGCTCGTACTCTGTAGCCACGAGCTAGCACCTGGTCATCAACCAAAACGTCAGTCTGTTTCCATGACAACAGAGAGAACAGATTTACTTAAAATCCCTGTGAACATGTCAGTGTGAGTGAAATGGTCCTGCAGTGAATGTGTCACAGTGGGACTAACACACCCAGATCATGTGACTCCTGCATGTATACAGTCAGTCAGAGCCAAACTGGCCGAGGCGCTCTGAGCATGCTCCACAGTTTCCGCCCCGGGCTTTGACCCAGAAGTCCAATAGCATTAAATGTGTAAGAGAAGAAGAAGAAGCCGGTAACAACATGGAGAAATCTACATCCAGAGCCGTGACTTTTTGGACGGACCAAATGTACAGAGCTGTAAAGTTGTCCACCATGGTAGCAGTTAGCAGCTAGCTAACCGTAGCTAACTTGTTTGTCCATTGTTTGGTCTGTGACGTAATAGGTCAACAGGAAAAAGGTCCAATACTAACAAGTTGTTAGAAGCAGCCGAGGAAGTCGGGGAAGGTCTCGGTTTTTAAGTTACACAACAACCTGCTGAACACGTTGGAAAGTATAATGATTAATAAAAGTAAAAAGTTTCCAGCAGAACCTTTAAATTCGTCTCCAGCTCAGATGTTTCTGGTGACTGTTGAACCAGTTAAGTGACGGTCGTTACTGAGAGCTCATTGGAGGATTTATGACCTGCTGTTAGTTCTGGTTCTGGTCTGATGGTAAAACATTGACGTGGCTGTAAAGCAGAGTCGTCGTCATAGAAACAAAATGTGATTGTCACTGGAACAGGATTCTGATTGGCTGTTGATGGCTGATGACGGTCAGTTCAGGTTGTGGTGACACGTTGCTCACAGTGTGACGCCATGTTTCAGACTCCACGTCTCTGCAGACTGCTACGACCTGTAAGGTGAGGGTCATGTGACCAACGGGATAGGCAGCGTAGCATTAATGCTAATCTGCTATGTTTCCTGTAGCTGGCGGTACAAGCTGTTAGATCGTGTTTTAGTTTCTGTCTGGAAACATGAAGTTAATCGGTGACGTCGAGGCTGTGTCTTCTTCATGCGCGGTCGGTCAGTAGTTGTTTTTTATCCTGTAAGCAGCTCTGTGGCGTTAACATCCATCTGTCTTTGTTTCAGACTGAAACATCTCAACATCTATGAGACTGAATCACAGTAACTTCTTGTTAGAAATCTGCATCACGTACAGTGAATGAAACATCGTCAAGCAAACGCTGCCTCTAACACTTAGTTTTTAGCCACTTAGAAAAGGCCCACTAAAACCAGTCTGTCAGTTTATCTGTATATATGAAATGTTATATCTCTTAACCTTGCAGCCAGACGGCCTTTTCTGACAGGGAACTGAAGCGGTTTTATCAAAGCCACCAGACTCCATCGATAACTAGAATTACTGCCTCCGTGAACCCGTCATGCTGCAGGTAGAGTCTCCATCCATGTCAGTGAAAACATGGATGCTTCACACACAGAAGATCTATACAATCAGCACAGCTTCAAGATCAGAGTCACCAATTCAGTATCTGACCAAATGTCGAATCAGGTCATCATTGACTCAAGTCAAACGTTTGTGCCAAAGTTTAAGACGGTCCCTCAAGGTGATCTTGAGACACTGCGTTCATGAGAGTGGGACAGATGGATAGTCGGACGGACAACCTGAAAACATAATGCCTCCAGACATGGCTGTCGCCGATGGGGGGGCATAAAATCAGTCAGACAGTCTACAGCGATCAGTTAGTATGTAACATACAGTGGTGAAATAAATGCATCGTACACTTAAACTGATATTAATGTTTTGAGGTGTCTAAAATACTTTTCACTGCGGCTCCGTCCACAGCAGGACGTTGTTGAGCTTCTGTGTGGGTAGAGCTGATCTATTGAAGACGCCAGCAAAGCAGCACAGTTCATAAAGAAACCACAGCAGAGACGTCAGACCGTCAGATCACCATGTTTAACTGTATCTATCTATACTATATCTTTAAATGTTACAGTGACACCGTGTCCTGACAGGATGTGAACGCCAAAGTATCGCGTGACATCAGATGCTCTCTGTCCACACTGGATCTGCTAAATATTCAACTCTGTCACGTCATGTGAACAAATAACTTACCGATCAGCTGTGGTCTCAGAGCACGTACTTCCTTATTATTCATACTCACAACAAGACTATCACAGGTGACTCCCCGACTGAATCATACCTCCACTTTGTGAAACAAGCTAGCTGTTAGCATCCCACACAGTTGATACCAGAAACATTTATCTTCCTGTCGATCTCCCTCCAGCCAGCTGACACCTTATTTAGGTTTTTGTAGTAAAATCATCCTGGAGGTAACTCCTCATTAAACCTCGTGAATCAGCCGCTCCTCATCCACTGTGGCTTTTTAACATGAGTGACAGAATAGAAATAGAAACAGGGTGTCTGACAAAAGTTCAGCTCAAACATCGCTCTCCATCTCTTTGCCCGCAGGCACTTAGGACAGTCCAATAGAAAACGGTGTAATCAAGCTGATTTAGTCGCTGACGTTCACTCGTGTCATTTCCAGGTCGGACGCAGTGTCACGGCTGAAAATGACAACAGAAATAAACAAGTTCAGTTTTTTTTCCACAATCCAGATAAGTTTTCTACCCAGAAGTGTTCGGACGACGTCACAGTGATTCGGTCTGTTAGATGGACTGTGATGAAATGTTCATTGTTCACGTTCCTCTCAGGATGAAGCGTAATAACTGGCGCCATCATCAGGACATTTAACGTGTCCTTTGGTCTGTGACCAAACACCCACAGAACTAACGACATTCACATCAGCCTCAGCTGGACTCTGTGTTTACTGATAATCAGCTAATGTTGACCTTCTAACACGCTATAGCTAAGCTGGTGAACATGGTAAACGTTAGCATGTTTAGCATTTAGAACGAAACAGGCTGAAGAGTCACGTGACTCTCACGCTGAAAGGTCGTAGCGGTTTGTTGAGTCTCACCGTAGTGGGCGGGGCTAAAGTGTTTTGTTGTGGCGTGGAGTTTGTAGAGGGCGTCAGCGTCCCGTCAGCTGATCTGTGATGACGATGATTGACAGTCAGATTGTTGTCGTCTCCACACACCGTCACCTGGATCCGACTTCCTGTCCCAGAGTTGGATCTCCTCTTCACCTTCAAGTCAAAGCATCATCCCATTACAAGCCAGAGAAGAAGTGTGTGGGTGGAGCTTCCTGGGGAGGTGACGGCTGAGTTCAGACAGTCAGCAATAAAACAAACTGCATCATGTGACCACAGCAACAACAACAGCAACAACAACAACAACAACAACAAGTCTTCCTGCTTCTGTTTGTTCAGCATGTTCCAGGTTTAAAGCTTGATGTCGAACACGTTGTCTGAGACAGGAAGTCGACTTTCTGAGGTTCAGTGTTCGACATCAGTTATTGTCCAACTGTCCAACACAAGGCAACTGATTGGGCAACGAGTCAACGTCACAGTCTGTGAAAAAGCAGCTGAACGCTCAGAGAAAATGCAGTAAACAGGCAACACCATCAGGAAGGTGTAAGGTTGATCTGTTGCCCGTCCTGGTTGCCCAACATGTTGCCTTGTTGCCCTGCAGGTTGAATCCAAACGTCCAGACCTTCAGGCTGAACCATGGCACACTTAACTCAATATGAGTCACTCATTTCCATGGTGATTCACTTAAGTTCTCAACTTTTTCTTTGGTTGAACTAAAACAGATCTGCAGATTAAAACAAACAGTCTGGAGACATAATAAAACTCAGAGCTCAGTGTGAGCGGCTGCTTCTTCATTCTGCACTTTAGATTTAAAGATCCCCTGAATCTGACTGAACGCGTCTGTCGTTGTTCCAACCCACTGTAGATGAAATATGAAAGCAGACTGCCAGATGACGAGGCCTGATGATTGACTGCCAGCTTATTGCTCGCCTCTGCAGTTGAAAGAGACTGCAGTTGACTAGCTCGTGCACCCCTGGACGTACCCACACAAATTTGCCTTTCCTAGGATAGCGAAGACATGACTGTCCCTACTCTCCCTGTCATTGGCTAGTACTCGTTGCATTCCTTGGTTGGATAGGTCACGTCTAGGTTTGAATCTGTTTCCACAAATGTGACAGTTACCGTAGTTTGGCACATAGTGATAAGGGTAGCTCAATGGCAATATTGTTGAATTTCAGCCAGCTCTGCATCGTCACAGTTTGTGCAGGCAAAAGTCAAGCTGACCTCCTCTGGAAAATGAGCCGTAGGCACTCGGCTGCACGGCACGGGAGGGAAGCCAAACACCCGGAGCTCCACTGGTGTTCAGCAGACGTCTGCTGGTGGGTTAGCAGGGAGCTCCCTGTGCTCACAGCATCAGAGGAAGCCAAACACCGTTCATCTGCACACACGGAGCTGGTTGAAAATCTGCAATGTTTCCTTTTAACGGCTGTAACAACTCAAATTAATCCAACAAATTTAAGTGCATCCAGACAAACAGGGGAGAGACAGAGTTGTCTCACCTTTTAGCCACCAGCAGAGGCAGTAACAGCATTGAATTGTTGTACGAATAAAAGTGACAACCGACAGGACAGGTGTGATGTTTTGACGACACGTTATGTGTGTGATCTCAAATTTGAAAAGCAGCTGTTGGCAGTTAGCGGCTAACTCAAAGAAGAACAGCAGCTGTTAGCAGTTAGCAGCTAACTCAAACAATGAGGTCCAGGAGCTCCTTGCCCTCAGAGCAGAGGACGAGATCAGCCGCTAAATGATTGTTATTGACATGTGATGTCATTGTTATTGTTTATAAAGAGCTGCTGACGCGTATGTTACATGTCGTGCCTCTTCTGGATTCTGTGATGTCATCATGCTGTCTGACAGCCCATTCTGGAGCCACATGATGTTGCCGTCGTTTGGTTCTGTGTAAAAATACAAAGCAGGCGTAAAGAAGGGACTTTGTGGCGGCTCTGTGTGAAAAGGCTCAGAGATACATAACGGAGGCAGAGGGGATGAGGGGACGTCAAAACCAACATCCTGTCTGTAAGAACAGAGATGAGAGAGCGCAGAGCTCCTCAGTGTTTTTTGTTTAAAGCCACTGATGAGCTCAAGTGGTGCCGTTTCACAGGGCGCCCAGTGAGCTGCAGCGATCATCACAGCTGGATGTCTGGCGGTCACTTTTGTCATGTGTTAGGGGGCGTGGATTCATCCAGTACGTTGGAAAAAGGACTGACGCAACTGAAACTGACCTGAATGATGTCATCATCAAGTTCGTGTTCCAATCAGCTGTTTAAATTATTCTCACTTTGTTTCTGATTCATCAGCTAAACACTACAGCACCCATGAGCCTCAGCAGCTGATGCTATGGAGAAGCATCGTCCAGTGGTGTCTGAATAAACGTGATGCAGCGCCTCCACTCAGTCACTCACAGTCCTGCAGCTGAAAGATCTCAGCTCACGACAGGAACGTGTCTGTAACTGTGAATACGATCACTCAGCCGTTGATCGCAGCAGCTCTCAGGGTGGACGTTTGGATTCAGCCTCGGACTGATGTGACGGAGTCTAAAGTTCAAACATCGACCTGCTGACGTGTTTCTGTAGAACGCTGCTGAGCGTTGTTCTGTGTGCAGTTTTAAAGTTTGTTTCCTGAGATGGGCAGCTGATGTGTTTGACGGTTTTCAGGCTGCGACTGTTCCCATCATCACCTCCTGTCAGCCAAACACCTCCTTCGCTCCAACAGACAAACCGGTCAGAGTTTCAGCAGCGCTGAGACAAACTGAAGAGCCGCTCCTCTGAACACCCGCTCAGAGGAGGTTTTAGATTAAAACGATATCTCTTCGTGTGGTTTCCTTCTGTGCAGAAACTCGTGACCTCACTGAGATTTAGCTTTGACATATTAAGAGCATGTATGTTTTAACCCTGTGGATGCAGTGAGTCAGTGGTCACGGGACGCGATGCTCCGAGCATGTTAACTAATTGCACTAAAGATGGAGTTCCTTCAACACTGACGTCAGTTTAAAGTAGCTGTAAAGTATTTTAGATGAACAGTGTCGTAGCTCAGATATTAACACATTTATTCATGTTCAGACGACCCGAAAAAAAAAACAACTTTAGGAGCAATCGATAGAAATTTAAAATCCTGCTTCATTTATTCACAATGTTTAGTTTGGATCACGTGACCGCTGTCGCCGGGCAGATTAATCTGTTGACTGCAGGAACTGAAGAGTTTCATTCCAGCTGGATTTAATCTGGTTCTGATCTGGATCCAAACGCTGACGGACGTGGACCAACTTCAGGTTTTATGAAGTTTAACTGTAAAAACATCGACGTCTAAAACGACTCATCGTCTCATTTCAGAGATTATTCAGTATTCAGAGTGAAGAAGAATCAGTCTGATAATAATCACGTGTCTGGGTGATTAACGTTTGAAATATTTGTCATATTTTTGTTATCACTCAAAGTTAATTGTATTAATTTATCCATGATCGGTGACACAAACAGTGAAGAGTAAACTGTGAGAATGAGACTGGAGGTGATTGATCATCTGATTAATTATTATTACTAATTATTGATTATTATTGAATTAAATCCAGCCCGTTGGAATGAAACCTTTAGGCTCCTCCGTCACCTGCCAACCAATAATCTGCTTCATTCACCAAATCCAACCAATCAGCTCGGAGAGGAGAAGCTCCGCCTGCTGCAGGTGTCAACAGGTGGGATGTGGGTGAGGGACGCTCCAATCAGATCGTCTGTTCTGATTATTGATCCGACATCATCTTAATCACCTGATCCCTTAGCAATCGTTGATTAGATCAGACAGGATCAATGATCTGTGATCAGATGGTCACTCACCTGGTGAAGGTGTGTAGAGGAGATGACATCACCACTGATGTCATCAGCGTGCCTGTCTGTGGTTGGTTGTTTCTGACGAGAAGCTGATTCAGAGTCAGTTCTGCTTCTCGTTAGTTTACATTGATCAGGTTGTGAAATATCGACAGTGTCGACTGGAACATCCCAAACTGTGGAGAACGTGTCCTTAATAATCTGCCTTCAGTCTGCGGGCGTTTTTTTGTTTGTTTGTTTTGTTTGTTTGTTTTGGGTTTTTTTTTTTTGGGGGGGGGGGCTCTGCCAGATGTTCAGTGTTTGTTTCCTGAAATACTGAGCTACAGCTGAAAGCCTGCTGATGTTGTTCTTTTGTCAAGAACATAGAAGAACTTAGGAGCTTGGGAACATAAGATAATGGGGACATAAGATAATGGGACAATAGGACTCTGGGAACTTTGAGCCTTGGAAACATAGGACACTCAGAACATAGCACCATGGAAACATAGGACACTGGGGACATAACTAGGGACATAGGACACAGGGAGCGTAGGTTACATAGGACCTTGGGAACATGGGACACAGGGAACATTGGTCTGACCCGTATGTTCCAGCCTCCTCTCGCCATGATCAGATGAATTTTGATTTGATTTCTCGTCAGATGAAGGTTGGACGTCGGAGAGCAGCTGATGGAGAACGTGTTGCATGTCCATGTTTTTCTGCTCTCTATCACGGCGCGTCATCTTCGTACGGTGTGAATAATCTGCTGTTAGATTCACTAAAACTCTGATAGACGCCTCCGTTTTGTTTCCGATGTGACTCGTAGTCTCACTGAGGGACGGCGACATAGCAAAAAGAACAAGTTAAGACTTTAGGCTGACACATGAGTTTAACTGTCAGGTGTAACACTAGTGTTTAGCTTTTCTCTGCAGTAAGAAGTTGTTTGTAACATTGAAGAACTTTTTTCTTTTCTTCTGGGTTGACTTTTTTATATTTATCATTTCTTATGTATATTTGTTTTTTAAGAAAAATAATAAAATGGAAAATTTGAATCAGTGCTCGATGTTTTCTCTTTACTTCTTTGCAGCATGTCAACAAAAAGTGTTTGTTCAGTTTCACAGTGTAGCGAGAAAATGTTTCTATTTAACAAGATATTTCTCACATTACAACTTAATCAAAACATTATATCATGTTTTATTCATGTGACATTTTTCTACCAAATTGTTATGACAAGAAACACAGGCTGCAAATAAGGATTATTATTTTCACTTTCACTATGAGACAGAACTGTAAACTTGTTAGACGTCTTCAGTCTGACACAGAGAGCTGCAGGGATCATGTTTTTATGTAGTCTGACCCTGAACTTAGCGTCACCCTGGATCCCTCGTCAAATCGCCAAAGGGATTTTTCCACTGAAAAATTTGTGACAAACACGTTTCTGATCCTTCAGGTTTTGTTCTGTGAGATAACGAAAACCACTTTATGATTATTGAAAAATAAACGTCACCATCACAACCAGGCTGTAAACAAACTACACCGCGGTCACATGACTTAACGTCACCACAACCAGGCCGTAAACAAACGTCACCACAACCAGGCCGTTAACAAACTACACCACTGTCACATGACTTAACGTCACCATCACGGCAGGGCTGTGACGTGGTGTTGGGCGTGATGGCGTTCTGTAGTCTCATCTTGTCAGACACACATAAAGCTGTAAACTGACAGCAGGGTATTTACTGACGTCTCTTCAGCTCGTGTTAAACACAGACCTTAGTTCACCATCAAACCAAAACACACTGACTTCAACACCAGGGAACAGGAAGTGCTAACATGCTAACTCTGGGTTTTAGGCTTTAACGTATCTCAGTTTGGGAAAGGATAATATTTTCCAACCAGTCACTAGAGACCCACATATCAGCTTGAATCTAATGTCATTTTAAGACCACACTAATGCGTCACCATGGAAACTTACTGGTTTCAAGAGTGGAGTGATGTGAAAAAACACAATGTGTGGAGATACTGAGAAGACATGTTGATAGAGAGCAGCGTCTACAGTGGAGACAGGTGTTGTTGGTCCAGCACACCACTTGTTAACAGCAGCATTAGTTTCTCTGTGACGTCTTCAAATGTTCAAGATATTCACTTCATTAAGATATAAAACATAAAAACAGAACATCCAAAACTCATCTAAACTTTAATCAGTTCTATTGTTGACTTAACTGATGAGTGTTTTCAGCCTGAACAAAATCTAACTTTCTGATCATATCAGGTTATATGTGAGTATATTAGCACCTGCAGTGTGAAACTGTTTTATACAGCAGTTCTACAAACATTTTATCAGTCAGCAGTAATCAGTGTCAGCAGGTTGTGATTTGTTAGTTTGTTTAATGATTTATTTGACTCCACCAACACAAACAGTTTTATAGCTGGACTGTTTCCAAACAACACAAACACTCCTGCACATGCGAGTCGTCTACACGTCACCACGGGACAGTTATTTTGTCTCACGTATGTTTATCTGCATGTGTCAGTTATTGTTGTCAGTTGTGTAACCAGAGAAATTAGAGTCTGTTTGGTGACGTGTGATTGTGATGAGTTATCAGCTGATCAGACGGACGAATAAAACACTGAACAGTTTCAAGCTGAGCAGAGATTTTATATTTGGTTATTTCCTGTTTGTGGCTGTCGGATGGGTTTGATTCATCTGTTCTGATTATTTTGTTCTTTTTCTGTCAATCCAGTGACTTGGTTTGAACTAACTGTTGCATAATAAGAAATACTCTCTGCATCTTAAACATTAAGTATATCTCATTAACAAGCACATTATGACTGAAAGTGTGAAATTATATTAACATATAATCAGGAACATCAAATCCAGCACTGACTAAATATTTATATGCAAAACCACAAGAACAAGAATATGAAATATTAAACAGAAGTGCACAGTAAAAATGTGGGAAAAAAAATAGCTCTTTATTTTGTTTAACAGCTAAATATAAAAATACCTGGTATCATATACGACTGTGTGTGTGTGTGTGTGTGTGTGTGTGTGTGTGTGTGTGTGTGTGTGTGTGTCAGATGAATGTAGTGCAGTAAATGTACTTTGTTACCTGTGGACAGAGTCATTACAATAATAATTAAAAACGTGTCTGAGCTGAATGAAGATTTTGTCTCCTGAAAAAAAAAAAATCTCATCTGATGTGGTTTTATTTTGAAAAGTTAAGAGCGCTAACTTTTTCATCCGGCTCTTACTTTGAAACATAATCCGGAGGTTGCGTGTGTCGACGCGGTGCCTTGATGACTTGAGGAGCAGAAGGAGTGTAACCGGCTGCAGGGACGGAGCAGGAAGAGACAGGAACAGAAAGCAGGATCAAACACGACACAGAGAAGAAGAAGAAGAAGAAGGAGAAGAAAACAGGAGGTAAACAACAACAACAACAACAAATGAGGGAGGAGTAAACAACAGCAGAGTGTGACACACTGACTGAGTTTACTTTGTTTTTCTTCTGCTGCATCTGCCAATCAAACAGGATCCGAACCCAGTCAGGTGTGTTCAGGCCACGCCCCTTCAGGTAAACACTCAGGAGTGTTCCTGAACAGGTGAGGACACGCTGAGACACGGCGGTGTGTGTGTGTGTGTGTGTGTGTGTGTGTGTGTGTGTGTGTGTGTGTGTGTGTGTGTGTGTGTGTGTGTGTGTGTGTCAGACTGACTGTGGAGGTAAAGTTTCAGTTGTGGTGCAAAAGTTTCTGTTAATAGTTGAACTCACTCAGATTTTATTTTGAAAAGTATTTTTTATTTGTTATTTGTGTTTACTGCTCTCTGCATGTTTAGGTTAAAGGACTTGTTGCTATGACAACAGCTCCACATATAAATGTTTCAGATTCTGTCCAATCATCAACATTCAAACCTGAGGTCACACCTGAGCTCCGTGAGGCAGGATTCAGGTCAGTCAGGTAACTTCAGTGTTTTCAGTTCTACGAAGCTGTTTCACTTTTCATGGTGACCAATCACCATGGTAACTAATGTTGAACAGTTCACCTGCTCTGCAGCAACAACCTGTCGACACCTGAACTCTGACCAATCAGATCACTGAAATAAATGTTTCCCAACATGGACAACAGTCCTGAGAGACACAAAGAGTTTATGTCTTTACAGGTCAGTAGATTGTTGATGAGACTGAACACACGGTGATGATTTTATCTGTGTGTTAATGTTTTATACTGACTCCATCACTGCAGCTCAGAGTCACATGACACACCTGTGTGTCCATCACTGCAGCTCAGAGTCACATGACACACCTGTGTGTCCATCACTGCAGCTCAGAGTCACATGACACACCTGTGTGTCCATCACTGCAGCTCAGAGTCACAGAGTCACATGACACACCTGTGTGTCCATCACTGCAGCTCAGAGTCACATGACACACCTGTGTGTCCATCACTGCAGCTCAGAGTCACATGACACACCTGTGTGTCCATCACTGCAGACACAATCCTCACTGTGACTTTGTGATTATAGATGCAACAGTTCAGTGGGACAGAATCATCAGTCATTCATTACTCTTTCCCTCAGCATCAGAAACGTTAAAGAGTTTCATGGGACAGAATAAGAAGACTTTCTTGATGATCAAACTACAAAACTAAAACATGCTCAGTCTGTACTGACGTGTTATAAAACAGCCTCTGCCTACTTCTAATATTTGACAATTATTTCTAGTGTTTTGCATCTTGTTATTTTAATCGTTTGCATTTCACTCTGATGAACTTCACTTTTTACAGTGTCTCCACTGTTTCATGACACATCACAGGAAGTACTTCATTTATTTTGATCCTGATTAACAGCCCCGCCTCTCTGACATGAACGCGCTCCTGGCTGGAGAGAAAAACCCAGAGTTGACCGAGCTGGTTGATAACGAGCTGCGTGATACCGTTTATTAATGTTACCAGTGTGACGGGTTAGTGACGCCAGGTCATGAAAAGACACCCTGAGTCTGTTTAACTGGCTTCATGTCATGATGAGAGACAGACCCTGGTATATAGAGTCTGTGCCTCTGTCTCCATGTCACATCTGAATGTATAAAAGTTATAGATAATAAAAAGACATTTTGACTCAGATGCAGAGTAGAACAGACCTGCGTGTGTGTGTGTGTGTGTGTGTTAGCAGGGCGTGTTGTTACAGTCACTTCCTGTCATTATGTCTCATTACTGAGAACACTGAGTTCAGTCTGACAGTAGAAGAAGAAGTCGGGTCCTCCACTGCTGTGAATCATTCAGTGATCAGATATCAGTGACGTCACTGATCCAGACTGACCTCACTGAAGGTTAAATTCTGTTTTCTGCGGAGAGCAAAGTTTTCTTCATGTATTTAAGGTCGTCACCATAGTGACCTCGCACCACATGGACGTTTGTACCAAATTTGAAGAAATTCCTTCAAAGGTTCTTGAGATGGGATGGACGAACAGACGAACATAAATACGTAGGGATGGACAACCCAGAAACAAGATGGCTCCAGCCTCAGTTATAGTTGCGCAGAGACGTCAGGTAAAGTCTCAGAGGACAGAGTCAGACATGTTTCCATCAGCTGTGGTGGTGTCAGCAGCTGATCTGTGAGGACTCTGACAGCTGTTATGAACCTGGTGTTGCTCACAGGACTTAAAGAGTTTAATAAGTTTACTTCAGTTTATTCTGGATTTAATAAAATCATTTATAAGAGTTTCAGTGTTTACAGTGTGTTGTGATCATGTTGGAGTCAGACACAGTGAGAGACGATCAGAGTCCACTCAGAGCTCAGTCTGGTTCTGTGGACTGATATAAACTGATCCTGCAGCCGGTCCGATGTCTCTCCTCTGGAACATCTCAGTGTCCTCACAAACATCATTAAAGCGTCCTTCTCTCCGTCCTCTTCCTCCTCTCTGTTTTCTTTTCTTTTTTTAGAAGGATGGATGGAAGCCGCTCGGCAGGAAATCCCAGCGCTGCCTCGTCTCGCTCACTTCCTGCCCACGCTGATGAGGACACGCTTGAACCTGCTGATTGGATCTCAGCTTCAGAGGAGAACGACCGGCAGAGAGAAGAGTCAGTCAGTCTGTCCGAGTCCCAGGATCAACAGAGTCCTGCAGAGACCAACAAGAGTCTTGAAGAGACCAAACAGAGTCAAGAAGAGACACAACAGAGTCCTGCAGAGACCCACCAGAGTTCAGAGGAGACCAACCACAGTCCTGCGGAGACCCACCAGAGATCTGCAGAGAAACATCAGCATCCTGCAAAGAAACATCAGAGTCCACATAATCCTGCGGATAAACACCTCAGTTCTCCAACCAAACCAGATAAACCAAAACCAAGTCTTCGTCCTAAAAAGCAACAAAAACAGAGAGATTCTCCTCCGACAGAAAAACAGAAAACAAACGATTCTCCTTCTTTAAAAAATCAACCAGAACCAGATCAGACCTCAAACAAACAAGACCCCCTAAAGCCAAGTTCTGTTTGTACAGACCAAAAGAAACCAGGAGATTCATTCTGCACAAAACATGAACAAAAACCAGAGGACGCTCAGAAACACCAAAACCAGGAGGATCTGAGTCCTAAACAGCAGAGACCTGAGGAGGAACCTCCTCCTCCTCCTCTCCTGGACACCCAGCAGGCTCCTCCTCCTCTCCTGGACACCCAGCAGGCTCCTCCTCCTCCTCACCTGGACACCCAGCAGGCTCCTCCTCCTCTCTTGGACACCCAGCAGGCTCCTCCTCCTCCTCACCTGGACACCCAGCAGGCTCCTCCTCCTCCTCCTCTCCTGGACACCCAGCAGGCTCCTCCTCCTCCTCACCTGGACACCCAGCAGGCTCCTCCTCCTCACCTGGACACCCAGCAGGCTCCTCCTCCTCTCCTGGACACCCAGCAGGCTCCTCCTCCTCCTCACCTGGACACCCAGCAGGCTCCTCCTCCTCCTCACCTGGACACCCAGCAGGCTCCTCCTCCTCCTCCTCTCCTGGACACCCAGCAGGCTCCTCCTCCTCCTCCTCTCCTGGACACCCAGCAGGCTCCTCCTCCTCCTCACCTGGACACCCAGAAGGCTCCTCCTCCTCTCCTGGACACCCAGCAGGCTCCTCCTCCTCCTCTCCTGGACACCCAGCAGGCTCCTCCTCCTCCTCACCTGGACACCCAGAAGGCTCCTCCTCCTCCTCTCCTGGACACCCAGCAGGCTCCTCCTCCTCCTCCTCTCCTGGACACCCAGCAGGCTCCTCCTCCTCCTCAGGTTCTGACGTCGATGACTCATCCGAACGAAGACTCCACCCTGGCTCCGCCTCTCAGCACAGAGGTGCTCTGTGAGCAGGGGCAGCCCCGCCCTCTGGTCTCTTTCCCAGGTGAACCCAAACTGTGTGGCTTCCTGCACAAGCAGGGGGGGCCCCTGAGGGCCTGGAAGCAGCGCTGGTTCACCTACGAGGATAAAAGGAACCAGCTGTTCTACTACCGCACACCGCAGGATGTGACGCCGCTCGGCCGGATAGAGCTCTGCAGCGCCACCTTCACCTACCCGCTGAAGGCTGAGAAGGGGACCTTCCATATCAAGACACCTGAACGCACCTTCATACTCAAGGTAGGGGGCAGTGTAGTCCTGGTAGGGCAGCCTCTGTCCTCTGTGTGCAGACAGTCCCAGAGAGCGAGTGTTCAGAACAGTGACAAACACGAGACTGTTTTCAAGCAACCAACTGCAGATCCACATAGAGTAGAGAAGTTACATCTAGCTGACTAACATTAGCTCTGGTTACTGTTAGCTCGTTAGCAGGCCTTACATGGATCCAGTAGAAAGCGCTTTGTACAGTTACATCATGTATTTTTGGCTAAATCAACACTGTTATAATCATGGATCACGTTAGCAGGTGAAGTAATTTGCCAAACCGGCGACTGATGCATCCACTCAGACACTGTTTTGCTTGCAATAATGTTAGCGAACAAGAAGCTAAGGTAGCTAGCTGCAAGTGAGCAATGCTGCTGTTGGTTGCTTTATAACGTTAGCTGATAAAGTAAAGCAAAAAAGAGTCTGGATGAATTCAATGACACAAATCACTCAAGACAGTATAGTTGGCAAGCAAGCTAACATCAGCTAACACTGGCCAGCTGAAACCACAGTAGCCATGTATTTCTCATGTTGGCCCAACGTGAGGGCAGGATCAGACCCGCTCGGTCTTGCTCTGGCTGAATTTGAGTTGCTACAGGGCGCTAAGCGAAGGTCCTTCTCCGTCGGGCTGCTGTTACAAAGTGTTTGTAACAGCCTGTGTGGACTGTGTGTGGTGGTGGGTGTTGGCCGTTTGGTGACATTAGCAGACTCTATTTTAAACTAATGTTAGCTAGTATTGCAAACTGTTAGCGCTGTAGCCAGGCCCCCAGGAAGTGTGCCAGGCTTTGAAGCCATATTTGTAGTCACCAGTGTCTTACACCGTCAGGTGATGCCCTCTGGCTCAACTTGACTTGACTTTCATAGTGAAAGAGATGACTGTAAATCAGCAGATAGATTTTTTTTAATTAAATGACTCGTTTCACCATCAGGATTTGATCCATTCAGTCCGGGAACATTTGGAAAGTCAAGAAGAGCTCATGTGAGTTAGCAGGTGGCTAAACTGGATGTAGCTCGAGTGGCGGAAGTCTCTGATGCAGCTGCTCTGTGGGCCACACAGTGCAGCTGCTCTGTGGGCCACACAGTGCAGCTGCTCTGTGGGCCACACAGTGCAGCTGCATCTGGGTAATTTTATAGGCAGCAATTGAACTTTTTGGCTTCATGCGCCACTGAGCAGCATTTACAGGGATGAACGAGGCCCCGCCTGATGTCAGTGGTCTGTATCTGTGGCTGTAGTGGAGCTAAAAAGAGCCCAGGCACTCAGGCGCGTACATAATGTCACATCCTTTGGATTCCCCCCGTAGTCCTTTACACAGACGTCAGTCCACAGGCTGTAAGAGGTCTCAGTTCTTCAGTTATGTAACTACCTGCTCACAGATTTATATATAAAAAATGACATGTTTGAAGTTACACAGAGAATCTTTAATGAAACAACCAGTCAGTCTTCATCCTGTAACTTCAGGTGCTGTTACACATTTTGCCTCTGCAGCTTTTTAAACTCTGAATCTAACTGTGCCGTCGGCAGGCTGTGACCCAGGAGCTGATGCTTTACTGGCTGCAGCAGCTGCAGCTGAAACGCTGGCAGCACAGACAGATGTCCACCTGTCCAGACCTGACAAACAACAACAACACTCCAGGTGAGAAACAAACACAGTCTGCTGTGTCTCAGACTTCATCCACACTTAGATATTTCCTTCATGTGACGCCAGCCGCAGACAGGAGGTCATGAATCTGAATCCTGCAGCTGCAGCATCAGCCTCTATAAACTAATTCTGACCAGAAATAATTTATAATTTTCTGTAACGTCACAGCAGCAGAGTCGAACCCTCTCTGAGCAGCTCAGCGTTGTCTTGAAACAGTGAAACACCAAACTGGAGTTTAACATTTAGAAACATGTTGTTGGAGTCTGACAGTGAAAGATGAGTTTTTACATGTGACAGACTTAAAGAAATATCTCACAGCTGAAACGGTGTTTTTTTCATAAAGTAGATTTACCCTTGAGTCCAAAACACACCAGCAGCAAACGCCGTGCAACAAAAAATACGCCTGTTATTTTCAACGTACAACCCACACTGGCGGCGGCTAGACATGTGTCGGCGCCCCTGGATGCATCGCCCCCCTTGCACAGACCAGCTCCTGTGGCAGCTCGACTTCTCATCGTTAATGTATAGAGAGAACTCTGTAGCTGATGCTGTCCAGAGACCATGTTGGAGGGTTCATGGCCTCCTGTTGGGAAGATAGTGTTTTAGTGGTGTGTGGTTTTGGTCCTGATGGACTGCAGCTTCCTGTCAGAGGGGAGGGTAACAAAGCAGCAGTGTAGCAGATGGTGATGGAGGAGGTGAGGATGGAGGATGGTGGTGTAGAGATGCTCCATCGTTGTGTTTGGCAGGTTGAACCAGTGTGAATTTTGTAACAAATAATCCTGTATTTCAGTAAAACAGAGAGTTAAAATTTGTTTTTGAAACATTTCAGGAGTGGAACAGACGACACAGTGTCAGGATGTTTGCTCATATCTGATCAGCTCTGATCAGCTTTACTGTTTGATCTGAGTTTGAGACGTGTTTCACAACGTCTGGTGAATTTGAGTTGAGAGATGAGCGAGCAGGTCTCGGCTCTGATGAGACGGAGGGAAGGTTATCACAGCTCATTCACAAATTGACCCACATGATGATGATACAAAACTGGATGGGAACTGGAAAAAGTTTTCATTTAATGAAAGTTTAGTTAGCACTGTTTAGTTAAATGAATACTTTACATTCAAACTCAGTACTGCTGCATCACTTTGTGTATGAATGGAGGTGCTGCACCCAGCGTCTGCAGTTAAAAGTCCACCAGAAACAACAGATCTGGATCAGGACCAGTCGAGCCGTTCTCAAAGTGGGATTGTTGTGGAGGAGCTGATAGCAGGAATTAGTGAGCAGCTAGTAGCAAGAGGGAAACACAAACCTGACAGACACTGTAAAGATGAGCAACTGGGGAGACAAGGAATTGCGCGCCCTCCTTGTCCTCGCAAACGAAGAGGCCATTAACCGTCAGATGACGGGGACGGTGAAGGACGGGCCGACTTACGAGAGAATCGCCGAAGGACTGACCAGCCGCGGCTTCCCTCCCACGTCACTGTTTACGTCACACGCTGAGCTACACGTTTTGTTACTTGCTCACGCCCCCCATTGCCCCGAAAAAGACACATTCTGTATACAGCATTTTGCTGCACTCCCCGATTTTGTTTTTATACTGCCAATGCTGAAAAAAGACTGATTGGGCTTTCCTGCAAATTTGCACAACTCCTGTTTAAAAAGAGCTTCTGTGTCAGTCCTGTGATACTCTGGTGACCTGTCCACGGTGAACTCCGCCTCTCACCCAATGTCAGCTGAGATAGGCTCCACCCCCACGACCCCTAACAGGATAAGTGGTTACAGAAAATGAATGTGTGGACAGTGTCTGTCTCTCACACAGAACAAAGACTCAGAATGTGTCATCAGCACTGACACTCATCTTTTCCTGTGGTGTTCATTAACCCCCCCCCCCCACACACACACACACACACACCCACACACACACACACACTTCCAGAGAGAGTTGGGAAAATCCTCTGGGCGAGGGAGTGACATGTTGACTAATCACAGCACTGACTCACTTTTCTCCAGAACTGTCCAAAGATTCTGTGACAGATTCACAAACTTTACCTTTAATGGGATTATTTCATGTTTCATGTTCACCACAGGAAACAGGAAGCTGTCAGGACGAGTGTCACAGTGCTTCAACCCTTTAGAAATTTAAACAGCTTTCAGTTTTCAGACATGAGTCTGATACTCTGGCTGATGTTTTGCCCTCCTCACAGGCCTGTGTGGGTCTCTCTCAGTCCGCTGCTTAATCTCTGATTAGAGCTCAGAGTTTGGCGAGTTTGTGTGAATTCCAGCAAAGCTTTGAGCGGATCGATCAACCACAACACCTGCAAACACCTGTGTGGATGTTTAATCTTTAATCTGTAATACTGCAGCAGAATGAACAGGCTGATCATGTGATTTGTTTCCAGCTGCTGTCAGAGAGTTAACATGTCATCATCTGTGATGTCATCCAGAGCAAGTGTCCATAAACACACTCAGAAATCTCTGACAAGAGACGCTACACAACTTCATTGTGTTTATAAGTTTCCTTGTTTTGTGTGTGTGTGTGTTTGTGTGTGTGTGTGTGTGTGTGTGTGTGTGTTCAACAATAGAAGGAAACAAAGCAGCAGTTTAAATGAAGCAGCAGACTAAATCTGCAGCTCTGTGAGGTGAAGCAGTGAAAGATTAAAATGTTTTCAGACGTCAGCTGATCTGGATTCAGACGGCGGCCCTGGACCTGCACCATCACTGGTGTGAGGGCCCTGACACACCACGCTGACAGTCAGTGTCGGTGAGCGTTGGTCGACCTGGTTTTTGCAGTGCGTCCTGCGTGTTGGCACTAGTCCACCTTATCGTCTGTTTTTTGACTGATTCATGATGTTGATTCAGCGTTGGAGCCGGCGGAGCCTGTCGGTGAATGACATCACTGTGATGGTCAGCTCAGCTCGGCGCACGAGAAGAAAAAAGGGAAGTGAGGAAATGAATCAAATAGCTGAAGTCCAGAGGGAGTGAGACCAAAACAGACCTGTTACATAAGGTCAGATTATTGTTTCAGTCACTGAGCTCTTTAACAGGAACGTTTCCTGATGGTTTGAGCTGTTGTTCACTCGTGCAGAGTAAATATAATCTGTTCCTTCATCACCAGGTTGGATTGTTACTGAGCTAACAGGCTAACTAGTGTCGTCAATCCCTCCTGTTGCTCTGCCTGTTTCTTATTTTGAATGACGATCACAGACCACCACTGTCACACCCTCAGGAAGTGCATCGGGTTTGAAGTCAGTTTTCACAGTGGCCAAAAAGTTGTACTGCAATTTCTGGGGTCGGTCGCGTGATGTCGTCGCGTCTAAATACTTACATGGAAAACAAGACGTCTGAAGAAATCAGTGGATGTTTTTTTTTCAGCACCACAACCCCACGATGACTCGTTACGCTTTAAAGATTTAAACCATTCAGTCCGATCACATTTGGAAGGTCAAGAAGATAAAATCATTTTATCCACTCTTAAGTTAGCAGAGCGCTGAGCTGGCATTTTAGTCCCTCAGCCAGCGGAAGTTGGACCCTCGGCCGACGCTCAGCGACCATGAGTCTCAGCGACCATCACCTTACTGTCCTGAGTGTGGCGTTCACCCTCACTCTCACTGGTTAAACTGGTGGACAGCTGGTGCTGCTGTTTGTGCTGCTGGTTTTGACTCTGGTGGACACAGAGTACCACAGACTGCAGGGAAATGTTGGACTGCTCCTTTAAGGTGTGTAACAGTTCTTTAATGAGGGAAATGTAATCAGATTTCTTTGTGCTCACTCAGACCTGGTTCAGTCTGTCGTGTTTAATGAAACTCGTCCGTCCAGTTTTGAGTAAAAAAAACTAACTCACTGTTTTATTTCCAACATGTCTGATCTTGGCTCAAACATATGTTATGTGTGACATCATCAGGATGCTGCCGACAGGATGTGATGTCATTCTAACAGCAGATCAGCTGCCTGCAGCTGAATGACAGGAAATACTGACACACTAAATATAACACACACACACACACACACACACACACACACACACTGAATGGAGTAAACCTGTCCTGAATCTTCATGTTTCAGAACTTCATTGAGTTTTCAGTGATTTTTGGTGCCCAGTAGAAACCAGACTTCCTTTCAGTGTGAATTTACCATCAAAACACAGAAATATAAAAATTAAAAAACGTTTGAATAAAAAAACTGTGAATGTGACAAAGACAGGATCCATGACGGTCTTTATAATATTATATTGGGACAGTGATCAGCTGTTTGTCAGTTGCAGAGTTCAAATGATGTTTTTGCCTCCTGTCTCTGCAGAGGACTTCCTGCCGGCGTTAAAGAGCCCTCTGGGTCTGGTGGGGGAGGGGGCGGCCAACGTACCGTCACAACGGACGCCGCTCGCCAACGTGTCGCTCAAACATCCGCTCATCGAGATCCAGTGAGTGACCTCAGCATGTTGGTGTCTGAGCAGTCTGACAGTCTGTCTCATCAAGAGCACAGTCAGACTACATTTCCCATGAGCCTCTGTGCATCAGGACCAAACCTGTTATATTTTGTGTGTGTGTGTGTGTGTGTGTGTGTGTGTGTGTGTGTGTGTGTGTGCAGAAACTCGGTCCACAGTCTGCGTAAGAGGTCGTCTCAGGAGTGGAGTCAGAGTGTGTTTCATGTAGACGCTCCACCGTGGACTCCACCCAGCGCCGCAGACGCCAACACTACAGGTGCGCTCACACAGGAGCTGCTGCCAGCTGTGACACCAGCCTTAAAGGGACAGTTCACCATTAAACACAGTTTCCTCTGACCTGTAGTTCTGTGTATCGGTCTGCATAGTTTTGGTTCTGGAGAGATACGATGACCTGATCGCTCAAGATAATCCACAGACCAGTTTCATGTAGGGACTATTTTCTCTCTACTGAACTACACTCACCAGCTGTATCACTGCGCAGAAGGAAGTGTGCATGTCCTCATGGACAAGAGGCTGGTGACAGTGTGAGGTGTAAACATTAATGGCGTCCTCCTCAGCTGAGCTGTGACGTTGGTTAGCTCAGTGATGCTAGGTGAGCTAGCATCAGATGAACGCTTCCTCCTGCGCAGTGACACGCTCAGGTATCTGCGGGAGGGTCATGACCTCTAGGAGGAGACGCTGCTGTGAGTGTTTACAGTGTATTAATTTATGTTGACTTGTTTCTGGGTTTAACCCTTCGTGTCCCACCTCAGCTCCTTCAGCTCCCACGACTCCCATTGAGCCCCCGACCCCGCCCCCCCTCCTGTCATTGGCTGAGCCGACAGGTCAGGTGTCCCCAGCTGAGGGCAGGGAGTCTCCTTCGCTGTTCGACAGACGGAACAGGAAGGCGAAGAATCGCAGGTCGTCCACCATGACGTTGTCCCGCACAGAGACGCTGCAGCAGGAAAACAGATGCTGATGGAGGAGGTCAAAGCTCAGAAGGTGATCGATCACTGATCAGATCAATAACTAGTAATTAAAAAATTAATGCTCTTTAAGATGAAAGCAATGATTGACTCAAATTTTGTCGCAGTAACTTTATGCCAGCCTCAGCGTTTGTTGGCACTGTGGAGCTCGCTGACCTCGCCGCAGCTCGACCACATCAGAACCTTTCACCAGCTCTGATGTCACTGTCAGTAAAAACCTGTTTCCTGTCCAGGAGCTGGTGTGGATCCTCCACAAAGCCTTGGAGGCGTCTCAGTTGGAGAAACGAACCTGTGCAGAGTTTCTGGCGGAGAAAGGAGAGCAGGAGCGTCTGGAACTGCTGCGACACCGTGAGCGGCAGGCGGCCGACCTGCGAGGGCGGCTGGAGGAGGCGAAGATGGAGGCGGAGGCCACAAGGAGGAGTCTGGCTCAGAGAGACGCACAGCTGGCCGAGCTGCAGGAGAACATCGGGATGCTGAAGGAGAAGAACAACGCCAAGCAGGAGGTGAGGCCACGCCCACATGCATGAGTCATTCTGACAGATCTTGGCGAACACTCTGCCCGCCACGTTTTGAGCTACATGTTTGTGGCGCCTCCTTCACACTGCTGTGGTAGGCCTGTCTCTGACATGTGACAGAGAATTCTACCAAGATTTCTGATGATTGGACAAAGATTAATGAGTTATGGTCAATTCACTTTAAATCGAGCTCAGTCATTTGTAACAGAATGTGTGTGTCAGTCCTGTGAGGCTGGGCAGGACACGTGTTTGATGGGAGCTTGTTTAATAATAATAATTATAATAATAATAATAATAATAATAATAACTTTAATTTATATAGCGCCTTTCCCGAGGTCACTTTACAATACATAGTGATGAAACAATAACACCAACAGAACAGAACAAAACTATAACCAACAGCAGAAGCAGAGACGCTGTGTGACGGCACACTGGACATGAGATGGATTATCAAATTCAGGAGGAACTTGTAGGTGAGGAGGAGGATTTTGTAGATTATGCCGGACTTGACCAGGAGCCGGTGGAGATGGATGAGGGTGGGGGTGATGTGCTGCCAAGGGTTGGTGCGGGTGACGACCCTGGCAGCTGAGTTTTGTACATATTGGAGTCTGTCCAGGGTTTTGTTTGGAACCCTGATCAGGACACATCGCAGTAGTCCAGACGGGAAGTGATGAAGGAGGGGTGCCTTGTGGGCCACATGATAAGATAAGATAAGATAAGATAAGATAAGATGCACCTTTATTGATCCCATAATTGAGAAATTCCAACCATGAGCTCGGTCTTGTTGCTGTTGAGTTTGAGTAGGTTACATGTCAACCAAGATTTTATTTCGAGAAAGGAATTGATGAGCGACTGAGGGGCAAATGGGCAGAAGGTTTTGTACTGATGTAGAGCTGAGTGTCGTCGGCATAAGAATGAAAGTTGAGACCATGGCGGCGGATGATCTTGCCTAATGGGAGCATGTACGTGTGTAACAGAAGGGGGCTATGCACCGAGCCTTGTGGGACACCGTGATTTAATGATTGTTAATGAATGAACGCTGTTTCCTGTCAGGTGATCATTAAGCTGTCGGATCAGGTGACTTCCTGTATGTCGTCAGGCGGCGGCTCAGACTCTCAGACCTTCAGACAGCTTCAGCAGGACGTCGAAAACTTGAAGGTGAAATAAAAATGTTCACAACACACTTCAACATGTCGCTAAAATAAAACCCACAGTCCATCAGATCCTTTGTTCTGAGACTAAGAACTAATCAACATTAACGATCACAGTTATTGATCAGACACATCTCCTCCTCTCTGATTGGTCAGGACGACATCGAGGCGTATAAGACTCAGAACAAGTTCCTGAACTCTGAGATCTACCAGCTGACCAAACTGTGGAGGACCAGTTCAGAGCAGGAGAAGAGTCTGATGGTGAAGGTGGGTCAGACTGGGAACACTGGGACCAGTTCCATTACTGTTAATACAGGGGACGGGCTTCACTCTGTGTCCTGTCCTCTGATTGGCTGCAGTGTGCTTACCTGGAGGCCAGTAACTGTCAAGTGGAGAGCCGATACCTGAACGTCCTGCGGCAGCTGCAAGAGACCAAAACTCTGGATCCGGTCCAGCGGGGAGCCGTCCAGAAGATGATCGAGGACGCTCTGAAAGGAGAGCTGAAGAGTGTCCTCAAGCTCAACGTGGCCAGGTAAGAGGGACAGACTCAACACCTGGGGACAGAATAACAAAGACACCTGGGGACAGAATAACAGGGACACCTGGGGGACAGAATAACAAAGACACCTGGGGACAGAATAACAGGGACACCTGGGGGACAGAATAACAGGGACACCTGGGGGACAGAATAACAGAGACACCTGGGGACAGAATAACAAAGACACCTGGGGACAGAATAACAAAGACACCTGGGGGACAGAATAACAGGGACACCTGGGGACAGAATAACAGAGACACCTGGGGACAGAATAACAGAGACACCAGGGGACAGAATAACAGAGACACCTGGGGACAGAATAACAGGGACACCTGGGGGACAGAATAACAGAGACACCAGGGGACAGAATAACAGAGACACCTGGGGACAGAATAACAGAGACACCTGGGGGACAGAATAACAGAGACACCTGGGGACAGAATAACAGAGACACCTGGGGACAGAATAACAGGGACGCCTGGGGGACAGAATAACAGGGACACCTGGGGACAGAATAACAGAGACACCTGGGGACAGAATCACAGAGACACCTGGGGACAGAATAACAGGGACACCTGGGGACGGAATAACAGAGACACCTGGGGGACAGAATAACAGGGACACCTGGGGGACAGAATAACAGGGACACCTGGGGACAGAATAACAGAGACACCTGGGGACAGAATAACAGAGACACCTGGGGACAGAATCACAGAGACACCTGGGGGACAGAATAACAGGGACACCTGGGGACAGAATAACAGGGACACCTGGGGGACAGAATAACAGGGACACCTGGGGACAGAATAAGAGAGACACCTGGGGACAGAATAACAGAGACACCTGGGGACAGAATAACAGAGACACCTGGGGGACAGAATAACAAAGACACCTGGGGACAGAATAACAGAGACACCTGGGGGACAGAATAACAGGGAAACCTGGGGGACAGAATAACAGGGACACCTGGGGGACAGAATAACAAAGACACCTGGGGGACAGAATAACAGGGACACCTGGGGACAGAATAACAGAGACACCTGGGGACAGAATAACAGGGACACCTGGGGGACAGAATAACAGGGACACCTGGGGACAGAATAACAGAGACACCTGGGGGACAGAATAACAGGGACACCTGGGGACAGAATAACAGAGACACCTGGGGACAGAATAACAGAGACACCTGGGGGACAGAATAACAGGGACACCTGGGGGACAGAATAACAGGGACACCTGGGGACAGAACAACAGAGACACCTGGGGGACAGAATAACAGGGACACCTGGGGACAGAATAACAGAGACACCTGGGGACAGAATAACAGGGACACCTGGGGGACAGAATAACAGAGACACCTGGGGGACAGAATAACAGAGACATCTGGGGGACAGAATAACAGGGACACCTGGGGACAGAATAACAGAGACACCTGGGGGACAGAATAACAGAGACACCTGAGGGACAGAATAACAAAGACACCTGGGGGACAGAATAACAGGGACACCTGGGGACAGAATAACAGAGACACCTGGGGGACAGAATAACAGGGACACCTGGGGGACAGAATAACAGGGACACCTGGGGACAGAATAACAGAGACACCTGGGGACAGAATAACAGAGACACCTGGGGGACAGAATAACAGGGACACCTGGGGACAGAATAACAGGGACACCTGGGGACAGAATAACAGAGACACCTGGGGGACAGAATAACAGGGACACCTGGGGACAGAATAACAGAGACACCTGGGGGACAGAATAACAGGGACACCTGGGGACAGAATAACAGACACCTGGGGACAGAATAACAGGGACACCTGGGGGACAGAATAACAGGGACACCTGGGGGACAGAATAACAGAGACACCTGGTCCTGATTGTCTCATATGTGTCTCGTGTCCACAGAGACCACGATGAGTACGGCTTTAAGATCATCCCGGACTATGAGGTGGAGGACATGAAGCTGCTGGCAAAGATCCAGGCTCTGGAGATCCGCTCACACAACCTGCTGCATCAGGTCTGAACCCTCACCTGTACACCTGTAGACCTGTAGACCTGTAGACATGTAGACCTGTAGACCTGTACACCTGTAGACCTGTAGACATGTAGACATGTACACCTGTAGACATGTAGACCTGTAGACATGTACACCTGTAGACATGTAGACCTGTAGACATGTACACCTGTAGACATGTAGACCTGTAGACATGTACACCTGTAGACATGTAGACCTGTAGACATGTAGACCTGTAGACATGTACACCTGTAGACCTGTAGACATGTAGACATGTAGACCTGTAGACATGTAGACATGTACACCTGTAGACATGTACACCTGTAGACCTGTAGACATGTAGACATGTAGACCTGTAGACATGTAGACCTGTAGACATGTACACCTGTAGACATGTAGACCTGTAGACATGTACACCTGTAGACATGTACACCTGTAGACCTGTAGACATGTAGACATGTAGACCTGTAGACATGTAGACCTGTAGACATGTACACCTGTAGACATGTAGACCTGTAGACATGTACACCTGTAGACATGTAGACCTGTAGACCTGTAGACATGTACACCTGTAGACATGTACACCTGTAGACCTGTAGACCTGTAGACATGTACACCTGTAGACCTGTAGACATGTAGACATGTAGACTTGTGCACCTGTAGACCTGTAGACCTGTAGACATGTACACCTGTAGACCTGTAGACCTGTAGACATGTAGACCTGTACACCTGTAGACATGTACACCTGTACACCTGTAGACATGTACACCTGTAGACATGTAGACCTGTAGACCTGTAGACATGTAGACTTGTGCACCTGTAGACCTGTAGACCTGTAGACATGTACACCTGTAGACATGTACACCTGTAGACATGTAGACCTGTAGACATGTAGACTTGTGCACCTGTGAGCAGAAGGTCCTTGATGAGGTTGGACCTCACAGGACAGAGGACGCAGATCTGACTTGGTGTGTATTTAAAGTCTGTCCCTGGGTCTCTCCCTGCAGGAGGCAGGAGAGCGCCCCCTGTTGAGTCGCTGGGCTCAGTACCTCGCCGGCAGGTCAGATGACGACCTCTGTCCCTCACCTGAGCTCAAATGTCTGCTCCGAGCCGGCGTCCCGAAGGAGTATCGACAGCAGGTGTGGCGCTGGGTGGTCAGAACCAGAACCAGGACCATCAGAGAGCGACACCCACAGCGCTACCAGCAGGCACGCAGGATGTTTACCTGTCCACACCTGTCCACACCTCATCCACATCTGTCCACACCTGTCCACATCTGTCCACACCTGATCCACACCTGTCCACACCTGTCCACATCTGTCCACATCTGATCCACACCTGTCCACATCTGTCCACACCTGTCCACACCTCATCCACATCTGTCCACACCTGTCCACATCTGTCCACACCTGTCCACATCTGTCCACACCTGTCCACATCTGTCCACACCTGATCCACACCTGTCCACATCTGTCCACATCTGTCCACACCTGTCCAGACCTCATCCACAGTGTCACACCTGGCTGCAGGTTTAACTCTCCTGTTGTCAGTGACGTCTCAGTAATCCAGTTGTTCTGTTTCCAGCTGTGTGAGAAGAGTCGTACGTCTCCTCATTCGGCCTCCAGACAGATCCAGCTGGACCTGCACCGCACCCTCACAACCAATCAGCACTTCTCCTCACCCTCTAGCCCCGCCCTCCAGCAGCTCCGCCGCGTCCTATTGGCCTTCTCCTGGCAGAACCCTGCTATTGGTTACTGCCAGGGACTCAACAGGTACACACACACACACACACACACACACACAGACAGTCCCTGGTGTTTGTCTCCAGACAGAATGTCCTCTCTTTGTATTTGTGACGTTAAACGGATGCGTGCAGTCTGCGTCATGTGACGTGTCATGTGTCGACCTGTGTCTCTCAGGGTGGCAGCCATCGCTCTGCTGGTCCTTCAGAGTGAAGAAGAAGCCTTCTGGTGTCTGGTGGCTGTGGTGGAAGCCATCATGCCTCAGGACTACTACACCAAGAACCTGGTGGCCTCTCAGGTCGACATCATTCAGTAACTCAGTGTATTGTTTTTATCTTTGATACTTCTGTCAGGACTCTTTACAGTTACACACGTTATATTAGATGAAACCGTCGGACAGTGAGTGTTGAAACACTGATGAACTCTCTGAGCTGACATGTTGATATTTTATCATCTTAAAGTTGTTGTTTTAACTGGATTTAACAAGGTGTCGTTTATTTCTGAGTGTGAAGCTCATATGTCCCATTTTTTCCTGCTGACATAAACGCATCATCAGTGAACTGAGCTGCAGCTGCTCAGCTGTGTTTATAAAAACAACCTGGACCAGGTCAGTGTAACTGTTGGATCAGAGTTATTGATCAGAGTTATTGATTGATAGTTTGTGTGTGTTTAGGCAGACCAGCGGGTGCTGAAGGACTTCCTGTCGGAGAAACTTCCCAGACTGGCGGCTCATTTTGAGGATTACAGCATCGACGTGTCTCTGATCACCTTTAACTGGTTCATGGTGATTTTTGTGGAGAGTCTGCCGAGTGACATCCTGCTGCCTCTGTGGGACGCCTTCCTGTACGAGGGCACCAAGGTACCACACACACACACACACACACACACACACACGCACACAGTGAGAAATAAATAAACAGACTCATGAAAAGATTTTTAGAAAAGATATGGCCTCGTACAAGTGTCTTCAATCTGTATTGTCCTCACTTTGTCAGTGTCCCCATTTTGTGTCAGTGTCCCCACTTTGTGTGAATGTGTCCTCACTTTGTGTGAATGTGTCCCCACTTTGCGTCAGTGTCCCCACTTTGCGTGAATGTGTCCCCACTTTGCGTCAGTGTCCCCACTTTGCGTGAATGTGTCCCCACTTTGCGTCAGTGTCCCCACTTTGTGTGAATGTGTCCTCACTTTGCGTCAGTGTCCCCACTTTGCACTAGTGTCCCCACTTTGTGTGAATGTGTCCTCACTTTGTGTGAATGTGTCCATTTTGTCCTAATATAGTGTCCACACACTTGACGCAGCCTCTTTCATTAACAGAGTTTATTCAATTATCATGTTACTGTTTTTTCTTCCAGGAAGTGACTTGAAGGAAAAAGTCTTGCTCTGGATTTATAATCATTTAGTTTTTAGTTTTGTCATGTGTCAGGTCTTAAACACCATAAAACTATGTCATTAAAACTGAAAATACAGATTGTGCCTTTTATAAAATACATTTTTACTCCAGTAGTTTTATGTTCTTTTTGATTTTACTTTCTTATGTCTTTGTACTTTATGATTTCTGTTTTCTGTTGACTACAGTTTTGGAAAGTTATAAAGTTTATTCAATAGAAGACACGTCATCATAAAGTATTTATAGTATCACAGGTTAAAGTTCTTTGAGGTGGAGCTAATTTCAACCACTTTATATACAGTATAACCATATAAAATAATCTTTGTGTCGCACTGAGCAGTAAAAACCAACTTAATATTCTCTAAACAAGAAATAAACCACAGTAAAGTCAGAACATTTAAATATTTTTTTAAAAAAACAAACACAGTCTGTGTGTTAGAACAAGAAATAAAAGTATAAGTAATAATTTTTATCTAATATTGACTTTCTGAGAGCTCAGCTCAGTGGTTTGTGCTGCAGGTGATTTTCAGGTACGCTCTGGCTCTGTTTAAATACAAAGAGGACGACATCCTGAAGATCCACGACAGCGTGGAGATGTACCAGTACCTGCGTTTCTTCACCAAGACCATCTCTGACAGCAGGTAAAGACTCACCTGGTCCGACCTGACCTCACACATCAATGTTGTCACACCATGTTTCATGTTGAGATCTTTGTGTTTATCACAGCTGTAATGCTGCCGCCTGTTGGAGCTCAGACACAGCGCTGCAGGACTCCACTGAGAATTGTTTTTGAGTTTGTTTTCGAGTTTTCTTCAGGATCACAGTGATCTAGTGAGAACTGAGGGAGAATAATGTCATTAACAGCTCGCTACTAAACATTATGAACCACAGACTGACTGACATCTGTGAGCGTCACGTACATATAAACACTGTGTGTGTGTGTGTGTGTGTGTGTGTGTGTGTGTTTGGCCTGATCTCAGTGAGCTCTGCAACCGGACAGGAGTTGAGCTAGAGTGGTGTCAAAACAATGGACAGGTGGATATGCTCATTAATCAATCAATCAATCAATCAATTTTATTTATAAAGCCCAATATCACAAATACAATTTGCCTCACAGGGCTTTACAGCATACGACATCTCTCTGTTCTTAAGACCTTCACAGCTGATCAGGAAAAACTCCCCAAAAAAAAACCCTTTACCGGGGAAAAAAAAGGTTACTGATGAGCTTATAACTGACTCCTCTGCGGCTGCAGTGGCCACTATTAACCAGCAGGGGGTGAACATGAGCTGCTCAGTATCAAGCAGACTGAGGCCAAACAACATCGGTGTGGAGCCAGACTGCGAGGACAGTTAGCCTGTCTCGATTTTGTTGATCATTCTACCTCACATTCAATGTACAGAAGTGCTGCTACTGGTGAAGATGTCTTAACATTTACCATCACAGCAAGATTGCAGATGCTGCCAACTAAATACAATCTGTCGACCTGGTGTATCCATGAACCATGTGTTTAAACCTGATGCTGAACAACTTGAGTCAGCTGCACATGCGCTAAATGGGTGTCGTGCTTACAAAGCTCTGTATATTGCTCGTCATGATCGCACTGTTGATTTAATATCTGAGGCTGTGCAAAAAGCTTTACCATCAAACGCTGCAGTGTATAAAGACTTGAGAGTGTTGCCAGGTTGGTTTGACCTACATTATCACACCTTTGCCAACATCTCCAATACACCTGACACTGATTTTGTTGATAGCCGCCACATGGACGTCCTGATTTTGGAAGCAGGCTGTGTGTGTGACCTGTGCATGGACCAGGCTTCCCACGACAGATATTCAACATATCAACCATTAGTCCAAATCATAACAAGTCTTGGTTACAAATGTAAATTCTCCGCACTCATATTTGGAAGCCTGTTCCACGTGTATAAATATGTCACTAGTGGCCTGAACATAGCTGGTAAGTGCAGAGCAAGAAAGCTTGTCAGGTTCTGCTCTGTTTCTGCTGTTAGAGGCAGCCTGGCTGTATTTCCATGAGTGACCAGTATTGTCTTCTTGACCCTTTTGTATTTGACTCCCTGCCATATTTAATGTAATTGGTGGAATCGAATAAAGAATTCGCGTGTGTGTCTGTGTGTGTGTGTGTGTGTGTGTGTGTGTGTGTGTGTACCTGCTGCAGTAGTTTGCTAAGGCAGTCAGTGTATAATCATTTTTTAAGCGAACATGTTGAACATTTGATGGTTGCTGCTTTTCTCCTTGTTGATGTCAGACTGAATATATTTGGTCAGAACATCTGATGATATCACACGCTGCTGTTTTTAGTCCCACGTAAACAAAGTTGTTATGTCAGGAAACATGTTTCTTCACTGTGATCTGGACTGAACCTCAGAAACTACAGAACCAAACTGCAGGTATTTCCTGCCTTGTTACTGTTGTGGATGAAGCGGTTAATGTTGCTGTTGTTGGCTTCTGCAGGAAGCTGATCAGCGTCGCCTTCAACGACATGAACCCGTTCCCCGGCCGCCTGCTGAGGAACCGGCGCGCGCTTCACCTGGAGCGACTGCAGGCGGAGCTGCGAGAGCTGGAGGAGCAGCAGAGGGAGTTTGTCACGGAGAGCGCTGAGCGTAAAGACAAAGAGCTCGACACCATGGTCAGTGAGGATGACGAGGAGCTCTGATCTCACTCACGGATTATTTTCTTTCTACCTGTCGACAATCAGTCGACACACAGCTGCTTCTACGTTAGAAACTGCTGCTGCAGCTGAACACAAGTCTGATTGTAAAGTTAACAGTTTAGCTCATGGATAGTTGTTGCTAACACAAAACATGAATGAACTACAAGCGCCTCCGCCCATATAGATCAGCACTACTACTGTAAACCCACACAAAAACTCACCCAGTTACACTGCTAACTGACATAGCTACACTGCTAACTGACAGAGTTACACTGCTAACTGACAGAGTTACACTGCTAACTGACATAGCTACACTGCTAACTGACAGAGTTACACTGCTAACTGACAGAGTTACACTGCTAACTGACATAGCTACACTGCTAACTGACAGAGTTACACTGCTAACTGACATAGCTACACTGCTAACTGACATAGCTACACTGCTAACTGACAGAGTTACACTGCTAACTGACATAGCTACACTGCTAACTGACAGAGTTACACTGCTAACTGACATAGCTACACTGCTAACTGACAGAGTTACACTGCTAACTGACTTAGCTACACTGCTAACTGACATAGCTACACTGCTAACTGACAGAGTTACACTGCTAACTGACATAGCTACACTGCTAACTGACAGAGTTACACTGCTAACTGACAGAGTTACACTGCTAACTGACATAGCTACACTGCTAACTGACAGAGTTACACTGCTAACTGACATAGCTACACTGCTAACTGACATAGCTACACTGCTAACTGACAGAGTTACACTGCTAACTGACATAGCTACACTGCTAACTGACAGAGTTACACTGCTAACTGACATAGCTACACTGCTAACTGACAGAGTTACACTGCTAACTGACAGAGTTACACTGCTAACTGACATAGCTACACTGCTAACTGACAGAGTTACACTGCTAACTGACATAGCTACACTGCTAACTGACATAGCTACACTGCTAACTGACAGAGTTACACTGCTAACTGACATAGCTACACTGCTAACTGACAGAGTTACACTGCTAACTGACATAGCTACACTGCTAACTGACAGAGTTACACTGCTAACTGACTTAGCTACACTGCTAACTGACATAGCTACACTGCTAACTGACAGAGTTACACTGCTAACTGACATAGCTACACTGCTAACTGACAGAGTTACACTGCTAACTGACAGAGTTACACTGCTAACTGACATAGCTACACTGCTAACTGACAGAGTTACACTGCTAACTGACATAGCTACACTGCTAACTGACAGAGTTACACTGCTAACTGATATAGCTACACTGCTAACTGACAGAGTTACACTGCTAACTGACATAGCTACAGCTGCTAACTTATGTAATTACAACACTAACGGACATAGGTACACTGTACAAGTGTTGTAATTACACTTTGCATATTGCACAGTTAGACTGCTAATGTACGTAGTTACTCTGCTAAGCGTTGTAACTTTTCTTATTGATGTAGTGACACTACTGACACAGTTACACTGCTAACTGTAAATTACACTGCTAACTGACATAGCTACACTGCTAACTGACATAGCTACACTGCTAACTGACAGAGTTACACTGCTAACTGACATAGCTACACTGCTAACTGACAGAGTTACACTGCTAACTGACATAGCTACACTGCTAACTGACATAGCTACACTGCTAACTGACAGAGTTACACTGCTAACTGACAGAGTTACACTGCTAACTGACATAGCTACACTGCTAACTGACAGAGCTACACTGCTAACTGACAGAGTTACACTGCTAACTGACTTAGCTACACTGCTAACTGACATAGCTACACTGCTAACTGACAGAGTTACACTGCTAACTGACATAGCTACACTGCTAACTGACAGAGTTACACTGCTAACTGACATAGCTACACTGCTAACTGACAGAGTTACACTGCTAACTGACATAGCTACACTGCTAACTGACAGAGTTACACTGCTAACTGATATAGCTACACTGCTAACTGACAGAGTTACACTGCTAACTGACATAGCTACAGCTGCTAACTTATGTAATTACAACACTAACGGACATAGGTACACTGTACAAGTGTTGTAATTACACTTTGCATATTGCACAGTTAGACTGCTAATGTACGTAGTTACTCTGCTAAGCGTTGTAACTTTTCTTATTGATGTAGTGACACTACTGACACAGTTACACTGCTAACTGTAAATTACACTGCTAACTGACATAGCTACACTGCTAACTGACATAGCTACACTGCTAACTGCAGCTCTTCAAGTCTTCAGTCTCTTTGAAATATAAAATCTGTTTTTATCACACGATGAACAAATAAACACAGGACAACATTTTATTGTCAATAAGATTCAGGTTTTGGTTATAAAACCTCAGATAATCATGTTCACGTGTCGCCCAGAGAGAATTACTGTCATCGTTCAGTCTGATACCACCGTCGGCTCCATGCTAATGTTTTATTTTATTTTTGTCTCATCCAACTTTTTGTTGGTGATAAACTGTGATTTATTGTTCAGCTCATCAATTATTAACGAGCCGACAGTGTTCTTAGGTGGCAGTTACGGTTATAAAGTGCCAAGTGAGAAAATAACGCTAATGCTAACAGAAGCTAACCTGCTTTGTTTTTGTATTATAAGAAGCCAAATAAAAACAACAGGTTGACTCAATAACTTTCAATAAGTCTGATGGTAATAACTGTCATGAAAAACTGTAGCTGTGTTGTAACATAAAGTATTGTGATGTGAACAGTCTCAGCTTCGCACCTGATGCTAACACTGGTCGCTAATGTTTGTTTGCATGTTTGTGAACCACTGGTTCATTTTGTCTTCTTGTCATTCAAATCTTTATTTTATTTTATTTTATTTTATTGTGGGTTTGTAAAAATATTCAGTAAATTAAAGTGTTGGATATGATTGATGACATCACGCTCACACGTCAACGCGTTCGACTGCTGAAATTACAAACACATACTTGAGGACTGAGATGTTACCATTAATGTTTATTAATCCAAAACACAAATCTTAATATGCATCCATCCCTTTTCTAACTGCTTAGCCTCTTGAGGGTTGCAGGGGGGCTGGAGCGTATCCCAGCTGACACTGGGTGAGACACACAACCATTCACACTCACATTCACACCTAGGCACCAATTAACCTGCATGTCTGAAACCCATGCTGACACGGGGAGAACATGCAAACTCCGCACAGAAGGGCTCCCGCACCTGGGATCGAACCAGGCGACACTGTGAGGCGACAGTGCCAACCACTGCACCACTGTGCTGCCAGAAACCTGAAATCTTAATATGATAAAGTCAAAGTTGATTTGTTGTGATAAAGAAGGAGGTCTGAGGACTCAGATATAGAAAGAAAAGACTTTTTCAGTCTGTCTGTGAACGTTTTATTAAACACGTTTATTTTCTCTGTGAATTTACAAAACTGTCTTTAATCTTTGATTCTGTGTCTTCACACAGCAGACAGTCCAGCGGTGTATTTTAAATATTACTTTATTAATGTGTAAATAAACTAAATCAGGTAGTTTGTGAATCTACAATCAATCAAGTCATCAGGGATCAATTCAGCCTTCACATCAACAGTTTAAAGGAACGCATTAAAAATCAGCTGTGACGATGTCAGCAGTCATGTGACCATCAGGTAAACGTGGTTCTGACACAGCGACGCCTCCTCACACCGTCTCAGATGAGTCACACCGAGATGACTCTGTGACCTTTGACCTCCGTCCTGATGACGAAGAGTACGACATGTTGTTCCCCAGAGAAGACCGTTTATCCTCTGAGTTGCCGCGGCAACACAGCACGTTCCTGGCCTTCTCCCTGAACTCCACCGACACGAAGTAGAAGATGAAGGGGTCGATGCAGCTGTTGAAGGTGCTAACTGCTAAGCTAACCATGTAGGGGACGTACATGTCCTCGCCGTCTCCTTCCAGCGAGCTGTCAACGTAGGTGAGGAGGAGGAGGATGTTACTGGGCAGCAGACACACGATGAACACCAGCAGCACCAGCACCGTCACCCGGACGGCGTGACCGTAGCGCTTCCCCTCAGCCAGCAGGGTGCGCAGTACGGCGCCGTGGCAGAAGAGTACGACCAGGAAGGGCAGCAGGAAGCAGACGGTAAACAAGGTGGCGAAATACGGCAGGAAGTAGCTCTCCTGCTCCTCCTCCGGCAGTGCATCATGGCAGGTGGTGATCTGCAGCTCATCCAGCATGTAGGTCTGCCGCGACACCAGCAACGGCAGCATGGCGGCCAACACCACCGTCCACACCGCCGCCGACATGTACAGAGATACCCGCCGGCTGCGCAGCGTCTTGGCACCAAACGGGTGAACCAAAGCGATGTACCGGTCCAGAGCCACCAGCGCCAGACACAGCACGGACCCGTACATGTTGCCGTAAAACATCGCCATGACGATACGGCAGAAGGGCTCGCCCAGCTCCCAGTTGTTTCCTCTGAAGTGGTACACGATGCGGAACGGCAGCGCCAACAGCAGCAGGCAGTCGGCGGCGGTGAGGTTGATGAGCAGCGTAGTGGATGGCAGCTGTTTGGTCCTGAACAACAGGACCCACAGAGCCAGCAGGTTGGAAGGGAGACCAACCAGGAACGCCAGCAGGTAGAGGATCGGCAGGTACATGTTGGTGGTCGGAGCCTGGATCTCCTTCAGCTGCCGCTCCTTCAGGGTGGTGAAGTTACACTCCATCTTCAGCTTGAACGCACGCAGACCTGCAGAGACCACAACACACATCAGACTATAGACCTGCAGAGACCACAACACACATCAGCCTGTAGACCTGCAGAGACCACAACACACATCAGCCTGTAGACCTGCAGAGACCACAACACACATCAGACTGTAGACCTGCAGAGACCACAACACACATCAGACTATAGACCTGCAGAGACCACAACACACATCAGACTGTAGACCTGCAGAGACCACAACACACATCAGACTGTAGACCTGCAGAGACCACAACACACATCAGCCTGTAGACCTGCAGAGACCACAACACACATCAGACTATAGACCTGCAGAGACCACAACACACATCAGACTATAGACCTGCAGAGACCACAACACACATCAGACTGTAGACCTGCAGAGACCAGGACACACATCAGTCTGTAGACCTGCAGAGACCACAACACACATCAGACTATAGACCTGCAGAGACCACAACACACATCAGACTGTAGACCTGCAGAGACCAGGACACACATCAGTCTATAGACCTGCAGAGACCACAACACACATCAGACTATAGACCTGCAGAGACCAGGACACACATCAGTCTATAGACCTGCAGAGACCACAACACATATCAGTCTATAGACCTGCAGAGACCAGGACACACATCAGTCTGTAGACCTGCAGAGACCACAACACACATCAGACTATAGACCTGCAGAGACCAGGACACACATCAGTCTGTAGACCTGCAGAGACCACAACGCACATCAGACTGTAGACCTGCAGAGACCACAACACACATCAGACTGTAGACCTGCAGAGACCACAACACACATCAGACTATAGACCTGCAGAGACCACAACACACATCAGACTGTAGACCTGCAGAGACCAGGACACACATCAGTCTGTAGACCTGCAGAGACCACAACACACATCAGACTGTAGACCTGCAGAGACCAGGACACACATCAGTCTATAGACCTGCAGAGACCACAACACACATCAGACTATAGACCTGCAGAGACCAGGACACACATCAGTCTATAGACCTGCAGAGACCACAACACACATCAGTCTATAGACCTGCAGAGACCAGGACACACATCAGTCTGTAGACCTGCAGAGACCACAACACACATCAGACTATAGACCTGCAGAGACCAGGACACACATCAGTCTGTAGACCTGCAGAGACCACAACGCACATCAGACTGTAGACCTGCAGAGACCACAACACACATCAGACTGTAGACCTGCAGAGACCACAACACACATCAGTCTGTAGACCTGCAGAGACCACAACACACATCAGTCTGTAGACCTGCAGAGACCACAACACACATCAGACTGTAGACCTGCAGACCACAACACACATCAGACTGTAGACCTGCAGAGACCACAACACACATCAGACTATAGACCTGCAGAGACCACAACACACATCAGTCTGTAGACCTGCAGAGACCACAACACACATCAGACTATAGATCTGCAGAGACCACAACACACATCAGACTGTAGACCTGCAGAGACCACAACACACATCAGTCTGTAGACCTGCAGAGACCACAACACACATCAGACTGTAGACCTGCAGAGACCACAACACACATCAGACTGTAGACCTGCAGACCACAACACACATCAGACTGTAGACCTGCAGAGACCACAACACACATCAGACTATAGACCTGCAGAGACCACAACACACATCAGACTGTAGACCTGCAGAGACCACAACACACATCAGACTGTAGACCTGCAGAGAACAGGACACACATCAGACTGTAGACCTGCAGAGACCACAACACACATCAGACTATAGACCTGCAGAGACCACAACACACAGACTATAGACCTGCAGAGACCACAACACACATCAGACTGTAGACCTGCAGAGACCACAACACACAGACTATAGACCTGCAGAGACCACAACACACATCAGACTGTAGACCTGCAGAGACCACAACACACATCAGTCTGTAGACCTGCAGAGACCACAACACACAGACTATAGACCTGCAGAGACCACAACACACATCAGACTGTAGACCTGCAGAGACCACAACACACAGACTATAGACCTGCAGAGACCACAACACACATCAGACTGTAGACCTGCAGAGACCACAACACACATCAGACTGTAGACCTGCAGAGACCACAACACACAGACTGTAGACCTGCAGAGACCACAACACACACATCAGTCTGTAGACCTGCAGAGACCACAACACACATCAGTCTGTAGACCTGCAGAGACCACAACACACAGACTATAGACCTGCAGAGACCACAACACACATCAGTCTGTAGACCTGCAGAGACCAGGACACACATCAGTCTGTAGACCTGCAGAGACCACAACACACATCAGTCTGTAGACCTGCAGAATTCCAGTGTTTCTGCTGTGTGTGTATTTTGTGTACTGAGTTGCTTTGCTGACATCGTTGATCAACAAAATGTCCCCCAGTTTCCAGTCTTGATGTTTCGACAGCTGTTTCCTCCCAGACACTAACCAGTTGTGGCAGCAGCAGACCAGCAGCTCCAGTGCTCTGTGAGGCTAAATGACTGTTTCTGTCAGTGGAGTCTGGAGGTTTTGATATAACAGCTTCAGTTCCCTGTTGGGACGGGCTGTCTGTCTGATGGCGAGGTGGTAAAAATATCCTGAACACAGCAAACACTTGTTTAATTAATCAAGCAGGTAATAGACCCAGTAACTGTAAGTTAACGCTATGATGTTTGTTGGTGGGCGGGGCTTAGCTAGAGGCCCAACAGTTCTCCACAGACATTAGCTAACAAGTTGTGTTGTCTTGTTTCAGACGATGGAGGAAGATGATGTGAGTGGTGCGTTCAGAAACACTCACTGTGAGTGTGGGAGCGACTCTGACACAAACTGGAGCGTTGATAAATGTGGAGCGCTGTGTGAATGTAGCGTTGGGTTATCCAGAGCAGCGCACTCTCAGAGTGGCAGAGCGCACTCTGGACACCAGTGTGTGTCGCCATGTGACGGGATCACAGGTCAGTCTGATGGCACAGTCGTGAACTTCCTCTCTAACTGACCTGATAAAAGTTCCTGTTAGTGAATATTTAAAGTCTCTCATCTCCTTAAACAGGGTGACACGTGTTTGTTGCACTTTACTGAATTTAGGATAAAACATGTCAGATTAACACATTCAGAGGATCTTTTAAAGATTAGTGTTATAAGCACTATGAGTGAGCAGCACTGTGTCACAGCCCACAGGTGACGAACACACAGTGAGCTGTTAGGGTTAGGGTTAAGGTTAACCCTAACCCTAACCCTAACCCAGGCTGAAACTTTTTAAACACGACGCGACTGAGTCATGATTATATATCAGTGATCTCACTGTGTCACATTGCAGACAAAACATTATGTACTAATAGTAATATTAATACTAAACAGTATATAATAATATTAATATTAATACTATACTGTACTGCACAACTGTAATGTCCTCACTATAATAAAATGTCCCCACTTCAACAAACTGTCCTCATGTTAACAAAATGTCCTAACTATAATAAAATGTCCTCATGTTAACAAAATGTCCTAACTATAATAAAATGTCCTCATGTTAACAAAATGTCCCCACTTCAACAAAATGTCCTCATGCTAACAAAATGTCCTAACTATAATAAAATGTCCTCACGTTAACAAAATGTCCCCACTTCAACAAAATGTCCTCATGCTAACAAAATGTCCTAACTATAATAAAATGTCCTCATGTTAACAAAATGTCCCCACTTCAACAAAATGTCCTCATGCTAACAAAATGTCCTAACTATAATAAAATGTCCTCATGTTAACAAAATGTCCTCACTATAATAAAATGTCCTCTTTTTGACAAAATGTCCCCACTTAAACAAAATGTCCCCACTTCAACAAACTGTCCTAACTATAATAAAATGTCCTCTCTTTGACAAAATGCCCTCACTTTGACAAAATGTCCCCACTTAAACAAACTGTCCTAACTATAATAAAATGTACCCACTTCAACAAAATGTCCTCACTATAATAAATAGTCTTTAAGAGACATAAAGTCAGCCTGGTCCTCTCAAAGGCAGAAGAACAGGGACAGACACACAGGTTGAGTTCATACAGGGAGAATCCTGAGAGTCAATTAAAACATGTCCTGATCTGAAACAAGGGCTGCTGGGAATCAAACCTGTCTCTACATGTCCGTGTGCTCGGAGGGGACAGAAGAAGACTTACGGACAGACATGCTGGAACAGTTATCTGTAGGGTGAGGAGACGAAGAGACGCTGCACATGGTCAACAGCAGAGAGACGAAGACCAGAGTCCCAAAAACCAACTTCATCTTCCTCTTGTCCTTTAATTCTTACACTTCTTCTTCCTCTTCTCTTGTTGTCTTCCTCCTAGCTCCTACAGCCCCTCTTGTTTGAGCAGCTGTATCTCTGAGTTTTTGTGAATGTCTCTGCAGCAGCGGCTCTTTTCCTCTTCCTCAAATTGCCCCTGTGGTTTTGCAGAACGTCCTCTGGTGATGGTGTGTTTGTGGTCGTATCAGGAGGACCTGCAGTTTCAGAGCTGTGAGGCTCAGCAGCCTGTTTGTGTTATCTGAGCCCAGAGCTGCCAGTGTTGACTCGCCTCCTCTGCTAATGGCATCCAGATGTGTGTGTGTGTGTGTGTGTGTGTGTGTGTGTGTGTGTGTGTGTGTGTGTGTGTGTGGGTGTATGGTATGTCTGTCTTTGTGGGGACCAGTTGGAGGCCCTGTGTGGGGACATGTTGAACATGTCATCTGGGTTCAGGTGAGTTAAATGTTTACATGTGATGTTTGGAAACTGCATTGTGTTCTCACAAACACAGAAGTAGGAATGTGTGTGTGTGTGTGTGTGTGTGTGTGTGTGTGTGTGTGTTGTTCCTCCCATGCTGTGATTCAGTCGATGATGGAAACATTTAAGTGCTTCCTTCATCAAACAGGAAATGCCTCTGACCTTTCTGTAACTAATCGTGCCCCGCCTCCAAAACACTGATGATCTGACTGCAGCTCAGCAGTAGTGATTTTCCACATGCTGAGACAGTGTGACAGATTAGAGGACAAAAGACCCCTGAGGATGGACAGAGAAGAGTCCACCATCTCCTCTGAAAGAGACCCAAAACAACCACAAAGAGACGTAAAACAACCACAAAGAGATGCAAAATTACTTCAGACAGATGTAAAACATTTACACAGAGACTTGAAACAACTATAAAGAAACACAGAACAAATACAGAGTGTTAAAACATCACAGAGACACAGAATAACTACAAAGAGATGTGAAGCGACTGCACAGAGACAGAATATAGAGACACATTAACGCTGCTCCCTCTACATTTCATCCTTCCTGTCAGTGATAAGCAGGTTTCCTGTCACTGTTGTTCTGCAGCAGACAGTTTAAGTTAACACTGAACGTCTGTTGTGGTCACCATGACGACAGAAACACAAAGTTAGGGACGAGGACGCGTATGAACATAAAACATGTAGAAAATAAACATGTACAGGAGGAGTTGTTCCAGACGTGATGCAGACAGAAGGTTCTCACTGTCAGTTCTCTGGTTCTGTGAGATGTCATCACAGTTTAATGGTTCCAGTGGGTCTGTGAAGAAAACGTTTTCCTCGAATGTCTAATGATTTAACAGACATTTTGTTGGTAAAATATGCTCTCAGTGGTTGTCATGGTGACTGAGGAGGTTCTCAGGGTTCTTTAAGATGTTGTTTTGTAGTTCTTGTCCAGCTGGTAGGAGGCCCGGGGCACACTGGAGGGATTATATATAATGATAATAATGATAATGATTACCAGCCCAAATCTGATATATATGTATGTATATATGTATGTATATGTATATACACACACACACGTGTATATATATATATATATATATATATATATATATATACATATATAATGTATCAGATTTGGGCTGGTGGCCAGCAGCAGCACAGGGTCCAACCTGTATAACAGCGGCAACAGGAAGTTTGCTGATCCTCCAGGAGGTCGAGGCTGTCAGGTTCCTGGAGCTGTGGGTTTGATCTGGCCATGTTCAGGTTCATGTGGCCGTCTGTGATATTGACACATGTTGTATTCACTTTATTATCAGACTCTGTTCATTAGTCTTTCTTCCTGTAACGGGGGTCTATGCAGTGTAAACAGTTGTAAACCCACGCTGACACAGGGAGAACATGTCAGAGCACCTGGAGGAAACCCACGCTGACACAGGGAGAACATGTCGGAGCACCTGGAGGAAACCCACGCTGACACGGGGAGAACATGTCGGAGCACCTGGAGGAAACCCACGCTGACACGGGGAGAACATGTCGGAGCACCTGGAGGAAACCCACGCTGACACGGGGAGAACATGTCGGAGCACCTGGAGGAAACCCACGCTGACACGGGGAGAACATGTCGGAGCACCTGGAGGAAACCCACGCTGACACAGGGAGAACATGTGGGAGCACCTGGAGGAAACCCGCGCTGACACAGGGAGAACATGTCAGAGCACCTGGAGGAAACCCACGCTGACACGGGGAGAACATGTCGGAGCACCTGGAGGAAACCCACGCTGACACAGGGAGAACATGTCGGAGCACCTGGAGGAAACCCACGCTGACACAGGGAGAACATGTCAGAGCACCTAGAGGAAACCCACGCTGACACAGGGAGAACATGTCGGAGCACCTGGAGGAAACCCACGCTGACACAGGGAGAACATGTCGGAGCACCTGGAGGAAACCCACGCTGACACAGGGAGAACATGTCGGAGCACCTGGAGGAAACCCACGCTGACACAGGGAGAACATGTCGGAGCACCTGGAGGAAACCCACGCTGACACGGGGAGAACATGTCGGAGCACCTGGAGGAAACCCACGCTGACACAGGAAGAACATGCAGACTCCGCACAGAAGGGCTCCCACTGCACCACTGTGCCACCCTTTAATCAATCAATCAATCAATCAATTTTATTTATAAAGCCCAATATCACAAATACAATCTGCCTCACAGGGCTTTACAGCATACGACATCCCTCTGTCCTTTGGACCCTCACAGCTGATCAGGAAAAACTCCCCAAAAAAACCCCTTTACCGGGGAAAAAAAAATGGTAGAAACCTCAGGAAGAGCAACTGAGGAGGGATCCCTCTTCCAGGACGGACAGACGTGCAATAGATGTCGTACAGAACAGAAAGCTCATTAAAAAAAATGAAATTGATCTGTTATTATTTATTGCTGATCAGCTGCTGAAACAGGAAACAGAAGTGAGAGATGATTCACCAACGAGACTGAGCTGAGGCTGCTGCTGCAGTTACTCACTGTCTCCACCAGGTGTCAGTCCTAACCCATCATCATCATCATCATCATCATCATTGCCCCCCGCTGACCTTCATCACTGCTCATCATCACCGATCTGTAACGTCTCCATATTCAAACATATGTCATTCCTGCTGCGTCACACGTCTCCCTCAAACTCAGCCTGTCAATCAAAATAATTACCTCCTTTTATTATTATTGTTTTCATTATTTTTCCACCTTCACAACAGAGACTGTCGTCTGTGTTTGAATGTGAAAGGATGAACAAAGTGTTTTTGTATAGTTAAACTCTTCAGTGGAGTGTTGTCATTTATAGACGTACACAGTAAACCCCCTCTGTGTTGATTTTAGGATCCAGTTCAAACTTGTCACTCACAGATCATCTTACCTGAACCTCTTCACCTGTTTTCTTCAGCTCTCTTTGACCAGATACACTAAATCTGTTGTCAGTCCCTCACACTCACCTTCAAACCCGCGATGATTGAGTTTTTGTGGCCGTAGCTCCTGAATTTTGTCCCCTTAGAATAGAATAAATCTTTATTGTCCACCAGACCTTCAGTCCAACACTGACGGTACACAGCAGTAACACATGGACAGCACCTTACAAACAGACAACATTTATTAAGCACAATAAAAACACAATAAAGCAAGTAAGGTAAAATAAATAAGCAGTCGAGCAGTTCAAGTCCATATCTGTGGAGTGGTCACTTCGTTGAGTTGAGAATGCTGATGGCATTTGGAATAAAGGACTTTTTAAAAACACTTGTGGCCAGAGTGACGCTGTAGCGCCTCCCAGATTGTTCTGCTGACTCTGTGGGTTCTTTAAAAAGTCATCCAAAGACGCACCTGTTCAGACAGGTGTCTGCACCAGATCTCCATTATATTCATATTTTGTATGTTGTAGTCATTGAGAAGTCGTCTTTGTGCCAATAGTTTTGCTGGTTGTGCACCTTTAATGACGCGGCTCGTGTTGTCACCTCTGTTTTCTGTCTTGTTCATGTCCTTGTGAAGCTCCTCATGACCAACGTCTGCAACAACAGGTGTATAAATACACTTACGTACAGACACAGTGGGTGTTTTGTCTTGTCTGCATATATCTTTGAAAATGAAGACAGTGAAGTGTGTGACCGTACTGTGTGACTTATTTTTGTTTTATTTTCATGTTTTGTGTATTGTTGTTTTTACGTTGTGTACGTGCTCTGATGAAATGTCCTCACTATAATAAGCGTGTCTGTTCCTGTTTAACATGTTTAAATGTGTGTTTTTGTAGTTTTCACCTACAGGTGAAAATGAGCCAAGATGGCTGAACTGACACATTCAGAGAAATGTTTATTATGAAATGATGAAACAGAGAGATGAACTGTAACTGTGCACAGAGAAGATGTACAGGAGCAGCAGTATTTCAGCCACTGATATCTGAGGTTGCAGAAAGAGTGTGAACAAACTAGATGACGGTCAGGTTTTGTTTTGTTTGTTTGTTTTAACTGATTTTATTACTTCACTGTTTTGTTGTTTTATTACCTCCTATGTACAGCACTTTGTTTCAACTGTGGTTGTTTCAAAGCGTTTTATAAATAAAGTTGAGTTGAGTTCAAGGACAAAAACACACAAAAGAAAATCAGTAATTTCAGGTGGGTGAATCCAGTGGTAACTGTGCACGTGTGAGTGTTTGCACACAGAAACAGGAAGGTTTATTAATGTGCAGTTACTGAACCCAGAAGGAAACGCGATTTTAAAAAATAGAATAAAATAAAAATGTTATGACAAAGAAATCAAAAATTTTTTGGCTACAAATTGATGACAGCAGCATCATCTCCTGACAGGAAGCTCCGCATCAGCTGCTCAAGATTATTGTTGTTGTTGTTGTTGTTGTTGTTGTTGTCGTCTGTATTGTGATGATTGAGAGTTACAGTGATCAGACAGACAGACAGGCAGGCAGGCAGGCAGACAGACAGGCAGGCAGGCAGGCAGGCAGGCAGGCAGGCAGACAGGCAGGCAGGCAGGCGGTCGGTCTCTCGGCAGGTATCGCGACAGCTGATCCAAATCTCAGGTACCTAAACATGAAGGTAACGCACACGCGCCCTGTCTGCCGCCTCCCCGTGCTGTGGCTCTGCGCATGCGCAGTGCGCCCCAAACGGAGAGACGGAGAGACGGGGCTCGAGCCTCCGCACCGTGACAACAACCAGCGGGAACAAAACCGGAATAAAACACCGACCAACAGCAGGATCCAGCGGCCGCGAACCCACCGAGCCCCGCCGGACACTCACCGGGAGAGCGGCGGCAGCAGAGCGGAGGCAGGAGCGGAGGCAGAGCGGAGGCAGGCGGGTGTCCGCAGCCCGGGAGCTGCCTGTCTGTCCGCCTGCAGACGGTAAGACAAAGCGGACTGAGGCAGCTGCCAGCGCCGCTTTTAAACGTCGTGTTAACACTGAGTCACGGTACCGGATTCATCGCGGCGCCTTAAAACGAGCCGTTATTCACCGGAGGTCTGAGCGTGACGCGTGTTTTTACCCGCGGACGGTGTGAGGACGGAAGGCGTGAAGGTCCAGATGTTGGCCTGGTGATGATGCTCCGTGTTCTGACAGACACACTGACACCGCGGTCTGGTCGGTCCCCTTCAGCATGAACCAGGGCCTGTAGACACTGTGAGGACCCGCTGGACACATCCGGGACATTTGATGTCCATAAACAGACTGGAGGACATTAATAAAACAAACAGGTGGACACTGCGGTCCTCACGAGGACAGGAAGTGGTTGTGTAAAGGAGTTTCTTTTTGTTTCCTGGCAGTTTGGATGTAACAGAGACACCATGTCCCTGAGGTGGACTCAGCTACCTGTCCCGGTGGTCCTGGTCCTGGTCCAGGTCCTGGTCCTCTGTCGCTCAGTGTTGGCGGCCCGCTCTGACAGAAACATGGTGTCAGAGGAGTACGTGGGCGCCACGGTGAACGCCACGGTGCTGGACGGACGAGGGAACACCATCCACATGATGAGCAGCGACGACGGGACGTATGGACAGAACTCACCGAAAGTGGACACCAGGGGTGTCGTCATCGCACCTGCACCACATCACGGAGGTACTGACATCACACCTGAGGTCACACATCTGATATCACACACCTGAGGTCACACATCTGATATCACACACCTGAGGTCACACACCTGAGGTCACACATCTGATATCACACACCTGAGGTCACACATCTGAGTTCACAACACACCCGAGGTTACACACCTGAAGTCACAACACACCTGAGGTCACAACACACCTGAGGTCACAACACACCTGAGGTCACACACCTGAGGTCACAACACACCTGAGGTCACACACCTGAGGTCACAACACACCTGAGGTCACAACACACCTGACGTTACACACCTGAGGTCACACACCTGAGGTCACACACCTGATATCACACACCTGAGGTCACACATCTGAGTTCACAACACACCTGAGGTCACACCACACCTGAGGTCACGCCACACCTGAGGTCACAACACATCTGACGTCACACACCCGAGGTTACACACCTGAAATCACAACACACCTGAGGTCACAACACACCTGAGGTCACACCTGAGGTCACACACCTGAGGTCACAACACACCTGAGGTCACAACACACCTGACGTTACACACCTGAGGTCACACATCTGATATCACACACTTGAGGTCACACATCTGAGTTCACAACACACCTGAGGTCACACCTGAGGTCACACCACACCTGAGGTCACAACACATCTGACGTCACACACCCGAGGTTACACACCTGAAATCACAACACACCTGAGTTCACAACACATCTGAGGTCACACCTGAGGTCACAACACACCTGAGGTCACACATCTGATATCACACACCTGAGGTCACAACACATCTGACGTCACACACCTGACGTCACAACACACCTGAGGTCACAACACATCTGACGTTACACACCTGAAGTCACACCTGACGTCACAACACACCTGAGGTCACACACCTGATGTCACAACACACCTGAGGTCACACCTGAGGTCACACATCTGATATCACACACCTGAGGTCACAACACATCTGACGTCACACACCTGACGTCACAACACACCTGAGGTCACAACACATCTGACGTTACACACCTGAAGTCACACACCTGACGTCACAACACACCTGACGTCACACACCTGATGTCACAACACACCTGAGGTCACAACACACTTGAGGTCACACATCTGATATCACACACCTGAGGTCACAACACACCTGAGGTCACACCTGAGTTCACAACACACCTGAGGTCACAACACACCTTAGGTCACACACCTGAGGTCACACATCTGAGGTCACACACCTGAGGTCACAACACACCTGAGGTCACACCTGAGGTCAAACCTGAGGTCACAACACACCTGAGGTCACACACCTGAGGTCACAACACACCTGAGGTCCCACCTGAGGTCACAACACACCTGAGGTCACAACACACCTGAGGTCACAACACACCTGAGGTCACACCTGAGGTCACAACACACCTGAGGTCACAACACACCTGAGGTCACACACCTGAGGTCACACACCTGAGGTCACAACACACCTGAGGTCCCACCTGAGGTCACAACACACCTGAGGTCACAACACACCTGAGGTCACAACACACCTGAGGTCACACCTGAGGTCACAACACACCTGAGGTCACAACACACCTGAGGTCACACACCTGAGGTCACAACACACCTGAGGTCCCACCTGAGGTCACAACACACCTGAGGTCACACCTGAGGTCACAACTTACCTGAGGTCACACACTCATCACTGCAGAAACAATCCTCACTGAGTTTATGGTTATAGATGCAACAGTTCAGTCGGACAGAATCGTCAGTCATTCATTACTCTTTCTCTCAGCATCAGAAACGTTAAAGAGTTTCTTCATCATACAAACTGAGGAGCATAAAACACTCACTCTCTACTTAAAGCTGCAGTAGGCAGTTTAATTTAAGTGTTACTGGGCAAAAATCCCATAATAACCTTTGATCACATTGTAATTTAAGCGTTCTGAGAGAAAACTGGACTCGTCTTGTTTCCAGGAGATTCTGTCCAATCACAGGTCATTTCAGACAGAGGGCCTTCCTATTGGCTGTTCTACATGAAGAGTTTCGTAAATGGAGATAAAACGATGAAAACAGTTGAGCTTCTGCTAACAGGAGCTAAAGGCTCACAGCTGTAGCTTCACCTTTATGTAGCTAACGTTAGCTAGAGCCTCGAGCAGTGTGTCCTCCGCCTCACTCCCCGCCGCTACAGACCATCTCACCAGGAGGAGAGTGCGCAGCAGCTCCAGAGACTGACCACAGTCCAGTCAGGACAAACGCCAGCTCAGGGGACAGACAGCGACCAGCAGAGCCACAGAGACGCCATGTAAGACGTGTCCATACGCGAGTTCCAGAGCTGCAATTTTATGTTGTACAGACGGAGATTGCTCAATATATTTTTAGGATTGTTACTGGGAAAATAACGTTAGCCGTGTAGCAAACTTTTCCACCAACTAGTGCAGTAGCGTGCTAGCTACAGAGCTAGTGAAGCTTGCTAGCTAACGCTGTCTGCTTATCAACTCCCAGGTGATGAGTCATTACAGAACAGTAACTGTCACCACAGTTCATTTTGGGAGGACGCTGCAAGGAAACATGTTCTTAGTCTAGATCATCAAACGGACGATGGATCATAGATGTTTGTTTCTGGCTGCAGCGTTAGGTCACTGAAAAGTTGTTTACACTTTAAAGGGTTGATGAAAAATGTTGGCGTCTGTTCATACTTTGAGTTGGGTTAGTGCTAGTAAGGATGGTCCGGAGTCCGCTCATCGGGTGGACGGGGCGTCCTGGCACTGAGCTGCGAAACAGCCGCCATCAGACCCACTGACCCAGACTGTGATCTGCTCCTCTGTCAGAAGAACCAGAGGGAGGGCAGGACGTCAGTGGACGGGGTCTGTCTGCTTTCCTCCAGTGTCCACACAGCCCTGGATGTGGAGCTGTGGACTTGGTTAAGCTTTACACTGCCCCCCCCCCGAAAGAAGTGACTTGAGTTTGATGTCGATAGCTTTTACTTTGACAAAAATATGCGACGGTATGTGTTCTTTAGCTAGCAGAAAAAAAATGTTTATTTATAACTACCGTATTTTTTGGAGTAGCAAAATTCTTTTGATAACTTTTGATCAGGCTCGTCTGGAGATTGTATGTGCAAAGTTTCGTACAGATTGAGCTTAAACGCTAGGAGGAGTTTGAAAAAGTAGGTTTTTGATGTGAAGTGACTTACAAAGAGAAATATGCAGCGAGAGTGGGCGGGGCCTATGTCAGAAGATGGGACGGTATTCAGGAACACGTGGATACAAAGTTTATGAAGTGATTTAAATGTTGAAGTTACAGGCCAAAATGCATTTGCCTCCGTTATAGCGCCACCTAGTGGAGTAGACACATAATTTTTGGTATGGGTGGTCTGTGTGCTATTCTATATATACCCTGTGAATTTGACAGCCTCAGTGTAAAAAACCCCCCCAAAAAACCATTTATCTTAATAAGCCACGCCCACTTTGACCAGCCGTGACTAACTTCAAGATATGGCCTCAGCAGTGACCCAACATCATACCACCAAATCTCGTAAGAATCGGTTGTTGCCATTTAAGAGATATAAATTTCCCATATTGACAGCGCCCCCTAGTGGCCAACATTAGTAAAATTTTGATCCTAACCTCACAGTCACATGCTGACCAAAGATCTCAGATTTGGTGTTGTTAGCATTTATTTTGACTGACATATGCAACAGTTTGCGTTTTAATAGCTAGCAAGATAAAGTTATTCTTTAATAATTTGCGCATATTTTGACCAAACAAAATTCTTTTAATAACTTCAGATCAGGTCCAGCTGAAGACTGTACCTGCCAAGTTTCACACTGATGGGACGAAACCCCAAGGAAGAGTTGTAAAAAGTAGGTTTTCCAGTTTTGGCGATTTAGCAAAAAAAATTATAGGTGGAAATGGGTCCAGCGCAGGTGATTCATCTCTTCTCAGGGAATCTGAGGATATGAGGTTTTTGAATGTGCGACATACGGTGTGGGAGTTATAGCCCCAAACGTGTTGACCTTGGTTATAGCGCCCCTGCTGGCGGACATATGTCAAGTTTTGTGTTTGAGGTACGTGCAGGGGTCTGGACCAAACCTCCAAATTGCACCAACCTCCCTTGCACGGTTTAGCCTGCAGCACCACTTTTACCGGGAGAAAAATAATAATAATAAAATTCCGAACAAAAAACAATAGGGTTCCCAGCACCGCTGGTCCTGGGAAACGCGTCTGCTTGCACGCGCGTTTCCCAGGACCAGCGGCCTGGCCCCCTAATGAAATCGAGAGTAAATGATTTTTGGTCACGGACGCCTGGAGATGTTATTTTGTATTTTTTGAGGGGCAGGTGATCGCTGAACATTTCAAAAACAGTGTGCGGAAAATGGCAGAGGAAGAGCGAGAGAGGTTGGTCTGTGTGTGTGTGTGTGTGTGTGTGTGTGTGTGTGTGTGTGTGTGTGTGAGTGTGTGTGTGTGAGTGTGAGTGTGTGTGTGCGCGCGCATCGGGGCCAAACTCCACCGTGTGTGATACAGAGAGCAGAGGAGAATTGTAAAAGCGCGACCATGTAGAGACAGAAATGACATGCCGTCGTGTAAATAATATGTCATCACGTGCGCCGCACAATCGTTTGCATAAACATGATTTCAATTTTGACCAAAATAATCGTGATTATGATTTTTTTTCCATATTCGAGCAGCCCTAGCACCAAATTGTGGTACCTGAGATTTCACCTGTGTGACAACACCTGACTTAGACTGTCACTGCAGCTTAACTGGTCTGTTTTCTTTTATAATGTAGAGATAACCTCGTATCACTGCTGTTTAGGAAAGTGATTTTTAAATTACGTACTTCTGCAACATAAGAGAGACACACACACACACACGCGCGCGCGCGCGCGCGCCCAGACAGACAGATGCTCTATATGTGATAAGTAAATTTAAGTTTAAAGAAATAGATTTTGAATTTTAAGAAGAAGAAATACTTTATTAATCTCAGAGGGGAAATTAAATTTTTTCCCTCTGTTGCCATACACACACACAAGCCTGAAATACACACACACAAATACATTAATCCAAGTTGTGAGTATTGTTTTAACAGGATGAATTGGTGTTGTGTCAATATGTCAGTGTGTAACTCTCACTCTGATGCTGTGTCTGACAGAGTTAGATCAGATGAATGATTCATAGCTCACACATTACCTGAAGTCTCACCAGAGATCACCAGAACTGGCAGGTCCACCATCGGTGGCCCGTTAACAGACGAGAGCAGGATCACACTGAGCACACGTGACTCATCGGGAGCCCAGCTGTTGTCAGGAGGTCATACAGGCAGGCGGGCTGTGCACACTACTGAGTCACAAGATGAGCTGATGTGATAAAATTCTCACACGATGGATCAGCCTGTGATTTCAATGTTTGACGCTGATTTTGAATCCAGCCCTCAGCGGGTCAATGCTTTTGGTTTCCACCGACAGTTGTTATGTCATTTGGCTCAACTAACTAAACAATGTACATCAGTAAAGATTTTACACTTGAATAATTTGTTCATCAAGCTCTGATGTGGGATTTAGGTGATCTCTTCATTTTGTGAGCAGTGTATTTCCTGATCTTTGCTGCCTAACAGTTTTGTGTGAAAGGAATTAAAGGCCTGTCCCAGATATGGACCTGTTGAGTGCAGTAATTTAAGCAAATACTAGCCCAGGCTACTAATAGAAATTTTACGGTAAGTATGTAATTTAAAAAACACAATAAAAAAGAAAGGAAAACAGACCAGATACCTTTTCACCTATACTCATGCTTTACTGATCCAGGTGTGCTCTGTAATTTAGCACAGATTGACAGTTTGGTTCTGAAGGTCAGAGTGGCTGCAGTATATGCAGTAGTATATGCAGTAGTACTGTAGTAGTGGGACACTGTGGCGGGGCTGAAGGTCAGAGTGGCTGCAGTATATGCAGTAGTATATGCAGTAGTACTGTAGTAGTGGGACACTGTGGCGGGGCTGAAGGTCAGAGTGGCTGCAGTATATGCAGTAGTATATGCAGTAGTACTGTAGTAGTGGGACACTGTGGCGGGCTGGAGGTCAGAGTGGCTGCAGTACATGTAGTAGTATATGCAGTAGTACTGTAGTAGTGGGACACTGTGGTGGGCTGGAGGTCAGAGTGGCTGCAGTACATGTAGTAGTATATATGCAGTAGTACTGTAGTAGTGGGACACTGTGGCGGGGCTGAAGGTCAGAGTGGCTGCAGTATATGCAGTAGTATATGCAGTAGTACTGTAGTAGTGGGACACTGCGGCGGGGCTGAAGGTCAGAGTGGCTGCAGTATATGCAGTAGTATATGCAGTAGTACTGTAGTAGTGGGACACTGCGGCGGGGCTGAAGGTCAGAGTGGCTGCAGTATATGCAGTAGTATATGCAGTAGTACTGTAGTAGTGGGACACTGCGGCGGGGCTGAAGGTCAGAGTGGCTGCAGTACATGTAGTAGTATATGCAGTAGTACTGTAGTAGTGGGACACTGCGGCGGGGCTGAAGGTCAGAGTGGCTGCAGTATATGCAGTAGTATATGCAGTAGTACTGTAGTAGTGGGACACTGTGGCGGGGCTGAAGGTCAGAGTGGCTGCAGTACATGTAGTAGTATATGCAGTAGTACTGTAGTAGTGGGACACTGCGGCGGGGCTGAAGGTCAGAGTGGCTGCAGTATATGCAGTAGTATATGCAGTAGTACTGTAGTAGTGGGACACTGCGGCGGGGCTGAAGGTCAGAGTGGCTGCAGTATATGCAGTAGTATATGCAGTAGTACTGTAGTAGTGGGACACTGTGGCAGGGCTGAAGGTCAGAGTGGCTGCAGTATATTTAGTAGTATATGCAGTAGTACTGTAGTAGTGGGACACTGTGGCGGGGCTGAAGGTCAGAGTGGCTGCAGTATATTTAGTAGTATATGCAGTAGTACTGTAGTAGTGGGACACTGTGGCAGGGCTGAAGGTCAGAGTGGCTGTAGTACATGTAGTAGTATATGCAGTAGTACTGTAGTAGTGGGACACTGCGGCGGGGCTGAAGGTCAGAGTGGCTGCAGTATATGTAGTAGTATATGCAGTAGTACTGTAGTAGTGGGACACTGCGGCGGGGCTGAAGGTCAGAGTGGCTGCAGTACATGTAGTAGTATATGCAGTAGTACTGTAGTAGTGGGACACTGCGGCGGGGCTGAAGGTCAGAGTGGCTGCAGTATATTTAGTAGTATATGCAGTAGTACTGTAGTAGTGGGACACTGTGGCAGGGCTGAAGGTCAGAGTGGCTGTAGTACATGTAGTAGTATATGCAGTAGTACTGTAGTAGTGGGACACTGCGGCGGGGCTGAAGGTCAGAGTGGCTGCAGTATATGTAGTAGTATATGCAGTAGTACTGTAGTAGTGGGACACTGCGGCTGGGCTGAAGGTCAGAGTGGCTGCAGTATATGTAGTAGTATATGCAGTAGTAGTGGGACACTGCGGCGGGGCTGAAGGTCAGAGTGGCTGCAGTATATGCAGTAGTTTATGCAGTAGTACTGTAGTAGTGGGACACTGTGGCGGGGCTGAAGGTCAGAGTGGCTGCAGTATATGTAGTAGTATATGCAGTAGTACTGTAGTAGTGGGACACTGCGGCAGGGCTGAAGGTCAGAGTGGCTGCAGTATATGTAGTAGTATATGCAGTAGTACTGTAGTAGTGGGACACTGTGGCAGGGCTGAAGGTCAGAGTGGCTGCAGTATATGCAGTAGTTTATGCAGTAGTACTGTAGTAGTGGGACACTGTGGCGGGGCTGAAGGTCAGAGTGGCTGCAGTATATGTAGTAGTATATGCAGTAGTACTGTAGTAGTGGGACACTGCGGCAGGGCTGAAGGTCAGAGTGGCTGCAGTATATGTAGTAGTATATGCAGTAGTACTGTAGTAGTGGGACACTGTGGCGGGGCTGAAGGTCAGAGTGGCTGCAGTATATGTAGTAGTATATGCAGTAGTACTGTAGTAGTGGGACACTGTGGCAGGGCTGAAGGTCAGAGTGGCTGCAGTACATGTAGTAGTATATGCAGTAGTACTGTAGTAGTGGGACACTGCGGCGGGGCTGAAGGTCAGAGTGGCTGCAGTATATGCAGTAGTATATGCAGTAGTACTGTAGTAGTGGGACACTGTGGCAGGGCTGAAGGTCAGAGTGGCTGCAGTATATGCAGTAGTATATGCAGTAGTACTGTAGTAGTGGGACACTGTGGCAGGGCTGAAGGTCAGAGTGGCTGCAGTATATGCAGTAGTATATGCAGTAGTACTGTAGTAGTGGGACACTGTGGCGGGGCTGAAGGTCAGAGTGGCTGCAGTATATGCAGTAGTATATGCAGTAGTACTGTAGTAGTGGGACACTGCGGCGGGGCTGAAGGTCAGAGTGGCTGCAGTATATGTAGTAGTATATGCAGTAGTACTGTAGTAGTGGGACACTGTGGCGGGGCTGAAGGTCAGAGTGGCTGCAGTATATGCAGTAGTATATGCAGTAGTACTGTAGTAGTGGGACACTGCGGCGGGGCTGAAGGTCAGAGTGGCTGCAGTATATGCAGTAGTATATGCAGTAGTACTGTAGTAGTGGGACACTGTGGCAGGGCTGAAGGTCAGAGTGGCTGTAGTACATGTAGTAGTATATGCAGTAGTACTGTAGTAGTGGGACACTGCGGCGGGGCTGAAGGTCAGAGTGGCTGCAGTATATGCAGTAGTATATGCAGTAGTACTGTAGTAGTGGGACACTGTGGCAGGGCTGAAGGTCAGAGTGGCTGCAGTATATGCAGTAGTATATGCAGTAGTACTGTAGTAGTGGGACACTGCGGCGGGCTGGAGGTGTCAGGTTACAGTCAGACTGCCCTCACAGAAGGACACTGCAGCTCTGACTGTCTGCACCAGCTGAGCTTTAATATCTGTTCGAACTGATCCTGACATCAATACATACTTAAATCATCCTGCAGAGGGACAGAACAACAGTTATATCCAATAACTAATACAGACTCAGTGATGATTAGGTGATCAGAAAATGACTGTGAGGATGTAACCTGATGATCAATAAGTCAGTCGGAGGGTCTTTTCACTCTTGGCCCCTTCAGACCTCCAAATGAACTCCGAGTGATGAGTCAGTGTTTTGTGGATCTGTGTGAACACTCGGATCCTCTGGAACAAACTGTCCTCAGACAGGATTCATTTCCTGTCCGTGTTGTGGTTCCTTTAACCTGCACACTGAACACAAAGATCTCCAGGTTCACTGCACCACCTGTGTGTTAACCCTGGAGACGCTCCGAAAACAGACAGACAGAAACATGTCTGCTGTTAACAGCAGCAGGAAGACAGTGATGATGATGATGATGGTGATGATGATGGTGATGATGATGATGATGGTGATGGTGATGATGATGGTGATGATGGTGATGGTGATGTTGTTGTGTTTATCAGTGAAGTGGTAACCAGAGCAGTAACCATGGTAACGCTGTGTCTCCTCAGTGGTGGACCGGCAGGGCTGCGACCCCAACACTCGTTTCCTGGTCCCTCCCAGGAACGTCCACTGGGTGGCGCTGCTGCAGAGAGGAAACTGCACCTTCAAAGAGAAGATCCTGAAGGCGGCAGCCTACAACGCCACAGCCGTCCTCATCTACAACAACTCCACCAACAAGACGGTGAAGATGGGACATGAAGGTCAGAGTCCAAACGCCACAGTTTATCTTAGCTTAGCATAACAAGGGGAAACCGTTAGCTCAGCCCGGCATAAAGACTAGAAATGGGGAAACAGCTATTTTCGATTAGCGTAAATACTAGAATCAGGGGAAACAACAGTTAGCTTAGTCTAGCTTAAATACAAGAAATAAGGGGAAACTGTTAGCTTAGCTTAGCATAAGGACTGGAAACAAGGGGAAACTGTTAGCTTAGCTTAGCATAAGGACTGGAAACAAGGGGAAACTGTTAGCTTAGCTTAGCATAAGGACTGGAAACAAGGGGAAACTGTTAGCTTAGCTTAGCATAAGGACTGGAAACAAAACAGTTAGCTTGCAATGTGGAAATATTCCTTTAAGTTGTGATTGAGAGGAGCAGGAAGAGGAGGACAGTGTGTATGTGAGGAGTGACTTCCTGAGGATCGATGCCGAGGTCTAAATATAGACTGGAATGTGTCATTAATTGATGAGGTCACTGTGACCTCACACTGTGTGTGTGTGTGTGTGTGTGTGTGTGTGTGTGTTACGGTCCTGGTGCTGAATGTCAGAGAGCACAAACAGAAACAATCTGATGATAATAATAATAATAATATAATATAATAATAATAATAATTATTATTATAAACTTGATTTCTGAACCAAACAAAAACAATTTGAAAACGTAAACATTAAAATACATTAAAAACAACCTAAACAGTAAAATGTGCAGTAGTGTCACACTGCAGTACCGTGTAGTACTGTTATACTGCGGTACAGTGTAATACTGTTATACTGCGGTACAGTGTAGTACTGTTATACCGCAGAACAGTGTAGTACTGTTATACTGCAGTACAGTGTAGTACTATTATACTGCAGTACAGTGTAGTACTGTCATACTGCAGTACAGTACAGTAGTGTCACACTGCAGTACAGTGTAGTACTGTTATACCGCAGAACAGTGTAGTACTGTTATACTGCATTACAGTGTAGTACTATTATACTGCAGTACAGTGTAGTACTGTCATACTGCAGTACAGTACAGTAGTGTCACACTGCAGTACAGTGTAGTACTGTTATACTGCAGTACAGTGCAGTACTGTCATACTGCAGTACAGTACAGTAGTGTCACACTGCAGTACAGTGTAGTACTGTTATACTGCAGTACAGTGTAGTACTGTCATACTGCAGTACAGTGTAGTACTGTTATACTGCAGTACAGTGTAGTACTGTCATACTGCAGTACAGTACAGTAGTGTCACACTGCAGTACAGTGTAGTACTGTTATACCGCAGAACAGTGTAGTACTGTTATACTGCATTACAGTGTAGTACTATTATACTGCAGTACAGTGTAGTACTGTCATACTGCAGTACAGTACAGTAGTGTCACACTGCAGTACAGTGTAGTACTGTTATTGCAGTACAGTGCAGTACTGTCATACTGCAGTACAGTACAGTAGTGTCACACTGCAGTACAGTGTAGTACTGTTATACTGCAGTACAGTGTAGTACTGTCATACTGCAGTACAGTGCAGTAGTGTCACACTGCAGTACAGGGTAGTACTGTTATACTGCGGTACAGTGTATTAGTGTCACTGCAGTACAGTGTAGTACTGTTATACTGCAGTACAGTGTATTAGTGTCACACTGCAGTACAGTGTAGTACTGTTATACTGCAGTACAGTGTAGTAACCTGTCCTGACTTTACGTGTCCCTGGTTCCGTACGTTCAGGTACCGGAGACACAGTGGCGGTGATGATTACTGAGGCGTACGGTAAAGAGATCCTGGCTCACCTGGAGAGGAACCTGACCGTCCTGGTCTCAGTGGTTGTCGGCCAACGTGGTTCTGCCAAAAACATCAACCGAGGCTCACTGGTCTTTGTCTCCATCTCCTTCATCGTCCTCATGATCATCTCGTCTGCCTGGCTCATTTTCTACTTCATCCAGAAGATCCGCTACACCAGCGCCCGCGACCGCAGCCAGGTGATATGCTAACACACCGCTAACATGCTAATGTTAAGTTACCAAGCTGACACACAGCTAATAAGCAAACATATAGCTAACAGGCTAACACACTGCTAACAGGTTAACAGACTAACACACTGCTAACACACTAACTGGCTAACACTCTGCTAACAGGCTAACTGACTAACACACTGCTAACAGACTAACACACTGCTAACAGGCTAACAGACTAACACACTGCTAACACACTAACTGGCTAACACTCTGCTAACAGGCTAACTGACTAACACACTGCTAACAGGCTAACACACTGCTAACACACTAACAGACTAACACACTGCTAACAGACTAGCAGGCTAACACACAGCTAACATAGAGCTAATATGTTAACACACAGTTAACAGGTTATCACACAGCTAATATTGCACTAATACGCTAACATACAGCTAACAAGCATAACACAGCTAACTTAGAGCTAATATGCTAACATACAGCTAAGAGGTTTACACACAGCTAACATGCAGCTAACAGCTAATAGGCTAACTCCACTCCTCTCATCCCCCCTTATACATCCCTTCTTCCTCTCCTCCTCTTCCTCCTCCTCTTCTCCTCTTCTCGTTGTGCAGATGAACATTAATATTTAATGAGGTAAATCTCTGCTGAGAGTTTAATGGAGCAGTGTGTAGTCACCCCCCCCCCCCCCACTGTAATATAACCTTCCTCTCAGGACTCTGTCTCCCTCCTCATCCTCCCCCATCTGCTGCAGAACAACCTTCACTTCACCTCATCAGCATCTGCTGACCCTGAAGTACTGTTGACAGTACTGTAGTACATGACTCACAGACAGTAGTACTGTTGACAGTACTGTAGTACATGACTCACAGACAGTAGTACTGTTGACAGTACTGTAGTACATGACTCACAGACAGTAGTACTGTTGACAGTACTGTAGTACATGACTCACAGACAGTAGTACTGTTGACAGTACTGTAGTACATGCCTCACAGACAGTAGTACTGTTGACAGTACTGTAGTACACACGGCTCACAGACAGTAGTACTGTTGACAGTACTGTAGTACATGACTCACAGACAGTAGTACTGTTGACAGTACTGTAGTACATGGCTCACAGACAGTAGTACTGTTGACAGTACTGTAGTACATGACTCACAGACAGTAGTACTGTTGACAGTACTGTAGTACATGGCTCACAGACAGTAGTACTGTTGACAGTACTGTAGTACACGGCTCACAGACAGTAGTACTGTTGACAGTACTGTAGTACACGACTCACAGACAGTAGTACTGTTGACAGTACTGTAGTACACACGGCTCACAGACAGTAGTACTGTTGACAGTACTGTAGAACATGACTCACAGACAGTAGTACTGTTGACAGTACTGTAGTACATGACTCACAGACAGTAGTACTGTTGACAGTACTGTAGTACATGGCTCACAGACAGTAGAACTGTTGACAGTACTGTAGTACACGGCTCACAGACAGTAGTACTGTTGACAGTACTGTAGTACACGACTCACAGACAGTAGTACTGTTGACAGTACTGTAGTACACACGGCTCACAGACAGTAGTACTGTTGACAGTACTGTAGTACATGACTCACAGACAATAGTACTGTTGACAGTACTGTAGTACATGGCTCACAGACAGTAGTACTGTTGACAGTACTGTAGTACACACGACTCACACACAGTAGTACTGTTGACAGTACTGTAGTACACGACTCACAGACAGTAGTACTGTTGACAGTACTGTAGTACATGACTCACACACAGTAGTACTGTTGACAGTACTGTAGTACACGACTCACAGACAGTAGTACTGTTGACAGTACTGTAGTACACACGGCTCACAGACAGTAGTACTGTTGACAGTACTGTAGTACATGACTCACAGACAGTAGTACTGTTGACAGTGCTGCAGTACATGGCTCACAGACAGTAGTACTGTTGACAGTACTGTAGTACATGACTCACAGACAGTAGTACTGTTGACAGTACTGTAGTACATGACTCACAGACAGTAGTACTGTTGACAGTACTGTAGTACACACGACTCACAGACAGTAGTACTGTTGACAGTACTGTAGTACATGACTCACAGACAGTAGTACTGTTGACAGTACTGTAGTACATGACTCACAGACAGTAGTACTGTTGACAGTACTGTAGTACACACGACTCACAGACAGTAGTACTGTTGACAGTACTGTAGTACATGGCTCACAGACAGTAGTACTGTTGACAGTACTGTAGTACACGGCTCACAGACAGTAGTACTGTTGACAGTACTGTAGTACATGACTCACACACAGTAGTACTGTTGACAGTACTGTAGTACACGACTCACAGACAGTAGTACTGTTGACAGTACTGTAGTACACACGGCTCACAGACAGTAGTACTGTTGACAGTACTGTAGTACATGACTCACAGACAGTAGTACTGTTGACAGTGCTGCAGTACATGGCTCACAGACAGTAGTACTGTTGACAGTACTGTAGTACATGACTCACAGACAGTAGTACTGTTGACAGTACTGTAGTACATGACTCACAGACAGTAGTACTGTTGACAGTACTGTAGTACACACGACTCACAGACAGTAGTACTGTTGACAGTACTGTAGTACATGACTCACAGACAGTAGTACTGTTGACAGTACTGTAGTACATGACTCACAGACAGTAGTACTGTTGACAGTACTGTAGTACATGGCTCACAGACAGTAGTACTGTTGACAGTACTGTAGTACATGACTCACAGACAGTAGTACTGTTGACAGTACTGTAGTACATGACTCACAGACAGTAGTACTGTTGACAGTACTGTAGTACACACGACTCACAGACAGTAGTACTGTTGACAGTACTGTAGTACATGGCTCACAGACAGTAGTACTGTTGACAGTACTGTAGTACATGGCTCACAGACAGTAGTACTGTTGACAGTACTGTAGTACACGGCTCACAGACAGTAGTACTGTTGACAGTACTGTAGTACATGGCTCACAGACAGTAGTACTGTCACATATGTGTTCATGTGTCCACTTCCTGTTTGACCTGTAGTAACTTCCTGTCTGTCCCTCAGCGTCGTCTTGGTGATGCAGCAAAGAAAGCCATCGGGAAGTTGACCACACGGACGGTGAAGAAAGGAGACAAGGTAAAGACGTCTTTAACGTCTCGTGAATGTTGAGCTTCAGATGAGCCTCAGAAGACCTTTAATGTCTCGGGGGGCAATTTTGTTTACAGCACAATACGTAAATCACATACATCTACTCTGTAGGTACGATGACACACACAGATTACACACATACACACACACACAGATTACACACATACACACACACAGATTACACACATACACACACAGATTACACACATACACACACACAGATTACGCACATACACACACACAGATTACACATATACACACAGAGATTACACATATACACACACAGATTACACACATACACACACACCGATTACACATACACACACACAGATTACACATATACACACACAGATTACACATATACACACACAGATTACACATATACACACACAGATTACACGTATACACACACACACTGATTACACATACACATACACACACTGATTACACATATACACACACAGATTACACATACACACACACAGATTACACATACACATACAGATTACACATATACACACACACAGATTACACATATACACACACAGATTAAACATATACACACACTGATTACACATACACATACAGATTACACATATACACACACACAGATTACACATATACACACACACACAGATTACACATATACACACACAGATTACACATACACACACACAGATTACACATACACACACACTGATTACATATATACACACAGATTACACATACACACACACAGATTACACATATACACACACACACAGATTACACATATACACACACAGATTACACATACACACACACAGATTACATATACACACAGATTACACACACACACAGATTACACATACACACACACACACAGCGTAACTCTGTTGGTCTTTGATATAATTTTCTGTTAATGTGATGCGTCACAGCAGCTCACAAACAGGTCCATGTCTAATTCCATCCTGCCTCAGTGACGCTCACTGTCACAGTTTAATTTTTGACTCCCAGGGTGACTTTTTTCTTTTTTCATCTTTCTAGCATGTAGCTAGTTAACGCTGTCTGCTCACTAACGTCTTGACCATATACATAAACTTTCTCCACTGGTAAGGACGTCACGAGAGCACATGTTCAGATTATCAAACAGAAGGCGGATCATCAGTGTTTGATCATGTAGCTAGCGTGTTAATGTTAGCGAGCCTTTATTTTGGTGCAGACAGAACAAACTGAAGTGACTTTATACAGCTGAAAGAAAGAACATGAGTTCTTGGGTGACCTTTGTAAAACGATCAGAGGTGACAGTTTCTATATTCTGACAGAATCAAGCAGACAGTGTTCTGTAGTTAACCTGCTAGCTAGTTAAAAGGTTGATTGCCTCCACATTAAATTATGTTCTATAGAAATGTCTCCACAGGTATTAATCAGGACAATGAGACAAATTCATGTTTGACACACATGAGTTTTTACAGTCACTCATGAATTATTTTCCAGCACATCAGTGATTCAGTTACTGAGCGTCCAGCAGAAATTAGACACTAAATATTCACATTATAATTAACTGGAGACTAAACTTTATTTTTCTGCTACATGTTGAACATAAACCTATGAATGTAAAAATGTCTCACTGCAGGTGTTTGAGAAATATAAATGTTATAAAAGCTTATTATCCTGAAAAACTGCTGCTCCTGTCTTTCCGTCTCCAAAATAATGGCGGCACCACTGACGTATGATCCAGCAGCCAATGAGGCGTCTATTTCATATAGAAGCTGAAAACTACCAGTTGTGACCAGAAAACAACAGGTTTTAATTTGTAAATTTTAGATGTCACGTTAACATGTTCGTGTGTGTGTGTGTGTGTGTTTGTTTGCAGGAAACTGATCCAGATTTTAACCACTGTGCGGTGTGTATCGAAGCGTACCAGCTGAACGATGTGGTCCGCATCCTGCCCTGCAAGTGAGTCTGAACACACTCATACGTTAATGACGCACGAGACTCTATCACCAGTCAGCCCAGTATCACCAGTCAGCCCAGTATCACCAGTCAGCCCAGTGTCAGTCAGTATAAAACATCATGTATGAAGTCTGAACTGGTCCTCGATCAGATCTGTGTTCTGATGCTCTGGTGTGTGTGTGTGTGTGTGTGTGTGTGTGTGTGTGTGTGCAGACATGTCTTCCATAAGGTGTGTGTGGACCCGTGGCTGAACGAGCACTGCACCTGTCCCATGTGTAAACTCAACATCCTGAAGGCTCTGGGCATCATGGTGAGTCATCGATGACATCATTAACACACACACACCAGGTGTGTCTCTAACACCTGTCCTCTGTCTCCGTCCTCAGACCAGTCTCCCCTGCGTGGACAGTGTGGTGTTGGACGTGGAGCGTCTGGGCGTCAGTCAGGCGTCCAGCAGCCAGAGAGCAACGCTGGGTGACAGCAACCAGCCGTCCATCAGCCTGGAGCCGCTCAGCCCCCCCCACCCTGAGGCCACGCCCAGGACCCCTGCTGACATCACCATCGCTGTGACCAGTAAGAACGCAGCAAGACATGAGCAATTTTATAATCACAGATCAACTTTATAATCACAGAGCAACTTTATAATCACAGAGCAACTTTATAATCACAGATCAACTTTATAATCACAGAGCAACTTTATAATCACAGATCAACTTTATAATCACAGAGCAACTTTATAATCACAGAGCAATTTTATAATCACAGATCAACTTTATAATCACAGGGCAACTTTATAATCACAGAGCAACTTTATAATCACAGAGCAACTTTATAATCACAGATCAACTTTATAATCACAGAGCAACTTTACAATCACAGGGCAACTTTATAACCACAGATCAACTTTATAATCACAGGGCAACTTTATAATCACAGATCAACTTTATAATCACAGAGCAACTTTATAATCACAGATCAACTTTATAATCACAGAGCAACTTTACAATCACAGGGCAACTTTATAACCACAGATCAACTTTATAATCACAGCGCAACTTTATAATCACAGATCAACTTTATAATCACAGCGCAACTTTATAATCACAGAGCAACTTTATAATCACAGATCAACTTTATAACCACAGATCAACTTTATAGAGCACCTTGACACTATCAATACTGTCATAGAGCAACTTGACACTGTCAGAAAGCAGCTCTACACTACTGCACTGATCATGACTGTAAACATACATACAGGTTATATTAACTGGGACTGAATTAATAAGGTGTATTGATTAAATTACAGGGAGATTTGATTTGATTAGTTTTAATGTGAAAAGTGGAATCAGGCACGAGGTTGCTCTGCTGTGTGACGTTGCCTTTGGTTCAGTTAGGTCTTTATTTTAATCATATTTAAACAGATTGTGGGTTGTTCTTCACACAGGATGTGATTTTCACATGTCGGACGACCTCAGAGTCTCAGAGAGAGACTCACATATAAAACAGGAGCAGCTGTTGAGAAACACTGAACGCTGCTCACACAGATAACGACCCTGAGCTCAGCCTGTGAGGTCACTGCAGCAGATTCACCTCATTCTGTTAGTAACACTGTGCTGCAGACGTGTTGCTGCAGACGTGTTGCTGCAGACGTGTCGTGCCATGTCTGTGCCTCAGGTATTTCAGCTGTGTGTCAGAAAACTAACTTCACACTGTCGTGAGCAGAAGAGATCTGGTAGATCTATGATAACTGTGAGATCTCAATAAAACTCAGTTTCAGACGACCACAGAATAAGAGGATGATTTGATCAAAGATGATCCTGGTTGTCGTGTTGGGCAGAAATGAATCCAGGTTTTATCGTCCTTTCCTTCACTGTCTGTTGGTTTTGCTGCAGTGTCTCCAATTGTCCACTAGACGGAGCCAATGACATCATAAACATACACCTGATGATGTCATCAGATCAGTCTTACAGATCCTCAGTGTGAGCTGAAACTCTGAAAGTCTGCAGCATAGATTTAATATATTTTAATAGTGATGTTGGTGTTGATCCAGCTGATGATCTGAGGACAGAACAAACACAACTTCCTGTCTGCTGCTGTCTGTTAATAAATTATTGATTATTGATAAATGTGGCGTAGTTTGATTCTGACAGTATTGTGTTATAACCACATATATTTGTACATGTATGTAATATATTTACATGACTCATACGGCGCACGTTGTCGTGTAAATCTTTTTCGTTCTGACATGGATGTTGAATGTTTTTCTGTGTCATCAGGCGGCGGTCACTTCTTCAACAGGAACTCGATGTCTCCTCGCAGCGTCGTCTGTGAGATGGAGCTGCCGGACATTCAGGCCTCGCTCGACCTCTACGACGACAACAAGTCCTGAGGCTCATCGTCATGGTTATGACCTCACTGCCTCCACCTCCACCTGCTGATGGACGGACGACCTAATAAGGAAGCAGGATGAGTTCAGTGTTTCCTGTAGGGTGGGTGGATGGTCAGGGGGTCTGAAAATGGAAAAACCTGGACGAACTTTGAAAAATCATTTAATCCATCAGACTTTCTTCAGCCTGGACTCAGTCTGGATCCTGGTCTCAGTTTAGACCCTGTAACTCGACATGTTTTTATTTTCCCCAGAAGAAGAAAAACTTTTGAGGAAACGGAGACGTTTTTTGTGTCAAATTATTAGAAATTCTTTCTAAAACAAATATTCCTGAGATCTGTACTCCAGACCCAAATTCAACCAAGGAAGTAGAACCTGAACTAGGATCCTCTGATGGAACCAGGGGTAATGTCTTGGTCAAGTTTCTTGAAAAGTTCCTGTAAAGGTTTTGGAGTCCCCAGAGCACTTTTTTGTTCTTGGAAAAGGGTTCCTGGGGTAGTCCTTTGTTTCTAAAAGGTTCCCGAACAGCTAAAAAATATGAATGGGTCCCAGCAAAATGTTGTAAATTTCTTAAATGGTTCTTTTATAGGTTCTGAGTTCTCAAAAAGGTCCCTGTGTTTCTGGAAAAGGTCCAGAGCTCCTTAGAAGGATCCTGGGTTCCTCTAAAAAGTTTGTGAATTCTTTAAGAGGTTTTTTGGTTCTGAAAATGCCCCGGAGTGCCTAAAATGGTTCTTTAAAAAGTTTCAGAGGCCCTTAAAGTTCCCAGGCTCTTGTTAAAAAGAAAGATTATAAAGCATTTCTTGGGTTCCTGGAACAATTTTTGAGTTCCGAAAGATTTCCTGAACAGGTTCCCAGACTCCATAAAATGTTCCCTGAAGCATTTACTGGACTCCAAATGCACTCTTGAAAAAGGTTTTGAGATCCCAAAAAGGTTCATGAGTGCCTGAAGAGTTCCTGGAAAGATTCCGGGTTCCTGTAAATCCTGAGCTCTTAAAAGAGTTCGTAAAACATTTCTGAGGTGTTAAAAATATTCTTGGGTTGTCAAAAAAATCTAGTTCCTACCAAGGTTCCTGAAATGGTTCTCAAGGCTTTAAAAAGGTTCCTGTGCTCCTGGAAAACAGGTGAAAAGATCTTTATTTGAGACGATCCTGCCTGAACCTAAATGGACCTGGACGCACCAGGACTAGAACCAAAACTGACCCAGAGAACATGAACCAAGAAAAGGTTCTCTGATGTTCTGCATTAAGGCAGGACTCTGGATATTTAGGAATCTGTAACTTGACCCTCTGATTGGCTGACTGGAGATGACATCATCAACAGACTCTTGTGGACTCCAGTTAGTCTGACTGAAGACCTGGATCAGAATTCCCCGAGAAACTGACTGAGCTTATTCTTTGTGCTCTTCATCAGACTGGAACCAGCACCAGAGGTAGACCTGAATCCGGATCCTCTGTAGAAACTCTGGAGGAAACCGTCTTGTGAACTTTAACAGTGTTAAATCCCCTGTAGCAAAAAGAGACGTTAGATTTAAAGGAACAGTCCGATATTTCCGAACATACTCGTTCTGTTTCAGCATCATGTGGGGATCCTCAGGGAGGCGTCCCGGGTCCTCTGTTCTTCTTATTAAAGGGACACTTCTACATGTATTAAACCCTCGTGTTCTCCAGACTCAGACGAGACGATGCGTAGCTTAGCTTAGCACAAATAGTGGAAGCAGATGGAAACTGTTAGCTCCACCAAAAGAGAGAAAATTAACCTCCAACATCCTCCAGTCCATCTGAGTTTTATCTTGTTAGCTAATGGGGCTAGTCAGTCAGCAGTTAGTCCTGTAGTCCGCTGGTCGAGTTAACAGTAGAGTCATCTGGAGTCTGCAGGTCTTTGAGCCAATCAGAAGAGAGTCAGAGGTGAGTCACTTCCTGTACTGCCAGAAACTGAAAAGCAGAAAACAAATAAGTTCACTTTGATTGTAGTAACTAATTTTTGCTCAATAATTAAGTTCCGTCCAGATGAAGCTCAAACTGTTGTGTAAAAGTTGGTTTAATACAACAGCTGGTCGGTGCCACAAAACCACCACAGAAGAAGAAGAAGAGGTGATTCACAGAGCTCCAGCCTGAGTCTCTCAGTTCTGGTCTGTATAGCCTCTTGTCCACAACAGGAACTTTTATCAATTACTCGGAATTCTGAAAAACCTCTGCGCGTTTTCCACCGAAATTACCTGGGTAAAAAACTTTCCCTCAACCCCAAATTTACCCTGGAAAAAGTACCCAGTAGGAAGGTAGGACTTTTAAAATTACCCAGAATTCTTGAGGGGCAGGGCTGTTTGCTGAAGAACGCCAATTGGTGGAACACACACTTGCAGTGTTCCGCACTTGCTGGTACGAGCAGCCGCTGAAAACTTTTTTTAATTTCTACAAGCTTCACTTCGTTTCTGTTTTGATGAAGGATGGGTACTGACACCTGGTACTAAGTTAGCCGCAGGGCTAAAATATTAAAGGCCGTAGTATTGATAAGTGATGACAGTATCGGTTCTTTTGTGGCGGCGCTGATCTCCTCCACATACACACACATACACCGACACGACACGGTAACCAGTGAAGTTGAGCGACCGCGGTGGAAACAAAGTGAAGATAACTTGTAAATGACTCGAGTTGACGGCAGCTACACTTGTTACTGTAAGTGACATTAACCCTTAGTGAGTAAGAAGCCAATACTTTATCAATACATGTGTTGAGCAGCACAAACATGTAAACATGTAGACAGCAATATTCAATAGGCTCCGCCCACAGTCTCTCATCCACCGACACTAACGTTACGTCTGACACAAGGACAGCACGCTGTACATTAGTGAATTGTTCCTAATGAGCTCAGATGACAGCTGTCTGCTTGGAGACTAACTTAGTTTGACACTTATCCTAAAATACTTAACACTGAGCTGCCGGCTGAGACAAACAGCCCCAACTTTCTACACCAGCATGTAACCAGCCAATGAACTGATGGAGCCAAATACAGGACACACACCAAATCATCTACGTCATCACGCTAATTTGAATAAATTTTCTGGAACTTTAGGTGACGTGGAAACACAAACCACACAGATTACCAGGAATTATTTTACCCAGGTAAATAAATCCCTGGGAATAAAAGTTCCTGGAAATGTTGGTGGAAAATGGGCTAATCTGGTACTTTCTTCTTGACCTGTGGTCCAGGTGGTTCAGATCTTTAGACATTCTCCTGGCTTTTTTTTTTTTTGGTACAGGCTGCTTTAGTGTCGACATCACGATGACATCATGTGATCAGCTGGAGGTGCAGCTGCCTCTCCCCCACAGGGCTGCAGGCTCCACAGGAGTGTTAACATGTGTTTGTCTTGTTGTGTTATTGGAGCCAGAATAGAAGGAGTCATGGCTCAAAACCAGCCGCCACTGCCCGTCAACAAAAACAAAGACAACTATGGTTAAATGTGATAAGACCAAAGGACTGGATGGAGGCCATCATCAAAAATGCTCACATGTGCAGCGCACACTTCATATCAGGTTTGAATGCAGAGTTAATTATGCTCATTAAACTTTACAAAGTGTGTCACCTTTTAGCATCAAAAGGAAATATGAAGAGATAAAGTCAGTTCATCACTGATAAATAATTATTTTATCAGTGAAACATTCTTTTATCTGTAATTATAAGACTATTCATAATATGTGTCCCTCAGCTCCACAGATGTCACTCAGTCAGCTGTTCGTCAGCGTCGACCCTTTAACGTGAAGTTAATTTACAAACAAAGCCGTTCAGTCTTTAGATGAACGTGTTCAAATCTGCAGCAGGAAGTGACACAGCTGCTCCCTCTCTTCCTATTGGCTCACAGGCCTCAGGTGTGATGTCAGCAGGCGGACCCACTGTGTGATGCTGCTAACGCGTCTCCTCTCGGTGTTTCTGTTTGAAAAGTGGCGGACTGCTCCTTTAAAGTGTATGAATAAATTAAACAGCTTCTGAATTACTCAGCGTGTAATAATCAGCTCCACGACGGGGCTCAGTATATAAACAGCATTATACAATCTATAACCTGATCGATCGATATTATCTCTGAAGTGACCTGAAGACGTCCTGAAGGATTCGTCTGTCCTCGTCTGTCTGTCCTCGTCTCTGTGTCACATGGTACTGATGATGATGGTTGTGGTGGTGATGAAGAGGATGTGTGTGATGCTTTCAGTTCACTGTGTCTCTTACTGCCTCAGCATTAAAGTGTCATTATTGCCTTTAACGTGTGGCCGTCTGTGTCTCTTCACAGGAAAACAGTTTTAATACACACAGGAAGTAACTGAACATGGGACTAAAATACAAACGTAGCTTGTGAGATAAATCAGACGAAGTAAAGTGTAATTTGTTCAGTCTCATTTTATTTTCATTCATTATGCCTGAGTGATCGCTGCAGCCAGAGTGTATATAACACAAACGTATGTCTGATTCTTGTGAATACAATATCTGAACAGTGCAGCCAATCAGGTGTCAGCGGCTCATTAACATTGAGTCATGTAGACATGGTGAAGACGAGCTGCTGAAGTTCAAACGCAGCATCAGAATGATGAAGAAAGGTGATTGAAGTGACTTTGAACGTGGTTAACATGATTGTTGGTGCCAGACGGGCTGCTCTGAGTATTTACTGGGATGTTCAGCACAACCATCTCTAGGGTTTACAGAGGATGGTCCCAAAAAGAGCAAATATCCAGTGAGCCAAAATGCCTTGTTGATGCCAGAGGTCAGAGGAGAATGGCCAGACTGGTTCAAGATGATAGAAAGGCAACAGGAAGTCAAATAAGCACTGGTTCCAACCAAGGTCTGCAGAAGACCATCTCTGAAGCAACAACACCTTGTCCAACCTTGAAGCAGATGGGCTACAGCAGCAGAAGACCACACCAGGTGCCACTGCTGTCAGCTAACAACAGCAAACTGAGGCTACAGTTCAAAACACGACAATAGAAGATTGGAAACACCACATTCAGATGGAAGCATGGATCCATCCTGCCTTGTGTCAAGGCTTCAGGCTGCTGCTGGTGGTGTAATGGTGTGGGGGAGATTTTCTTAGTACCAGCTACAGTCCACACACTATAGTGCATGTAGTGTTTACACATTTCCCAGCAACCATCACTGACCATCTGACAGAAATAAAAAAATTTAATTGAACTGTTTTACAGTGTATTTATAGATTTGTGATTTGTGATTATGATTTTATTTAGATTGATACGGACTGTTAAAAATTAGAAATAAAATAAGTCCATGACACGTGTGTTTGCCTTACTGACAACACACACATTTATGTTAGTATTATTTATTTATTTATTTAATAATTTAACTTTGAACTCTGGTTATTTCAAACGTGGTAACTTGAATCTCTTGCTGGGGCCTGTTCTCTCTGCGGCCCCTTGGCCTCAGGGGCCTCAGGGGCCTCAGGGGCCCCAGAGCAGTGACACTGCCTGCACCTCTGTATCTACCTCCCACAGCCAAACTGTGTCTCCTGTCTGCAGCCTGCGGGCGCAGCACCAGAGGAGAACAGCAGGAGGTGCAGTACCAGAGGAGAACAGCAGGAGGTGCAGCAGGAGGTGCAGCAGGAGGCGCAGTACCAGAGAACAGCAGGAGGCGCAGTACCAGAGGAGAACAGCAGGAGGTGCAGCAGGAGGTGCAGCAGGAGGCGCAGTACCAGAGGAGAACAGCAGGAGGTGCAGCACCAGAGGAGAACAGCAGGAGGCGCAGTACCAGAGGAGAACAGCAGGAGGTGCAGCACCAGAGGAGAACAGCAGGAGGCGCAGTACCAGAGGAGAACAGCAGGAGGTGCAGCACCAGCAGCTGTTTGTGGACGTCTCACCGCCATGTTGTTTATTTACATTAATATAAAAGTGTAACTTGTGAACTTACTGATTGTTTATTTATTCAAATGTTTGTTTTTTCTCGTTAATGTTTCACAGTCTGGTTTATTCTTTGTCTGTGACGTAATGACGCAGCGTGCGCAGAAGGCGTCCCCTGTGACGTCAGACCCGGAAGTGATGTGAAGTCAGCAGACCAAGTGAAAACAACAACATCAGCTCGGTGTTTGTCTGAATTAGACGGAGCCGCCCGGTGCTAACTAACGGGCCTTTCTCCCGGTGCTAACGGGCCTTTCTCCCGGCGGACGGTGAGCAGGCAGCGGGCAGAGATGTGGATCCAGCCGGAGGAGGTGCTGCTGGCCGGGGCGCTGTGGGTGTCTGAGCGGGCCAACCCGTTCTTCATCCTGCAGAGGAGGAGAGGACACGGCCGAGGAGGAGGACTGTCCGGTGAGTCCCTGCTGTGGCTGTGGACACATATATGTCCACAGACATGATGTGTGACTGAGACAGGGGACATTAAACACGTCACAGAGTCTGAAGACACTGAGCTGCAGGCAGCCTGAAGGGTTAAAGTGTTTTATATAAGAACTTTAGTTACTGTAATTAAGCTTAATTCATGATCACACGTTACACATGATTCTGTCACATACATGTGCTGCAGGACGTGTATGTGACATGTATGTGACGTGTATGTGACATGTATGTGACATGTATGTATGTAGATGGACAGTAAAGTACAAGCACCTCTACACAGTCCTGGTCCTGACTAAATACCGTTACTTTGTGACTCTGCTTTATAGACAGTTACTACTGATAATGTGATCATGATTAATCGATCGTTAAGAATTTGATCAAAGATGAGATGTAACGATCAATCGATGCAGAGCTGTCAGAATATCTGCAGCTTGTTGCTGTGAGATTTAAATAAGGAAGAACACATTTGTTCAGTTATCAGTTAACTGACCGTTAATTTCCCCAATAATCAATATGTAGGAAAATGCTTTTATTTCGCAGTTTACTAGTGATAATGATAATGGTGGTTGTGTCTCCTGTCAGAGTTTTATAGTTTCAGACTCTGCTGACTGACAGTGAACGCAGCACACATACTTCACGTTGTTGCTTTATTGGATTTGAAAATGATTCAGAGTCCAGACAGAAACTGAACCTGCACTTTATGTGTTTATATGTTCACAGGTGCTTCAGTGGTGCAGAGTCAGGGACTGGCTGTTACTTATGTTACTTATTATATTATGACAAGTGACATTATATGTTACGCAGTAGGGAGGGACTTGTATTTTTTATTTTGGCTTGGTGAAGGAGCTACAACTTGTTTTTGTTTTTCTTTAAAGATTTTTTTTTTTTACTTTTTGGTTTTTAAAGGCTGCAGGCTGGACTCAAACCCACGGCCACTGAGCAGGGACGTTTCCTTTGTACATGGGACACCTGCTCTGCCCACTGAGCTACTGGCGTGCCCCCCACAAAGTTAAATAGTTATACTTTGTATTTAATTTCCCACAGTTTTTTTTATGAAAACATGCCTGACACAATTCATCAGCCAGAAACTGTAAAAACAGAAATTTTCAAATTTCTGACGGTCCTTGGACACATTATGTGAGACAAACGCTTCTGCCAGAAACAAACCAAAAACAAATCTCAGCTTAAAATAATGATATTCCATCAAAACCACTTTAGTTTACCTCTCACAACACATTTGCATGAACTACTGTGTGTGTGAAAAACTGAAGCTTTGTGGCGCCCAGTAGATCAGCTGGTGCAAAGGCTGTGACCCTGCCACAGCATCCGCGGCCTCTGTTTCAGCCCCGCCCCTTTGCTGCATGTTGCCCCCCCTTCACGCCTAAACTGGTATGAAAATCCTCTGATAAATAAAGAACAGTCCCTTAATTATTCTCTTCTGCGTGACGTCACTGTGAGCTCAGAGTCTGTGGTTTCTACACTCCACATTACTGCGTCCTCACAGCATATAGTAACAGGTCACAGGTCATAGTAACAGGTCACAGGTCATAGTAACAGGTCACAGGTCATAGTAACAGGTCACAGGTGTCTCAGAGATGACTTGATGCCTCCACTCCACCAGCGGCTCTGACAGTGGAGTTGAATCATGATTCATCATGACTCAAACTTCCCTGTGCAGGAAACCACAAACTGTGTGTTACTGATGAGGAAGTGACATCATCAGCAGTCAGCTGACATTATTCACGATGGCTTCTGCACGGCCTCTTCATGCAGCTGATGTTCCTGAAGGACTGAAGGAAGGATTTTCTCTACTGAACAAATCCGCAGACTTACATTTGTGTCTTCAACCATTAACACTACATGCCACATTCACAGAGTCGACTCCACCATACAATGTGCCACACTGATGGAACGACCATCAGGAGCAATTTAGGGTTCAGCATTTTGCGGACTGGAGTCTCAAACCACTGATCTTCTGAACCGTGGACGAGCCACTCTAGCTCCTGAGCCAAACTCCACAGTGATGGGCTCTGGTGGGGGAGGGTTAATGTCCATTTCGCATCATCCTTCAGTGTGTAATGTGTGATCCAGTTGCTTTGGAGCTTCTGCTAGCTCTGGGTTTGCTCCAATAGCGTTGCTATGATGGGACCCCTCCATCAGATGAACTCGTGCAAGGCGTTCATGCAGGAGTCAGTTTCCACATTCCCACATTAATTTATTTGTGACGGTCCAGCATGATTAAAACATCTACAGTTTAGAATCTCTTTTTTTCGGAGACAGGCCGTTCATTAGGAGCACTGTTGGAATATAAATACTGATCATTGCACTACAGTCTTGGAGCACAGAGCGACTCTGGGTGCAGACGCGCAGCAGAACTCCAGGCACAGTCAAAGTAAAACTTAAGTGTTCATTGTGCTGGGTCTGAGAGTTGGCTTTCACTTGTAAGCAGCTGTTTCTGTCATCTATCAATCAGACCTGATCAGGTCAACCAATCAGTTATCCAGCCCACGACTCAAAATTCCACAAACTGCTGCTGAGGACAAAAATGAACTCCTGAGGAGGTCAGTCAGCTCTGTGTTCATGGACCTGCAGAAAACTCTGATTCAGAGTGCGAACACAGATGATACACAAGGACACACAGGTAAGAACCAAACAGAAGGTTTCTGAAATGCCGTCAGCTACTGCTGCATTAAGACTAGAATTCTGTGGGGAACACTGTGTCCAGATAACTTGCGACTTCTTGGTGGACAACACAACTCATGAGGCAAGTGGAAACCACTCTGTAGTGTTTCACCTGAGACCTGCCACTCTTTACCTCGACTGGACTGAAGTAATCCACTCACCTGAGCAAATGCAGTTCATCAGGAGATGTGTGGTCCCATGGTAAACCAGCCATTTTCTGTTCTACAGCTCGGGCTTGTTAGTGCCAACAGAAGAGACAGCTTTTGATTACCTTACTGGTCATAGAGTTGGTACGTGACATCCAAAACTTCTGACAGACTCTGGAGAGCATTTCTTGCAGGATCAATGCAGAAGTATGAGATTGTTTGGGTAGGATGATCAGAATTTTAGTTCCCATCAGCACGGCCGTCTTATTCAGTCAATCTCATGAATGAAGCTGTTGGTCTACTGGGCTTTCCTTGTTTCAACAGGTCTATCCGCTGCTTGAAGAGTTGTTACTGAGTGGTTCTCTCCACTTCATGCAAGTCACTGTCAAACCTGAAGTTGGTTTCTGCTCTATTTCTTGGTTGTTTGGTGACTTGGCTGAAGTCTGTTTTGGGTTGGGGGTCAGACTTAAAGAGCAGAGTGTTGCTCTGAAAGTTCCCTGAACTACCCTGAGTCTGGTTCATAATGTGTAGTTCTCAATGAACAGGCTAGTCGGGCTGTCTTCTGCCGAACTCAGACTGCTCAGGCTGACTTCCTTCTTTGCATTAGAATCGTCAGAAGCGATGGACTCAAGATGTTCAGGAAACTATTGTCATTCAGTCTCTGGTTCAGCCAGAAGTTCTGGTCCTTGAAACCATCATGCTGACCTGAAGAAGCCATCGGCATACGACCCTTGTGACTCCATATTGGCTGGATTTTCTTTTAAGCCGATGAACCTCCATTGGTAGTCCTGCAGTAACTCATGGATCAAAGTAGTCCTGTCAGCTATGTTGATGTTTAATCTTTTTTTCTTGTTTCTAATATATTTAGACACAGACTTGCTGTCTGTCCAAAAAGCTGAAAGTTCCAGTTTAGCTTCAAGTTCCTCAACTACATCTATTTTGGCTGCAAGAGTCATTGCGGCATCCTCTAACCTTGAAATGGTCGTCTGTTTCAGTTGTGTTACCCTGAACTTCTTGGAGGATCTGCTTGGCCTTCTGAATGAATGGAGTCTGGAATCATGAGGGGTCATTGACAGAGCTGACAACAGATTGATTATCTCGCCTTTTGAAGGGTTTGTCACTGAGAGCAGCTCTGACAGTGAATGTGTTTTGGTCTCATTGGACTCTGAGCACTGTTTCCAGAGGAAGCCTCTCTTGGTCCAGGCCCGATTCTTTGACCTGTTTTGCCTTTTGTTCATCAGGAGTAGAAGCAGGTACAGTTCATCTGCTGCTGATCCATTTAGTTAGCTTGAGAAGTCTCAGAGGTTTTCACAGAGGGCAATGGCTTGTCCTTCTGTAGCAGCTGACTTGAGGTTTGGGATGTAAAATGAGAGCCAGTGTCTGATCCATCAGAACTGTATGCCTTCAAGCTTATCAGTTCATTTTATCTGTGTCGGTTTTTTTTTTTTCTGACAGCTGCACATTGCAAAACAGTAACGTGAAAGTCATGGCACTAGAAATGTTATAAAGCATGGCCTCATTTTATGAAGAAAGAAACAACTGTGCTGCCTGTCAAGTCTGTATAATTATGATTTAAAGTACGAGTAAGAGTGGAAGAGTCACCCATTGGTTTGGACTCCTGTTTAAAGCCTCCTGGTTTACCTCTTTACCTGTCTCTGTGTGTGCAGGTCTCCTGGTTGGGACTCTGGATGTGGTTCTGGACTCCAGTGCCAGAGTGGCTCCCTACAGGATCCTGCTGCAGACCGCCGACTCTCAGATCTACTGGAACATCGCCTGTGGTGCGTCAGCTGGATTAGTAGCTCTGAGATTGGCTGAGTTTTTTTGTTGTTGTTTGTTGACCCTCAGCTGTGTCTTGCAGGCTCGTCCAGGAAGGAGATCACAGAGCACTGGGATTGGCTGGAGTCCAACCTGCTGCAGACCATCTCCATCTTTGACAACGATGAAGACGTCACCACCTTTGTCAAAGGAAAGATCTGTGTATGTCCCTCTTCCTGTTTTACCTTCTCAGGTCTTTTCTCTTCTCTTGTGTGTGATCCTGTTAGTGAAGAATGTCACTTCCTGCAGGGCATCATCGCAGAGGAGAACCGGCTGAAGCAGGGGGAGGAGCAGGAGGAGGATTGTGGGAAGTTTCGGGAGGCGGAACTGAAGATGAGGAAGCTATTTGGGATGCCTGACGAGGAGAAGCTGGTGAATTATTACTCCTGCAGCTACTGGAAGGGTCGAGTGCCGCGACAGGGCTGGCTCTACCTGTCCGTCAACCACCTGTGCTTCTACTCCTTTCTGCTGGGCAAAGAGGGTACGACCGGCCAATCAGAGGACAGAGTTTAATAATATGATTTATACAGTCTGTGCAAGAGAAAACAGGTGACACTTTATGTTCTGTTTTCAAATGGAAAGCCTGTCATCTCTTATGAAGAGTAATATAATGTCCTGTTTTAGTTTGAATGCACTTACCAAGGTGTTCTTCTGTTGCTACAAGTCCACTAATTTTAGTATTAAGTTACTGTTTAGTAATGCTTTAGTACAAAGCCATTTGTCATAATCTCACTGTGCCATTTTTTCATATTTCAATATTATATTCATATATTTTCACGACCCCCTCAGTGACCCTGGTGGTGCAGTGGACGGAGGTGACCCAGCTGGAGAAGAACGCCACCCTGGTGTTTCCAGAGAGTGTTCGTGTCAGCACGCGTCACACTGAACATTTCTTTTCCATGTTTCTTAACATCAACGACACCTTCAAGCTGATGGAGCAGCTCGCCAACATCGCCATGCGGCAGCTCCTCGACAACGAGGCGTTTGCTGTCGACCGCTCGCTGCCCAAACCCTGCAAGACACTCAAGAACGTCTCTGCACTCAAGAGGTCTCACTCTGTTCAGTAACTGTACACGTGATATCACCCTTACAGTGTTTTATCTAATTAGACTGACGTGGAAATAACTGACTGTTGCTGATTGTGACGCCAAATATCCAGAACAATACCAAGTGGGCGTACAGTACGTGTGTGCAACACAGAGTGCAGTTTGTAATATTATAACAGACGAATCGTTACATTTTGTATGTCAACAGTGATGGTGTTTATGTTGCAGCCTCCATTTTGAGCAGCTGAACCATCGTACTAACACTAACTGAACTATCAACCTGTCCGTGTTGTGGCTGCAGGGATTTGGACGCACGGGCGAAGAACGAGCGGTACCGGACGATGTTTCGACTGACGCAGGACGAGCGTCTGGACGGACACACAGACTGCACGCTGTGGACGCCATTTGCTAAGATGCACGTGGTCGGACAGCTGTTCATCTCCAACAACTACATCTGTTTTAACAGCAGAGAAGAAGACTTGTGTCAGCTCATCATCCCACTCAGAGAGGTGAAGAAGAAATGTAAACCATGATTGTATTTGTTATCATGCTCTTTGCACAGTGATTTTTACCCATCATCCTCTGCTCCTCAGGTGTCCATTGTAGAAAAGGCGGACAGCAGCAGCGTCCTGCCTTGTCCCGTCTCCATCAGCACCAAGAACAAGATGAACTTCCTGTTCGCCAACCTCAAAGACAGAGACTTCCTGGTCCAACGCATCTCCGACTTTCTGCAGCGAACTCCCGACAGCTCATGGGGTGACATCAGCCCGCTGTCTCTGATTGGTCACTCGGTACGTGTAACACTTGTCAGCCAATCAGCAGATCATGTTTCACAGTGACAAGTCCAGTTCAGCTGCCGAGTGTCAGCTGCTTTCAGACGTTAGTAGACAGGAAGAAAAATCCTCAAATTGATGTAGTTTCAGTTTTATTGTGATGATGTGTTTTTTGTGTTCTCAGGCGTCCTCCAGCGCCCCCGCGTCCTTGTCTGCAGGGTCTGAGTCCGTCCACAGGGGGCGTCATTACCACTCTGGTCTGCCCACAGCTAGCCAGGGTCTGCTGCAGCTCTACCACCGAGACACTCCGGAGGACCTGGGACCCAAAGCTGTGAGTTCAAGTCCCATCACGTCTAGGTACTGAGTTGGACTGGTACTGTTAGATACTGAGGACTGACATGCTGTCAGATATCAGGGAGTATCACGGGGCACTGAGACAGTCTGGAAGACCTGAGTCCCAATGCAATGAGTCCTGACATGACACAGCTGAGTTTGACAAAGACTAACACTGATGGATAATGAGGACTAGATATCGAGGAGGACCAGCAGACACTGATGAGTTAGTTAAGACCATCGATTCAGACTGATCTGCTCAGGTGTAAGAGAAAGCTACAGTTCAGTGTTCCTGTGTCAGACTGCAATTAAATCCTCCCTCACCTCCTTCCTCCTCCTGTCCTTGTCTCCTCTCTGACCTACGACCCCTGTAGATGAAGGAGAAGATGAAGGAGGAGGCGTGGAACATCCATTTCTCAGAGTTCGGCCGAGGTGTCTGCATGTACCGAACCTCCAGAACCAGGAGCTCGTCCTCAACGGGATCCCAGAGCGCCTGAGAGGAGAGCTGTGGTTACTGTTTTCTGGTCAGTGTTAGTTCATTCACTCATCCATTCATTTATTCACTCATCCATTCATTCATAGGAGAGGGCTTTAGCATTCATTCATACCACAGATAAACTGAGTTGTTATGTGTTCACCTGCCCACCTCTCTGTCCAGGAGCTCAGAACGAGATGGCGACCCACCCTGGTTACTATGCTGACCTGGTGGAGCAGGCCATGGGGCTGTGTTCATTGGCGACAGAGGAGATTGAGCGTGACCTTCACCGTTCGATGCCCGAGCACCGAGCCTTCCAAAATGAGATGGGCATCGCTGCACTGCGCCGCGTTCTCACTGCCTACGCCCACCGAAACCCCGGGATCGGATACTGTCAGGTACAAAATATAATATTTAAGATCAAACACTGAATATAGAATATAAGCCAGCATCACTTATTCCAAATAGAAACTGACTCATCCTCTCTCCTTGTTCCTCCTCCAGGCCATGAACATCGTCACCTCAGTCCTGCTGCTCTACTGTCCAGAGGAGGAAGCCTTCTGGCTGTTGGTGGCGCTGTGTGAGCGGATGCTGCCCGACTACTACAACACCAGAGTCGTAGGTCAGTAACAACTCCAGAGTCGTAGGTCCAGAGTCGTAGGTCGGTAACAACTCCAGAGTCGCAGGCCAGTAACAACTCCAGAGTCGTAGGTCAGTAACAACTCCAGAGTCGTAGGTCCAGAGTCGTAGGTCGGTAACAACTCCAGAGTCGCAGGCCAGTAACAACTCCAGAGTCGCAGGTCGGTAACAACTCCAGAGTCGTAGGTCCAGAGTCGCAGGTCGGTAACAACTCCAGAGTCGTAGGTCCAGAGTCCCAGGTCGGTAACAACTCCAGAGTCGTAGGTCCAGAGTCGCAGGTCAGTAACAACTCCAGAGTCGTAGGTCCAGAGTCGCAGGTCGGTAACAACTCCAGAGTCGTAGGTCGGTAACAACTCCAGAGTCGTAGGTCAGTAACAACTCCAGAGTCGTAGGTCCAGAGTCGCAGGTCGGTAACAACTCCAGAGTCGCAGGCCAGTAACAACTCCAGAGTCGTAGGTCAGTAACAACTCCAGAGTCGTAGGCCGGTAACAACTCCAGAGTCGCAGGCCAGTAAGCCACAGGGGGCGCTGTGTCCTGGTCTGACGTGGTCTCTGTCCCTGTAGGTGCTCTGGTGGATCAGGGGGTGTTTGAGGAGCTGACCCGAGCCTTCCTCCCGCTGCTGTACGAACACATGCAGGAACTGGGCGTCATCTCCACCATCAGCCTGTCCTGGTTCCTCACACTCTTCCTGTCTGTGATGCCCTTCGACAGCGCCGTCCTGTTGGTCGACTGCTTCTTCTACGAGGGCATAAAAGTCATCTTCCAGGTCAGAGACATGACACTTGAGTGTGTTCTAACTTTTGTTTGATTTGTCGACTACTCCTGTGAGGACATCAGGGTCTTCCTGTCACTATGCACTGCTGTGTAACTGTCCTGTCTGACTGCAGGTGGCGCTGGCTGTGCTTCATGACAACATGAACGCTCTGCTGTCCTGCAGTGACGAGGGAGAAGCCATGACCATCCTGGGCAGGTACGAGTCAGACTGGGATAAGAATAAGTAGAATCTAACTATAAAACAAGGAATCGGTGTGTGTGTCTTTTACATGTCGGGAAGTGTTTCCCCCAACCTCCTTCACACCGGGGGTTGTTCCTGAGGACAGGCGGTGTCGGATTGGTACATTTTGCACATGAAACATGTTCAGTGTTAAAGAACTTTGAATAAACACGTCAATCAATCAATCAATCAATTTTATTTATAAAGCCCAATATCACAAATCACAATTTGCCTCACAGGGCTTTACAGCATACGACATCCCTCTGTCCTTTGGACCCTCACAGCTGATCAGGAAAAACTCCCCAAAAAACCCTTTACTGGGGAAAAAAAACAGAGACAGAAACAGAGCTCAGCTTTGGCTGCACCGAGTTCAACATATGGAACGCAGCAACATGTACCATTTCATGTGACAAAGAAACAACCAATCACAGCCGCAGATATCCTTCTTTCTTCCATAAATATGAGTCTGATGGGCGGCACAGTGGAGCAGTAGTTAGCAATGTCACTCTCCCCGTGTCAGTGTGGGTTTCCTCCAGGTGCTCCGCCTCTCACCCAGTGTCAGCTGGCATAGGCTCCACCCCCTGCAGAGTTTGATCATTTTAGAGTTGAGTTCTATCTCTGTCACATGGACAAAATTTTAGGCATAATACTTGTGGATGGATTACTGAACAAGCCTACTGGACACAGGCCCCGGGGCCTAAAGGCTCATATTTTTCGTACGTAAACATGATAATAAATCTGCAGCAACAGGTCCAGGTCCAAGCTCAGTGTTTGAGTGTGGAGTTGTTTGTATGAGCGGTTCTCCAGGTACCACAGGTATCAGCCCGCTCCCATCAGGCGTGTTTTCAACAGGCACTGCACGAGTATACTCGAGTCTGAGTACATATGAAGTGTGTTTGTGTGTGTTTGTGTGTGTTTGTGCAGGTACCTGGATAATGTTGTGAATAAACAGACTGTGGCTCCGCCCATCCCTCACCTGCACGCCTTGCTGACCAGTGGAGATGATCCTCCACCTGAGATCGACATCTTCGACCTCATCAAGGCGTCCTATGAGGTCAGATTGACTCAGTGACAAGTCATGATGTCATCACGCTGATCACTCACCCTGTCCGTCATTACTGTGTGTGCTGCTCCCCCTGCAGGTCACATCACAACACTGAGACGTTTATTTACACCAGGGGCTCTGTCTAACTCCTGGAGCAGCAATGTCTCAGTCTAACTCCTATCGATGCAGCCTCTCCATCTAATTCTTGCAGCAGAGTCTCTGTCTAATTCCTGGATGTTATTTTTGAGTTAATCCCAGTTTCTTCTTCTCTGAGCAGAAGTTCGGCAGCCTGCGCTCTGATGTCATCGAGCAGATGAGGTTCAAGCAGAGGTTAAAGGTCATTCAGTCGCTGGAAGACACGGCTAAGAGGAGCGTGGTGGGTAGTGTTAGCGTGCTGCGTGCTAAATGTTAACATGCTGATGTAGACAGTGTTTGCAGGTGTGTTTGTTTCTGTACGCAGGTGAGAGCCATGATGACGGAGTCGGCCTTCAGTATCGAGGAGCTGGAAGAGCTGTACTGTCTCTTTAAGGTCAGAACAAAGTCTGGTTTTAAAGTGTTCAACAGTTCAGTAAAACATGATGTTTCAGTGTTCACAGGGAACTTTGTTTACATCTCTTAGATCACAGCCTCAGCCTTCACACCTGTCGCCTGGACTTTTAAATATAAGTGTCTTATTTCAGCCCTCAGTTCTGTCTGCAGGTTCCTCTCGTAGCTGCCTCAGTCACAGTGTCAGGACACCCTGTATGTAGCCTGTAAGTCTGTTGTCTCAGAGTTTAACTCCTCCCCCTCTCCGTCTGCGTCTCTGACCTCCTTCAGTCCAAACACATGACGAGCTGTTACTGGGGCTCCAGCAGCACTGCGGCTGAGCGTCATGACCCCAGCCTGCCGTACCTGGAGCAGTACCGCATCGACCCGGTTCAGTTCACCCAGCTGTTCACCGCACTCGCTCCCTGGATCTGTGGAGGCCACACCCCACGCTGTCAGCCCGCCTCTTCAGACTCCTGGACCAGAACCACGACGGACTGGTCAACTTCAAAGAGTTCATCACCGGACTGAGTGAGTCCAGAACCAGGAGGTTTAACGCCGACCTCTGGGTCCTGCTGGTTTCGGTCTCCTCAGAGGAGTTTGTGTCTGTAGATGTTTAGATCTGTAGATTCTGTAGTTTCAGAGTTTGTTTGTGTTTCTGCAGGTGGGATGTATCACGGGGACATGACGGAGAAACTCAAACTGCTGTACAAGCTCCACCTCCCTCCAGGTAACAGTCACACAGCTCTCTGCACACCTGTCAGAAACAACTGTTCATTTATATGAATTATTATATTCAGGGGTTTAAACCCTGAAGGAGCAGAACCCGGTGAGTTTGTGCTGGTTTATTTTTATTCCTCGTCCTGCGCTGTGGCTCAACTTCCTAAGCTGGAAGAGTTAGAAACATAAAACGTGACCCAATAACTAATAAACATGAACCCTGTCAGGCCGGGCTCTGAACTCTGAACCAACCGAATGCCGTCAGCACTGCCAGGTACTGATCCACATTAAATCCATCGGTGCCAAACTCCAGCACTTGAGAGCACACCTGGGTGAGAACGGCAGGTGAAGACGAGAGGTGGAAGTGCCTGAAGCCTGGAAGGTGTGACGGCGCTCTGAGGCCGCTCCGTCAGGTTCCCAGAGTCATTGTTGTAAGAGGGCCCCCACACATCAGTGGCCCCGGAGCCCTGCTTGCTTTTACGCCTCTGAATCACACCAACTTTTTTTCAGTAAAGATGCACAGAGCGTCAACAAACAAACCAACAGGACAAAAAGACGACCCCACACACCCAGGGACGAACAGAGAAGGCCAGACCAGCCAAAGAAAATCCAACAGACAAGAACACCAAAGGAAATAAATATATAAATACATAAATAGAGAAGTTAAAGAAGAAATAAATAAAAATATGAAATTAAAGATAAAAATGAAAAAGAATTTTAAAAAAATATGCAGAAAAAATGACGACAAATGAATTGAAAATAAAAAGAGTTTAGACTTTCTGATAAATGCTGTTTCTCTGATTGTCGTTAAATTGTCACGTTTTAATGAGGACGTCGACCTGGACGCACAAAAGATTAACCTCTGAGCTGCAGACACAACTTCCACTCATCTTCCCTCTGTGCAGCCTTTGTTTATTTGTCTGTGTGTGTGTTTGTTTATTTGTTTATGCAGCTCTGTGTCCTGAGGAGGCGGAGTCAGCTCTGGAGGCAACACAGTTCTTCACTGAGGACGTCCCACCACCAGGTAGACGCACAGATAAGGGCTGTGAGCAGCATGTGTACGACTCATACTACAGCTGGACACTGTTCCTGTCTCCACACTGATGATTTATGTGTTGAGACACTTCAGGACATCAGCACAGGTTCACACAGAGACATTCAGAGGACCTGATAACACAGACATGCTGTAACTGATGAACTCAGCAGAACAAACTGACTCCACAGATAATTAACTCAACACACACTTTATATCACATCATCTTAAATCAGTGAAGAAATCTCATCAACCTGTTTGATTGATACAAAAAATCTTCTTATTAACAAATCTGAATGTTTCCGCTGTCACTCACACTGCCTCGTCTCTCTTCCTCTTCTTCTTTGTCTTCTTCTCCTTATTCTTCCTCCTCTCCCTCGTCGTCGTCGTCGTCGTGTCCTCGCTCCTCCCAGAATCTTCCTTCCCTTCTGATCTGGACATTTTGGGGCAGCAGGAAGTGACATCAGGTTTGTGTCTGTTGCTCTGCTGTCGTACATGTTGCTCCTCTGGCCCCGCCCACAGCCAGTGATGTCTCAGCAGGTGTTCCTCACCTGGACTCATCAGTCTGTTTGTGGTCACCGTGGCAACACACACTGTAACACAAAGCCAAACAGTAACAGGAGCTGAAGGAGTCCTCACAGGCTGGACGGCCCAGCAGAGGAGAGGGAGATGGTTACTGGCTACTTTGCTTGAAGGTGAACTCCAGTGATTCTCCTCAGCGTGTCTCCAGTTGTCTTCAGGTGTCTCCAGTTGTCTCCAGTTGTCTTCAGGTGTCTTCAGGTGTCTTCAGGTGTCTCCAGGTGTCTTCAGGTGTCTCCAGGTGTCTCCAGGGGATGACAAGTTTGAAAAGTAGAATAATCTGGAGGTGTAGAGTGAGACAGAAGTGAGACCTCTGCTGCTGGAAACATGAGCTACAAACAGAGTAACACACCCAGCTGTCAGAGGCAGAGGAGCATTGTGGGTAACGTTGGCAGTCCTTTAACCTGTTGCCACGGCGACCTGAACACTGACGAGCAGTAAAACATGAATGGATGGTGATTTCTGTACAGTCTGTCCTGCTCACATGGACATGTCTCAGAATCCGATCGGACGACCTGACTGATGTTTGGTCGTCTTTAGTCTCCATGTGTAACCTGTGACATCACTGATGGGGGCGTGGTCAGATGATCAGAGCAGGAACAATCTTTCACTTCAACTAACAAACAGTTTCTTACTTTTCATTCGAAGGCCTTCACACACTGGGAGGGTTCCTGCGATTCATTATCCTGTCAATATGTTTTCTTTAACTGTTATTTTGGTCTCGAGCACTTTCACACAAATATCTCGCTGCCAGAAGAAGGCGTTCATCATGTCACAACATCACCACAGTCTGCGTTTGCATCGCTGCTGGTTTAAATGGTTTAAATGGTTTTGATGCAAAATATTCACTGGTGAGTATTTGGCATTTTCGTGCCGTTGTTCGATTCCCTCTCACTGTTCAAAGGCCTTAAATCTCTCAATTAATTTTTTTACAACCTCATCGTCATGGTTACTTCTTCAGTCCTTTTTGTGATAATGATGATGATGATGATTTCCTGTCTGTGTGCAGGTGAGGAGGGGAAGGATGGAGGCGGAGACAGCGAGGAGAAGAAAGGTAAACGCTCCACTGGAGTTCAGTTACAAACTTTAAAGGCTGTTTTCACAAAAATGTGTTTTTCTATATCTTCTTCTAAGTTCAATACAAAAAGTCAGAGTCTTGTGTAACCTGTGACCTCTGACCTGTGACCTTTGACCTCTGACCTGTGACCTTTGACCTCTGACCTGTGTTTAGCCTCAGAGGAGAAGGTGAAGGACTACAGGTACTATCTGAGGATGTGGGCCAAAGAGAAGGAACCTAAGAGAGAGACCATCAAAGACCTGCCCAGGATGAACCAGGTCTGTCTGTCTGTGTTGACCTGTCTGTGTGTCCATCTGTCTGTCTTTGTTGACAGACAGATGTGTGTGTTGACCTGTCTGTGTGTCCATCTGTCTGTCTTTGTTGACCTGTCTGTATGTGTTAACCTGTCTGTGTGTCCATCTGTCTGTCTGTGTTGACCTGTCTGTGTGTGTTGACCTGTCTGTGTGTCCATCTGTCTGTCTGCAGGAGCAGTTCATCGACCTGTGTAAGACTCTGTACAACATGTTCAGCGAGGAGCCTCTGGAGCAGGAGCTCTATCATTCCATCGCCACCGTTGCCAGCCTGCTGCTGCGCATCGGAGAGGTCGGCAAGAAGTTCAACAACGGCAGCAAAAAGACTGACAGTGCTGCCGCTCAGGCTCCGCCCACCCCACAGACCACTCCCACTGAACCTCAGAGTGAGGAGGGGGCCGGCGAGGGGGCGTCAGGAGAGTCTCAGGTGTGCCGCGCTCTGGCCGACGCTCAGCTGGAGCCGGATGAGGAAACCAAAGACGACACGTCGGTGTCGTCGTACTCGGTGAGCTCCGGCTCGCTGCAGTGCGAGGACATCGCTGACGACACTGTGCTGATCGGCAGCGGCGAGCAGAGGCGGGGCAGCGTGCTGGATGTGGATTGGTCGATCACCTTTGAGCAGGTACTGGCGTCGCTGCTGACGGAGCCGCCACTCGTTGACTACTTCGAAAGGAAGAGGGACATCCAGAGCAAGATGGCCGTCTGTAAGGCCCAGCGGTTGGTGGAGCGCCAGACGAGCTCCACCTCAGACCATGAACTCACTCAGCATTCTGTCTGACTCACCTCCACCTGTGCACCTGTCCGTCTGTACACCTGTCCGTCTGTACACCTGTCCACCTGACAGAGACACGGAGAGGAAATGTGTCATCATCCTGATTATGTGATGTCACAGACTAACCTGTGATGTCAGAAAACATGTATTCACAGGAAGTCATGTGACTGAACCTTTATTAAAACTCAACACTTCCTGCAGGTGTTTCACAGTTAAAGTCCTTCAGGGAGGAGATAATGGCAGGCTCTTAATGTGAAGGGATGGAGGAAGTGTTGAGATGTTTTAAAAGGAAACAGGAAGCAGATCATTGTAAACAAACAGGTCCTGACAGCTGTGTATCAGCTGCAACAACGTCACAGCAGCCAGTATTGTTTTCACCGTGTGAGTCTGTGTTGTAATGGCAACGTGTTCCTGATGGAACCTGTTGTCATGGAAACAACACAAAGGAAGTTTGGAGCACTATGTCAGCTGTCTGTCTGTCTGTCTGTCTGTCTGTCTGTCTGTGGGACAGGGTTTGTCAGTGCGACAGGGTCACAGCTGAGCAAGACACAGTCCCAAAACTTTACAGGTGATTGTTTGAGATCAAAACGAAGGCCAAGGTCAAAGATGGCTGTGGTCTGAGCGAAGGGGATAGGAAGTAGGGGATAGGAAGTAGGGAAGGAGCCACTGCCCCTCCACTTCACCCCATGGATGTATAAAGACACCTGGATACAGCGCTGGAGGCGGGGCCATGTTTATCCCTATGAAAGTAGCTCTGTGGCGCATGAAGCCAGATCTTCTTCATCACTGGGCCACAGAGCAGTGATGCTCAACCTTCGGCCTGTGGGTCAAATTTGGCCTCCGGTCCCAGGTGACACATGAGCCCTGTTTCCACCGAGCAGTTCAGTTCATAGTTTGTGTCTCCAGTGAAAGTTGTGGATGGTCCCAACAGCAGCGTCCTTAGCGTCCCCATGTTTGGTCCCCCCTCTGTTGGGGCACCTAGCACACAGATCTGGTACTAAAAGGTGGAGCTAGAAACCCTGCAGTCTGATTGGTCAGTAGAGGACGGTCACTCTGGTTTTATGTAACCTCTGTTCATACATCAGTAAACTACAACTATAAAATGAAAGAGAAAAAATAACTTCATTCACTGGGCCGACTGCCGGCAACTTTTAAGGTGGAACGTTAACTTGTAATGTTACTCAATGCATGAGTTGATGACGTGAATCCATCAGCACACCTTAAATTTCACTGTGACAACTTTGACCATCACTTTAGTTTTTTATGACACACACTTTAGTAATGACTTTAAAAATATAGATTAATTTGGAGCGGATTATGTGAAGGTCATATATTCTAATCCTCACTTCCTGTGGGCTACAGCACACTAAATCCCCTGAGCTTGCCTGAGAAGGACTAAATGCACAAAGCAGCTATTTTTAAATATCCCATGGAGAGAGACTCTCACTGCAGCCTGTTCTATTTTGTTCTGAAAATGTGGGCGTGCAGCCTCGTTCTGTGGACGATAAACCAGGTGCAGACTTCCATCTGTGTCACCGCTGATGAGGAAATACAGCGAGTGCTGGACGCAGCAGTGAGTGACAACAACCCCGCCCACATTTAAGAGACTGTCTGAACACACCGAGGGTCTAGGTACCATGTCTGAAGGCTCACTGCTGGTTCCAAAGGTGCTGGACTGAAAGGGTTGGTGGAGACGGACTTTAGAGTCACCAGTTAACCTGCATGTCTTTGGACTGTGGGAGGAACCCGGAGCACCTGGAGGAAACCCACGCTGACACAGGGAGAACATATAAACTCCACACAGAAGGGCTCCTCCACCCCAGGGTTCAAACCAGGAACCCTCTTACTGTGAGGCGGCACCACTGCACCACCGTGCCGCCCACTGTTATCAGACAGAATGATTAAATCCTGATCGGGAATCAAGTCGTTCTGTTGGCGCTGTGATGCTCAAAAAAATGTATCCACTGATGTACAGATGTCAGTCTATGGGGAAAAGTGTTTTTGATCCACATGGCATCATGTGACATCATGTGACAGACCCTGAAGTTAGATTTCTGCTGTTTGGCCACTACATCATATTGGCTTCAAAGTTCAGTGCTGTTCGTGGCGTCTCACTTTACGACCCGGCCCTCATTTAGTAAAGTGGCTGTTGTTGTTGCTGCAGTGATGTGATCACATGATGGTGTCGGCTCAGGGTCTCAGGTGTCTGTGCAGGTGAGATGTGCTGAATATAATCAGACATGAAGACTAACAGACACTAACAGACGAGCAGGTGAAGCAGGTGAAGCAGGTGAAGCAGGTGAACAGTCGGCGGGCAGAACTACAGAAGCCCCTAAGTCCCAAAACATGTTGTTTTTTTAACCAAGAGAATCCTCTCCATGTCATCAGATCATCTCTGTAGATAATTGAGTCCTAAAACTTTCTTAAAATAAGTGAATACGTGTTTCGCTGACTGAAGACGTTTAAACATGTTTACAAATGATTATATTTTAAGGATCAAACTCAGCCTGCGAGCAGGTGAAGCCACCGAGGCTCCAAGAATAAAGTTTAGTTAGATGTAATAAAAACATTGAGATAAGTTGATTCATGTTTGAAACAAGTTGAAATAAACTGTTTCGTTGATTTTCAGAAAATTAAACTTGAAGAACTCGTTACATGAAAACGTAATAGTTTAATGTTAAATTGTTTTAATTTCCTTCTGTACAGGTCAGATATATATATATTAACTGTATATTAATAAAGTCATATTACCTGATAAACTCACGTACCTGTGTCACTCAGGTGAGGTCACACCTGCAGTCTTTTATTTTGACGTCACTGAAGCCTTGTTTGTTTGTGCTGCCTATTTCTGATGACATCACTCCTGTTTACTTCCTGTAGAGACGATGATGTCAGAGAACTTTCAGTGTTTTTACTCAGTTTCTTCTCTCTGTTGTCTGAACTGTATTTATTCACCTGTCTGCTTTTAAAATCCATTATATTGATCAGTTATTGATCTGTATTCTGTTGTCTAATAAATACTGAAGAAAATTCACTTCCTTCTTCTGTGGTGTCGTGTTTACAAACAGGAAGTTCAGCTGCAGTCAGAGTTTAGTTTATGTTCACATGAAAACTGATTTATTTTAATGTCCCGTTAAAACTGATCAGGTGTATTGATTGATGACATCATTCAAACTGAATCCAGTGTGAGCTGCAGGAGGAGCTCGGCTCTTTCCGGCTCTGTTCGGAGACAACACGAACACTGTGACGTCACCCTGCTGTTCAAACGGACCCGGGAAAACCGGAGAGCGAACAGAAGGAGCCGGTCACCGTGTGTCCGCCGCCATGGTGCAGGAGTTTCATGTCGTCAGGTGTTTCACCTGTCAGAGCTTCCAGGTGCAACAGTAAGATAAACACACAGAGAAGCCAACAGACAGGCTGACTGCTAACAAGCTAACAGGCTAACTGCTAACAGGCTGACTGCTGTGTCTGCTGAGCTAACTGCTAAGCTAACAGGCTAACAGGTTAACAGCAGTCAGTGATAATGTGTTCATCATGTTTACTTGTCGATAATGTTTAATTATTTCTGTGAGAAAAGTAAAGCTGTGAAGGAAACATTAAACTGTGTGTACCTGACTGCAGTAATGTGTGTGTGTGTGTGTGTGTGTGTGTGTGTGTGTGTGTGTCAGGTGAAGAAGGTGAACAAGTGGAGCTGTAAACTGTGTGGAGTCAAACAGTCGCTGCTGAAGGTCAGAACGTGACTCTTTAATGCTGCTTTATTATAGAATCTACAACATTCTGATCAAATCATCACTAAAGTTATCAATCAATCAAACGATCAGTCCTCTAAAGTTTCACCAAATGTTTTTCAAAGGTTATCTCTCTTTATTTATAATGTAACGTTGCTGTTTTATACATGTATGTTAAGTATTTATGACATTATTCATATATTCAGACGTACAGGACAGATGAAGACGTCAACAGAAAGAATCCCAGACGTTCTTCACTGTTTTCTGACGTGTTATTGATTGATTAATAATCAATGAATTAATGGATTGATGATGAAGAGTCAGTTTCAGCTGCTTCACAACATCAGGTGTTCACAGGTGTGCTGACTGATTGACAGGAGTTTGGGCGGGGCTCCGGGGCCGACTGCAGACGTCATGTGCAGAAACTGAACGCGATGAGAGGAGCCATGATGGAGGAGCAGGAGCAGCACGCCTGGTCACTATGGTAACCAACCTGTCCCACAGTTCACTGCAGCCTTTTTACTCTTCACCTGTTTGTCCAGCTGTTCACACCTGTCGCTGCGCCCTGCTTCAATGTGCTCGAGCTCTGATGGGTGTTGTTTACAGGGAGCAGGTGGAGGCAGAAGGAGAGGGTGAGGAGGAGTGCGACCAGGTGAGCACACACACACACACACACACACACACACACACAGTGTTGTGCTTCTAAATGTCTTAATTTTGTTTTTCTTAAAAAATATCTAATGAAGGCTTTAAAGTGTAGTAAATATGTACTCTGTCTCCAGGTGAGCCAGACTCAGGTGAGCCGCTGGAGCAAGTACCTGGACACACCTGAAGAGGCAGAGCCAGAGGAGGAGGAAGAGGAGAGTGTTCTGATGGACAGGCAGCAGCTCCATGGCATCAACATGACTGACAGGTAGGGCCGCATATCATTTAAAAATCAAAGACACCAGTACCGTTAAAGTGACACTGGCACCAGTGGAGTTCTTCATTTGAGACTCGTAACGTGAACGGACAGAAACATTCAGCTGTGTAAGATGTCGCCAGGCGCCACAGACATGTCGCTCAGGCTTTATTTACAAATGTTAAAATAAACATTAGACTTCCAACTCCATCGAATACATGTGCTCGAACTCACCTCAGCACAGACTGTCTCTGTGGCTGCTGCCGTAGTGGGACAATCATCAGTCAATTAAATGGAACAACGCTTGCAGTGATTGGCTGAGAGCAAAACCATTAATATAGTCTTTTTTCCAGGTCTGGGTCCAAAAAGTATTGATGTGCAGACGATGTTTCATGCAAGAAGTTTTGATACTGGCTTGTTATTTCAGTCGATAACTTACAGGTACTGATGCATGTTCCTACTGACAGGTGTCACTTTCCAGTTAAAAGTAAATTATTTTTTGGGTCATAATACGTGTATTTTTAACCGCTTATGCAAAAACAGATTTAACTTGATTTTTTGCTTCAAATTACACACATTCAAAATGGTGCAGTATGTTTGTCTGGGGCTCTTTGAGTGAGGGGCCGAGCTCCAACTAGGCTCGTTACTGTGAGTGCAATTAAACCTTCACGAGCAAAAAGCCAATACTTTATCAATACACCTGTTCAAAAGCACAAGAAGCCGTTATTTTAATGTGCTCTGTGTCTGCGTCTCTCACCGCTGACGTTATGTTCTACACAGCACAGCACGATTACGCGGCAGACTGAATTATCACAAACAAGCTGAAATAAAACCTGTCTGTATGTACGCTAGCTGCTCAGCCTGCTCTGCCACACATCTTTAAAACCTGTCAGATTCTTCTAAACTTCACTCAGTATTATGACATCATGCCTTTGACTTATTTAAATTACACGTTTGATTTGTTTCCAAATTGATTATTAAGTTCAAATCGTTACTTTGCTGTTGTGTTGCTGCTCCAGAAACAACATTTAGTAATAATAAATATTTAATTCTATTCCTGTTCTGAAGTTGTTGTTTTTTATATATTTGTTTATAAAAAGCAAGTATATAGTAATGAAAAACAAAGAGTAAGAGTATCATCAAAGAGCTGAACTGATAAGGAGCATCAATGAGGGGAGTAGTATCAATAAAATATATATATATATATATATAATGTGTAAGTATTTTGAAGAGCTAAACAGTTAAAAGTTATGTCACTGTTGTCTTTGAGGTTTAATTATAGATTTTAAAAAGCTTTGAGGAGTTTAACCATCCTGTGTTCTGACAGGAAGAGAAAGAGAAGAGAAGGATGGACAGATGAAGGAGGAAAGCACAGCTGGACACCTCAACAGGTAACATGCTGACATCACCAATATATTTTAACCCTTAAGTTTCACGTGAGTTTCACAGATTTCATAGAAGTGAAGTTGTGCTAAGTTAGGCTATACTAACTATACTATACGACATGCTATACTATGACTTTTTCATGATTTTGGACGACATGCTATACTATGACGTTTTTTCATGATTTTGGACGACATGCTATACTATGACGTTTTTTCATGTTTTTGGACGACGTGCTATACTATGACTTTTTTTCATGATTTCGGACGACGTGCTATAATATGACTTTTTTTCATGATTTCAGACGACATACTATACTATGACGTTTTTTCATGATTTCGGACGACGTGCTATACTATGACGTTTTTTCATGATTTTGGACGACGTGCTATACTATGACGTTTTTTCATGATTTTGGACGACGTGCTATAATATGACTTTTTTACATGATTTCGGACGACGTGCTATACTATGACGTTTTTTCATGATTTCGGACGACGTGCTATACTATGACGTTTTTTCATGTTTTTGGACGACGTGCTATACTATGACTTTTTTTCATGATTTCGGACGACGTGCTATACTATGACTTTTTTTCATGATTTTGGACGACGTGCTATAATATGACTTTTTTTCATGATTTCGGACGATGTGCTATACTATGACGTTTTTTCATGATTTCGGACGACATGCTATACTATGACGTTTTTTCATGTTTTTGGACGACGTGCTATACTATGACTTTTTTTCATGATTTCGGACGACATGCTATACTATGACTTTTTGTCATGATTTCGGACGACATGCTATACTATGACGTTTTTTCATGTTTTTGGACGACGTGCTATACTATGACTTTTTTTCATGATTTCGGACGACGTGCTACACTATGACTTTTTTTCATGATTTCGGACGATGTGCTATACTATGACGTTTTTTCATGATTTTGGACGACATGCTATACTATGACGTTTTTTCATGTTTTTGGACGACGTGCTATACTATGACTTTTTTTCATGATTTCGGACGACGTGCTATACTATGACTTTTTTTCATGATTTTGGACGACGTGCTATAATATGACTTTTTTTCATGATTTCGGACGATGTGCTATACTATGACGTTTTTTCATGATTTCGGACGACATGCTATACTATGACGTTTTTTCATGTTTTTGGACGACGTGCTATACTATGACTTTTTTTCATGATTTCGGACGACATGCTATACTATGACTTTTTGTCATGATTTCGGACGACATGCTATACTATGACGTTTTTTCATGTTTTTGGACGACATGCTATACTATGACGTTTTTTCATGTTTTTGGACGACATGCTATACTATGACTTTTTTCAAGATTTTGGACGACGTGCTATACTATGACTTTTTTTCATGATTTCGGACGACGTGCTATACTATGACTTTTTGTCATGATTTCGGACGACATGCTATATTGTGATGTTTTAACGACATGATTTTTTCAAAATCGTGAAAAATATGTTTGTCATAAAAAGTTAATTTTAAAAGTGATAGAACAAGATATCATTAAAAAAAATCGCAGTTTCATATGTTATAAAACAAAACAAAAAACAAAAGTCATCTTTCACCATCTTTTCTTAAGAATCAAACGTGTCTGATTGTTTCTCTTCGTAGCCACAATGTTCCAGTATGAAGAAACCTGTGAGATCTTCAGCCACAAGCACCAGTCCAGTCCCCACCAGTCTGAACCACTCAAGAGAAAACCGCACCAGAACTACCAGTCTGACCTCCTCCTGTCTGAACCACACCAGTCCTTCCAGTAAGAAGAGCATTAATCCTCCCAGTGTGAGTACTGGTCCCGTGTCCAGGTGGGCTCAATTCCTCAGTTCTGACTGTCAGGTAGAGGAGGAAGAGGAGGAGCCTTCAGCCAGTGGGTGGAGTCAGACAGTGGTTGGTGCTGCCCCTCTGTCCTGTAACAACACTATCAATGAGGCCCCACCCTTTACCAGGCCCCGCCCCCTACTTCCTGTGTCCTCCATGTTTGAGAGTGGCGAAGACTTCAGCTTTGATGATTTCTAAACAGACTGAAGAGATGATTGATATTCTGTTGAAGGACTGATCCATTCACCAGCCTTTGGCTCATATGTGATACAGTGTGTTAGTCTGTGAACATTAAAGACGTTCAGGACGTCAGAGACCTGCAGTGTTTCATTTTCTGTGTAAAAATATGAATAAAAAAGGTTTGAAAAAGTAGATCAGACACTTAGTTGTGAATTATTGTGTTTATCTGTTTTACATATTATGACTTATGTGTTCCTGTTTTTGTTTGCTATTTGTTGTTTTATATATTATGACCTTTGTGTCCCTGTTTTTGTATTTTTTAATGGCCTGACGTCTTTTAACATCATGCTGGAGGACTGCAGTTGAAAATTAGCCTTTGGCTAACTCCAGCACGTTTACAGCAATGTTCATTAATGTGCACTGTCCTCTAAATACATAAACAAATGAATGAATAAATAAATTTCGCCACAGATTTGTTTCTTCATGTTTTTATTGTCGAGATTAACAGTAGCAACAGTAAAGAAAAATCAATCAGTAAACAATGAGACAAAGTGATTAATGAGTTAATGTGATTGGTTAACAATAATAAGTACTGAGAAAACAGAATGATTATAAACTCAGGAAACAACAGGAACATCTGACTGCAGGATTAATCATCTCCTGGTTACATGTTATTGGTTAGTATAGATGATGCCATCATGGCTGGTGTGGGCGGGGCTGTTTGGCGTACTGGATGGCGTCGAGCGCCGCGCCAATGTCGAAATTCTTGGCCTGAAGGAGACGAGTCAACCAACCGCCTCATCAGTGAAACCCATCGACAGCATGTGAGACAGAGACTCCACCAGACGAGGGTCCGCCTCTGTGTAGGGGGGAGGGGTCAGAGGTCGTTAAGGGTCAGAAGGTCAAAGAGCTCGTTACTCAGAAGGTAGGACGTCGTGTTTGGCCTTTTTGACGACATGCTATACTATGACGTTTTTACATGATTTCGGACGACATGCTATACTGTGACTTTTTTTCACGATTTTGGACGACATGCTATACTGTGACTTTTTCACGATTTTGGACGACGTGCTATACTGTGACTTTTTCACGATTTTGGACGACATGCTATACTATGACTTTTTTCATGATTTTGGACGACATGCTATACTATGACTTTTTTTCACGATTTTGGACGACATGCTATACTATGATGTTTTTTCACGATTTTGGACGACATGCTATACTGTGACTTTTTTTCACGATTTCGGACGACGTGCTATACTGTGACTTTTTTCATGATTTCGGACGACGTGCTATACTATGACTTTTTTTCACGATTTCGGACGACGTGCTATACTATGACTTTTTTACACGATTTCGGACGACGTGCTATACTATGACTTTTTTACACGATTTCGGACGACGTGCTATACTATGACTTTTTTACACGATTTTGGACGACATGCTATACTATGACTTTTTTACACGATTTTGGACGACATGCTATACTATGATGTTTTTTCACGATTTTGGACGACATGCTATACTGTGACTTTTTTTCACGATTTTGGACGACGTGCTATACTGTGACTTTTTTCATGATTTCGGACGACGTGCTATACTATGACTTTTTTTCACGATTTCGGACGACGTGCTATACTATGACTTTTTTACACGATTTCGGACGACGTGCTATACTATGACTTTTTTACACGATTTTGGACGACATGCTATACTATGACTTTTTTCATTATTTCGGACGACGTGCTATACTATGACTTTTTTACATGATTTCGGACGACATGCTATACTATGACTTTTTTACATGATTTTGGACGACATGCTATACTATGACTTTTTTTCACGATTTTGGACGACATGCTATACTATGACTTTTTTACATGATTTTGGACGACATGCTATACTATGACTTTTTTCACGATTTGGACGACATGCTATACTATGACTTTTTTCATTATTTCGGACGACATGCTATAACTATGACTTTTTTACATGATTTTGGACGACATGCTATACTATGACGTTTTTCATGATTTTGGACGACATGCTATACTATGACTTTTTTTCATGATTTTGGACGACATGCTATACTATGACGTTTTTTCATGATTTTGGACGACATGCTATACTATGACTTTTTTTCATGATTTTGGACGACATGCTATACTACCACGTTTTTTCATGATTTCGGACGACATGCTATACTATGACGTTTTTTCATGATTTTGGACGACATGCTATACTATGACTTTTTTTCATGATTTTGGACGACATGCTATACTATGATGTTTTTTCACGATTTCGGACGACATGCTATACTACTGACTTTTTTCACGATTTTGGACGACATGCTATACTATGACTTTTTTTTCATGATTTTGGACGACATGCTATACTATGATGTTTTTTCACGATTTCGGACGACATGCTATACTATGACTTTTTTACATGATTTCGGACGACATGCTATACTATGACTTTTTTTCACGATTTTGGACGACATGCTATACTATGACTTTTTTACATGATTTTGGACGACATGCTATACTATGACTTTTTTTCACGATTTTGGACGACATGCTATACTATGACTTTTTTCATTATTTCGGACGACATGCTATACTATGACTTTTTTACACGATTTTGGACGACATGCTATACTATGACTTTTTTTCATGATTTTGGACGACATGCTATACTATGACTTTTTTACATGATTTTGGACGACATGCTATACTATGACTTTTTTTCATGATTTTGGACGACATGCTATACTATGACTTTTTTCATTATTTCGGACGACATGCTATACTATGACTTTTTTTCATGATTTTGGACGACATGCTATACTATGACTTTTTTCATTATTTCGGACGACATGCTATACTATGACTTTTTTACATGATTTTGGACGACATGCTATACTATGATGTTTTTTCACGATTTCGGACGACATGCTATACTGTGACTTTTTTACATGATTTTGGACGACATGCTATACTATGACTTTTTTACATGATTTTGGACGACATGCTATACTACAACGTTTTTTCATGATTTCGGATGACATGCTATACTATGACTTTTTTTCATGATTTTGGACGACATGCTATACTATGATGTTTTTACATGATTTTGGACGACATGCTATACTGTGACTTTTTTACATGATTTTGGACGACATGCTATACTATGACTTTTTTTCATGATTTTGGACGACATGCTATACTATGACGTTTTTACATGATTTTTGGACGACATGCTATACTATGACTTTTTTTCATGATTTTGGACGACATGCTATACTATGATGTTTTTTCACGATTTCGGACGACATGCTATACTATGATGTTTTTTCACGATTTCGGACGACATGCTATACTGTGACTTTTTTACATGATTTTGGACGACATGCTATACTATGACTTTTTTTCATGATTTTGGACGACATGCTATACTATGATGTTTTTACATGATTTTGGACGACATGCTATACTGTGACTTTTTTACATGATTTTGGACGACATGCTATACTATGACTTTTTTTCATGATTTGGACGACAATATACTATGACGTTTTTACATGATTTTGGACGACATGCTATACTATGACTTTTTTTCATGATTTTGGACGACATGCTATACTATGATGTTTTTTCACGATTTCGGACGACATGCTATACTATGATGTTTTTCACGATTTCGGACGACATGCTATACTGTGACTTTTTACATGATTTTGGACGACATGCTATACTATGACTTTTTTCATGATTTCGGACGACAAGCTATACTGACTTTTTTTCAGGATTTTGGACGACATGCTATACTATGACTTTTTTTCATGATTTTGTACGACATGCTGTACTATGACTTTTTTACATGATTTCGGACGACATGCTATACTATGACTTTTTTTCAGGATTTCGGACGACATGCTATACTATGATGTTTTTTCACGATTTCGGACGACATGCTATACTATGACTTTTTTTCACGATTTTGGACGACATGCTATACTATGACTTTTTTACATGATTTTGGACGACATGCTATACTATGACTTTTTTTCATGATTTCGGACGACATGCTATACTGACTTTTTTTCACGATTTTGGACGACATGCTATACTATGACTTTTTTTCACGATTTCGGACGACATGCTATACTATGACTTTTTTACATGATTTTGGACGACATGCTATACTATGACTTTTTTTCATGATTTCGGACGACATGCTATACTGACTTTTTTTCACGATTTCGGACGACATGCTATACTATGACTTTTTTTCACGATTTTGGACGACATGCTATACTATGACTTTTTTACATGATTTTGGACGACATGCTATACTATGACTTTTTTTCATGATTTCGGACGACATGCTATACTGACTTTTTTTCACGATTTTGTACGACATGCTGTACTATGACTTTTTTACATGATTTCGGACGACATGCTATACTATGACTTTTTTCATCATTCCAGACGACATGCTATACTATGACTTTTTTTCAGGATTTCGGACAACATGCTATACTATGACGTTTTTTCACGATTTTGGACGACATGCTATACTATGATGTTGTTTATGATTTTTGACGACATGCAGTACTATGTCTTTTTCTTTCAGGATTTGGGACATGCTTCACTATTATATATATATACATGTATGTATATTTTTCACAATTTTTTTTTCCCAAAATCTTGAAAAATTTAGTCATCGAACAGGATGTTGTTTAAAAAAGAAAATCAGTTTCATATTTTATAAAATAAAACAAAATTTAAAAAGTCATCTTTCGCTGTCTATTTTTAAGAATGTATTCCACTCTCCATGTTTGAGAGTGGCGAAGACTTCAGCTTTGATGATTTCTAAACAGACTGAAGAGATGATTGATATTCTGTTGAAGGACTGATCCATTCACCAGCCTTTGGCTCATATGTGATACAGTGTGTTAGTCTGTGAACATTAAAGACGTTCAGACGTCAGAGACCTGCAGTGTTTCATTTTCTGTGTAAAAATATGAAAAAAAAAGGTTTGAAAAAGTAGATCAGACACTTAGTTTGTGAATTATTGTGTTTATCTGTTTTACATATTATGACTTATGTGTTCCTGTTTCTGTTTGCTATTTGTTGTTTTATATATTATGACCTTTGTGTCCCTGTTTTTTGTATTTTTTAATGGCCTGACGTCTTTTTAACATCATGCTGGAGGACTGCAGTTGAAAATTAGCCTTTGGCTAACTCCAGCACGTTTACAGCAATGTTCATTAATGTGCACTGTCCTCTAAATACATAAACAAATGAATGAATAAATAAATTTCGCCACAGATTTGTTTCTTCATGTTTTTATTGTCGAGATTAACAGTAGCAACAGTAAAGAAAAATCAATCAGTAAACAATGAGACAAAGTGATTAATGAGTTAATGTGATTGGTTAACAATAATAAGTACTGAGAAAACAGAATGATTATAAACTCAGGAAACAACAGGAACATCTGACTGCAGGATTAATCATCTCCTGGTTACATGTTATTGGTTAGTATAGATGATGCCATCATGGCTGGTGTGGGCGGGGCTGTTTGGCGTACTGGATGGCGTCGAGCGCCGCGCCAATGTCGAAATTCTTGGCCTGAAGGAGACGAGTCAACCAACCGCCTTCATCAGTGAAACCCATCGACAGCATGTGAGACAGAGACTCCACCAGACGAGGGTCCGCCTCTGTGTAGGGGGGAGGGGTCAGAGGTCGTTAAGGGTCAGAAGGTCAAAGAGCTCGTTACTCAGAAGGTGGGGGGGGTGGTCTTACCTTGAGGCAGGTGAGGGTATAGTGCTGCCTCCCTCAGACCTGTTGGACCCTGTTGGACCGATGGGGGTCCCTGTGGTCCCGATGGAGGACCTTGGTCCTGGTCCTGGTCCTGGTCAATGTCCTCAGGCTGGAGGGACTGCAGCTCTCCAGTGGAGGGGTCGACCTCTCTGGGACTCAGGTGAGTCCACTCCTCATCAGACTCTCTGCACACCTGTGGAGCACAGACTGGGTCAGGTGGACTGGTTACAGTGGTCAGAGTGGTCTGGCCTCTGGATCACACTGATGTGGGTCAGCGTTCAGAAAAATGATTTAAACTACGAGGCGATGATGTCATACATGTGCTGTCAGGTTTTAATGGTTCTGAATGTTTTTTACTTTTATTTCTCCCTTTATTGTGATGTACTTTGTGCAGTGCATTGTGGGAGATCAATGTCCGATCAAAAGTTAATATTTAGGCTCTACAATCATGTGACTGATGCAGTCATGTGATCAGTGCAGTCATGTGATGGAAGAAAAGACATGTTGAGTTTACCTCTGTGTGAACAGTGTGGTTGGCATTCATACTCCTTAATTTAGTGCACAGTGCAGCACATACTATCTGTGCAAGTAATGCACAATACATACTGACATACTGCGTCATTATGTGGAACACAGTACATACTAATTAAATATGTAATACATACTGATTGAGTTTGTATACAACACATGCAGAGAGTATGCAGTACATACTAATTAAATATGTAGTATGCAGTACAGAAACATTAGTGCGTGACATCGAGCCGAGATCTTTCTACATCACACTTTTTGTGAACCACACTTTAAATTAAATCACAACAAATTTACATCTATTGAACAAACTCATCACACTCATCAACTGTTTCTTCGTCAGATGATGATGATGATGAGAATGAACTGACCTTTGACCCCTCGCTGCTGGCTCCGCCCTCGCTGCTGGCCCCACCCTCGCTGCTGGCCCCGCCCTCGCTGCTGGCTCTGCTCTCATTATTGGCTCGGCCCACCTCTCCCTCCACCCCCCCGCTCTGAGAGGGAGGGGTCACCTTCGTCCTCTGGCCTTCATGCTCCACGTCAATGTCCACATCGATACCTGCACGCACATGACATCACTTCCTGTTTAAACATCTCATCTCCTCTGCAGTTAGCTTTCCTGCTTGTGATGTACCTAAACTTGAGTCTCAGGTTTTAGAGACGTGTGCAGACATCACCCCCTTCAGTGCAAAACACCTCTTTATGACAAAGCTTCGCACAGATCCAAGTCAGTCTAATCAAGGCCAGACGTTTTAGAAAGAAGAGAAACACAGTTTTAAGTTGAGGACTGAAACACACTCTGTTGTGTTGAACAAGCAGCTACAGCAGCTGAAAAGGACATTCTTCATGTTTTTAATGAAGAATTTTTTGAATCTAAAAAAAGTTTTTAAAACAACAGACTACACTCATTACTGTTGTGATACGATTTTGTCGTATTCACCGTTAAGTTTATGAAAGATACAAACACGTCGCTGCTGATTGGGCAACACCTCGGACACACACACCAAACAGCCAATCATAGACCTGCGTTAACAGTGACATCACTCACCCAGTGGCTCAACATGGCCGCCACGCCCTCCCCAATGTTCTTCAGGAAGTCCACATTGGCCTGTGAGGCTGCAGATAGAGGTCAGAGGTCACTTGATGATGTCATTAATGAGTGGAGGTCAGTCAGAACGATCAGGTGTCAGGTTACTGACTGTCAATCAGATTACTGTCAGTCTATCAGCACACACTGACCAGAGGGGGCGCTGCAGTCAGCTGCAGGTCTGGAGGGTCCAGGCTGGTCCTGGTCCTGATCCACATCCTGGTCCTGATCCTGGTTCTGAGCAGGGTTCCCGTTCTGGTTCTGGTTCAGGTTCCACATGCAGTGTCTCATCCACTTCATCCACTTCCCCCGAGGGAAACTGCTGCTGGACAGACAGGAAACAGTTCAACTAAACATCCTGACAGTCACAGAGCAGGGCAGAGACAGATTAACCCCGTGCTGTGCTATCACTGTGACATCACTGCAGTGTTCCTTCCCATGATGCCACTCACCTGCATGGGGTGCCAGATGGGCAGCAGAGCGTGCTCAGTGTGCGTCCCTCGAGCCTGGCAGGCGGAGCACAGGTCATAGTTGGGACACACCGAGCACTTGAAGCGAGTTCCCACCACGGGCCCCTCGCAGCCGTCACACGTGACACCGCTGTGCACCGGGGGCGGGCCCATGTGAGGGGGCGGGCCCATGTGAGGGGGCGGGCCTGGAGGAGGAGGGTGGCCGAAGGCGAAGGGAGGGAGCGCGTGAAGAGGGAAGTCACGGCGGTGCTCCTTCTTCTCTGGAAGAGTTCAATCAAACGTCATCAGCAACAAATCAAACAGCTCACATTAACTGTGCAGCTCTTTTTTATTTTTAATTTGCTTTATTTCCTCATTTACATATTTTTAGTCACTGACAGAAATAAAAACTGTCTCACTATTTTTACATATAAATGAATATTTGGAGGAAGAAGCAGTGAAGAGTTTAGACTGAAAGCTGCTCTCATCTCACAGTTTGTACATCCTGATGTTTTTCCTTGTCTCCTCTCCTCATGTCTTAGTCCCGCCCACCTGATGTGTGAGCGGAGGAGCAGGAAGAGTAAAGAGGAGGGAGGAGTCATGGCAGCAGGCGTTTAACAGAATGAGACGGCCATGTTTCAGCACAGCTGAGTGTCAAAAACGTGTGTGTGTGTGTGTGTGTGTGTGTGTGTGTGTGTGTGTGTCCTCCCTCCTCGCTCCTCTGATCAGGTGCAGTTTAACAATTGAGACATCGCTGAAGATGGTGATGGAGCAGGTGAGGTTTATTTCAGGTTGTGTGTTTGTACCTTTGATGTAGAGGCGGAAGGTGGCGTCCTTCATACAGCCCAGACCCATCATCAGCTCATCATCAGAGGAGAACGCCACCATGTCTCCATCTTCATCTGAAATACACACAAACACTCTTCATCATTATCATCATCATCATCATCATATTATCTATATGTTCATTTATGTTAATAAATATAATCTCTACCTCAGTGTTACATGTTGTTCTTCAGGTTAATTCTACAGACTGACCCTTTAATGTCACTGTGTGTGTGTGTGTGTGTGTATCTAACAATAAAACAATAGAAACATCCACACAGTCCATCACATCATGTTTATAAATGTTTAATAACGTGTTGTATTAACGTCTGTGTTACATGTTGATCGTCAGGTTAATATATATATTTATATGAACACAGAGCTTCAGTTACAGTCAACACACTCTGTATTTATAGTTAAACTGTGATTCATTTTTCTTTCCGTCTGTGTCAACATCTGTGCTCCATATAAGGGCAGGACACGCCCCCCTTTCACTTCATGTCCGGACTAAACAACATTAACCTTTAAAGTGTAAACACTCAGTTTGTTTATTGATCATTAATAATCAGTAACTAATGTTCAGACAGTCTGTTTCAGATATTATTATATGAAACGCTTTATTTAACAAACAGCTCAGTGACGTCACACACACTGTTTATATGTGTTTACTTTACAGCTGTAAACAACACGTTGTTTATCAGGTTATTTATCATGTTTACGCTTGTTTACTGTGTGTAAACTTTGGCTCTGTAGCTCAGGTTGCTCTCAGGCTATTTATTAAAGGTTGGTATAATGTGTAGTGAGAGTTAATCTGTACCTTTGTAGAACATGTTGAAGCTCTTGAGGTTGCTGAAGACACTTCCGGTCTTCTTGCTCAGGTACTCGAAGCTGCACGAGACCTCTTGATCCACCGCGAACCTCCGAACCTCTTTCACAGACTCATCCTTCCCCAGCAGGTAAGCTTTCACCGTCACCGACATCGTGCCGCAGGTACAGCCGCAGGTACAGGTTCAGGTACAGACTCTGACACGCGGGACAAGTTCCACAGACACCGGACAGAAATCACGGACTGTCACACACTGAGTGAACAAACTTTGTGACGCAGCTTTAAATCCTCTCCGCTCCTTTATGTTTACTTCCGGGATCAACGTCATCGTCGTCAGTAGAAGTAAACATTGACGCGGCCTCTCATTGGTTCACGGATCGAGTCCCACTCAGCCGACCAATGAGAGGCCGAGAAATGACTCAGCGCTTTCCAATGAGGGACTTTCCCTGTGAGTCACGTGACCGGCCGGTTCAAGCTGCTCAGAGTTCACACATGAATCTGCTGCGTCATCATTATAACACTATTATTATCAATAATACATTAATATCTAAATATCAGGAGTTTGATATTAAAGATCAATAAACTAAACAAATATAATCAACATGTTTTAATGTTTCTGACACTGAGCTCATGTCACTGCAGAAAATCTGACAAATAAACTGGATCAGTTTAATTATTTAATCTGATTATTTCACTCATTGACTGATTTAATCAATAAAAGGTCACAAAGATTCAGTTTTAGAAACTTTTTAAAGATTTATTTTTAATTGATGAATCAGTTTCCAAACAGTCGATCAGTTTTCATCTGATTCAATAAATCAACTACAGACTGAAACAGACGAGTCATTATTTAATGGAGTCTGTTTCCAAGGTGACGTGTTAATTACAGGTAAATATCACAGACAAAATCAAAGTGTTAAAATATTATCAATAATGTAACAGTAACAGATTCCATGTTTATTCAGCTGTTAACTGATTTATTCTTTGTTGTGATGTTCAGTGTCAGTGCTGACAGTTTGTAGTGATGAAGCTTTTACTCTCACACTCATCACTGAACATGTGAAATGCTGAATCACACTGATCCTGCATTATTTACAACAAGAACAGATTCATAGAACAGTATTTAAACTAATAAGTTTCCTCTTTCTTTAAATCTTCCTGTGTTGTTCATCTGAGCTGAATTTAATGACACTCAGCTCTTTGTTTGTATTTCAGGACGTATGAACTGTGTTTTGTTTTGTTTTAACTTCCAGAAGTTGTTGAGATGTGACATCATCCTGTAGCCAGCAGCCAATCAGCAGCAGAGTACGAGTCAGGTGACGGTGAGTCAGCGGCTCTGTGAAGTGACTCAGAGTCACAAGATGAAGTTCAGGCCTCCTCCCTGCGAACACAAGCTCTCTGTGCCTGTTACTGCAGCTCTGTGTGATACAGACACAGATTCATGTTAGTGATACAACACATACTGTTGGACATAAACCGATGAGTCATGTTCACTTTATTCTGTATATATATCAGGACCTGTAATGTTGTTAATTCACCCAAACTTTGCAGCTGATCCTTTAATATCAGACGGCTTCATTCAATCAGGTGACTCATTGTGACACGTCGACCTCGCTGAGCAGAAGCTTCTGGAAACAAAACAGGAGGTGTGTGCTTCATGGAGACTCAGGTCAGGTGTGACAGAGGCGATACTGAGGCGCTGCTCACATGACCTGCAGTTACTGACACTCACATGCAGACAGTACATCAGACCAGGGGAACATACATCAGTCATCATCATGGCGTCTGTCTACAGTTCACCTGCAGCAGATCTATGTAAAGGTCAGAGGTCGTATTCACAAAGCGTCCTCGAACACAGAGTCACTCCAAGTGGCGAATTTCCCCTTAAAGTTAAGACCTGATCCTGGTAAAGATAATATTTATTCACAGAGCGTCTCAGATCTTAAAGAGCTTCTGAGGAGAAACCAGTCAGAGCAGGAGCAGGAGCAGGAGCAGGAGGAGGAGGAGCAGGAGCAGGAGCAGGAGCAGGAGGAGCAGCAGGAGCAGGAGGAACAGGAGCAGGAGCAGGAGGAGGAGTTTAAGAGTTTGTGAATCAGAGGAGAAAATGGTGGGAACACAAAGAGGTCACAGAAATATTCTCCAAACACTGGACGACAGCGAGGACATGAAACACTACAGATTAGATCGATAATATTTGTGGCTGATGTCATCAGAGATACACACGCCTGACGCTGTAATGTCAGAAACAAATTGATGACATCATCACTGAGGTATGTGAGGTCAGAGCAGCAGTGATCACAGCAACACTGTCACAGTCTGCAGTTCATCTCATGTCCACCGGGTGTCCTCACACCTTACAGGCTCACAGGGGGGCGTGTCTCTGACAACCAATCACATCACACCTTACAACAGGGTCGACCACACCAGTTTCTGAACCTTCTTCGCTCAGAGTCGCTCCGACAACGTTCCTAAATCACTCTGAAGCTGATCATCCTGACGCTGCGCTCGAAGCTCCGCCCACACGTAAACCTCAAGGAGAACAAACACTGGATCGCTGCTGTACGGCGTTCAGAGGTGGCTGAAGAGCAAAATCAATCAATCAATCAATCCAGACTGTAACAGTGGGCGTGTCCTCAAACTAAGTGCTGAACCGCTAACACCTGTGTTCACAACAAAACTGAACCGCCCACAGGCTCAGAGTGTCAGAACCACGTCCTTTAAGAAGTTCTCCATCAGTCCTGTAACCAAGGAAACAAAACCAACCTGCCTGAGTGACGACGGCGAGCAGCTCTGACCTCTGTGGTGAGGACCGACAAATCTACAGAGACTCTACAGCAACATCCTCCACACAGGAGCACCTCAGGGCTGCGTTCTTGGTCCCCTGCTGTACTTCCTGTACACACAGCTGTGTACCATCACAGACACACACTCAGTCTGTAGTGTAAGATTTAATCATTAACCAGGCGAATGTTTTATTCTGCATAAGTTGATTAAGGTTGAAGTTCATGAAATAATGTTTTTATGTATTAATTTATGGCAAAACACTTTTACACAAGTTATGTATTCATATATTGAAAACACACACACATAACATACCATGTACTGCCTGGAGTGTAATAATAGACACACACACACACACACACTAAGGCTTTATGTTGCATAAGGGCACAAACCCAAGTCTATATAGTGTTTTTTTTTTTTTAAATAAGGTGAACCTGAGGTCAAACCTAGTGGTGGGAGAGTTTGGGGATTTCCAGGCCGGGAGAAAAAGATTACATCATTAAGACATGTTTGAGCATGTCTGAACAAAGGCAAAAAGCCCTGCCACCAGTGGGAAGGAAGGACTAAAGGAAAAGGGTGGTCTTCACCAGCATAAAAGGCAAAGCTCAGAAAAGTGAAGCTTCAGTCCTGCTCCAGAGCTTGACTCATTGAGTTGTGATGTGTTTGTTGCCTGCGAACACATTAAACTCAGTTGCATCTGATTCTACGTGTCTCCAGTGATTTTTTGACCTCTTGAGTATTTGAGTTTTTGATATCTAATGGAAGACAAAGAAAGTCTGTTGGAGAAGAAAAGAGCGAGGGCGCAAGCTTTCAGGCACGGCTCTGGACCTTAACTTTTTTACTTCTACAAGTCACACGTTAGAGTGAAATGGTCCTGCAGTGAATGTGTCACAGTGGGACTAACACACCCAGATCATGTGACTCCTGCATGTAAACAGTCAGTCAGAGCCAAACTGGCCGAGGCGCTCTGAGCATGCTCCACAGTTTCCGCCCCGGGCTTTGACCCGGAAGTCCAATAGCATTAAATGTGTAAGAGAAGAAGAAGCCGGTAACAACATGGAGAAATCTACATCCAGAGCCGTGACTTTTTGGACGGACCAAATGTACAGAGCTGTAAAGTTGTCCACCATGGTAGCAGTTAGCAGCTAGCTAACCGTAGCTAACTTGTTTGTCCATTGTTTGGTCTGTGACGTAATAGGTCAACAGGAAAAAGGTCCAGTACTAACAAGCTGAAAGGGGGCATATCTCCACCTATCGTAGAGGAGTCGCACATACTGGGCTCAATAAATGGATTCCCCTCCCGTGCTTGTGTACTGGGACAAGGACAGTAGGCCAGTTAGATGTCCTCGTCCAGCTGGGACTGTAGAAACACTTCACTGTGACTGGAAACAGACTGAGTGAAGAAGTGTTACAGATCCAAACCACCTGATCACAGGTGAGGACACCTGAGTGTTACCTGGTTCCTCCCATTGTGATGACATCACAGTTTAAAAGTGAAAACACAGAAACTTTCAAGAATTCAATAGAATTTATTTTTACTTTGACAATAGAAAATAAACAGGAGACGAAACAACAAACTAATAAACAAATAAACAAAATATCAAATATATTCAATGTATCAATAATATATCATCAATCAATAAATCAATAGTCATGTGTAGTCGCTCTTTAATTAAAACACAGTCCTCTGTCTCTGAGAAAAACAAACTCAGCAGCAAAAACATCTGATGACATCACTGATGATGTCACCAAAAAAATATAACGCCCAACAGTATCTTAGGTGTGTGATGATGATGTCAGAGTGAAGTCAGATGTAGAGGGGGCGGTACAGTCAGGGCCAGGTGTGTGATGATGTCAAAGACATAGAGGGGGCGGTACAGGTGTAGGTGTGAAATGATGATGTCAGAGTGATGTCAGATGTAGAGGGGGTGGTACTGGCGGGGGGTCAGTCTCTTCCTGCAGGTGGGACAGGTGTGTGATGACTTCAGAGCATCTCTCAGACACTGGCTGCAGAACACGTGACCACACTTAGTGGAAACAACCAATCGGCCGCTCTCGACGATCTGTGAAGGAAACAACGACCGGCCAATCAGAACGCAGGGTTACACCTGCTGTCCAGGTGTGTGACAGGTGTGTTTGAGTCTCTCACCTCAGAGTATGAGTCCAGACACACGGGACAGCTGATCGTCCCCGGGGTCGACCTGAAACACACACACACACACACACACACACACACAAACACACACACACACACACACACTCTACTGGTTTCAACTGTCACACTACTGAGGGGATCAGTCTATTACCTGGCTGTCATAGATAATGTTGACAGGGACTGATCTATTACCTGGCTATCAAGGATCAGTCTATTACCTGGCTACGATTTAAAGATAATGTTAACAGGGATCAGTCTATTACCTGGAAGAGCTGTTGCTGTGTACAGAGGACATCATTGCAGCGTTGAGGACAGAGGGCATGTCGTCGTCTTCATCACTGCTGACGACGTAACTCTCTCCTGTTGTGACTCTCCTGTTCTGAGGACCTGATTGAAGACACCCAGAGAAATGTTGGACTGTTCCTTTAATGAGACGTCATGGCAACACGTGGACTGAAAAAAGTCTCACCTTCGTCCACCAGCTGGATCAACACGCAGCAGGAAAACAGGAAGCAGATGGAAATCATATAAGGTTCAGTTACAGTGATGACCAACAAACTACACACACAATATTGTGTGTGTGTGTTACTGTGTGTTCTTTTGTGTATGATGTGTGTTGTTACCAGCACTGAGTCGTTGTTGGTCAGGTCGACCACGGCAGCCTCTGAGCCCTCGCAGGTCAGATCCACCACCTCCTCCACACCTGAACACACATCACTTACTGATTATTGGCTGAGTCATGGTTGATTTGTTCAGATAATCAATAACAGAGTATTGATCTGTACTGACTGTCCTCTGCGTTGTCCATCACGTCGACAGTCTCTGTGGGGGGTCGGGGTCGGGGTCACCATCAGCCGTCCTGCTCGCTGCTCTGCTGGCCGTCCTCCGAGTGCTCGTCCCTCTGCTGGTCTTGGTGCTGGGTCTGGACACCAGAGGACTTCCTGTGGTCCTCCTCTTCCTCTGAGCCTGGACACACATCACAACGACACACTGATGACATCACGGCTGTGATGATGTGTGTGTGTGTCTCTGTCTGCAGCTAACCTCACAAACTACTGGACCAATCAGCCTCATATTGTGTGCAGCTGTATGTTGATGTCTTCTCCTGGTTCAGTGATTCAGCTGCTAAACCGGTTTCACTGACACTGTCAGGGCCGCACACACCGACTCTTTCACCGCCTGGAAAACATGAGGTCGGGCGTGGCGTGCGTCCTCTGTGCCAGCTTTACAGAGCGTAGAGACAGGCTGCGTCTGAGGTTGCAAAACAACCTTAACCAGCACGTCTCACAGCCTGTTTACCTGAAACCCTGAGGTCAGAGACATCTGTCTGTGGGACAGATGTGACGCTCTGACAGCTCTGCACTGACATCATCAACTTCTCCTCCATGTTTATCACACACTGATATTTACTGAAGAGACAAAGATGTCTGTCAGCTGTGACGGGTTGGTCCTCGTCACATGACATGCGGTGCAGGCTGCTGCGTTGTAAAGTCAAACTCTGTTTCTCTCAGGGTGCAGCCGTCACACCCTGACAGACAGGCGCTCAGGAACACGTCTGCTCTGAAAACAATTCATTTGAAGGCACAGAGAATACACACCATGTGCACGGCCCCTGAAACACTCACTGCCTGCTGACTCATCACTACTTTTAACCAGCTGGTAGAAGCCTAAAGTTTTACAGAAATCATCTCAGCTGAAAACAGCAAGTCTGACCGTCTGCTCCAGGACACGTTTTGTTTCGTTGTGGTTAAAAAACTGACATCCACTGAAAAGATTTGAACCTAAGAATCTTCAGATTAATTCCAAACCTGATGCGTTATGATTCACTAAAATTAGGCACCCTGCCAGATCAATTAGTCCCTGTTAATGTTTTTAAATCTTTGCCGCCATCCTGACTGTAAGGGAGCAGAGAGGGACATGTCCACCGACTGCAGCTCCTCAGTTGTGCTGCAGCCTTCAGACACACTTCACACTGTTTCACAGCCCAAATATGGACGACATGGATCAAAGATTTGTGGCTGTGTTTTAGTCATCAACAATAAATTCATCCTGATAATTATAATGTGTCTCTGTGTCACACACAGCGCCTGTTGGCAGGACCAACAATCTGCACCGCGGCTCTGTCATCAGAGTGAACATCTGTCCGCCCACCTGGTGGAGCTCTGAGCTCTACTGAGAGCACTTTGCCAGCTGTTAATGAAACCTGAGATCAGCTGAGCAGAAACCATCATGCTCCTGTCCTCACTGACAGCTGCAGATAAACTGATCTGAGTTCAGTCTGAGTGTGATGAGAAGAAAAAGGAAACTTACAGAGCTGCTCATATCAGAGACACCAGAGACTCTGCAGAGGAAACACACACAGGACACTCAGAAAACTTTAACCTGCACACAATATCAACAGGAAGTCAACACACAGACAGACAGACAGACAGACAGACACCAAGAGAAGAGTAAAGTGTTTCAGTCTTAGTGCAGCAACAGGAAAAATAAAACACAAACTGATTTTGATTTAAAATCAAAATATTTGTAGAACTACTTTTATATCGTGATAATCTAAATGAATAGATCTTAAAACTTTCCACTGACTGCACTTTGAGTCTGTTATGTGTTGTGTTGTATTATACAACATATAAATACAATATAATGATATAAAATATAACAAAGTTTTCAGTAAAGACATTTACCCACGGCTGTACTTAAGTACAATCTAAGTGACTCGACTACATATATTTCCTCCATCTCAGAGACTCTTGAACTTGTTCCTGCTCCACACGTGTCTCACAGCTTCAGTCCTTACTGTCCAGTGACAAACACGTATCTCCAGATGTGATGATGTCGACTGTTTGTGATAAACTGAAGGATGAAATGTTCCTTTGTGTGTTGGTAAATAAACTCAGCTGTAAAAGTCGTCGTCTCTAAAACAGGGTCATTTTCTGACTTTTTAGAGATACGTGGTTCTTACAGGACAGTCACATGATGCATGTCTGTACATTAACCTGCCCAACAGCATGTAAAGGAGTCCAACATGTAGGGCAGCAAAGTGACACATTAATGCAGCAGGAGGATTCAGCTCACTGCTACATGACGTTCACTGTCAGTACTCTGCTCACACTTGTGACAGACTGTGTTTCACCTCCTGCACTGTACAGACACATAAACAGCTCTCAGATCAGATTAATATGGAGCAGATGTGAGACTGATAACAGACATGTTGTCAACAGCTTCCTGGTGTGTGCAGTAAACACACAATGACACTGTCAAACACTTTGTCAGCCTTCATTCAACCACAAACACACACACACACACACACACACACACACACCAAAGGGACAGTTCAGATCTGTTGCAGGGAGGTTGCAGTCAGTGTGTCACCTTCACAGCAGAGCAGCAGAACTGACCGATTCATTTTTGTGACACATATGTGGCTTAATATATGTAGAAGACAGCTGGGCATCGCAGGTCAGCATTCTGGTGACCATGACGGCAAAATCCAATATGGCCGGCACCCGAAAAACTGTTTCAGCTTAAAGGTCCTGACACACCAAGCCGACAGTCGGCCGTCGACCAAAGTCGGGCTGTCGGTGAGCGTCTGTCGGCCTAGTTTTTGTGGTGTGTCTCGCACCATCAGCACCGAGCCCTGGTTTGTTATTCAGGTTAAAGTGGGAAGAAGCAGCGGGTTTATCGGGCAGCTGAGTGAAGTGGAGCCTGCGGAGGAAACACCGGGACCGTCTGGATGTAATAGTCCGTGGAGGTGCTGCGGTGCTCGGCTGCACAGATAGGAAACCCCTCGGCTGACAGGATGTACCACTCTCTCACTCCGCTCTCTCTCACGCAGGCGCAGAACGTACGTGCTACTTGGCCGTCGGATGTAGTCCGTGTAGTGTGTTCAAATGCAACTGACACAGGGCGACGTGAGGCCACGTAGACGACGCAACAGTTGGCTTTCGTCACCACTAGTTCTTTGATGTCGGTTTGGTGTGTCTGCACATTAACCCTTAGAACCAGACGAGCTACAAACACAAGCTGAGTGTCTAGTTGATGGTTTTTGACATTTTTAAGCATTAGAAACACACTGAAAGATTCATTATTTGTTTTTAAAATCACATTATTTATCATTTCTGATCTCCAATTATCATATTACTAATATGGCTGCTACCCCCCCAAGAGAGTATTGTACACACACATTTTCACCCAGACTGAGTCAGTGATGAGCTGTTTCCATGTTCGGCAAAGACAGAGATCAGTCAGCACACCCTCACTGTGGAGAAACAGGAAGCAGTCTGACATGGAAGTTAAGGAATGAGCTGCTGTGGATGGGTCAGAAACAAAACCTGTTTTAGCCACCAAAAATAATCTGTATCAGTTTAAGCAGACGTTATATTGAGAGTGTTTTCAGTGTTTACTTTTCTGTCAGACAGCCTGATCCAACAGGAGAGCTGTTCACATCATCTACAATCTCCTCACAGCCAGACTGCATTAATAAAACCAGTGATTTAACAGCAGTGAACTGAGGAGCTGCTGGTCGACTGCTGCCTCCATCAGTCAGTGTGTTTGTGTCACTTTGGTGAATCTGAATTAACCCTTTAAACTCCAAAGACACACAGTGACACACAGCAGTCGACCAGCAGCTCCTGAGTTCACTGCTGTTAAATCACTGGTTTTATTAATGCAGCCTGGCTGTGAGGAGAGAGATGTAACAGCTTCAGTTTCCTGTTGTAAATAACAGTGAGACATTAAGGTGAAGCAGTGCCAACACTCTGTGTACAGACTACACTTAAACTGTTATTGGCTTTACTAGATTGGATTTTTTCAGGTCTCTGAATTCATTGTGTGTGTGTGTGTGTGTGTGTGTGTGTGTGTGTGTGTGACTGGTCCTCAGCAGCTCATTGTCTCCATGTCTCCTGCCTGTGTCTCCATGTCTCCTGCCTGTGTCTCCAAACTGCTGCCCAGCACCTGCTGTCGGTGGATAAACGCCTCACGCTGCAATAACTCTGAACTGTCCCTTTAATCTGAACCACCAGCTCATTCAAACATCGTTGACTGAACCAGCTGCTGCTGCTGTAAAATCTGTTTCACTTCACAAACTGCTTCCTGTCGCGCGGCTCTCTGACGCTACACGGTCAATTCAACTGATTTAAATACAGACATGTGTCATGTGTCAGTCACAGCGTGATGTCAGAGTCAAATTCACCGTTCCAGTCAAAGTTTCGACGGGAAACAGATTTTGTCACAACACCGGTCCCAGCAGTTAGCAGTTAGCAGTTAGCCGTTAGCAGTTAGCCGTCTCTACTCACCGTCACTGTGTTTTCTCCTCTGTTAGCTGTTAGCACGTAGCCGTTAGCGGCTCGTTAACGTTTCAACATTTAAACATTAAAACATCAACATAAACCGACTGAAATGTCTCCGCCGGGCAGGTGATGCTAACGTGTGATGCTAACGTTAGCTCCTGCCGCCTGTCCGGGACCTCCTCCTGCTCCTCCTGCTCCTCCTTCTTCTTCTTCTTCTGTACCGGAAGTTGGTAGCCAGCCTGTAGGATCGTCACCGCCTCCTGCTGCTCCACAGTGTCCACTGCATGAAACACTCCACTCACCTCTGGCTCTGTAATAATGAATAAAGTAGTAAATGCAAATAAAAGTAACGCTATTTTCATGCTGCACACATTAATTCATTATATATTGTCTGTCTGTCCAGTTCAATTGAATCCAATTCAAATAGCTTTATTGGCATGAACAAAGATGTGCTGTTGCCAAAGCATTTTATTAAAAATAAATAAATAATCATATTTTTATATCTTACATGCATTAATTTATTATATACACACATATATCTAATATACAGGTGTCGTGTACAAATAATAATAATGATCTAAAAATGTTTTGATATTTAACAAAATGTAATTGTTTTTTCTTATTAAATAAAAAAAACTTTGAGCTGCTGTTTGTGTAGAAAAGTGTTACATAAATAAAGTTATTATTATTTTTTTATGATGACTTTATTAATAACACTCTGTTACAACTAACACTATAAATATCTCCTCAGTAAAAGCACACAGGTTATCAGCTGAATGAGCCTCTGAGCCGTCACACAGGAAGTCAGCTTCAGTTCTGATGAATCAGTTCAAATGTTTTGAGTTTTAACATCTTTTTAAAATGAGTAGTTATTGTGTAGCGATGAGGAGAGAAGACCTGCCCAGGTAGACTAACAGCGACGCCCACCTCCTGTCCTCCTGTCCTCCTGTCTACCTGTCTACCTGCACAGGTAAACTAAGAGAGTGTTCTCACAGACAGAAGAAGCAGCACAGATTTTCAGCAGCCATGAATAAAATCAGGACGTGGTTCAACAGAGCAAAGAAGGTAAAAACTGTTATTATTATTGTTGTTGTTGTTGTTGTTTGTTTGTTTGTTAACATTGTTATTATTATTATTATTATTATTATACATTTCATACTGTGTATATATTGATTATAAATGAAACACATTAATTATTGAAGGTCCGTGTTTGAAGGAACAGATTGAAATAAATGTTTTGATGATCAGCTGATATTTATTGACACTAACACATAAAATTACAAACATGTATTAATATAAACATAAATATGCAGAAAAACAAATCCACTAACATTATATAATAAACAAATAATAAATAAAACAACATTAAATAAAAATGAATTATAATAACAGTAACTGTATCTAAATATGTTTAATTCATATAAAATCTGAATATGTAAAATAACTGCAGTGTAAATGTAAACATCTGTCAACACCTGGGTACCTGAGGACCGCAGTTAAACACAGTAAATGATCTGACATGTGACACAGAGGAGACTCCTTTGTTCTGTTCACTGAGAGTAAACTGGGACCGACTGGTGTTACTGGTGTTATATAAAGTTACACGATAGATGTTTAGTGTCCCTCCTCAGCTCCTGTATCTCTGAGTGTTTCTGTCCTCAGGCAGCTTCTGTGAAGGACTGAGATTCAATAGAGATCTAAAACCTGACACTCACAGAGTCCACGTGAGACAGAGACACTGAGACACTGAGTCCACGTGAGACACTGAGACACTGAGTCCACGTGAGACACTGAGTCCACGTGAGACACTGAGACACTGAGTCCACGTGAGACACTGAGTCCACGTGAGACACTGAGACACTGAATCCACATTTCAGACCTACCTTTCTGTCTTACAGAAACAGGAAGTAGAAAACCAGCTGGTGATTCGCCCTTTGACCCCGGAGAGAAGACATCAGGCCTCCCATGATGTCCCTGTCGTCATGGAGATGCTGAGCTCCACCCAGAGGTGATGATGTCATCAAACCTTTAACAGTAACAGAAAACTGACATCACTTCCTGTTCACTTCCTGCGGCAGGACCTTTAACACATTCTGATTTAAAACCCTGTCGTCTGACAGGATCTCACTGAGCACAGCTGAACACGTGTGTTTGAGCGCCGCCTGAGTAACGTTCAAACACACGTGTGCTCAGACACGTTAGTCAACTGTGAATGAGACCGTTTGTGCCAAAGTGTTTTAAATTGTAATGTTCCAGTTAAAGTCATGCGTTAGTGAAGATCTGACTGAGATCAATGTGTAACCGTGGTTACACTCTGACAGTTTGTATCTATATACACAAACTGCTTCCTGTTCCACTCCTGGTTCTCATCACCTGGTTCTCATCACCTGGTTCTCATCACCTGGTTCTCATCACCTGGTTCTCATCACCTGGTTCTCACCTGTACGCCCTTCACACATGATGCTCCACCCTGTGTTCAGTTTAATAACTGCAAGTGTATATTTATTTTAGTGAGATTTATTTTAGTTTTCCAAATATTATATTTTTAGTTTTATTTACTTCACATAATAACATTGAAAGCTTGTTAAAGTTTAACTGTGGTTTTAAAATATCTAATTCTGTTTCCACTGGATCCAGAAGCTGCTCCAGTTTTTTAGCAGAACAAAACAAATTTGTATCATCGGCAAACAAAACTAAATGAAAGGACTTGGACACATCACAGATATAAGTTACGTACAGTATAAACAGTAGTGGACCCAGCACTGACCCCTGTGGGACTCCACATGTAACCCTCAACAAGTGAATCAGTTATTTGCACATACTGACGTCTGTTTTCAAGGTAGTTACTGAGCCATTGGTGAGCTGCTCCTCTGATTATCTATCTTTACAGTTCACTCATTAACAGTCTGTGCTCAGACTATGTGTTTGACTGGTGTTACTGGTGTTACTGGTGAGCATTCTGCTGTTTGTGTTTCAGAGATCTGGACGGAGGTTTGATCCAATCTGATCTGATACAGACCACCAGACTGAGCATGCTCAGGTGAGACAGACAGGCAGAGACAGATACACATCTCAGTTTTGTCTTCATAAACCAACGAACTTCATTTCCCAGAATCCTTCACAGCTTCAGCTGAGACACAGACAGGTGTGTGTTTGTTTTGTTGACAGGGAGCTCCTGCAGGGAGACACCTCACAGGAACAGGAAGTCTCTGATGTCCAACGACAACATTACAAAACAACAACATCAGCTCCACTTCCTGTCTGGAGGTCAGCGTTACAGGTGGAACAGGAAAAGAGGCAGAACAGGCGACAGGTGACGAGATGCAGACGGAGCTGACCTCAGATCTCAAATCTGACATCATCAGCCTCACTCCAACAGTGTCCTACCCTGGACTTCCTGCCCGACTCTTCCTGAAGATGAGAGACACCTGCTCCGCCCCCCCCTCTCCTCACCCTGGGGGCAGGAGGAGGCTCCCCAGCTCCCTGCCCTGCTCCCCTCTGCTGGGGGGGAGACGCTGGAGGTCCTCTGACTCCGCCCCCTCTCTGCCCTCGCCTCTGTCCCGTCTCTGGGTGGAAGCTGCTCTGCAGAGAAGCAGAAACATCCGCCCCCCTCCTGTCCCACCCTCCCCACAGGTGGGACAGGAGGAGCAGGTAGAGGGGGGGAGGGGTGGGTCAGGAGAGACAGAGGAGGAAAGTGAGGAGGAGGAGGAGGAGGACAAAGATAACCAGGTAATCATTGTTGGGATCAGGATGTCAGACACCGTCATCTTCAGACCGATGACCTCACCCAGCACCTGTGGGAGGGACTCAGAGACGTGGAGGTACTGTCTGCTGACCCCCTGCGTCTGCTCCAGGTGAGACGACTTGTTCATACAGGTGATTTAAATTTATTGACCACTTTATAAAGTTAATAAAAGATCTTCATCCTCCGTCAGGTGTCCGAGCGCTCCTCCGTACGAAGGTCAGGTTTTCTCACCTGGAAACAGTCGAACAGATCCTTCACTCAGGTCTGAGGATCAGACTCAGCTGTGCCAGAGGATGGACACCCAGAGGATGGACACCCAGAGGACGGACACCCAGAGGACAGACACCCAGAGGACAGAGGTCCAGAGTCTCCCCGCAGACAGAGCTCCACAGCAGGGTGAAAGCTCCCGTCTGTACCCCAGTCTGAGTCAGTGGAGGATCACAGCTGACGCTCAGGTGAGACGACCTGTCAGACACCTGGAGTGTCTCAGAGTCTTTTTCTTTAGCCTTTATCAGACAGGACAGACTGTCATGGCTTTGTCTTTGTACATGGCACAGCCGCTCTACCCACTGAGCCACTGGCTGCCCCTTCACTCAGATATCTTGAGGTCAAAGGTCGAGGGGCCTCTGTGAAAATGACAATAGCCTAAAGTTGTAACATTATTTAAGACCCTTCCTGAGCAGCGAGCATGACGTGGTGGGTACAAGCGGATTCCTCAGGTCGTCTAGTGTCATATGACACAATCATCATCATCATCATCATCATCATCACTGTAGCTTTAAAACTCAGCCGTCTGTAACCTCTGACAGACAAGCTGAGGTGAAAATAGCAGCACGTGATTAACAATTAAGAAAACCTAATGCATCATGTTCAGACATTAATCTCATGACTGACAGGTTGACACTGACAGCGCAGGTTCATTCCTCAGTTCTGAGCTGTGCTCTTAATAAATTCTCTCCTCAGACTGAACTGAACAGGAAAAAGGAAGTAAACTGCTTCAACTGCCAGCTGGACACCAACACTGTCCAGTCCTGTTTCCATGGCAACACTGATGATCACCTGCAGTGTGTCTGTGAGACAACCTCAGGTGAGCGGGTGTGGACGCTATGATATTGATATAAATCTCCCAGCACACACAGGATGTTACCTGTCTTCACCTGTCCTCACCTGTCCTCACCTGTCTTCACCTGTCCTCACCTGTCCTCACCTGTCCAGGTTCACCAGATAACGTCTCTTTCTGTTCTGATAATCTGAACTTCATCCTGAGGAAGGTGTTTGATTCCACCACCTGCAGCAGGACGACAGGTGAGAGCGCCCCATCGACTGATCAACAGTCACACCTTCATTTACCTGAGTCTGTCCTGAGTCCAGGTGAGCTCCAGGTGAGGTGAATCAGGCTCTAACCTCTTCTGTTGTTCTGCAGTTCGTCATGTTGAATCCTGCAGCCTCTGTTCAGACACACTGAGCGACCGAGTCACCAAACATCTCTGCAACAACTGTGACCAGGTAAACACTCACCTGTAATAAAAACTGTAGGACAGGTAAATAGTGAACACCTGTGTTTACAGTTTGTGTACTTCTTATGTTTCAGGTGTTCTGTGGACGCTGTCTGTCTCACTTTGTCTCGTTACTTCAGATCCATCAGTTCAGTCAAACTGCTGCAGTCTGAAGACGACTGACAGGTTACCTGTCTGTCATGCAGGTGTTCCACCTGTCACAGAAACACCTGTGCTGTTGGTAATAAAAACCAGATTAAACTTTCTGATCAGTGACTCGTGTAAATCATGACATCATAATGAGAGAATTTATGGACTTGGGTCACCTGTCACATCACATCGCACCTGTGTGCTGTTTGATAGTTTGTGTTTGAACACATCACTGAGCTCGTCCACACTTTATTTTTGTCTGAATCTAAAAACCCTTTAACAACCTCAGACTGTTCAGAACTCAGCCGCTCAGCTTTTAACCAGAACCAGGAAGTCTGATGACATCACACAGATATCAGCCTCCTCCAGTCCTGAAACAAACGGAGCCAACATGAAGAGTCTGACATGTGTGTGATGTCATCTAACTTCCTGGTTCTGGTTAAAAGCTGAGCGGCCGAGCTCTGAACAGTCTGAGGTCGTTAAAGGGTTTTTAGATTCAGACAGAAATAAAGTGTGGACGAGCTCAGTGATGTGTTCAGTGAGGGTCTGAGGACGGAGGGATGATGAGCTGTGAAGTCTCTGAGACAAACTGATCTGTGATACTGGGTTTCATAAATAAAATATATTTTGATCATTTTCCTGCAAATCTAAAATAATTTTGGTTAATTTCCAGATTTTTCAGGTCCACCTTGTAAACTCTGAAATCTAGTGTTTTCTGCCCATGGTGCGCTCAAGTGCGTCATGTACGTGATCTATACTGACATTTGAACAGCCACAAAGGTCGTTTAAAACAGAAAAGTTTCTATTTTTGTTGTTTACCTTTGTTGAATATTTGTTTTTGTTTCACTGCAGCATTTTAAATAATTACATGTTATAATCATAAAATTCATTTCATTTCTCCAGAGGCAGATTTTAAACATTTCATTTAAATCTTAGATCAAGTTACAAACCCCAAAATATTCTTGTTCACCAGGTCCTCTGATCCGTCATCATTCACACGTTCCACTGCAGCAGTTGAAGATCATCAAATACTAAAGTCACACCCAAGTGCGAACAGAAAAAATATTCATCTTCAACTGTCACTTCCTGTTATTTTGGCCAACGGAAAATCTGCTCTGCCGGTGGATGTGTTCAGTCGCTGCGTCAGGGAGTTTATTTTGGGCCTGGACACGAACTGCTTTGTTAGAAAAGCATGACGTCATGTCAGAACTCAAGACCTGAATCAGTTTGTTTGTTTACTGTCAATAAAATCAGTCCTGATGAAGCCGATCAGTTTGATCGATAACTACAGATGTTTCCTCAAAACTTTCACTGCTGATTATTTACTGAATATTTTAGATGATTGACGACAAAGAGAAACAAAATTATGTGAAACGTGACCAGCAGAGCTCAGACTGATGTGATGATGATCTGTATCATCTGATGAACTGGACACGTGAGACAAACTGATCATTTGGATCTGTTTTAAATCCGTTAACAAATAAAAACGCATCACTTCCTGTTTCCAGATTAAAAGTTCCGTGTGAGAAACTTGTGATGAGTTTTATTGTTTCAGACATTTTACAGACGACATTCATTAAAAAACAACTGACAGTGACGATAATCAGATTTTTATCTTTATTTCAGTTTCCTGTCTTGCAACTTCCTGTCCAGACGGAGGCTAATTAGCATGAAGCTAACAGTGGTACCATACTTAAGTTCTGAACCTCAAACTAAATAAATACAATCAAACAGAGTCCAGTCGAGTCGTCAGTCTGTGCGTACAGCTGACTGCACCTGTGCTGACAGGTGCATTGTGGGTACAGAGCTGATCTGTGACCTGGCGCAGAGGGGACGCTCTTTTCGTGGCGGGGGACATCCGGCCGGGCCCCGCAGAGTCTGCTTTAGGGCCGGACCTTCATGAACGCCAGCGGCTGAACGTACCACTGAGCCGGGACACCTGAACGCAGCGTACCTGAGGAGAGACACAGGTGAGAGGGTCAGTGTGATGTCATCAAACACCAGGTCACGTGACTGTAAACACTGATACAGCTGTGTTTACCTGTGAGTGTTTACCTGTGAGTGTGGCTCTAAGTGGAGGAGAAGCTCATGGGATCCACCTGGTTCATCTTCAGGTGGCTGTCGAGGATCTGGAAGATCTCCTGGATGTTCGGGACGTAACCCGACTGAAGCTTCGACCAAACAGGGACGTCTGAGGGAGGGGACAGGAAACACTGTTACACCAGGAAGTGTCAGTAAGGACGGGTCTCTCAGAGTCAAGGAAGGATCCTTCAGGGTCTAAATTTCAAGGACGCTACATCATCGACTGTTCCAGTGTCAAGGATCCTTGAGTCCTTCTTTCAGAGAAATTCGCAGGATGCATGAATGAGTCCTCAGCAGGGATAAAATCCCCACAATGCTTTGCACATTGTGGGGATTTGCATTTACAGGAAGTGAGGGCGGGGCCTCTTCACTGAGTGCTGCGCCAGCAGAGCTCGACAGGATTTAGATTAATATGTCACTTGTTTAGATTCATGTCTCCACCTGAGTTTATCAGACAAAACCTCATTTACACTCTCCAATGTGTCACTGCCACATGATGAGGTTTATTAAATAACGTGATTTAGATAAAACATAAAAGTTTTAAATCAGATGGAATCTCTGCTGCTTCGCTGTCACGAGGACGCTGTCGTAAACTGAAGGCGGCACTAACATGAGGTTTGCTGTGGACACACGGGGTGCGCCGTGTGACGACAGGTAAACCTTGAATGTCTCTGTTCAAGCGAACGTACAAGATGAAGCTCGAAAAGCTGAAGGTGAGGCTTGTGTCCGCCTCCCACGTAACCACGACCAGTAACTGAACGCTTGTTGCGGCGCCCCCGTGTGACCTCACAGTTCTGTGGTTCATCTAATTGGCTGAGTGTTGACGAGGTGATGCATTCAGGAAGAGTCCGTCACTCGGGGACAAATAAAGTCAACTCTCCAACACAAACATGACAGAATCCCACAGAAATGACATCACGATCTTCTAACCATTAACCGTGCAGCCACGCTGTCGTGTTTTGGACCAATCAGAACTCACCGTTCAGAGTGACCTCAAAGGCTCCCGTAGACAGGAAGTGAGTCTCCATCATGTTGCAGAGGAAGAAGGCCATCAGACAGGAGAAGATCTGATGAACAATACAAAAGGAAAAAACAGTGAAATGGTTGAATCTGTTGCCACGGTAACCAGCTGAAACCTCCGTCGCCGCGGTAACAGCTACCTTGTTGTCCTGACTCCAGGTCCAGGCTCTGGGAGTGTCGAGGCCGAGGAGGACGAAGGGGTTCTGACCGCTGACGATCAGCAGGATGGAGAGGAGCTTCAGGTAGGAGATGAGGTTACCGAAGAACCTGAGGAGAGACGGACGACTGGTGTTACTGGTGTTACTGGTGTGACTTCAGACGGTGGGTACATACTCCAACATGACTGGACAGCAGTAGCTCAGTGATGTCAGAGCTCACCTGTTGAAGGGGGTGGGGGGGTAGTTTTCTCCCTCGATGCGGATGTCCGGGTACAGCTGGCTGATGGCTCGTGAGTACTCCTGGAACACCTTGCTGTAACCTCAGGAGATACTGAGGACACACACAGAGGACACACCTGTCAGGTGAGCTCAGCAGGACCACGTGATGCCCCACACGGAGGATGAAGAAGCGTTTGATATATTTCTAACAGTTTCAGTTGTTATTTACAGTTTGTTAGAAACAATAAAACAGGTTCAGTTCTGTGAGTCAGTGTCTCAGGTAGAGACGTACAGGTGAGTCCAGGCCTTGTTTATGATGATGGTGTTACACCTGTAACAGCTCTGCTTGTTATGGATTATGAACTGAGGCGTAAACAATAACATTTACTAACATAAAGCGGTTTGAAACGTGTAATACAAACATTTAAACGCAGCTAAAAACGTCACTGAGCCGTTAGTTTAACATTCAGACAGAAACAGGATGAAACGGGTTTATTTTCTGATGCTAACTGTTAGCCTGTCTGGTGCTAACTCGCTCACCAGTACTGGAACTTGAGCGTGGGCCCGGAGTACAGGGAGGGTTTGGCGGGTTTCCCGGGCTCCGTGTCCGGCAGGGTGTCCGGAGAGAAGCCGGTGCTGTCGGCCTGCTGGTGTCCGCGCTGCGGGCTCGTCCTGCCGAGGTAAATGTCCCGCACCGTGAGCGCGGTGAAGAGCAGCAGAGCCGCCAGGAGGCCCGCCTGGCTGTACTCCGCCATGTTTGCTCTGTGACAGCGCACCGATCCGCCCGGAAACACGGTGATCCACTACACCACTTCCGGTAAGATATTTTCACAATAAAAGAGCCGAGGCGCAAAGCCGTCAGTGGAGGTTTTTTATTCGGTACCAGTGAAATAAATGAACCTGCTCTGAGACTCCTCTGCCTGGACATTTCTCTTCCTGCCACACTGAGTAACATATATGTGGTCTATAAGAATTAGATCAGAAATAATTTATTACTGTTAATTTGAGTGTTTCATGTTTATGTATTTTATTTTTCTAGATTTGCGTCATATTGTTTGTGGTTTCATATTTCGTTGCTAACCTGAGGCAGGAGATGATTGAGGAACAGGATTTGTAAATGTAACTTGTTTTTTTTAATCTATTAAGTTCAATAACGCCAATAAACACGTGTTTAATTCTTTTATTGTGAAAGTGTGGTCAAGTGTTCCGGGTTGATTCTGGCGGGAGCAGATTATTTGATATTTTCTCTGAAACGTAAAATACGTTTTTATTTTTATAAATGATTCATTTGTTTTGTTTTTCCGTAGTTTTTTATTTATCAATTTTTAAAAACGGCAGCTCTGTGTCGTCACATTTACCCGACACGCGGTGATAAACACCGTGACGTCATATGTGTGGGACGCCGTGCTGCCGGTAGATGGAAGGATGAAGGTGAAAGAATAAAAAATGAAATCAGTTTAAATGAGTTTAAATGATTTAGTCTGAACCTCAGAGTATTTACACAGCAGAGAGCCGGATACAGGTCACCTGACGGCTGACGTCACACAGGTACGTTCTGGTTTTATCTCTGAATTAAAGCCAGTGACTGAGTGTTTCAGTGACTCTCACACAGGTGATGTGTGTGTGCGCAGTAAAAACATTTTAGTGTTTAACTTCCGGTGTTAAACTAGTTCAGTCTTTGTTTTATTGATTATTGAATATTTAGTTTTCGATATTTAATGTTGTGGTAAAACTGCAGCTGAGTGTGACAGGAAACAGGCAGACACGTGAAAAACCTCTACAAGTAAAGTAAAGTAACCTCTACACCTGTAAAACTTTATTAAAACTGATTGTGTGTCTGAACATCAACATTTGTTCTGGTGTGTGTTTGACACAGAAGGTGGAGATTCATTCAGTCATGTTCAACATTAAACATTAAGTCTAATCTCAAAAACATTTATTCACAAAGACCCAAGTCAAATAAAAACATTATATATATATATGTATGTATATATCAGTGTGTGTGTGTGTGTGTGTGTGTGTCACACAAAGACAACATGGCTGACTATAGATGTGATGGTCAAATCAAAGAGTTGGGTCCTCACGGGAGGTTTTAAGAGGAAGAACGAGGATTAATTTAAGAAGCTGAAACTGATTTATGAGACAGACTCTTCAGATACGCTGGACAGTTTCAGTCCTGAACTCGTCTTTAATCAGCGTCCTGTTTGTCTCTTCATGTCTCAGGAGGGGTCACCATGTTTAGTGTGGCGGGGTCGTTGAGGACCAGCGTCCTGCAGCTTCCTGTCCGAGGAGTCTGTTCTGCGACATTCAACAGGAAATCATCTGCACCTGGTCACACCTGTACTGCACCGCCGTCAGCTGGACGTCCTGCAGTTTGCTGTCACATGTTACCTGTCAGGACGCTGTCAGGTGTCAGGACACTGTCAGGTGTCAGGACGTTGTCAGGTGTTGGGACGTTGTCAGGTGTTGGGACGTATTCAGGTGTAGGGATGCTGTCAGGTGTAGGGACGCTGTCAGGTGTTCGGAGGCTCTCAGGTGGAGGCCATGATGACGGTGCAGGTGCAGCCGGCTGGTACAGCAGCCTCTCTGACTCGGCTCCGGTTCACCTGAGCGAACACTTCCTGGTGAGCGTGCAGCAGATGAGCGGGCTGCCGTGGTGGCTGAGCATCGTCGTGGCGACGCTGTCGGTCAGGACGCTCATCACTCTGCCGCTCGCCGCCTACCAGATGGTCATCGTATCCAAGGTGAGTGACGGGAGACGACAAATGACATCATACGGTCACACTAAAGACATAAAACAATACACACAGTGTTTGTGATGTTTTTTCACTCAGTCAAGATTAGAATGAACGATCACCGTATACATGATCCTGTACACGTTTGTTGGCGTGTGCCAACTCTTAGGAGCAACTTCCTCTCCATCACGGTAACCATAGTAACCTCCAGGTGATGTACAGGTGGAGGCGCTGCAGGCGGAGATCTCAGAGCTGGCGAAGAGGCTTCGATACGAAGTTTCAGTCCGAGCAAGAGAAAGAGGCTGGACGGAGAAAGAGTGCCGGTAAGAACAACACAAACAAACAAACAAACAACAGGCTGTGTTTTTATGAACTGATTTGTTTTGTCTTCAGGTTTCAGTTCAAGAAGAATCTGCGTCGTATCGTCTCAGCTCTACGTCAGAGACAACTGTCACCCGTTCAAAGCCAGTGTGCTGGTCTGGGTTCAGCTGCCTCTGTGGATCAGCCTCTCTCTGGCCCTCAGAAACCTGAGTCTGGATCAGTCTGGTAAGATCACACTGACTCTGGATCAGTCCTGGACCAGGACTTAAGTCCTTTAAGGATCCATCTGTCTTCTTTTTTTTCAAATAGAAACTCCACTCAGCCATTGGCAAAAAGCAGTGACAAAGATTACAGCACTGATACCCTCCTCTTCCTCACGCCTCCACACACACCTTTCACTCAGTGTGTTTCCAGTCACAGTGAAGTGTTTCTACAGTCCCAGCTGGACGAGGACATCTAACTGGCCTACTGTCCTTGTCCCAGTATACAAGCACGGGAGGGGAATCCATTTATTGAGCCCAGTATGTGCGACTCCTCTACGATAGGTGGAGATATGCCCCTTTCAGCTTGTTAGTATTGGACCTGTTTCCTGTTGACCTATTACGTCACAGACCAAACAGTCTCCATCCCGTGTTTCTCTCCCGTCCATGTATTTCTAAATATTTCAGTCTGTCAGCTGACACAGTATGACCTGCGTCTCATTAACAGTTTATTCTTCAGTCCAGGTGGACGTTGGTGCCAAATTTGAAGAAATTCCCTCGTGGTGTTCTTGAGATATTGTGACTACAATAATGGGACAGACGGATGGACAACCTTAAAAAACGCCTCGGGTCACGGCTGTCGCCGGCGTGGCGGTGTAGAGAATGAAGTTGTGTGTCTTTACTAACAGTAAACGGTGTTTCCTGCAGCGCTGCACTCTGACCTGGCAGCAGGGGGCGCTCTGTGGTTCCCTGACCTCACCTCACCTGACTCCACCTGGATCCTACCTGTCTGCCTCGGACTCATCAACCTGCTCATCGTAGAGGTCAGTCTGTTCAGCAGGTGTGTGATCACCTGACCTGATGATGTCATCCAACCTAATCATCCTCCTCCTCTTCTTCTCCTTCTTCTCCTTCTTCTTCTTCTTCTTCTTCTTCAGATGTTTTCTCTTCAGAGAGTCAACCCGTCTCGTTTACAGAAGACTGTGACGAACTTCATTAGAGCGTTCTCAGTGTTGATGATTCCCATCGCTGCTACTGTTCCTTCTGTGAGTTGAACACAGTCTGCTTCAGCTTCAGCTTCAGGCTCAGCTTCAGGCTCAGCTTCAGCTTCAGGCTCAGCTTCAGGCTCAGGCTCAGGTTCAGGCTCAGGTTCAGGCTCAGAGAGAGTTGTTTATGCTCAGTTCAGGAACACAAACACAGTCATCATATTAATATAAATGAAGTTTATTTTAAAAAGTTAATTAATGTTGACTTTAAAGCAGCTGATGATCTTTCAAACCTCCAGCAGGTCCTGACATCACTTTGTTCTCTCCTCCTCTCCTCCCAGTCCATGGCTCTGTACTGGTTTACCTCCAGTCTGGTGGGATTCAGTCACAACCTCTTCCTTCGTTCTCCTACAATCCACAAATTCCTCAAACTGCGAACTCACAGATCAGACTCTCCGTACAGAGACCTGCTCTCCGCCTTCATCACCAAATACTGCAGATAAACACACAGACGCATCAGAGACGTATTTATAAGATAAATCAGTGACGGAACATTTCATTGATATTTAACTGCTGTTCAGCTGGTTGTGATGTTGAGACATTGTATTGATCCAGTCATTGATTGATTGATTGATCTGTATGTTCATTAATAAACTGACTCTTGTGTTGATTTGAGGCGGTGTGTGTATGAACATGTGATTCAGTCTTTTTGTTCTGTGTTAAAACATTTATTCACTTATTGATCACCAACGTAAAAGGTTCAGGATTCAGAGTATTGACAGACAGTGAATCTCATCTATTGCTTGTGTTGCTGTTCCCTCAGAATGAGCTGTTTCTATCTGCACAGGCAGCAGGTCCTCGTCTACACAGGTCGCCATGTTGCTCCGCCATGTTCCTACAGTAGCCCAGAACGGACAAACCAAACACTGACTCTAGATAGAGACATTCATGTTTCTGCGTCTGCCGCTGCAGTTAGAAGCTTATCTGTGGAGTGTTGGGAAAAAATTAAAACCATGAATTGTCTTTCATCAGTGTTTTTTCCTGTAAATCAGCTGGTCTGTTTGTTTTAGTGAGGAAAAGACGTCTGTAGATAATTAATCTAACATGAACCGGCTCTCAGTCAGTCATATTTTACCAGGAAATATAAAACTGTGTCACTCTTACCTGGTAACTTCAGTAAGTTAAGTAAGCTGCACCAATTAATTCAATTCAATGAAATTAGATTTAATTTTTTTGTTTAGTTACTGTGGTGTAGTTTGATGAAATCAAATTAAATTTTATTTTATTCTGTATAGTTTAGTTAATGTAGTCTAGTTTAGTGTAACTTCATTTAATTTTTAGTCTAATTAAAATCAAAGAAAAACTACAAAGACCACAGGTCACCTGCTTTTTGTTTATGTCCTTTTGGCGCCATCTTGTGGACAGCAAGGAAACACCAGCTGCTCGCTGATTGGCTTAATTTGCGATGTGCTCGTCTCTGATTGGCTCCTAAAATTTCCGCCGTCTACAAAAGTCTTCCGGCCGGAAACAGTCAGCTGAAGGTTTCCTCCGGATCGTTCATGTTACAATTCATCACGCGTGTAAGACTTTTGTGCCAATAATATTTTGTTTTTATATGTGAATGATTTTAGAAATACGTGAAGGAAACACACGTCGTTTCCGGTCCAGGCAGTGTGGAGATAAGCGTCGGACCCGAGTGGTTTCTGTCCGGAGGATAATAGAGAAGGGACCGAGTTTGGAGGAACAGTTTTGTTGTGAGAGTTTGTTTCCGCAGCTGTGTGATCAAAATGAGGATTACTGAAGTGTTTGTGAGTGTGACGGCGGTGCTGGTGACGTGTCGGGTGTCTCCGGTGAGCTGTGACATCACGGACGGGAACGCGGAGCATCTGAAGAGAGAACACTCGCTGATGAAGCCGTATCAAGGTAACACGGCGCCGTTAGCTCGGCGGCTAACGCTAACCTGCTGCTGTCAGCGCCTCAGCTGCAGGAAGACTTGACGGACTGACTCTGACATCATTCATGTAATTAACCGTAGCTCAACGGCCCAGTCACAACAGCTGACGTCATAACCTGCTGTGAGGGCTTAAAACACGTCATGTTGAGGAGCACGATAAAAGTCAGGGACTGTTCTTCACCTGCGAGAGGAGCAAGACCCGCGAGCCTCCCTCCACCTGCCTCAGTTATTAGACCCGTAACACTTAAACTTTGATGTTTGAAAGTTAAAAGTTGAAGGTAAAGACAGCCTCAGTTTTTCACTCTTGTCGTGTGAGCATGAAGTGGTTTTGGTGAAATATCTGTTTTGAAGCTCAGATTTAGAGATTTTGTTTTCTTTTTTGTTACTGAAGTGTTCGTCACACGATGTGTCCAAGGACGGACAAACATAAATGATTTCAAAATCCAATATAATTTATGTTTTTACAGTTTCTGGTGGCGGCGCGTTGGAGAGCGTGTGTTTTGTAAAAAAAAAATGCCAAAAACTTTACAGAAAAAAAGCAAAAAGTTAAATAAAAATATGCCTTCAGGAATATGCCTTTGCCTTTGAATCAAACTTTATTTATCTATAGAGCACCTTTCATGCAGCCCAGATGACGTCACAGAGCAGGAACAAGTGAATAGCTTGACGGTTCAACAATAAATGCGAAAATACTCAAAATAAATACCAGTTAACATCAAATAAATGCAAGAAAAGAAAAGTGGAAAATACCAAACAAGATTTAAAACAAGGCAATAAAAGACGAGCTAAAAAGATCTGGCTTAAGGTTTATTTTAAAAGTATCCCTCAGGTGGACTGTGCATAGACTCAGCAGTGACTAGACGCTGATTCCTCACTGATATTTGTTGGAATCCTTGAGACTGGTCGTCTCAGGTCAGCAGAGGAGCATCTGAGGGATCTGTTATGTCTAAGAAGCATGTCTGAAAGTTGGGCTGGTGTCAGGCTGTTCACTGATTTTAAATCTAATACAAGAATCTGAAAATCAGTTCAGATATTTATAAGCAGTGCAGTGCAGTGACTTAAAGTTTACTAACTAACCTGAATCAGTGTGTTCAGAGGCAACACAGAACAAAAGGAAATAAAAGATAAAAGTTAAAATAAAAATCTGGTTTTAAAAGACAAAGTTTTCCTGTAAAAATCTGTTTTAAGCAGTGATTTAGAAACAATGTGCCAACGAGCCTGATCTCCTCAGGCAGAGAATTTCAGGGCCTTGATGACAAAGGCACCATGACCTTAAGTTACCAGCCTTGACCTGGGGACAGCTACTGAGGGTCGGCTGGAGGATCTCAGGTCAGGACCTGGAGCGTAGGGAGTCAGAAGATGGGCGCGTGATATTAGATCGTCCTGTACGAGGGCGGCAACCAACCGCTGCTCAGATAATTGTTTTGTCAATAAAAGGTCAGATAACAGTGAAGCACGCTCTGTGAGATGTGACAGAGCTCAGGGTGACGTCTTCAAATGTTTTATTTGACCAACAGTCCAAACATCCACAGATGTTCAGTTTATGATCATGGACGACAAAGAAAAGCATCAAACTCTGATGTTACAGAAACATGAGCCAGTCTGTCACCTCTGAGGCTCCGCTGTCAAACACTCTGACAGGAAATGAGATTAAAACAGAATCAGTGACGATGTCAGTTTCTTTTCTTTTTCGGAAGATGTTTCTGTGAAGATGAAACTGAAGCAGCTGTGGAGTTTCAGTTTGTGAACAGAGTTTATCACCAAACTTGATCAAGTGTTCACTGCAGGTGTCTGAAACCGTTAGAGTTCAGTAGGTCGATGTGTAAACTCAACGCTGCAGGAACTTTATTTCAGTCAGAGAATCTTTACAGTGAAAAACTGCACACAGCTTCGTCAGCACGCCCTCGGGACAGGAAGTGTTTGTTCAGGGCGTGGACAGAAACACACAGGTGAAAGAAACATATCAGTTACTTTACTGAGTTCATTCTGCAGCTGACAGCACGGCCTCACTGATGAGGGAATTATAAATACATGAAATACAAAACTGAATCTGACACAAAGTCGTGTAAATCTGATCATTCATGTGACGTTATTCATCAGTCGTACTTACAGTCATTTTATCAACAGACAGATTTAAAACAGGTAGTTAAATACAAACATGAGACACTGATAATGTTATCTAAACGATAAACTTTAATACGTATCAGTAAACAAACATCGTCCCCTCACAGCCTCAGCTCTTCTTATTAAAGTGAGTTGAGTATTTAAGCTTTTTGCAGTTTGGATATTTGTACGTGACAGAGGTGTTTACCTGACTGTATCTGACTGATCTCAGTTTTAAAGATCTACATTTTAGCCAAAAGCTTGTTGGTGGACGACATGTTTGCACAGGAAATGTTGAGTAACCATCAGGTTCTACGTGTTTTACAAGATGTGTGTATTTCCTCGTATGAAGTCGCCTGAAATCTGAGACAAACAACAGACTGATAGACGAACAGACCTTTACTGTCATTGCACAAAAACTAAATATTATGCATCTGCCCTCACACTATAACACACATCACAATGATGGTGATCCTCTCATACTGCACAAGAGTTCAGTGTGTTTCAGGTCTTTATACTGAGAGCAGTGACATTAAAACTGTTTCAGTCCTTAAGTCTGTGAGTTAATGTCCCTGAAAGACCTTCCAGAGGGAAACACTTCAATCAGCTGACTGTGGTGTGATGAGTCTGTGACATCATGTCCTGTAAAGAGTCTCCGTCCTGTAAACTTTAAATGAGACACTTTGTCTCCACAGATTTGTCTCTGATTTCCTCTAAGACAGAAGTAAAAAAAGTCCTGATCAGTTTATTGGTCAGATGTCAAACCAACAGCTGTTCGGACTGCTGCACATCCATAGATGAATTTGGTCATTTGTGTGATTCAAACTGGTCTCTTACTGTGAAATGTGAACACTGACTTCCTTCCTTTTGTCCAAGAAGGAACTCCATTACCCAGACTCCTCAGTTCCCACCAGTCCACCTCACACTGAGGTGTGAAACCCTGCACATGGAGCCAGTCTCTGCTGTGTGTTTCCATAACAACAGAGAAAACATATTTATATAAATCCCTGTAAACATGTCAGTGTGAGTGAAATGTTCCTGCAGTGAATGTGTCACAGTGGGACTAACACACCCAGATCATGTGACTCCTGCATGTAAACAGTCAGTCAGAGCCAAACTGGCCGAGGCGCTCTGAGCATGCTCCACAGTTTCCGCCCCGGACTTTGACCCGGAAGTCCAATAGCATTAAATGTGTAAGAGAAGAAGAAGAAGCCGGTAACAACATGGAGAAATCTACATCCAGAGCCGTGACTTTTTGCACGGACCAAATGTACAGAGCTGTAAAGTTGTCCACCATGGTAGCAGTTAGCAGCTAGCTAACCGTAGCTAACTTGTTTGTCCATTGTTTGGTCTGTGACGTAATAGGTCAACAGGAAAAAGGTCCAATACTAACAAGCTGAAAAGGAGCATATCTCCACCTATCGTAGAGGAGTCGCACATACTTGGCTCAATAAATGGATTCCCCTCCCGTGCTTGTGTACTGGGACAAGGACAGTAGGCCAGTTAGATGTCCTCGTCCAGCTGGAACTGGAGCTCCACTTCACTGTGACTGGAGACTGAGTGTCTGTCTGTGTCTGTCTGGCTGTGCAGGTGTTGGCAGCAGTCCCAGCAGTCAGTGGGACTTCTGGGGAAGCACGTTGGTGACGAGCTCGTACGTCCGCCTCACTCCAGACGAGAGGAGCAAGCAGGGATCCATCTGGAACACTGTGGTGAGGAAACACTATGAACATCACCTCTGTCTGACTCTGCTCATCAGTTATACTCACACTGGACTGACGTGTCCTCTCTGTGGACTCGTAATGAAATATGAAATAAAATACTGTAATAAAATAAACAGCAGATGAACCTCTTTAACACTGACTGATGTCAGAGAGAAAGTTTGATGTTCTGTCTCTCTGTGGTTGTTTCCTGCTGCTGTATGAAGTCAGTGTATTGTCTGTGTGTGGTCCTCAGCCATGTTACCTGAAGGACTGGGAGATGCACGTGCAGTTTAAAGTTCATGGGTCAGGAAAGAAGAATCTCCATGGCGACGGCATCGCTGTGTGGTACACGAAGGACCGATTGCATCCAGGTAATGTTGGTGTGTTCAGCCTCAGAGTCACTGCTGAGTCACTGCTGCGGAGGAAGAGGCTCATCCAGCTTCATGTCACTTTATTGTAACACTGTCTGACATCAGAGTGTTACCCAGAATGCAACACTCACCTGTTACCTGCAGCTGCTGTTTTTTTGCAGTTCACTGCTTCCGTCTGACAATTAAACAAACAAATAAGATATATTCAGGGGGGCAAACCTTTCAGCAAAAATACAAAATAGGTTGGTTGTGAGATTATTCTCTGCTCTGCTCTCTGCTCTGCTCTCTGCTCTGCTCTCTGCTCTGCTCTGCTCTGCTCTCCTCTCTGCTCTGCTCTGCTCTGCTCTCTGCTCTGCTCTGCTCTGCTCTGCTCTCTGCTCTGCTCTGCTCTGCTCTCTGCTCTGCTCTCTGCTCTGCTCTCCTCTCTGCTCTGCTCTCTGCTCTGCTCTGCTCTGCTCTGCTCTGCTCTGCTCTCCTCTCTGCTCTGCTCTCTGCTCTGCTCTAATCTGCTCTCCTCTCTGCTCTGCTCTACTCTCTGCTCTGCTCTCTGCTCTGCTCTCCTCTCTGCTCTCTGCTCTGCTCTCCTCTCTGCTCTGCTCTGCTCTCTGCTCTGCTCTCCTCTCTGCTCTCCTCTCTGCTCTGCTCTCTGCTCTGCTCTAATCTGCTCTCCTCTCTGCTCTGCTCTAATCTCTGCTCTGCTCTCTGCTCTGCTCTGCTCTCTGCTCTGCTCTCTGCTCTGCTCTACTCTCTGCTCTACTCTCTGCTCTGCTCTCTGCTCTGCTCTAATCTCTGCTCTGCTCTCTGCTCTGCTCTGCTCTCTGCTCTGCTCTCCTCTCTGCTTTGCTCTACTCTCTGCTCTACTCTCTGCTCTGCTCTCTGCTCTACTCTCTGCTCTGCTCTCTGCTCTGCTCTACTCTCTGCTCTGCTCTACTCTCTGCTCTACTCTCTGCTCTGCTCTCTGCTCTGCTCTCTGCTCTGCTCTACTCTCTGCTCTACTCTCTGCTCTGCTCTCTGCTCTGCTCTACTCTCTGCTCTGCTCTCTGCTCTACTCTCTGCTCTGCTCTACTCTCTGCTCTGCTCTCTGCTCTGCTCTGCTCTCTGCTCTGCTCTGCTCTCTGCTTTGCTCTACTCTCTGCTCTGCTCTCTGCTCTGCTCTCTGCTCTGCTCTCTGCTCTGCTCTCTGCTCTGCTCTGCTCTCTGCTCTGCTCTCTGCTCTGCTCTACTCTCTGCTCTGCTCTCTGCTCTGCTCTCTGCTCTGCTCTCTGCTCTGCTCTGCTCTCTGCTCTGCTCTCTGCTCTGCTCTCTGCTCTGCTCTGCTCTCTGCTCTGCTCTCTGCTCTGCTCTCCTCTCTGCTTTGCTCTCTCTGCTCTGCTCTCTGCTCTGCTCTCTGCTCTGCTCTCTGCTCTGCTCTACTCTCTGCTCTGCTCTCTGCTCTGCTCTACTCTCTGCTCTGCTCTCTGCTCTGCTCTACTCTCTGCTCTGCTCTCTGCTCTGCTCTCTGCTCTCTGCACCGAGCTGATTTCACCCTTAAACCTCTTTTATAGCAGTAAGATGACATTAATTCTACGGTGTGTTACTTCCTGTGTCCTTATTCTGAAGTTGAATGAAAGTCACATTTTAAAGCATCTTTGTCTCCTTTGTCCCTGATGAGTCTGCGCTCCTGATATTGAAAACCTTCCAGCAGCTCATTGATCAAAGTCTTACACATGGTTAGAGACAGTGAAGCTGCAACAGAACTCCTGGAAAATAACATGTTTCTAAACTGTGTATTTACTCAGAGCTACTCAGGTACTTAAAGCTGAACACAGTGGGACTGCTTTATATCTGCTCACCTGCAGAGCCACACATGTTGAGATGATCATGTTAGACGCAGCCCAGGTGAAGGCGGAGACAGTCACACGAACGCTCATCACGCTCCCTCCATCAGACAGCTTTGTCTCATCATGTCCAGATGTGTGTGTCCACGGCCTCAGTGCTGACTCAGAGAAGTGTCTCGCTTTGTGTGCTCATGTCTGGCCTCATCTCTGCCTCCATCCTAGGCCCTGTGTTTGGAAACCAAGATCAGTTTCATGGCCTGGCTATTTTTTTGGATACCTTCCGCAATGACCTCCATGGGATGGATGTAAGTGTGTGTGTGTAGTGTGTGTGTGTGTGAAGCTCGAGGCGATAACCAGCTTGTTTCTTTGCAGGGCCTGTGTTTTCCAACAATGCTCTGTTCCACGGGCTGGCCGTGTTTATAGATACTTACTCTAACGATGATGCCACAGATGTGAGTGGTTGCTCAGGTTTTACTCCGTCAGCATGCTGTGTTTCCTCACGTTACGTTAGCATGATGTCAGAGGCTGTTTGAGCATGTTCAGAGAGATCATTCTGCCATATTTATGTCTCCACAGCAAAGTAAAGATTTAATGACAGGAGTTAATGAGCATGAGGCTCTGCTGCAGGAACACTGCTGTTCAGTGGTCGTTTTTATTTCGCCACAACTCGTCCTGTGAAATCTGCTGCTTTCACATTGCAGTTAAAAGTGTCTCAGATCCTCTGTTTTTAATCTGTGTGAGCAGATCCTGATGCATTTCCTCATGAGTGTAATCTGTCAGTGAGCAGACACTGTGCGATCTGAGTCTGTTTCTGTTGTACAGCTGCGCACCTCACTGTAGAGTCAGCCTGAATTTCATCTGTTATTGACTGTCTGTGTGCAGGGCATGAGGAACAGTCACGCCCTGATTAGCTGCTCCAGAGCTGGTGGATGTTCGGATGAATTTCTGACGTTAGAAATGTTCGTCGGCTGTTGTCAGGGCTCTTGAAGCAGAGCCATGAGTCTCACGGCACCATCTGTTTCCAGCCTCGCCACCTGATTTATATGCACCCCCCCCCCCCCCCCCCACTCTCTGCCTGTACAGACCAGCTCCCCGAGCAGCTCTTCTTCTCTGCTCCTGTAGCAGCTTGACTCCTCATCATGCATCAGGGTTGGAAATTAGCACTGTCATCATCTACTGAGTGTTTGGTAGATTTTGGAACCCAGCAGCCACAGTGACAGGTGGACAAAAAGTTAATTTCCAACCCTGACATGGAGGTTTGAAGAGAACTCTGCAGCTGTGTCTCGTGTGACGAAGAATGGATGAGGACAAACACATTGTTGAGGTTGTGAATATCTCGAGCTAAATGACCCACAGTCCCGTCATTATAAAGACATTGGTCCTCTGTTGAGTCCTCGGCTCTTCAGGTGAGACATCAACTTTAATTAGTGGCTGCCCATACATGATTTGAAGCTGACGCAGAGGAGGAGGAAGAACCGATCTGTCAGCAACAATATCTTTGTGTGGTCGTCCGTTGACAAGCTGCTGCGTGATGCATCGCTGTGTGCTGGGGGCGGCACTTGACACGTGTCAGTTGATGTGGTGCGGCGGGGCGCAGCTCTGCCTGATTGTCTTACCCTGACATTGTTACCCAAACCAGTCTCACTTCTCTTGCTTTAACCAAACCAATCTGACCTACAAAGGTAACGAGTGTTAGCCAATCAGAGGGAGAGAAGGGCGGGTCATTCCTTTGCTAACATAGGGAACGTGAATTAGCCACCAGGACAGTGTTACCAGCTGCAATCGCTGATGAGCATGTTTCCACATGTTAACGCAGCGAGTATTCTGTCTGTCAGCACAGACAACAGGAAATACAATAAAAGACAAAACATTAACATGACAAAATAATGAACCTTCACCTCCTCTAAAAGGACAGAGCTGTAAAATGTGGCGCTGAAGACTCACTGAGTCAGCAGAGCGCCGGACTGAAGGAAACAACTCCGGTGTTTCATGTTATTTTTAAAGGATGTTGGGTTATTGAGAGCAAACTTTACCATCCATATTACAGACCTCTGCTATCAAACAAACTTCCACCTGACTCAGAGCTTTCAAACAAATCTTTAGTGACAGTTGTGAACAGGCAGAACGCTCCTCTGAGCTGTTGTGAAGTCCATCAGGCTGTAACAACAGTGTCAGCACATGAATCGAGAGCTTTGGTTTTTCATTACAGACGATTTCCTCGTCCAGAGGGAGTCTGACTAAAACAACATTTGTGAAACAGACTCAGATCGTGCAGTGAGCTGAGCTTCAGACTCAGAACTGACTGCTTCAGTTAGTTTGACACAAACTGTGAACAAAAGTCTCGGTTTGACAGAAAGAATCCATGTTCAATAACTCAGATCAGGACGTAATGATGTCATCTGAGCCTCAGAGACGACAGACAGCTGCAGTGTGAAGGACGCTTCAGTGTGTTTATAGAAACATGACCTGTGATGTATCATGTGGGCTTCTTATGTTTTATTTGATATATTCATTTATTCATCGTCTTTATTTATCAATATGTGTGTTTGTGTTTAAGATTCATGTTGTGTCCTCTCTGTCGTCAGCGTTCCTTCCCGTACATTTCAGCCATGGTGAACAACGGCTCAGTGAACTACGACCACGGTAAAGACGGACGATCGTCGGAGTTGGGAGGCTGCTCAGCTGAGATCAGGAACAGAGAGCACGACACGTACCTCGCCATCCGCTACTCCAAAGGAAGACTCACTGTACGTAGAGGAACTCTGGGATGCTTCGCAGCTTCTCTTCGTCTAGTCCAGTCAGAATATTTTCAGCCTGTCATGTCAGTGACAAGCATGTCACTTTCCATGTCTCACATTTTATAACAGCTTCTTTAAGTTGTAATGACTAAAGTGAGTTGTTTCAGAGCTGCTCTGCGTCACTAACATCCCGTGTGTGTCCTGCAGGTGATGGTTGATGTGGACGATAAGAACGAGTGGAAGGAGTGCATCGACATCGGAGGAGTTCGACTTCCTACAGGATATTTCTTTGGTGCCTCGGCAGCTACAGGAGATCTGTCAGGTGGGGCGGGGCTTAATAAAGACGTCATAATAGTCACTGCTGAAGTTTTTTTTTTATATTTCTACCACATGCAGTAACATTTTCTTTTCACAGCTGATTCTAACATTTGTAGAGTATTTTAAGTCTGAAGTGGTATTTTATTTTGCAGATAACCATGACATCATCTCGATGAAGCTCTACCAGCTGATGGTCGAACACACTCCTGAGGAGGAGAACCTGGACTGGACCAAGATCGAGCCCAGCGTCAGCCTCCTCAAGTCCCCCAAAGGTAAGTTTTTTTTATGCCTCTGCGCCGCCGATAGCTGCAGCCGGAGGCATTATGGTTTCGAGTTGTCTGCCTCAATGTTGTGAACACAGTATCTCAAGGACGCCTCAGAGAATTTCTTCACATGTGGCACAAACGTCCACTTGGACTCAGTGATGAGCTGATTAGCTTTGGTGGTTATGGATCAAAGGTCAAGGTTGCTGTGACCTTGCGTCACCTCGACCTTGCGTGTAGAGTCAGGACGCAGCACTCAGCCTGTTTGCTGACGTACGGAGCAGGTCAGGACGTCTCAACTCTTTCAGTGTTCCTGCTGTGCAACTACATTGAAAGCAATGAATATGAGGGCACAAAAAACACAGCATGTGTACATACAGCCCCTTAAGCTGCTGTCACACTGTCATGTGGTCATCACCCTGACAACCACCACCTGCAAAGTAAAGCATTTTTCAAAGTGTCTGCTGTCGCCTCAGCTCAGGGCTGTGATGACAGGCAGCTGCTTCTGTGAACACTGGCAGAAGTGCAAGCTGCCTGTAGCTGCAGACTGTAACAAGACAAAGGAAAGCTCTGAAATGATCAAAGATTTTTACAATTTACCATCTGAGGTTTGGTGGAAACATTATCGTGCCTCCCATCTGTCACCTTCCCCTCACTGAAATGATGGAGGCAGAGAGTTACAGAGCAGCACTGAAAGCAGCTTTATGAAGACGTGATCATTTACTTTACTCTGTTAGAATCAAGTTTCCTGGGACTTATTCAGGAGTCTTCAACAAACCAGATGAGCAGCCAACCCGAACATGAACATGAACGTGGCCTCTCTTCTTCTCCCCTCACAGACAACATCGACGATCCCACCGGAAACTTCCGAGGGACGCCCCTGACCGGCTGGAAGGTGTTCCTGCTGCTGCTGTGCGCTCTGCTGGGGATCGTGGTGTGTGCTGTGGTGGGAGCTGTAGTTTTCCAGAAGAGACAGGAGAGGAACAAGAGGTTCTACTGAGCAGAGACCAGGTGTCTGTAGTGAGATGAACTGTTTCCAGATTGAGCACATCAATGTGAATTCTTTTCTAAAGATTGTACAAATGTTTATATCTTTGAAGCACTGCGTTCAGAGTGAATGATGGCGACCTGTGATGTGGAGAAGAAGGTGCAGAACCAGTGGCGACCGTCATGAGTGGCTGCTGCTGTTTATGTTCTCCATGTATTGATTAACTGCAGGGTTAGATCAGACCCCCCCACCCCCCCCACCCTTCTACCAACCCCTCCTTTAACATCATGTTAGCATCTGCTGGACCCTGGCAACACACCATTTAGGTTTTCATTTGTGTCCTTCAGGCTGTTTGACCTTAGTATTTATTGGGGGATGACAGTAGCTACGTGCTCTCACACACACACACACACACACACACACACACACACACACACACACACACACACACACACGGACAACCCATGGACAAAGTATTTTATTTGTTAACATCAGTCTCATTCTGACAGTTAGAAAATACAGTTTTGATTGTGAGCGACTTAAAAACAACTGAGTGAATTAAAGTCACATTGTGCTGAAGAACAGAACACAGTAGTGTTCCTGTTAGAAACCACTCTGTGTCTGCAGCTGTGCTCGTTACTGAAAGGAGAACTCTGGTATTTTTCAGCATGGAACATTTTTCATGTTGTTGTGTCAAAGTGACTTGTGGAAGCAACAATTATTTAGTTCGGTCTAGTTGAATAAGACGGCTGCAACAAGCTGCAGTGTAGCCACAGACGTCAGTGCAGTGCACTTTTGAAATTTACCTGCAGTGAAGGTGCTTCTGTCTGCCACTGTCTGCCACTGCCAGGCTCAGAGATCATGTTCCAAATATCCTGAGAATCCTCTCACACAGCTCCTAATTCTGCCTCTTGTGTTGTACGGTCGTGTGTCTGTGTCACTCTGCAGTTACACCTCCAAAACACTGAAGTGCTGTAAAGTTTAGTTGATTCCAAACACACAGTAAACACACAGTAAACACACATTAAACACACATTTAACACACATTTAACACACATTAAACACACAGTAAACACACAGTAAACACCCATTAAACACACAGTAAACATGGCTTAATAGAGACAGTTTCAAACACAAATCAGCTTCACTATAATTCGCAGCATTCACAGACAAACACTACATTTCTGAGGAGGTGCACGTCAGGCCACAGTGTAGAAGTATAACTCCTGCTTTACGGGTGTTTCAGTCAAATTCTCAGAGCAACAGAAACTGTGTCCTCAGTGATTGGTCGCCCTTCTGGCTTCGATTGAGCTCGTCCCTAATGAGATCGACCACAAACGTCTCTGCACCATGTGATCTGTAGTGTTTTAGTTCCTCACTGTCCTCCAGTGTTTGGACTATTTCTCCGACCTCTTTGTCTTTCTGGTGTTTTCTCCTCCACTCAAGAAACTCTTGCTCCTCTTAAACTCCTCCTCCCTGCTCCCAACAGTTTTTACTTTAAGGGACACTTGTAAATAACTTTTATCTTTACAGGATCTAGTCTGAACTTTATTTTTTTAAGAATTTATTTTATAATTTTATCACCAGGAGCGACTGGTTGTGAGTACAGCCCCTGATTGTTATCATGAGTGTCTGGAGTCATCACACAGAAGAGTCGACAGACAAATGAAAGTCTTTCTGTATCTTTCACTTGTTTCAGTCTCAGACTTCAGCATGAAGCTTCTCATCAGTGAGACTTGGATACAAACAGACTGAACAAGGAGAACACAGGGAGGGATCCTTTCATGATGGTGTCAGACACTCAGGGTAACAGTCTGATCCTGTCAGTGAACAGACACTGACGCTGTGACATCACTTCCTGTTTCACTGCTGCAGCCTCTCTGTCAGCACAGTTATTGTTGCTCCCTTCAGACACTGAGACACAGAGACGTGAAAATAAGGTCCAGGTTAAAAGCCGAGTTCTCCTTTACCATCCTGAAGCGTGTCAGTGTGTGTCCTTCTTGTTCTTTGGTGCAGAACAAACACCTGAGCGATCACCTGTTGACACACCTGATCTCTGTGTCTGTGCTGTCGATGGAGTTTGATTGTATAGGTGGTGCTCTGGTTCTTTTTGGCCGCAGCTCGTTAGCTAACAGCTGGTAGCTTCCTGTCCAACAGAAAACAGGCCAACTGTGTGTCGCTCTTCATCCCTGTCCTCTTCCTCAGTGTCACCAACCTCAGACTGTCTCTTGTTTTGGATCAAGCTTTGTCCACTCTGCGTTTCACCTCACTTTATACGTTTTTTTTTTTTCATCAGCATTGTCTGTGATATTTGTAGCTTCCTCTCAGATGCCTGCTGCTCACAGTCTGACACCTGGTCGCTACCTTCTTCTAAAGTCCCGCCCCCACCTGAGCGCTGTGACCAGGAACATCCTGCACATGACAAAATAAACATACAGTAATAAACTCCAGTCAGGGGGCGGAGCCTCTGCAGATAAACACCACGATGCTGCTGTCTGAGTCTGTACATCAGTTTTAGGAAAACCCTGTAAGAGTTAACTCCACCTGGCTCTTTTCACGCTCCACTTCTCCTCTTGAGTCCAGTCTGACATTATTAAACCTCGAATTTCAACCAGGCCAAACTTTATTTAAAGAGTCAGGACCAGATAATTGAAGTGGAAACACACAGGTGTACCTGAAAAGTTGTTTCAATTCTTGAACCTGTCACAGTTTCATACATTGAGCTAATAATTGATCTGATTTCAGGTCTGAACCAGGAACCAGAAAAAGTACATTTTCTGTCGTGGATCCTGGTTTCCTCTGAGTGCTACACATGTTGTGTATTTGCTGCCAACACTTTCCTCTGGTGACTGAGCCGAGCACGTCTCGGCCTCAGTCTCAGTTTGCTGTTTAACTGAACACAGGGCTGAGCCAAATACTCATGAAACCAGTTTGTGTTGCAGAAAATGTTCTGTTTATGAATATGATACGAGTGAAATGTGTCACTGTCTGTACTGGTGATAGCTCATGTTTGATCTGTTCCTCTGTGATCAGCGGCTCTGTCAATACTTTTCTCACTGGTAGTAAATATTGAAACTTCTGATCCATACAAATCAATATAATCTGATTAGCCCCGCCCACTTTCAATTGAAACCCCACCCTCTTCTGTCATAAACTCCACCCACTCAGAGCAGCTACAGACACTGATGATGGTGTTCTCACTCGTCCCTGTTGAACGATCAGACACCACGTGGACACACAGAGTTGAATCCTGACTTTATATTTTACAGTTACAGACAGGAAACTAAATCGCCACTTCCCTAAAAGACAACGACACAAACTGACATGTCACACATAATCAAACTGTTTAAAGTCTGCTACATGATGATGATGATGATGATGATGATGAAGTTCTTACTAATTACCGCGACTCTAACATGTCACAGCAGGATGAAGCCACTCGTCAGAGTTCAGTGTACGAGCAGATGAAACTGAACAACCTTTAGACTGAAATGTTTTTTCTCCTGCAGGTGTCTGAGCAGCTTTTTGGGTTTTATATAGAATCTTCTTTTTTATTTGTCCAAGTGTTTTTTTGTTTTTGGTTAAAGATGCTGAATTGTGACAGAAAACTTCTTCAGTCTTATGAAAATAAGAAAAATTAACTGCGACATTAATCAGTGATGAATAAGATGTAGTTTACAGAAGAGGAGTAACTGAACCGTGACGTCCATCAGAGGGTCGATCACAGTCCTCTCCGCACGTTCTCTCAGCATCATGTTTGTACGGTTGGTTTTATGTTTCTGTTTCTGTGTGAAGCAACAAGGTGAAACCACGGAGTCGATGACAGACTCGTTCTTCATCACAGCTGAGATGCACATTTCTCCTCCTCAGTTTCAGTCAGCGTCTCTCTCTCCCTCTTCTGTATTTGTTTCTGCCACATCAGTGGGGTTTGTGATGAGACTTGAAGCAGCTCCTCTCATCAGAAATAATGTATTAAAATGATAAAACAGAAACGATGTGACTGAGCTGTGGTTTATTGATGAGTTTAAACCTTCAGTGATTAAACTGAAGTGATCGTCAGATAATTCCTCCTCCTGGGTTCATGCAGCACTGAGAGATATAAACACTGGAGTTATGTTAAAGAGTCTCTGCAGATTGTGAAGTGTTGAGTCCATCACCAACACGTCACTGTGGATTAAAGACAATATTATCAGGAAAAATACTCCAGTTACAAAGTCAACGTCGGAATGCTGAGTGCTCCTTTTTAAAGTACATAATTCTATACAAATTATATTATGGATTGTTTCATTCAGGGTGACTGTAGGTCCTTAAAACGTCTTAAATTCAGCGTAACAACAGTGACGCCTTAAAAGTCATTGAATAGTCTTAAACTTGAAGTTGTGAGGTTTTAACTGATTTTATCTAATTTAATTTCATTTGAATTTAATTTTGTGAAAATTATTGAAGCCTTTCTGTGTAAAAGTCAAAACCTTTAAAAAAAACTATAATAAGGTCAAAACCATATTCCCTCCCGACACTGGCCTCTGCACAGGACCACAGACACACTGCTGACCTGCGACGCTTTGATAAGTGAAACATGATTTATTCTCCAGTCTGTCCTAAATTTGGTTACAAGGCTGCTTTGAAAAGGTCTTTAAAAGCTTTAACTGTCTGACCCTGTAAACATCCTGTTATTACATAATATCCTGCAGACAATATTCTCATGTTGCAGCTGTTTGGTAGTTTAATTAATACCATTAACATTAGTTGTGTTTTCATGTTGGCAGCATGTCATTCTAACACACATGGTGCCCACAACCAGGTTATACATCGTTAACACAGTTCAGATCTGTTACAGTGTGGCTGTGAGGTGTTCATCCACAGTGGTGTGTTACACACAGCAGGTGTTACTCAGCAGTTAAACGTACGTTAGACACCTGGAAAAAGTCGCACCCTAAAAAGATCAATGTCAGTTTGAGTTTACTGTATATTGAGTGTTTTCAGTGCTTTAGTTTCCTGATCCAACAGGAGAGCTGTTAACATTATGTATAATCTCTTCACCAGTGATTTAACAGCAGTGAGCTGAGCAGCTGCTGGTCGATCAGTCAGTGTGTTTGTGTCACTCTGGTGAATCTGAATTAACCCTTTAAACTCCAAAGACACAGTGACACACAGCAGTTTACACACTTTAACACTGGCTCAACCGTCAGAGTGGTGACTGTTTATAACCCTGAAGATCTGACTGTGATGTGACGTCATGCAGGTGCTCAGTCTGCTCTGCGTCATGACTTCATGACTTTAACATTTTCATCTCGTGTGTTCAAACGGCTCATTTACATTTTATCTGCTCTTTGCGTGTGATGACGATCTCCTGAAGTGTGACCTGACCCCATGACGCTCGGTCCATCCTGCAGCCTGCGTCACGTCCTCTTAACGTGTTGTGCAAAGTTATTTTGGTTCAAAAACAATTATTATACATTAATAATGTCGATCAGTCACCACGAACAACAAAAAAAAAAAAAGATTTTGGATTGAAAACGATTAAAAATCCCACACGTTCAGTTTGGGCCTGATTGCTAGCCATGCTACATGTTAGCATGCCACATGTTAGCATGCCACATGTTAGCTCCATGTTAGCTAAAAATGCATGGCAACGGTAACTAAGGGGGCGGGGCCTAGTGGAGGGAAGTTTTTCGCGGTTTATTTGGAGTGGTTAAGCCCCGCCCCCTCCGTAAGTCTGCCGTTAGCATTTCGTGCGTTAGCTAACATGCTAACAGTCCCGTCAAGTATCTTCAGAGCAAATAACTGTGTACAGACGATTTTCACCGTCTGAGGACTGAAAACAGTTAAACTGAAGAGTGTGTGTCCACCTGTCCACTGAGACACCTGTCCACTGAGACACCTGTGCACTGAGGAGGACTGCGTCACTTCCACAAGCTAAGTAGCTGCCGTTAGCTAACATGCTAATGACTGATGTGTGTGTGTGTGTGTGTGTGTGTGTGTGTGTGTGTGTGTGTGTGTGTGTGTGTGTTTTCGGTGCAGGTGAAGCTTTGCCGCCGTCACACTGACACTGTCCTTTGATTTGAATGTTTTGTTTCAGTTGTTGTGAACAAACTGACAGTAGCCACAGAATATATTAGTGTGGTGAGAACACAGAGAACATGCAGACATACATGTCATATATGTCATACATGTCATACATGTCACACAGACAAAGACACAGTCGTATATGGGGCGTCATCATATTCTCCACATAGACAGTAAAATGTTGCTTTATGTAAAGCAGCTGGTGAGTATGTCCACCTGTCACAGTCCAGCAGCTGATGCAGCTCTGACCTCATCACAATACATTTTGGACAATAGCCAGAAGCTGAGAAGACATTTAATTCAGTGGTGTTTATAATCAGGGCCGTGCACAGACATTTGGCAGCGCAGGTGCTCAGGTGGGGAAAGGACATGGGTTTGGTAACGATCCACATCGATCCACATCGATCCACATCGATTCATTGATTAACGATCCGATTATATTAAATGAAAACATTGATCCATATCGTCATCTTAAAGATACACATTTATTTTGAAAGTCACACAGCACGTCTGTGTCATTATTTCTGGGCGAGCGCGACTCAAACAACAAGCAGAGCTCAGAAATAAAATGGTCAAATCATATTCAAATCATATGATATCAGCCAACATCGTATCGTCATCCAAACAAATCGATATAATATCATATTGTGATGAAGCTGGTGATTTACACCCCTAAAAAACACCAAACATAAAAACATAAATAAATACATACAGAAATACATGTGCACACACACACACACACACACACACACACACACACACACACACACAGGCTTCCATCAGGCCTCAGTACACACACAGTAGTTAAAACACGTCTGCACCATCAGGACCAAAGGTTTATCAGCACGACGCTGGATTGTGACGACATGATGAGTGTTATTTATTTCACCTGTCGATGGGTTTAATGTGTTGGCTGATCAGTGATCATTTAATGTGACTCATCATCATCATCTTCATCATCATCATCATCAGCATCAGTTCTCACGTCACATGTCATGACATCATGTTTTTATTTCCTGAACTGCAGCAAAATGTCAAGATGAGACTCAGTGATGTTGTGTCTGTTTTTAACCACAAGATGGAGACAGAGGACAGATTATCATCATCCTCTGTGTGTGAGTGTGTGTGTGTGTGTGTGTGTGTGTGTGTCTGTGTGTCTGTGTGTGTGTCTGTGTGTGTGTGTGTGTGTGTGAGTGTGTGTGTGTGTGTGTGTGTGTGCAGTCCGTCCTGACTCATAAAGTAAATCACTGATAATATTCTAGTGTGAAGAACTTAAACTTTACTCAGCTCATATAAAACATTGATTACAGACGTGATCAGGACATGTTGATCTGACCTCATTGATTATTGGCTGATGATCAGAGGCTGATTGTTTTGACTCATATCTGTCACTGAATCATCTCAACATTATAAATGTATGTTTTCAGTCTGAAGATGGTCTCCTGACCTGCAGGCTGCTCATCAGTGTCCTCTGTCCCTTTGACACCTCATTGAATTTCATCACACACACACACACATCATCATTCAGAGGCTCAGTGTTTACTCTGTGTGTGTGTGTGTGTGTGTGTGTGTGAGGAAACCTCCACCTGAGACTGATGACACGTTACTCACAGCTCAGAGAGCAGATGTGTTCAAACCAGGCCTGTGACCATCATTTCATTATTGATTATTGTTCGTTAGTGAACACTGTGCTGCACACTGCTTCAGTTACTCCTCTTATTTATATTTCCTTCATCTCTGAACACACAATCTGAGGAGTGTCAGATTATAATCCTTCTCGCACACATACAGACATTCATTAGGGATGCATGATATTGGATTTTTTGCTAGTATCTGATGTGCTTATATATAACAACCTTTTTGGCCAATAACTGATATCAGTATATCGTCTTGTTCCCTCCTGATGTCACTGATCATCATCAAGTCTCTTCTGTAGATGAATTAACATCATATTATACACACATACTGTGATGGTGACGGAGGCATGACACACTGTTCAGTGTCTGTAATATTCTGTCATTGTGATAAATGAGAAATAACACGTTGGCTGATATCAGCTGATAGTTATGACATGCTGACGTTATCGTGCATCCCTAATATCTATAAAGGAAGACTCCTCTGAGCAGGTGTACACACAGTTTCAGCTGAGATGACGATGAGGAGACTACATTTAATTTGAAAGACAGAAAACTGTGTTTTTAGGTTGTTTAGCAAATGTTATTATTTTTACTGCACAACGTTCTGTCAGATATCAGTCAGAGGCACATTTATACATTTAATTTTAAATAATTAATGAGTGATGCATCATTATTTTTATTTGCATTCATCTCTGTGGGTAATAGTTTCTTATCCTGTGGAGCTCTTTGTCCAGTCAGTTTGAGCACGAGCGCTCTGAATGAATCATCGATTGTCTTCCTGATGTTTAATTATCATAATGATGGAGATTCTACCGCCGTGATGGTTTTGCAGAAATGTGATTAGTTAGTGGGATGGACGCTACAAATCACCACAGCTGTGCTCACATCCAGCTGCTCCAGCACTGCTGGAGACTCGCCAGTGCTCTTCTTCTTTATCTTATTGCTCATTGTTTAATGAGCGGTGGAGGGACACAGGTATCAGTGTGCTAATGAATGTTTAAAGGTGTTTCTACGTCCAGCTGTGGCGATCTGAGGGAGTGGAAATGAGGCTCGTGGCTCATGGCTTAATGAAAGAAAATTATAAAACAGAGTCAGACTAATGCTCGTCTCTATAAATCTGATGAAAACGTCAAGTCTGCACATTTCTGCCTTTGTGCACATTTCTGCGTTTTATGCACCTGTGTGTTTCTGAGAGGAAGAGACTCTGAGGATAATTCAGCTCCTCAACAATCAACACTGAAGGAATTCTAACCAGGAGAAGTTTCAACTGGTTGTAACGTGTAATCTGTAATCTGTAATCCTCACTGATAGACGTCACTGAATCACTCTGAATCAGTCAGCAGCATTTGGCAGGAAGTTCATCAAAACAAAGATGGAGGTGCTGTGAAAGAACGTGGGGGCGGAGTCACATACTGGGTTCACGTGTTTGTAGCGTGTAACAAAAGCCTTGGCTTCAGCAGCGCTGTGGACGCAGGTCTTTGAACAGGAAGTAGGTGATGGACTGTGTTATTTTCTGATGGTCGTTGTGTCGAGCTCAGCGTGTCCAGTGTTGGGAGATTTTTAGCGTTAGCTTGGCCGTCAGCAGCTAACGCTGTGTCTGGATGGTGGCCTGTGAGGTCAGCCCGGTCTCTGGAGGCACGAGGCTCAGTTTGCTCCACTCTGAGGGGATCAATCTTTTAACACAGTTTGTTTAAGTGCAGGTGGTTAATAATTTAGGAAAGGACTCTTGAGATATACGTCCCCATCGTCCTTGAGGACAGCACTTATTCTTTCCTGAGGTGAGACACTGATAATCTGTACCACGCTGTCACTGTGGGTGGAGAGTCTGTAATCAGTTTCAACACAATACAGTACGAGCAAGAAGAAAAGTTTCTCCAGCAATTTATTCTGATTGTTGTGGGTGTTGCTTCTTCTGAGGGCAGGAAGAATAGCTCTGTGTCCTCTTCTTATTAAGGTCCCACACAGCTCCAATGTGACACGAGTATCTGGGAATCAGACTGTACTCCCCAAAGGTCTGTTTGAGCAGATGGGACAGATAGTTTGAGAGACCCTGTGGAGGGTAACAGGAGCTGTACGGAGCCTGTGATATATTCATATTGGATCTCTGTGAGCCAGTTGCAAGTGTAGGCTGATGGCACGAGACGTACGGCCTCCTGCCTGTCTTCACTGTATTCATTATCCCAGTCTGCCTCACAGTTACACGACTATGTGGCTGTGTCACATTTACCATGAGAGTAAAATATTGAAAATGGATATTACATGATCAGCTCAGGGACGAACTCTCCTGTCTCTCTGTAGATGGAGGTGTCCTTCATCGCCAGCTTTTAAAGGCCAGTTAATAAAAGGCCTTGATCGTAAATATATGAAAAAGTGATTTTTAGGGAAATAAGATTTGTCTTGACATGATGAAAGGACTCAGGACGTTATCCTTAAACATTTCCCCTGTCACATGAACACGTTTGTCACGCTATGATTTGGAGTCTCAGAGTAGAAGTTCCTGATGATTAAAGATGGAGGACAGGATGGATGTGACGCCTCGTCTGTCCTCTGGAGAACAGTGAAGAGCTCAGTCTGCTGTGCGTCGTGTCTTCAGATGTGAATATTTTCATGTTGTATGTTCACACTTCTCATTTCCTCCTCTCTGTCTCATGAGGTGTCAGAGCTGTCAGTGTGTCACAGTCTGCTGCTGTTGCTCAGCTGCTCACGGTGCGTTCAGGTTTACTCGTTAAGTCAGAAAGTCAGGAAGTGCCAGGTCGTATTTACTCGACTTCAGGTGATTGTCAGTCACTGATAAATCCATGACATGAACGTCACTGATGGCACAAACATCGCTGATGGTACGAACGTCACTGATGGCACAAACGTAACTGATGATACAAATGTCCCTGATGGCACGAACGTCACTGATGGTACAAACGTAACTGATGGCACAAACGTAACTGATGGCACAAACGTCCCTGATGGCACAAACGTAACTGATGGCACAAACGTCCCTGATGGCACAAACGTCACTGATGGCACAAACGTCCCTGTGAGCAGCCTGGACATGTTATTTTTGGCCTGTAATGACAGGGACCCGCCTACTGCAGTGATGACCACCTGAATGTTGAGGAGACTGAGAGGAGGACAGAGCAGGAGGTGGTCATCCTCAGGTGGAGAGTGAGAGAGAGGAGGAAGATGAAGAGGAGGACAGAGCAGGAGGTGGTCATCCTCAGGTGGAGAGTGAGAGAGAGGAGGAAGATGAAGAGGAGGACAGCCACACCGACTGTCCCAGTTCTGTTTAAAGTAAAGTGTAGATCAGAGTCAGAGCTCTGCACACAGGAAGTGTCATTAATGAATATATTTTATTTCCTGTGTCATCAGTAACTCTGGTGATGTCATGAGTTTATTACCTGCAGGGAAAGTGACCTCACTGTGACATCACTGATCTGTGTCCCCGTCCTCTGTAAACACTCTCTGGATTGGCTCTTTGACACTGGACATAAATGATGACCTCCATCTGGTCTGACCTCGTTTTCACCATCATAATCATCATCATCATCATCATCATCACAGTCGTCCTCAGGATCACTCTCGGGTGTGCAGAGTGTTTCCTGTGAGCAGTCACAGAGTCTTCCTGTAGTCATCCTCCTGAACAGTGACGACTGTGTGACCTTTAGAAAATGGACATGTGAACAAACACTTGAGAGGATGAAGCAGCTGAATCCTTGACGAGCGACGACGACTGTGTGCTGATAAAATAACACAAAGTGGTTGTTCGTGTCTCTGCTGAAGGTTAAGACCTGATTTCTTTCCTCAGCAGCTCTGAATGATTTTTACTGTTTGTACCTGTGGTGTGTGTGTGTGTGTGTGTGTGTGTGTATATTGTGATCTCAATGTTCTGTAATGACAGTGGTGTGTTTGTTGCGTCCCCTGGCTGGTGGTGGCTCAGTTTCATAGAGAGCGTCCTGAGTCGTTGCCCTGCTGACTGAGTGTTGCTGAAACAAACCGTCACATGGGGGCTTCATGCTGCTGCTGCTCTGTTTTGTACATTTTACATTTCACCTTCTGTTGTGTGTTGATATGATCCTGTATTTTACTGTCTGGATTTCTTTACCTGAAGTCCTCCTCTTGGTTTCCTGTTCTCAGTTCAGTTTGTTTTGCAGCAGAATGAAGGATAAACTGTCACTGTGATGTGTGTGTGTGTGTGTGTGTGTGTGTGTGTGTGCGCAGAGCAGTGCTGGCGGCATGTTAAGCCAGATTTAAAAGGTGTTTCATTAGAAGACATCCATGGCTGCTCCCGTTGTCGTCTCCCTGCTGGCTCATTGAGTCGCAGGATGAATTCATAGAAAGCATCTTAATGTGTGTGTTACTGTACACAGAGCTGCTGGTGTGAGTGTGTGTGTGAGTGAGTGAGTGTGTGTGTGTGTGTGTGTGTGTGTGTGTGTGTGTGTGTGTGTGCTTTATGAGGCCACTGTGGGCGATGAGCCGCGCTGCTTCATGGTAATATTGGATTTTTCCAGGATTTATAGCCTCAGTGTGATGAAACGCAGGACTGTATTTATCTGAGTGAGACACAGACTCAGCTGCGTCTGCACCACGTTTAAACTCACTTCATAATAATATATAATCATAACATATTGATGTCTCAATATGGACAGTGACATTAGATTGATCCAATTTACCTTCTTCCACTTCCTGCTCACAAAGCTTCACTGTGGCGCCGACATTTACATTTAAAGTGACATATTTAGTTTTTATTATGTCTCCACGCAGCCAGAGGTGTTTTCAGGTTGTACGTCCATCAGTCAGTCTGTCTGTATGTGCAACCACTTCATTCTCATGAACATAATAGCTTAAGACCATCTTGAGAGGATTTTTTTTTTTTTTAAAGTGGCACAAACGTCCAATCAGTCTCAACGATAAACTAGTTAGATTTTGGGGGTTAAAGGTCAAGGTCACTTTGTCTTTGTATCCATCTCATTCTCGTTAACATAATGGGCCCTATTTAGATGGTCTAAAGCGGACGGCGTAGGCGCATAGTCCATGTCGCAAGTGTCATTGCTAGTTAGATGCCGGCGCAGTTGTCATTTTCACGCCCTGCGCTCTCGTCGTCTAACTAGCAAATGAACTTGCGCTTCTCTGGGTGTGTTGGTCTAAAAATGAAGAGTGGTCAGGCGCAGTCATGGCGCGTTGCTAGTTAGTTGACGTAAAAAGCAAATGCGCCAGTGACCAACAAAAACCTGGTCTAAAGTCAGCGGCGCAGTATTTCGCTGTTAATCAAGTTAGTAATATGCACAACGCACGTGCACTCTGCTTAGACACACACGCAGCAGCCACACATATGCAAAAGATAACAAATAAAAATATGATTACAATGTGAAAGGTTATTATTGTGCACATTAAAATATTTATCAGAAACATGTCTTAATGGTCGTGTCCTCAGCTGTAAAACGCTCACTCTTTCCAGTTGGTAGGTCCTCCGTCTAACTAGCTCTGCGCCGTGCGCTCCAATCGCGCCTCTTTTAAAGGGAATGAGAGGTGACACTCTGATTGGCTTATTGAATGATACGCCCAAAACACATCCATGACTCATTCACAGAGTAAGTCCAACCCTTTTAGCTTCTCCGTCATGGCGCACAGTCTAACCAGCAAGTGACTGGGACACGCTCATGCACCACACGCCTGGCGCTTTGTGTTTTAGACCATCTAAATAGGGCCCAATATCTCAAGAATGCCTAAAGGGAGTGTTTGAAATTTCCTGGCACAAACGTCCATTTAGACTTAATGATGAACTGATTAGAATTTGGTGGTCAGAGGTCATTGTGACCTTATCTGTTTCATTGTTCTTAATGCAGTATCTCAAGAACACCTTGAGAGAATTTCTCCAAATTTGGCACAAACATTCGCTTGGAGTTAAGAATGAGCTAATTAGATTTTGGTGGACAAAGGTCACTGTGACCTTGTCTGTCTCATTCTTGTGAATGTGATGTTTCAAGAATACTTCGTTCACTTGGACTAGATGAACTGTTTGATTCTGGTGGTCAAAAGTCAAGGTCACTGTAACCTTGCATCTATCTTGTGAAGTCAATAGCTCGAAAAAGCTTTGAGGGATTTTTTCAAATTCGCACAACTGTCCAGTTGGACTCAAAATGAACTTGTTAGAGTTAGGTGGCCAAAGGTCAAGGTCACTGTGACCTCGTCTGTCTCATTCTTGTGAAGTCCTGTAAATTCATCTTAAGGCTCTGAGATAATATCTTCTTCCCTCTTCTGCTGTGAAGTGATGAATTTTCAGCTCAGAGCAACAGAGCAACGTCCTGCTGAACACTGGTCAAAGTTTAAAACTTTATACGAACAAAAAAGTATCATCAGATGTTTGTAATGACAAATCTGGTTTGACTGACATCATTCTGAGTCGGTGAAATATTTTCCATATGCTGGAAGTTGTGTGTTTTGTTTTTGGATGAACATGAAGAAATGGACATTTATTTAATGTCACGTGTGCTGGTATGAATCAATAGGATGATTGTTCTGAGCTGCAGGTTGTTCTCTGAGCACATCACACCAGAAGGGAAACTGTAGCATGAACTGCAGCGAACACATCAGCCAGGTCAGGATGGGTTAAACATCTCAGTCGCTGTGACTAGACTCAGCTCCTACAGGTGCTTTACCTGACAGTGGGTCGATTGTTTTGGTGCTATCTAAACTCAGCTCAGGTGTGTTTGTGTTCCAGAGGTGGGATTTGATTTGTTTAATTAGTTATAATTTGTCAGAGTTTATTGGAGCCGCTCAGATCAGCTGCTGTGTGTCTGAGACTCAGCACACTGAAACCTGTCGGCATCACAGGGTGTGTGACTGTTTGCTTTGTTCACAGAGGATTACTTTCCTCAAGTCTCTGCAAGTGGAGTTGGCAGCAGATCGTCGTCAGTGACAGAATGAGAGGAAGGAAAGTGTCGAAAAATTTCCTCTGAAACTCTCTTTGTGTAACAAGAGTTGTGGAGGTGCAGCGTGTCCACCAGCAGAGACTGTATCGCACTGAGCAGCTCCTCATGTCACAGTGTGTGAAGCTCAGTCTGTTTATAAAAAGGTCGTTTCATAGAGATAATGTTGTATTAATGGAGTGATGAATGTGTGAGTCCATCTGTGTCTCTGCTGCTGATAAACGGCCTCTGATGGTGGATGTGTCGGTCCTGGGTCTGTGTTCAGTCACACTGACAGGAGCTGTCGAGGACTGAAGCTTGACTCGTGATCCGCATTTAAACCGTCGACATAACTCCTCCTCAGATTAACTTTTTTATTACCGGAGCTGATGGGAACCAGAGGAGGAGGAGGAGGAGGAGGAGGAAGCTGTGTGGGCGGCTTCATGTGTAGCTGTGTGTTTGACTGAAGGCAAATGTGACCTGCTTTAAACTGAAAACACATTTAGTTTTTTGTTCGCACATTGTTTCATGTTTTTTGCTCGACGGTTTAGGACGTCTCTGATATTTGAATCACATCACACGGTGCTGCCAGCGGAGACAATCAAATCATTCTTTCCTAAATCCTTCATCACTGAGGATCTACCTCTGTATTTACTGAAATAAAACATTCTATTTGTTCTTCATTCACATGCAGCAGGTGGTCGTAGAGCCGTCGGCTCAGTGTGAGCTGTGATAAACTCAGTGTGGGAGAGCGGATCATCATCTCTGACATGGGGCGACTTTATTTTCTCCTCTCTGGACGTTTTTACTTGATTTATGGTTTGAGTGAGTCTTAAAGATGCAAATGGTCACTTTCCAAATCATTTATGGCTCCATAATCATAAAGTTTAACATGTGAGATATATTCTGCTGCAGTCCATACATCACCTGACATCATTACTCCCTGCGCTGACCTTCACCCTCAAACTCTGAGAGAAATGTTTCTGTCAGAGCTACGGTCAAAACTCTCCTCATCAGGTTTATCAAAGCTCAGATATGACTCATAAAACGGTTCATATTCAGACCACCATAAATTAAACCACAGGAAAGTAACAAGTAGTGTAACTAATTACTCATGAAATGTCAGTATTAATATCACAGTTACTCCAAAACCAAACAACTTGTTACGTTACTTTTGTTATCACGTCACTGCTGACTGAAACACAACATCACATCAGCTGAGTCATTTTTGTGATCGTCTCACTGCTCGGGCTCGTCACAGAGCAGATAGTTGATAGTGCATCGCTCCAACAACCACAGACTTTAACTTTTTTTTTCGTAACCACATGCTTTTGTTATTTCAGGAAAATAAGTTCATTCTGTGTTGTACTGACGTAGTGCTTTTATTTTGAAAGAGACTGTATCAAACTGTACATTTCCTGTGAAAACAGAAGTGTATTTTGAAAACAGACAATGCATGTAACAGGCTGAAATTGACACGGCGTCCCTGAACGTCAACAACCAACACACCCAGGGTACCTTGGACGCCACATGTGGACGTGGACAGTCCATGAGCAAACGTGGACATGTGACGAGGTCACAGTGAGGATGAGTTGAAGTTGTGGTGATTGGACAGAATTGCTGGTCGTACAGTGTTCACCGGGATTGGCTGACTGATATTTGTGGTGGACATTAGAGGAACTGCAGGTTTTGATTGATTTCTCAGCCTCAGAGGTTGAAGCTTGGTCATGGTTCAGGTCAGCACACAGCTTCCTGTGTGTTGAATTAAAAAGTGTGAGAACTCTGAACATCCAGCACAAAGAGTTTTATCCCTCAGAGTTACGTCTTCTCTAATAAATAAGTAACAAAGAGCAGCAAGGTAACGGCTGCTGTCCTTGGAAAAGTTTGACAGTGTCTCTCAGCAGAGAGCTGAGCTGTTAGTGTGTGAGGTGAGATAAGATCAGGGTCACTGAACACTGCGTGAAAAGTTTTCATTAGTTGTAGAGAAATCTCTGACAGCTGACTCGGTGTGAGTGTCACGTCTGACTCATCGAAAAGAACAGAAAGAAACTGAGCAGTGACTCTGACCTGGTTCAGTTTCTTTATATGATTTTATCTGAACAATAGTCGATGACGTGTTCCTCTTTAACCTGAAGTGGAGTCATGAAAACGATCTGATTTTCCATATTGAATCATTTGAGATCAGCCGACACACACTTTCACCCAGGTGGCAGTTTGAACGTGTCGCTGCCTGTCGGAAGGATCAAAACATCAATTTGCTCTAAAACTGTGTTTAATTGAAGTCGCTGACAGACGGCTGAAGTGTGAGGAGTATTTTATTAACGTTACTGTGATGAGTTGTGTTTGAGTCTGCAGGTACAGATTTACATCCTCAGACCAATCACAGATCACTGGCTCAGAGTTTGCTCTGACCTTTTAATGAAACAAACTGTGTGGGAGTTAAACTTTATTTTAATGCAGGTGTCTATGAGGAGGAGAGCAGAGCGTTCAGGCAGACTGGTTAAACTGGACTGATCCCAGTGTTAATGTGTGTGTGACTGGATAAGAAGTGTAGGACAGGATGAGCTGTGATGAGCAGTCAGACTCCTCCTGAGGTAAATAATGAAATCCTGCAGATTAAAGAGGAGATTAAAGGATTCAGACGGAGGAGGCAGACACATACACACATCACAGCTCACAACACCAAACATCATGCATCATGTAACCACAAAGATTCAAGTCCTTCATCACTGAAGAGTTTATGTTTGGATGATTTACACATTTAATTAAACTGTGAGATCCAGGTCGGTACACACAGCCATCGACTGTATGAGAACATGGATGTGACCACGGAGACGTCTCCTGTTGGTTTGTGGACTCTGAATCCTCCAGTCTGGCATTTGTTCCGTCTCCATCTTTGATATTTGGAGCCAGAAGTGACCATACTTGGACGAGGGGGTGGAGCTAACCCTAAAACTAGTTGCTAGCTTGGTTAACATAGTGCATTTACAGCTATGGTTAGCTATGATAATGTTAATGCTAATTACAGCAATAAACAGGTTTAAAACAAGCTTCAACCTCTGAGGCTGAAAAATGAAGCCAGCACCGAGGTGCCGCAACGTGAAGTTCCTCTAATGTCCACTAGAGGCTGGCTCCAAGAGCGAGTCACAGATCTCCATGTCAACATGTCCAACATCGTATCTACTTATCCAGTTGGGAGTTGGGTGGGACTGGAGCCTATCCCAGCTCATACTGGGTGAGAGGCAGGGTTCACCCTGGACAGGTCACCAGACGCTGACACAGGGAGAACATGTTGGAGCAAGATTACAATAGTTTAATAATAATAATAATAATAAAATATTGTATAAATAGGATTTGTGTGAGAGCTGACAGTCGTCCTGTTGTGAGGAGAAACGTTTCTATCTTGTGAGGATGATGCAGATTTTCTCCTCTTCCTCCTGTTTGAAGGCTGAAACATGAAAAAGCTTCTGAACTCAAAGAAATCATCAGTCACGTTTTATTTTTTCATTCCTATGTCAGATTTGTCAGAGCGCTGCTGCGGAGGACAAAACATGATGATTGTTCCCATTTTTTTAAAAAAATCACTTTCTATTTTCAGCAAACAAAAACCTGAGTGAACCACGAGGGAGATAAAATTGGTTTTCTCTGGAGAAACTTTGTCAGACAGCGTTCAGAATGACGACCACGTGTCTGAGGAGCACATGGCGAGCTGACCCACACTGCAGGAGAGATCACCTGACCTGCAGACACTGAGCACGCTCAGATCGCTGCTTTGGTCTGTTGTGTCATGAAGCGTGTCTGATGTCATCAGGAATATTTCTGAAGACTACAGTCATCAGACAGGACGCAGTGTGTCAGCTGCAACATGGAGTCTCAAACTTTGATATCAGCATTCTTTATTATCAACCGAACGATTATAACAGCAGTCGTTTCCATTGAACCCTGAGGTCACGGCCTGCGACAGTTTGAGGATGTACAGAATATAAGAAGAATAAAAACACATGAGTAGAAACTAAATATAAAGATATAAAGTCGTGCACCTTTTATGCTCTGCAGACTGTTTATTAGTGATGTTGTGTCACTAAAATAAGAGTCAGGCTTTGATTAGCTCAAAAAGTTTTAGCCAATATATTTTGTTTCTGTAGTTTAGGTGTGTTTTCTGCCCTTCCTCTCCCTCCTCCTCCTCCTCCTCCTCCTCTCAAACCTCTTCACTCCATGTTATTGCATTTTACCAGGGATCAGTCGACTAATCGAACGATTAATTTGCAGATGATTCTATGCATTATATTTTTACAACTCGATTAATGTAACAAATAATTTATCCTGAAATAAATATCAAAAAGTTGTCTCATAAATATTTACATATTTTATTAAATCATCATCTCTTAAAGACAACAGCAGCATATTTTAAAATGAGTCTAATTTCTACATCACATCAACAGCAATATTTGACCCTGTGTGTTAGCGGCAGTGCAGAAAGTTTTATTACTGACAGAAATACATTTGGCCTATTGACACTGCTGAGATACATACGGTGCCTGGATGGGGACAAAAAGGAAACCGGTGTTTTCTGCTTCAGTCTTTACGAAGCGCTGAGACATCGTCTCCTCGAGTGTCTGTCAGTCGTTCTCCTGTCAGAAGTCATTTTCACTTCGTAGGTGAAGTTTTCAGCTGCAGCTGGTTCTCTGGAGGAATCTGACCTTCACTGGGTGCAGCTTCATTTATTGAGACGTGCCGACACATGTTTTGTGTATTTCCATTGTTGATGCCAATTACATCGATGAGTTGGCCCCCCCCCCCCCCCCCCCCCCCCACACACACTTTTAACTCTTTGTTTACTGCTCATTTTACGTGTTTCTGGTTTCAGTTTGCATCTTTTATGTTAATGATATTGACTCGGTGATGTGAGACTAGATATGGTGTCAGATTTTGGACATGTTGATGTCACAAGTGTCTGTTCCTGGTTTTTAGGACTGCATGTGGATTGATTTAATGTTCTGAACTCATCAGGCTGTTCAAACAGTTGTAATATTTGTCTGCACCCTCTGAGTCATGACATCCACATTACTGATGATTATTGATCCGAATCCAGCAGCATCTTCACTGTGTTCTGCAATGACGACGCACAATTTTGTTCTGTCATCGGCACACTGGCAGCTGGGATTCATCCATCATGATTCCTACAGTGTCATTTGATGCGTTACACACAGAACCATCCACAGCTCTTTACAGAGGGACTTTCCAGATCTGTGCCGCTCCAATAAAACCTGTTGACAGTTGTGTTGTGGATTAACGGAGATGATCTCCCTGGAAACCCACAAGTTTTTATAATTATGTGTTTTAATGCTGTGAGCAACAAAATCTCACTTCTATTGATCTGAGTCATTTTGGGGCTTCAGCAGAAACAGAAACTCAAACCTGACTAATGAGGATAAATCCAGAGGCATGAGTAGGTGCTGCTGTTGGGTGGGGGGTGTATGATGATGAGTGTAACGTAGGTGTGAGGGGTGTCAGAGAGAGAAATGATAAAGATCCAAAGCAAACAGAAAGCCGAGCGATCAGTGTGGACGCAGATAGAAACATGAGGACGAACACTGAGATCAAGGAAACGTGCTAAATCACTTTCTTTCATGGTGTCAAACAGACAGCTCTCCAAACTGAGCAAGTCTGAACAAAAGTGTCACGCCTGGAAAAGCTGCGTTGCCAAAATACTTAGTGTGGATATTATGTGTGAGCTCAGGATCAGAACCAACTTGTCGACATCTAAGCTTCTCTCCACAGAGCATCAACAAGGAACAATGAGACTCATTTCACTGAGAGACGCTGATTGTTCGTCTCTGGGAAAGGTTGTGTTTAAAGACTGTCTGATGAAATCCTAAATTACAGCTCTCTGATCTGACATTCCACCCTAAAATTAAAATTTAAATCATCCTGACAAGCATTTATGTCACAGTCAAAGCTTCAGGGCCAAAGGTGTAGAAACTCAGACTGACTGTGAGCGTCCATGTTGGTGTTTTAAGTAATTTAGCTGCTGATGTTTCCTCATGTTCAGCTTTCATTATAAAGCTCAGTGACTGACGCAGCAGCAAACGTACAGTCGCAGTGAACTGAAGCAGTTATATCAAAGCCCCAACACTCCAACTTTAACAGTCATTTTATGCAGCAGAGTGCTGAGTTGTTGTGATGATGATGTCTCTTACACAGATGATGATGATCAATGCAATATCTTAAGAACGCTTTGAGGAAATTTCTTCAAATTTGGCACTAGGGCTGCAACGATATGGCATTTTCACAGTACGATAACATCTCAGAAATGATCGTGGTTTCATGGTTTCACAGAATTTCTTATCATCAGTCAGAATGATCCTTAAAGGGATGAAAACAGAAGGTTATTGTTGTTAAACATTTTATTACTATAACTGAAACTTGAAACATTTTTTATTAATGAAGTTTGTGTAAAAAGTCTCCTCTTAGAAAATAACTCAAATGAATAACTCAGATAAAGGAGAGATTTAATTTGCAGTCACATTTTTGTTGTTTTCAATATTGTAAATAACCAGATGTAAAAGGTATAATAACATCAACTTTTACATCACAGTATACCTTGAAATCTGTACATTGCTTCTGCCCAGTTTGGCACAAACATCCACTTTGAGTCAAAGATGAACTGATTTAAATTTGGTGGTTGAAGGTCAAGGTCACTGTGACCTTGCCTGTCTTATTTTGTGATATCTCAAGAAGGCCTTGAAGGAATTTGCTCAACTTAGGCACAAATATTGAATTGGACTCAAAAATGAACTGATTAGAATTTGATGGTCAAAGGTCAGCTTGACTGTGACATCATCATGTTTTAACGTCATATCTCAGGAACAGAAGGGGAGACATTTGGTCAGATACTGAATTGGTGACTCTAATCTTGAAACTGTGCTGATTGTATAGATCTTCTGTGTGTGAAGCCTCCATGTTTTCACTGACATGATGGAGACTGTCAGAGACACTGGACTGGTGGGCGGAGTCATACAACCACAGGGTGGACTGGTGGGCGGAGTCATACAACCACAGGGTGGACTGGTGGGCGGAGTCATACAACCACAGGGCGGACTGGTGGGCGGAGTCATACAGCCACAGGGTGGACTGGTGGGCGGAGTCATACAACCACAGGGTGGGCTGGTGGGCGGAGTCATACAACCAAAGGGTGGACTGGTGGGCGGAGTCATACAACCACAGGGTGGGCTGGTGGGCGGAGTCATACAACCAAAGGGTGGACTGGTGGGCGGAGTCATACAGCCACAGGGCGGACTGGTGGGCGGAGTCATACAACCACAGGGTGGGCGGAGTCATACAGCCACAGGGTGGACTGGTGGGCGGAGTCATACAGCCACAGGGCGGACTGGTGGGCGGAGTCATACAGCCACAGGGCGGACTGGTGGGCGGAGTCATACAACCACAGTGTGGGCGGAGTCATACAGCCACAGGGTGGACTGGTGGGCGGAGTCATACAACCACAGGGTAGTGATTCTAGTCTATACATGTTTGAACAGTTTAATCCCGCCTCCAGCCGTGTGACAGTCCTAAGGTTTGTCTTCATGTTCTGGTGTCATCCGGACCTTTGAGACGTTTGTTTTTAGGGGGATGAAGAAGCCGTTAGAGGTTCTTAAATAATCTGTAGTTGATCTCGTCTCAGACCGTTCTGCCAAAACCATGTTGGCACTTAACAACTGAGCTGTTCAGTGTGTCTGTATTTTGGCTAAAGTACAGTATGTGATGACTTATTGGTGATGTGTGTTGGCCGTAGAGGTCAGAGGTCACAGGTCAGAGGGCCTTTATTGACAGAGGACTCCAGCTCCTCCTGTGACTGTCGGACAGGTGAGAGAATCTCGCAGAGACTTAACAAATGTTGAATGGATGTTTTTTCCTGTTTGTGATGTTGTGACAGCCGTCAAGCGAAAAGAACATGTGGCGTTACTCAGAAGAGACGGTACAATGTGAAATGTTTCCTCTAAGAAATCATCCTTCACTTTTATTTATTTATTTATTAATTAATTTATTTATTCACATGACCTTGTTAGAGCAGGACACAGAAATACAGCTTTTGATTTTGGAGTCGAGTGGTTTGTAGAGGATGAATGAAAACTGAAACTGAAATCAGACAGTCCCAAGTTATTATTTTTTACATTTTTTATTTTGTTTTTTCAGATACAAACTTCATAAATACCATCAGACAGTCTGTCACTGATCTGCAGCTGCTCAGGAAAATATATGTCATTTATTATCAGAAGTTGGACAGTTACAGACGCAGTCATCAATGAAAACCTCTGATCTGGAGCTCCTTCCAATAATCCCACTAAATATGTTTCTAATAGAAAATTATACATTTAAAAAAGAGAGAATCTTAAACATTAAATAAATAAAGTTGAAATACAGGGATAGAATATAATATCAATAAAATATTAAAGTAATATACACCTGTGGTAGACAGTAATTACACATGAAAAGCTGAATGTAAACAGTGAAGTGTAGAAGCAGAATATCAATATCAGCATAAAGTACATTAAATGATACAGATCTGAGTTTCATTTCATCTTGTGTTTGATATCCCGACACTCAGTAACTAACTGGCTCAGTAATCACAGGTAACACCTCCCTGACCCACTGTGGTGTGACGGCATCGCTGCAGAAACATGGTAACCGCCCTCGTGTCCCCGCAGGTCGCCCTGCTGAGGAAGTGCCTTTAGCATTGTTAGCCATGTTAGCATCACTAGCTGTGCTGACAGTGGTGATGTTGGGTACACATCCTGTGACTCTGTCGCAAGGACACCGTAAACTCACTCTCGATGCGTCCCAGAGACACACCCTGTTTTCCTGATGTGCCTCGCTGTGAACATCAAATTTGTGCTCGGTGACGTTTGTGACTTTTGGTGAAAGTGTTTCTCACAGAGTTGCACAAACAGCTGAGAGTGAAACTCGTGTTTTGGATGTAATCATCATCTGTTCAGCGCCTGCAGGGCAGCGTGGAGGGACTGCTGATGTAAAATAACCTTCTGTGCCAGTGATAGACGTGGGCGGAGGAATTATGTGTTGGGTTGTCCGTCCATCTTATTTTTGTGAATGAGATATCTAAGAATGCCCTGAGAGAATCTCCCAAAATCTGACACAAACGTTCACTCTGGAGGGAGACTGGAGGTCAGGCACGATGTTTCCACACCATGTTAGCAGCAGTGATCAGTGAGTGAGCCTCACCGCTGCGTCTGTGTTGTCCAGGAAACTGAAGAGCAGCAGAATGAACCTACAGACCGACACGTGTAGCTGATCCAAAGTATCCTAACAGTTAACTGTTGATATCCTTCATACAGATCTTACACAGACATCCTTCATATCACAGATTTTTATTGCAGTAATAATAAATGATGTTTTTCATGTTTCCACACAGACAATCAATAAAAACAGAATCTGTGAGTATTAATGATTCAGTGATGTGTTTACTGAGATATGAGGGGTTTGATCCTCTGCTGCTTTTTATACAGCTTTAATCAATCACACACACACACACACACACACACACACAGACACACACACACACAAGGTTATAAACAAACCATCAGTTAAAACTGACGGTGTCGCACCTGAAAACATCTCAGTGAAAAGAAATCAGCCAAACTATATTTGCTGCTTCATCAGCCAGCAGACTGGTGGGCGGAGTCATACAACCACAGGGCGGTGAATGTAGTTTAAAGTTTTCAAAAAGGGTGGCGCCCTCGGCAGCTGCCTGTGTCACCTAGGACTGTGTTGTAGGAGGTCTGTGATCTGTGATGGCTGCTGGGTAATAATTATTGTAGCATGAAGACAGGTCTGAACTGACGTCAGCGTCACAGAGCCAGTTTTACTCTTTACATATAGAAGGACATTTGTTTTAGATGACTGAAATGAACAGATTAATGGATGACGCGGTGAGTGTGACAGTCTCTCTGTGAACACATATCAAGCCGTGACAGAAGATTTAGCTTCATAACAAAGAGAGATATTAAATCATAAATGCCAACAAAGAGACACCTGTGTAACAAAATGACTGATACAGTAAAATAAAACCATGACTGAAGGTTTCTTTGTGTAGAAAATAATAACCGATCATAGAGCAACACAGTCGTTTAAATTAAAGATAAATCATTCCTGCAGGGGAGGGAGAGTTTTAGAGAGCAGAGGGTTTTAGAGAGCAGAGAGTTTTAGAGAGCAGAGTTTTAGAGAGCAGAGGGTTTTAGAGAGCAGAGTTTTAGAGAGCAGAGAGTTTTAGAGAGCAGAGGGTTTTAGAGAGCAGAGAGTTTTAGAGAGCAGAGTTTTAGAGAGCAGAGGGTTTTAGAGAGCAGAGTTTTAGAGAGCAGAGAGTTTTAGAGAGCAGAGAGTTTTAGAGAGCAGAGTTTTAGAGAGCAGAGGGTTTTAGAGAGCAGAGAGTTTTAGAGAGCAGAGTTTTAGAGAGCAGAGGGTTTTAGAGAGCAGAGAGTTTTAGAGAGCAGAGTTTTAGAGAGCAGAGGGTTTTAGAGAGCGGAGAGTTTTAGAGAGCAGAGAGTTTTAGAGAGCAGAGTTTTAGAGAGCAGAGAGTTTTAGAGAGCAGAGTTTTAGAGAGCAGAGTTTTAGAGAGCAGAGTTTTATGCCTGATACACACTACACAATATCAGCCTGATTCTAGCCCGATGCAGCAACGTACGATGTGTCATGTCAGTCCGCCAAGGCATGGCATGATTTTATGACTCCACAATCACCTAATGTGACATAGTGACTTTCAGAATGGGCAGACATGTTGTGGAGTGTGTACCAGGCGTTAGAGAGCAGAGGGTTCATGACTGTCATAAAAGTCTCATTAACATGGAGGAACCAGTTTCTGTGACTCTGACAGGCTTTTAAAGCTTCAGGTAACGAGGAGTTAAAAAATGTGAGCCAACGTCCTCGGTGAAGAGACCAAGCCCCAATAAAACTGTCAGGTTCAATGTATATGTGTGTGTATGTGTGTGTTGTGCGGCAGGGGGATATGGACAAAACTGTTACCAAGGTAAAAATGTTCATATCAGTTGATATTTATGATTCTCAGGATAAATCATGATTTCTTTAAAGTGATTTTAGCTCCTGAGTGAAACTTCGATGAACCAGACAGTTAACAGTGTAAATTATTCTTTACTGTCACAACATGACGAGGGCTGAACAAACAGCAGGACTTTTCAATATGAGGTAGATTCCCTTCTGTTATATTCCCAGTGAGTGATCAGTTTATCATGAAAACATCTGTCTGGAAATCTGTATCGAGGAGCTGCTGGTTGTCTGAGACCAACAGGACAATGGTCACGTTACAGAAGCTCATGTCAGCAGTGTTTGTGTCATAACTCTCACTGTCGGCAGGAGATGATGATGATGATGATGATGGTGATAACACTGTATAGCTCGTCACTAGAACTAACATGAATGTAAGCTAAGCTAATGTTAGTGAGGTGCTTGTGTTACTGTTTGTCTACAGGCTAACAGGTTAGCTTCAGTTAGCTGTATGAAGGCAGTTGTGTCATTTCAGTCTAATGAAGTTGCAGCGGTGGCTGTTAGCAGCTAGCTCCGCTCGTTACCGTCTGAAACATGAATTAGCTTCTGTGGATTAAAGATAAAAACACACACAGAAAACATATTGAGTTAAATGTCATGAATTTTGAACTGTACTCATTAGTGTGGTGGCTGCTCCCCCCCCAGTATGTATGGGTGGTTTAATTATAACAAACATTTGTTATGTTTCTGTTGAGGAGGAGATAATAAGTTAATGAAGGGGTTAATTAAGGTAAGTGTTTTATCTCCTGTCTCTGGTGTGTTGCATGTTCTGTACATGTGGTCATGCTTCACCAACATGATGTCACCACTAAATCCTCTGATCGTCCGCCAGCCAGCTGACGGCTGATCCAGGCTCAGTGTGACACTGTGTGTGTGTGTGTGTGTGTGTGTGATATGAGGAAAGGAGGAATGGTTGTAACATGATGATGATGATGATGATGATGATGAAGAGATTGTGGAGGTAAAGTGATTTTCCAGTTGACTGTGAAGTAAATATGAAGTAAGTATTTGAAGTGTCGTCAGGAACTGAAGATAAATGGTGCGGGCACCTCGTCAGTCCAGTATTAACGAGAAGCATCGTTTCATCAGCTGTTTCAGAGACGTCACAGTTACTGTCAGGAGTCTCAGTGCTCACCTTTACCTGTGGTAGTGTTTGTTTTCTGTTACTGTGAACAGAGAGACAGGTCTGAAGAACTCTGTGTCTCTCCTGAAACTGGGACAAAATTATTCAACTTTTCCCATCAATGATACAAAAATTGCAATAAATCATAATATCAAATCACAGTTCTACTTTCAGCCAGCAGTCGATTTGAAAAACACGAACAGGCCTTTTGAAATTTAATTTGCTAAAACTACACAGAACTAAATTAATTTAAATTAGGTGCCAAAATTAATACGGAGACCAATATCCTGTCAGGTGAAGCTCCAGTGTGTCAGATTTAAATATAATACATTCAGTGTGTTTTTTTGGGTCTATCAGCTGAAAATAAGAGTATTGTGTTTTGTCTCCCTTTAAGTCCAGTTCAGACCAAAGATTCACGTCCAGACAAGTTGAAACAAACACCTGCTGCCACTGTTCTGTTCTGTAAAAAGATGGTGGTTCACAGGAAGTGACCACCATAAGACGGCGTATCATCTCTAGTCAACAACTCTCTGTGCTTCTGATCTGTAACGCTGACAGGAAGTGACCACCATGAGACGGCGTATCATCTCTAGTCAACAACTCTCTGTGCTTCTGATCTGTAACGCTGACAGGAAGTGACCACCATGAGACGGCGTATCATCTCTAGTCAACAACTCTCTGTGCTTCTGATCTGTAACGTTGACAGGAAGTGACCACCATGAGACGGCGTATCATCTCTAGTCAACAACTCTCTGTGCTTCTGATCTGTAACGCTGACAGGAAGTGACCACCATGAGACGGCGTATCATCTCTAGTCAATAACTCTCTGTGCTTCTGATCTGTAACGTTGACAGGAAGTGACCACCATGAGACGGCGTATCATCTCTAGTCAACAACTCTCTGTGCTTCTGATCTGTAACGCTGACAGGAAGTGACCACCATGAGACGGCGTATCATCTCTAGTCAACAACTTAAACAGAGGCTCTCAGGGGACGGAGCACCTGCTGCAACAAGCCAACACACCGCCTGCAATCATTTGACTTGACCAGCTGACTTCACTACAAGCTGATTGGCTGTTGAAACAGGTGACGTGCTTTAAAACCAGCCGCCGGCCATTTGACCAGCTGAGTGTCAGGTGACACCATCGAGCTCAGACTGACCAGTTCACACCGCTGACACTTTTCTCTGTGACGCTCTGAAACAGTTTCATCTTGTCAGAAATCTTTGGTCTGAACTGGAGTTTAGAATGAGACGTCTACAGAGGTCACCATGTTGCACCGCCATGTTTCTACAGTAGCCCAGAACAGACAAACCAAACACTGACTCTAGATAGAGACATTCGTGTTTTCATGTTGGCCACTGCAGCAACGAGCGGCATCAGAAAATCACTGATTTTTAAAGTGAAACTTTTTTCTTCAGAGTGTTTGTGTGTGTGTTTCTGAGAGGAAGAGACTCTGAGGATAATTCAGCTCCTCAACAATCAACACTGAAGGAATTCTAACCAGGAGAAGTTTCAGCTGGTTGTAAGCTGCAGTCTTCACCACTAGATGTCATTAAATCCTACTTAATGTGACACAGTGTCCTTTAACCAGCGTCAATGTTGAACGAAGTCTGAGGTGTGTTTAAGATTTAAAGCTAGAAATACTGCAGGGTCCTTTAACTGAGAGATGAGGGGATTAACATGGTTAATGAAGGTCCACCAACAACAGGAGAGTGTGTGTGTGTGTGTGTGTGTGTGTGTGTGTGTGTGTGTGTGTGTGTGTGTGTGTGAGGTGGTGGTATGCTCATATATCAGGGAGGCAGATGGCGCTGAAGCAGGAGGTTGGAGACCGCCCACAACTCCTGTATGTATGTGCAAGTGCATGTGTGTGTGCGTCTGACCGCGTGCTTGTGTGTGTGTGTGTGTGTGTGTATGTGTGTATGTGTATGTGTGTGTGTGTGAGAACCCAGCATGTCTCAGGAAACAGGAGCATATTCCCAGCTGATCTGCTGGTTCAGACACAGTTATGCTCCACTGATACACAACACTCTGTCTCTCCGTCCGTCCATTCGTCCATCTGTCTCTGCAGCCCCCTTTAACATTAACCCCGTTCACTCTGCCTCTTCAAAGCGGGAACATCACGCCGTGATGCTGCCTCACAGTTCTGTATAACAGGTACGATCACAGAATGGTGGGACAGAGTTGTTCTGCTTTTAAAGCGGCATTGGAAGCAGTGACATGTAACTGAAATGTCTGTAAAACAGGAACAGCCGTCAGGATCATGGGCAGTACGGGGGTGATGTTTTAGGAATGTTCTACGTTGGTGACTGCAGGAGATGTAAAAGTAGCAGTTAGCGGCTAACACAGAAGAACAACAACTGAAAATGTCTATAAATAGTGAAAACAGTGAGGAAGTTTCAACGTACCTGCTACATGTCCATCCATCAATCCGTCCGTCCGTCCATCCGTCATCTGTCCATCTGTCTGCCATCCATCCATCCACCCATCCACCCATCCATCCATCCACCCATCCACCCATCCATCCATCCACCCATCCATCCACCCATCCATCCATCCATCCATCCATCCACCCACCCATCCACCCATCCATCCATCCACCCATCCACCCATCCATCCATCCACCCATCCATCCACCCATCCATCCATCCATCCATCCATCCACCCATCCATCCATCCATCTATCCAATTTCGTCCTCTTATCTGGGGCCAGGTCTCAGGGGTCCAGTTTGGGGAGTTCAAGTATCTCAGGGTCTTGTTCACAGTGAGGGTAGAATGGAGCCTGAGATGGATCGGTGGTTTGGTGCGGCGTCTGCAGTGATGGGGGCCCTGTGCTGGACCATTCTGGTTCAGAGGGAGCTGAGCCAGAAGGCTTTCCTGGTCCATCTACGTCCCAACCCTCACCTGTGGTCATGAGCTCTGGGTAGTGACTGAAAGAATGAGGTCACAGATACAAGCGTCTGAAATGAGTTTCCTCTGTGCTACATGACAACATACAAGTGTCTGTTGAGACTCTGTAACTTTTTTTTTTTGGACTCGAGTGTTGGGCGGACTGAAAGAACCGACAGTCGTCAGGCTTCGTTCTCAGAGGATTCAAACTTTTCTGTTTTGGTGTTTAGGCCCAGATTTGGAGCCATTGTTGCCGAGACAATGGCAGCGGTGGTGAAAGGATGTGACAGCAACAGATTCGAGCTGCAGAACGTGTTGATTTCTGTCGCACATGAAGGGAGACGAGCAGCTTCACCAACAGAAGGACGATGTTTGTTGTGTTTGAACTCTTTAAACCGTGCGGTGCAGTTCATTTTTATCAGTCTGTATTTTGACAATAAAGCTACAGCAGAGGGAGGAGATAAAAAAAAAAAACACGTCCTTTGTTGTATTTTGCTGAGTTCTTATCATGAGAGGAAACGTGGAGCGCTGCTCTATCTGCTGCCTCAGTGGAGAAACAATGCTTCTCTGTTCATATCACACACTGTCAGGGTCTCTGCAGCACATGTTAACCCTCTGAACGCCAACACACACACACACACACACACACACACACAACGTTCAACCTGGAGACTAACATGAGTTTAATCCACATCAACACTGTATGGTGCCTGACATTGAGGCTCCGCCCCCTGCTGGGACCAGCCTGACGTTAAATAAATTATGATTTAATCTTCTCATTTAGCTGATCAAAATTGTATATATTTAAACAATGATGGTTTGACTTTGAGGAAATGTGCAGTGACGATGCTTTTTAATTTCACTTTGAGAAAATGTAAAAAATAAAGAAGGCTCCCGCACACTGTCTCACTCACTGCTGACTGTGTTTATTGAGTGTCACACAACGTTTCGGTCTGGACGACCTTCATCACTTATACCTGAACTGTTTCCATGGACTCCTCCGTCCAACACGTCTTGCTATTCAGTTCGGCCCAACAGAGCTGCAGGGACAGTGTTTTATATCATGACAGGTGATGATATCATATCATGGGTCCTCTGATGATTCCCACACTAAAGTGGCCTTCACATGATAAGAACAACGCGCTTCTCTCACCACCAGGTGCGGCGCAGAGGTCAGAGGTAAATTTGGTCAAAGTTCAAATACTTTCAACTCTGAGCGCAGCGCTCGGGTGTAAAATCTGAGCGCTGCGCAACGCCAAGGTTAGCGGTGCCGCTTTGTCAGGCGTTGCCGCCCTCTCCACAGACAAACAGCAGTTTTACAGCTGATAGTGTGTAGAGGCCTTAACTGTTTACTAATGTCTTGCAGCTTTTTTGTGTCATGTCTTCTGTCGTAGCTCAGCACCTTCCTCCCATGTTTTTCAGAGAAATGAAGACACTGTGTCTCAGTTCAGAGCTGCAGCCTTCGGAGGCTGCGTCTGAAGACCGACTGCGTCACATCAGCACGACCAAGGCCAACTCATTTCAAAGGCTCCTTCTGATGCAGCAGAGAAATGCAGCCTTCTGTCCCAGAATCTGTAGGATGCATCTGATTAATCCTTCGTGGCCCAGCCTGTCCCAAGATGCATTGCGCTCCCGGTGATGATGAAATATTAAGTTAAAACGACACCAATTGTTCTGGAAATTTTATGCTTTTTCTTTGTTAGGTTAAAATGCTATTAATAAGCTGATGGCACACTAAAATGTAAGTGAATTCCACCAGCAATAAAAAGTCATAATTATACAATTCTCATATGGTTCTAAGAAAACTCAAGGATTTGCACGTCCTAGTAATGTTAACACTATCTAACGTTAGCACTGTAACCTTATTCTAAAACTCATCAGTCATCACTGACTGGCTGAGTTTTAAAACTCCGGGGTTGCGTTTGTCTGTCTTGGTTGTAACGTTACACTCGCTCTCCTCTTCTGTGTATCTAACGTTACCATGCCAACGCCTGCGTCTGTCATAGGTGTAATGAGGACGTATTGGAGGAGGGGGAGTAGGCCTTTGGATTGAGGTGGAGTTTTGGATGTTCAAATTTTTGCTGTGTGAAATGCAGGAAAGGTAAGAGATGCTTTAAGTTAACTAGCTAATGGCTAACTGTTGTTAGCATTACGTTAGCTCAAAGCACACAGCTTAACTAACCCCAATTTCATAAGTTTACCTGAAAATGCTCCATCAGCTTGAGGCGGTGAATCATCTCCTCAAGTACTGAATTTTAAATATATATAATACCAGTCTGTGGGTCCATGACTAACTGACTTACTCACTGACTCCTTCTTTCATCAAGCACAGCTGGTTGCTAGGTAACATGAACGCCAGCAGGTCAGGGTGAGAGCAACTGGTGATGCAACCAGGAAATCCTCCGCCAACCATGTCACATTTCAGTTTGGCTGATGCGTCTTCAGAGGACGTGGCCGAAGTCGACCACGAAGGTCGCGACCTTCAAAGGCGCCTGAACTGAGAGTCAGCTGATCAGAGACGTTTCCTGAAGGTCTGTGTCGTTGTTTCCACATTTGATTGTGTTGTTAATGTGCTAACTGGCTAACTAGCATCAAGATGCTCTTCCTGTTTCGGACGAGCTGATTGGTCGTCAGCTCTAGTGTTTGTGGTGTGTTCAGGTGCAAGTTGGGTCGAGACACGACGATGTGAGGCGACGCAGAAGGGGGACTTCATCGCCGCTAGTTCTCAGAAGTCAGTCTGGTGTCTGGGTCTTTACGGGAGACGTCTGGGGACGATGATGTCATGATGTTGTGAAGACGAGCACAAATGGAGCTTCATCACACTGATGTAAGTTTTATTCATCGTCTCTAACTCTCATTTCCATTTCACCCAGCGTTCCCAGCTGTCACCGGTGACCAGCAGCAGGAACACTGTGATTAAACGGGCCGGCTCCCAGAACAAACACGCCAACAGTCGTGACATATTTCCCCCCGTGTGCACATGTTAGCTCAGACCGCACACATGATGACACGTGTAAATATTGATGACTGAGTTTTTATCAGACATCATCCGTTCAGTTTGGAGATGATTACAGCTGTATAACATGTTTAACAGACACACACACACACACACACACACACACACACACACACAATGATGCAGCACAAATAAACGCTCCATAAAAGAAACATAGAGACAAATATATATGCAAATATCAGTAGTGAGAAAATGCATCTCTCTGGAGGTGTGTGTGTGTGTGTGTGTGTGTGTGTGTGTGTGTGTGTGTGTGTGTGTGTGTATAAACATATTTGCACAGGTGAATGAATGAGTTTCCTGTGTAACCTTTCCTCCACTGAACACTCTGTGTTCCTGTTCGGAGGAACCACCTCACTGATGTGTCCCAGCATGCCTCTGTCCGTCCCTCAGTCACTCCCCTCTTTTCTTTCCTTCTTTCGTTCTCTTGACTCATTCCTTCTGTTCTGTTTTTGTTTGAAGTTTCAGGTCGATACTTTACTGATCCCTGAGGGAGAATTTACATGTTGCAGCAGCAGCATGAACATGAACGCACCACGTGGTACAAACAGTAAACAGATGTCAGACACATGTACCGACAGAGGAAACGTTTGTCCTTTCACACTGTGCATGAATATATGAGCGTGTGTAAAATACAGTGAGGTGTGAAAAGTACATGTAGCTTTAGGTTATTGCAGCTTCCAAATAAGTTACAAAACCAGACGCCAGAACAGGAGACATGATGAACTTTAGTTTAACTCACTGTTGGATGATCCAGGAGCAAACATTCCTCAAATAAACAATCAGGCCTTTCCAAAAACAAAGTTCAGATGGTTTGTTATTAAATGACTTCATCAGACAATAAAAACTAAACACAACCAAAAACACAACGTGGCGTCTTCCACGCTCCACACTCGCCTCAGCACACCTGCCTTTAATCAAAGGTTCCAGGTCAGGTGGTGCGTTAGAGTGACCCAAATATAATAGGAAACTGGGCCTTGCTAGAAATGGCTCTGACATAAAAGTTGCTTGACGATGTTGATGTCCGTCCTGCACATGTAGAGGCAGCAAGAAATGTTTGCATTGTGTTTTTCTGCAAACCACAGATCCATTTGTTCATTTCATGTGTGTTATATCCGTGTTTCTAACATGATGTAGTATCTGAGCTGACCGTCATCTGCAGAGGATGGTGGTGGTGTGACATCTTCACTGACACCTAAGACATCACCGTGTGCCTAAACATAACCACACATTAACAATGTGAAATTAGGGCGGAGTTACTCTCTGATGTTAACCAGCGTCAGTGACTCAGCTGAAATTTAGTTTACTGAACTTACTGGACAGCATCATTGTGAAGGCGTAGCACACACCCTCTGGTTCCTCTGTGGTTAACACCGTTAGCTCTGTCAGCACTGTAGCTGTTATGGTGTTAGCACTGTTAGCTGCTAGCCATGTTGAGGACTGTGTGCAGACAACTCCGACCCCCTGAGTGTCCCACAGAGCTCCTGTAACTGTTCAGCTGTCTTAAAAAAGAAACAGGTAAAATGTAAGAGGAGCAGGGGGCTGCTGGGACATGTTGGATATTCAGGTGCTGCAGGTCAGACATACTGAGAGAAATGAAACTAAAACTGAAGAGTGTTCCTCTCTGTTGTGTTGATTTGGAAAAGTTCTGCGGTCTGCCATCTGACTCCTTCCCTACATGCTCACCAGACATTTCTCCATTATCTGGTATTTCAGCTTCTCCTGTTGGGCTCAAACTAAACATGAGAAAACCTGTATTAACATTTCAGTGTTTCCTCAGTGTTTACTCATTGTGTTTCCTCAGAGTGTTTCCTCAGTGTTTCCTCATTGTCTTTCCTCAGAGTGTTTCCTCATTGTGTTTCCTCAGAGTGTTTCCTCAGTGTTTCCTCAGAGTGTTTCCTTAGTGTTTCCCCAGAGTGTTTCCTCATTGTGTTTCCTCAGTGTTTCCTCATTGTGTTTCCTCAGTGTTTCCTCATTGTGTTTCCTCATTGTCTTTCCTCAGAGTGTTTCCTCATTGTCTTTCCTCAGAGTGTTTCCTCATTGTGTTTCCTCAGAGTGTTTCCTCAGTGTTTCCTCAGAGTGTTTCCTTAGTGTTTCCCCAGAGTGTTTCCTCATTGTGTTTCCTCAGTGTTTCCTCATTGTGTTTCCTCATTGTCTTTCCTCAGAGTGTTTCCTCATTGTGTTTCCTCAGTGTTTCCTCAGAGTGTTTCCTCATTGTGTTTCCTCAGTGTTTCCTCAGAGTGTTTCCTCAGTGTTTCCTCAGTGTTTCCTCAGAGTGTTTCCTCAGAGTGTTTCCTCAGTGTTTCCTCAGTGTTTCCTCAGAGTGTTTCCTCAGAGTGTTTCCTCAGAGTGTTTCCTCAGTGTTTCCTCAGAGTGTTTCCTCAGTGTTTCCTCAGAGTGTTTCCTCAGAGTGTTTCCTCAGTGTTTCTTGGTGTAAATCAGCTAGTACGTGTGTTTCTGAGCGAAGAGGCCTCTGAGAATAATTCAGCTCCTGAACAATGAACACTGAAGGAATCCCTCCCAGCAGCAGCCACTTATCCTCCTGAATCAAACACACTGTTCATTTAAACAGGTAAAATATTATTATGAGTCTTAAATCAGTCGGCAGGTCGAGCAGAACATGAACCAACAGCGACACACAGACTGTCCATGAATGATGGCGGCTCTGTTTCCTCTTCATGTTGGAGAAACATGTCAGCCTGCTGCCGCCTGTATGATCATTATCAGCCGTTTGGGGCAGGCATTAAGTGTGGGGGGGTCAAACAGTGTAAATCAAACCCACCTCGATGGGGGTTTGTATTTTACAACCTGTAGGAGGAGGAGGAGGTGACAGAAATATGAGGGACAAACCCTGCAGACAGGATTCACACACTGCTGTCAGAAAACTGTCTTATAAGACTTTACTGGTTTGATCAGAGTTGATTTTTATTTCAGGACTGTTGAGCTGCTGAAATGAGTCTGTTGTCTTTAATCGTTTCTTTTCATCTCAGTTTATTCACACTGTGAAAAAACTGTGTAGTGGAATTTTAAGAAGACGGAGGACACGCACTTTGAACATCTCGATATGCTTTTGTTCAGAGGAATCCAGGTTAACATGTCTCTGATCTTTATCAGTCTGCATCTCCTGAAAGTTTACAGTCCAGTTGTCACAGGGCTCAGTGTTCAGGAAGCTGCGGGAGCCTATGACTGAAGACACGATATCATCCTGTCACTAATTAAATATCACTTTAAAGACAAAATCATCTCCAGAATCTAACTTACTTCTGACCGTCTCTTTGATCCGCTCGGTGCCGTGACATCATGTCGCAGTTCACATTTCGTTTTGTGACAGTTCAGGTTGTTTATTGAGTCCATCTGGCGGCCTCGAGTCGTCGTCACTTCTGTGTGCGCAGAGTGAAGAAGTGAACTTGTTGACTGACACACTGACATGTTTTCAAAAGGCCAGCTGATGACTTGTCACGGCTCTGTGGCCTCAGTCCATTACTGAACACATGACGACAGTTTTCCTTTCACTGTCCGTCGGCGTGCAGGCGACAGGGTGGAACGTGAACAGGACTCAGAGCCGACCCTGCGTCCACTCTGATGATGAGTCGCTCCAGCTGCAGGTTTCTAAAAATGTTTTCAGGTTTCAGCTCTCAGGTCGTCTGATATAAAAGTATAATTTAACTATTTAACATAGACGTACCAGGTTACTGAGCCTCAGGAAAAAAAACACTCCATGATCAAATCAAAAAGACTTAAAAAAACTTAAAAACCTTTTTACAGACTGTAGCTCTGCAGGGACGGAGAGTCGCTCTGTCAGCTGACTGCCCTGACATCATCTAACACCAGCATCACCTCAAAAACTCTCTGTCATAGTTTTTGTTTAACGACCTTTTTCCATGACGAAAACAAGATGAATCTTGCTGTCATGATATGACTAAAACATTTTCATTCAATTACAACGATATTTAGCAAGTAGAACAAGACGTGCTTTCTGGCCACCAGATGACGCTATTTTCAATTCAATTCAATTCAATTCAATTTTATTTATAAATTCCATATCACAAATCACAATTTGCCTCACAGGGCTTTACAGCCTACGGCATCCCTCTGTCCTTTGGACCCTCACAGCTGATAGTATTTTATTAGAAATTGGAATTGCTGCTGAGGCTGTCAGACGATAGACTTTTTATTATTTTATCCACTTTGCTTCAACCGATCACCACCAACATTTTATCATCTGTTTCTTGTCCCATTATCCACCTTTCCTGAAAATTTCATCAAAATCCATTCATAATTTTTTGAGTTATCTTGCAGACAATCAGACAAACGCAGGTGAAAACATAAACTCATTGGCAATAAAGGTAATAATTATATTTTCGGTGTTAAACTGAAACCACACTGCTCTGAACAGAGCATTAAAAACAGCCCGACTGTTCAAACCAAAGTCGAATGAAAACTAATAAAATAATAATTAAGTGTAATTAGTCACTTTCCTCTGGTGCATCTGCTCATATCATCTGTTCTTCCTCAGGAACAGAAAGAGACATCTTGTACATACAGGTGAGATCCAGGTGTGACTCTGAGAACCTGACAGATGCTATAAAAACATGATTAACTTTAATCACTCATCAGAGTCTAATGAGGAGATTAAATCTGAACCCACCCTGTGTATTAAAGGATTGTTGGGACAAAGTGAAACAAATCTGAGTCCACTGACTGACAGAGTTATAGAAGCTGAACCTGCTGCAGTCTGCAGCTTATAAAGATACTGACGACAGATTTAAGGTTCAGATTGTTTCAGAGTCGAGATGTGAAACTGTGACTTTCACACGTGTGTGTGTGTGTGTGTGTGTGTGTGTGTGTGTGTGTGTGCGTGTGTGTGCGTGTGTGTGTGTGTGTGTGCGTGTGTGTGTGTTACAGCAGACCGTATTAAAGCAACCACACAGAGGAACAGTTCTGTTGGTACCATCCACAACTTTTCATTGTAGAAACAGAAAAAAATAACTGAAGCGCTCAGTGGAAACAGGTCTGTAAAGGACAGAAGATGGTTGGCTGTAAAATGAGAGTGTTGGTCTGGCTGGTGGGCGGGGCTTGGCAGCCACTGAACACTAAAATCTGTTTCTGAAAACACGTGAGGGGAAAATCATTGTTGCAGAAACAGAATCTTGATTCATATTTGACTCCGACCTGCTGCCTCCTTTGACCTTTTCACTGAAGCTCAAGAAGTGACTGACAGCTGCTGCGTTACAGACTCCTCAGCAGTGTAGATGGAGCAGTATAGTTGGAGCAGTATAGATGGAGCAATGTAGATGGAGCAATGTAGATGGAGCAGTATAGATGGAGCAATGTAGATGGAGCAATGTAGATGGAGCAGTATAGATGGAGCAGTGTAGATGGAGCAATGTAGATGGAGCAGTATAGTTGGAGCAGTATAGATGGAGCAGTGTAGATGGAGCAGTGTAGATGGAGCAGTATAGATGGAGCAGTGTAGATGGAGCAGTGTAGATGGAGCAGTATAGATGGAGCAGTATAGATGGAGCAGTGTAGATGGAGCAGTATAGTTGGAGCAGTATAGATGGAGCAGTGTAGATGGAGCAGTGTAGATGGAGCAGTATAGTTGGAGCAGTATAGATGGAGCAGTGTAGATGGAGCAGTGTAGATGGAGCAATGTAGATGGAGCAGTATAGTTGGAGCAGTGTAGATGGAGCAGTATAGTTGGAGCAGTATAGATGGAGCAGTGTAGATGGAGCAGTGTAGATGGAGCAGTATAGTTGGAGCAGTGTAGATGGAGCAGTGTAGATGGAGCAGTATAGATGGAGCAGTATAGTTGGAGCAGTGTAGATGGAGCAGTATAGTTGGAGCAGTGTAGATGGAGCAGTGTAGATGGAGCAGTATAGTTGGAGCAGTGTAGATGGAGCAGTGTAGATGGAGCAGTATAGTTGGAGCAGTGTAGATGGAGCAGTGTAGATGGAGCAGTATAGTTGGAGCAGTATAGATGGAGCAGTGTAGATGGAGCAGTATAGATGGAGCAGTGTGAGGTAGCAGCAGGTTACGTCAGGTGGATGTGAGCTCTCTTCCTCCAGGCTCTCCTCTCCTCTCAGCTTCACCTGCTGACGGTGGCTCAGTGCCCACCTTCTGTTGGTGTTTATTTCTGACTGACCCTCCTCCATCCCTTCCCCCTCCTCCTCCTCCTCCTCCTCCCCCTCCTCCTCTTCTTCCTCCACCTCTAGGTCCATCCCTTTGTATCATTCAGACATTTTATGATTAATGTCACTGCTTTCTGTTTCCTCTCTGTCCCTCCTCCTCCTCCTCCTCCTCCTCCTTACATTCCTGACAGTCCCCCTCTTCTCAGGTTTGCACCTTCATCATCCTCCCTTTTCTATCATCTCTCACACAGCTTCTTTTTTCTTTCCTTGTTTTCTCTCCACCTCCTCATGTTTCTCTCTTTTCTTCCATTGACCTCCATCTTTACATCTTTATTACATTTACTCCATCACCCTCCCTCTGTCATAACTCCATCTCTCCTCCTCCATCTCTGTCCCCACAGGTCCATGTGACTTCAGACCTCAGACTTTAGGCTTTATTGTCCCCAGAGGGGAAATTCTTTTCCACAACAGTTTGACCGACAAACAGAACAGACATCATTGCACATGCACATACACATACACACATTGCACAGGACATTTGGACAGAGACAGAAACAACATTACAGCCTTCACCTCAGTTTCTTGCGGGATCTATTGTTCAATGCTGCTGTGGTTGACGGGATTAGGCTTCTGGATAGACGAGCCTCCCTGCAGCGCATGGTCCTGTATCTGTGTCCAGAGGGAAGTGGGATGAGGTGGTGGTTGAGTGGGTGGGTGGTGTCCTGTTCTGCTGAGAATGCAGTGCGTGCAATGGCCTTTGCGTTGTGAGGTTGGGTGTGGGGAGACCAATTATCTTGCCAGCCTTGTTAGTTATGGATATGAGTTTGGAGCGGTTTTTGACAGACGGGACGTTGAAGAAGCAGGTGGAACAGTTCAATAGGATGGGCTGCATAATGCTCTGACACAGTAACAGGAGGAGATGGGGTGCAACATGAAGTCCTTTGAGTTTGCGGATGGCAGATAGTCTTTGGTGGCTTTTTGTGGATGTCAGTTGTGTGTTGGTCAAAATTGAGCTTATTTTCGAGTGCAGTGTCGAGGTACTTGAAAGTGTTGACAGTTTGGACTGATTGATGGTTGATGGTTATGGGGTGCTGAGGTGATGGGGGCTGACTATAAGTTCCTGGGTTTTAGCTACATTGAGGTGGAGGTGGTTATCCTCACACCACCGGGTGAAGTGTGTGATGGTGTTGTGGTAGTTCAGAGTGGAGTTATTGTCCGAGGAGAGCAAGAATGGCTGTGTTGTCTGAGTATTTGAGGTAGGTGGTGGTGGGTGATGGGCTGGTGCAGTCAATGGTGTAGAGCATGTAGAGAAAGGGGCTTAGTACAAAGCCCTGCGGTGCTCCGGTGCTGCTGGTGAGTGTGGGTGATGTAGTTGAGCCAACCCGCACAGCCTGGGGTCTGTCACTGAGAAAGGTGTGTGCGAGATGGATGAGCCAGGGGGGGATGTTGAGGTGATGGAGCTTCTGGATCATCAGGTGTTGCTGTATGGTGTTGAAGGCAAAGCTGAAGCAAAGTGTCCTGGTGAGTCAAGGTGCTGGAGGAGGGTGTGGAGAGGGGAGGCGACAGCATCCTCCGTTCCCCTCCTGGCCCTTGAGGCGAATTGGAGGGGGTCCAGTTGCGGGGTGACAAAGGGCATGATGGCGTTGAGGGTCAGCTTCTCCAGGCACTTCATCGGGATGCACGTGAGGGCGATGGGGCGGTAGTGGTTGAGTTCTGTGGGTCGGGGCTTTTTGGGTATGGGGATCATGGTGGTGGTGTTTCCAGAGGACGTGCTCTGTGTCCTCAGCTCCACCTCATCACCTCACCCTGAGGCCTCGACAGTAACATGTTTCACACAGACGTGTTCTCAGGCAAAGGTCAACATGCTGCTGTCACATGTTCTCACACACACACACACACACACACACACACACACACACACACACACACACACACACGTTAAACTCACTGTAGATCAGTGTGTGCAGGTATTTTTACATGAAGCAGGAGGAGCAAAGAAACAAAGAGATGTTCACAGTTCGTTCATCTTTCAGTGCTGCTGTTAGATTTACCATGAGAGCAGAGGACAGACATGTCGGAGCAGCTGTTGTCCTCCTTCCTGCGACCCTTCATCTTTCTTCAGTATTAATGAACCTGTACAGAGAAGGATGTATATGATCAGGTGATTTTAAATGATTTAAACCATTAGAAGAACACAGAGTTGTCCTGGGAGTCCGTGAACGTAAACTAAGCACAAATAGTAAGGTATGTGTGTTTGGTAGATTATTTCTTTGTTGTAACGAAGCTTCTTGGCAATAAATCTTATACCATTAGGAAACCTGTTTATTTCCATTTTAAATGGTGTCACATTTGTAAGGAACATGTATTTGTGGGATGAGCAGCAGAGCTGAGTATATGGATTGTGCCCATGAAAAAATGCCAAATCTTCTCTGCCAATGCCAAAAAGCTTTTTTTTTTTGGTGTTGACTCTTGTTTGATATATTGGATGATTGAAGTCTGAAGAAACATTTTGGCAATAACAATTTATTCATTTAACAAACAGGAGCCTCAGTAGCATGTGGAGGAATCATACACAGCCACTGGGGGCACCTGAAGCTCAAAACAAGAGTCAGTAGCAACAGCAAAAAAAGCTTTTTGGCAATGGCAGAGAATATTTGGCAATTTTTTCATGGCACAACCCACATACTCAGCTCTGCTGCTCATCCCACAAATACATGTTCCTTACAAATGTGACACCATTTAAAATGGAAATAAACAAGCTTTCCAATGGTATAAGATTTATTGCCAAGAAGCTTTGTTACACAAAGAAATAATCTACCAAACACAAATGTCTTTACTATTTGTGCTTAGTTTATTTGTTTGTTTTTCTCTTCTATGTCCTCTCAGGAGCTGCGATATTTCCCTTCCACTCCTGCTGTATCTTATAAAAGGTCCTGTTTCTCCAGTCAAATGTGATTTTAGGTTTAACAGCTGAGTTAAATGTTAAATTGTGGACGTGACATCAGAGTGAACGTACAGTGTAAGAGACACAGTCTGTCCTCTACAGTGTGAGAGCTCTCCACAGAATACAGAAAACTGTTCCTCTGTCAGACGACACCTGCTGTCAACATAACGTGACATTAGATTTTCTTTGACCTGCTGAACAGGCGACTCTGAGACGCAGCGTCTGCAGCAGGTTTATGTCCCTAAGAAGACATTTTGTTCTCAGGCCCAGAAAGAGACAAATCTGTATTATTCCAGTAATAATCACAGGAATGAATGAATCTCATCTTCATCATGTTTCTGCACTGACTCCCTGCTGGAATCTGAAGTCTCACTTATTAACTGACTCCTGATGAGACAGAAATTCACTTCCTGCCTCTTAATTCAGTCACACGAAGGAGATCAGATCTTCTCCCTGTAGTTTGTAATCAGATTACTGTCCTGAGGCCGCAGTCAGAGAAGCTGAATGTTCTCAGTTATCTGAGTGTTGACACAACAGTAACACAAGACTGATGAGTTCCTGCTGCAGCAGCTAATGACCCCTTTGCATTACTCTGCATTACTCTGCATTACTCTGCATTATTCTGCATTACTCTGCATTACTCTGCATTATTCTGCTTTACTCTGCATTATTCTGCATTACTCTGCATTATTCTGCTTTACTCTGCATTATTCTGCATTACCCTGCATTACTCTGCATTACTCTGCATTACTCTGCTTTACTCTGCATTACTCTGCATTATTCTGCATTACTCTGCATTATTCTGCTTTACTCTGCATTACTCTGCATTATTCTGCTTTACTCTGCATTATTCTGCTTTACTCTGCATTATTCTGCATTACTCTGCATTATTCTGCATTACTCTGCATTACTCTGCATTACTCTGCTTTACTCTGCATTACTCTGTATTATTCTGCATTACTCTGCATTATTCTGCATTACTCTGCATTACTCTGGCATTATTCTGCTTTACTCTGCATTACTCTGCATTACTCTGCATTATTCTGCTTTACTCTGCATTATTCTGCATTACTCTGCATTATTCTGCATTACTCTGCACTACTCTGCTTTACTCTGCATTACTCTTCTTTACTCTGCTTTACTCTTCTTTACTCTGCATTACTCTGCATTACTCTTCTTTACTCTGCATTACTCTTCTTTACCCTGCATTACTCTGCATTACTCTTCTTTACCCTGCATTACTCTGCATTACTCTTCTTTACTCTGCATTACTCTTCTACCCTGCATTACTCTGCATTACTCTGCGTTACTCTACATTACTCTTATTTACTCTGCATTACTCTACATTAATCTGCATTACTCTGCTTTACTGCTTAACAGACACGCGGACAGAGGGGTCGTTATCCGGGAGGATCACATGGTCACACCCAGGGGCGTAGCACCAAATTTTCGGCCCCCTGCATGAGCAGTCTTTGGGGGCTCCTCACCTTCCCCTCTGAGTAAGTTTCCTTTTTTTCCTTTGGAATCCTGATGTCTGTTTCTCGGGAGCGGTCTTACTGTTCATTGTTGTCGGCACCAGAGGTGGTCAGTTTTTCAGTTTGAAAATTAAACGATAATTTCTGTTTTTACAGTTTCTGACAGTGATACATGGTGTAATTCTGGCAATTTTTATTTTAATATTTTGATATCAGCTGTAAAACAATGACAGATGCAACCATTTAAGTAAAATTGAAATACCATTTAAATTGAAATAAATAAAAATTAAGAATTTAAATGAAAAAAGAAAAAAAAGACCATATAAATTAAAATGAATACAGATACATTCATTTACATTAAAATAAATACAAAAACACCAATGTAATTAAAATATAAAAGAATAACAATTTAAATTAAGATAAGTTGATAAATAAAATAATGTCATTTGTATGCCCCTCCCTTAAGACAAATTAAAAAGTACAGGTCCCTTAATTAAATCAGAATAAATAACTGAACATAACACAGACATGTACAGTATCAACACACACACACACACACACACACACACACACACACACACACACACCCTAGAAGCTCTGTCCTGGCAGAGACCCAAAGGCCTGAGCCTGCAGGCGATAGAGGGGGGAGCACAGCCCACAATCTGGGCAAATGGAAGGTGTGTGTGTGTGTGTGTGTGTGTGTGTGTGTGTGTGTGTGTGTGTGTGTGTGTGTGTGTGTGTGTCACAGGGAGGAGGGACAGAGTGTGTAAAGTGGGTGGAGATGGAGTCCTGAGGGAGTGTTGAGGTGTCTCAGCAGCTCTCTGGTTCAGAGCCTCTGAAGGCGCTCAGGTTGAAGTTACCGTCAGTCGAAACACACTCCTACAGCTCTGTTGTGTGTGTGTGTATGTTTTCTGCTTCTCCACATGGATTTAACACCAAAGCATGATGGGAGTAGCAGCCATCCCTGTCCTGTCAGAGGATTGTTAAAGTTGCTGCAGTGTGAGGGGAGAGCAGAGATTCCTGCAGGAGTCGCCTGACGGGACCTCAGGTGAGTTTTCTGTGTTGCTCAACGTGCACGCTGCTTCACTCCGCCTCTCGCTGCTGGTGACTGCGGAGCGTAACGCCTCTATTTAGTTTTAATCTCACCAAACACTGCACAGGAGTGTGTGTAAACAGAGGAAGACTCTCAGAGGAAGAAGTTGTCCTGCAGCAGATAAACGCTGCAAACTTTTTAGCCTCATATACAATCATCCTGCAGTTAGAGAGTGTGTGTGAGGCCCTCTGATGATTTGTCATGTGTTTAAACACCAACTGCTGCCACAGACACATCTGATATTTAAGAGTTGATCAATTAATTTAGGGATTTATTCAGAGAAGAAAAAAGCAGTGTGTGTGGTTTGATAAAAGACTGGTAAGCCTGCGTCTGACAGTTTTAGCTGGGAGCGTTTGCATGTGGGAGGGAGGAGAGCTGAGGAGCAGCAGTACAGACACATGTCGACGCACGCCGCCGAGCTCCCGTCCCTCCCTTCGCTCAGAGCTGATTTCCTCTGTGAGGAGTCAGATTGCTCAATCATGTTTTTGAAGCATTGATGACGCATGTGTTCAAATCTCAGCGACAGGTAGAGAATTGAGTTGGGTCGGGAGCTGTGTGGCGGTCCTGTCACTGCCACTGAGGCCAGATTGTGAGGCTCGTGTGAAATGGAGGAAGTGATGGATGAACGCAACCTGACTGATTCATTTCTGTGATGAAGGCGACACACAGGTGGTTGTTTCGTAAACAGTGTGAAACTCCTGAACCTCAGCTGACCTGAGAGTTGCCCCAGCCCGCGCTGCCGTTTGACTTTAAGACACATGAATTGGTTTTAATGAGCGAGAGAGAAATCTGTCAACTTGTTAAAGTAGGATGAAGTTTTTGGGAGCAGAGATATCACAGTGGCTCGCGTTGAAGCATTCAGCCTGCACTGAGAGCTGTTTAAATGATCTAAGGGCAGTTTGACAAAAGCTGAGACTCGTTAACGACAGCGCTGGTGACATGGCGGTGTGGAGATAAGGTCTAGACTCAGAGGATGGATGGAAGTGGCCATCATAAAGAATATAGGATATTACCCACAGTGCAGTTAGGCTGTTGGTCCCTGCAGCTCTGTGCTGACTGTTTTATGGCCTCAGTTGTTCTGAGTGAGCTGCAGATTCTCTCACAGGAACCCGTGAGATTAGACTGGAAATAATCTTCTAAGGGCTCAGTAATGAAATGCACCATAATACACACACACACACACACACACACACATTTACCCACAGTCAGGTCTGATCGAAGCGTCTGAAGCACTGACAGTTAACAGGATCACTGCTGAGCATCTCTGACCCTCCCTGTAAATTATGGTATTTGCTTTAAGGCCTGAGTGACCCTCTGGGTGTGTCAGTGTGTGTGGGGGGCAGTTTAACTTTAATGGACCCCCCCGACCCCCCCGACCCCTCCACTCGACCCTCCACCCTTCATGACCTGCAGCTCTGAGAGCAGAGGCCCAGAGAACTGCAGCACATCAACTGTACGACAGAACAGTTCACTCACAGTAAACTACTAACAGTGTGATTGTGTCTCTGCAGCTGTTGACACATTTATTTTTCTAAATTAACATAAAGGGATTAAGACAAATCGTGTCAAATCTAAATGCAGTTTTAAATCTCTCTGTGTTTCCCTACACTGACGTTAAACCCTCCTCAGAATGTTTCTGTCACTTCACTGGATCTTTACAAGAGCTCACACTCGGTGCTAGAGCATGACTTTAACAGATGTTGTGACAGTAAAAGTTTTAGGGTCGGGTGGAGCCACTTCACTGAGACACAATGCTTCAGATGTCAGTTAATACGTTTTTTATAACCTTTGATTAAATGAACTTATAAAAACCTCAGTTTGTAGTTGGTAAGAAAAAAAGCATGTTAGTGAAAAACAGTAAAAAGTCAGACAGACTGATATAAAGTCACTGAAGCATCGCACAGCTCACTGAGGTCTGCTGTGATGTGTCACATGACATCATGCATGTTAAGAACATAATACCTGTTTTCCATGAGAACTGTCATGTACAGTCTGTGTGGGGTTTGAAATGCAGGAAAACACACGTGATTTATCAGGCTGCATCCCCACAGCGCTGTCAGTGAGACACCTTCAGTAGGATCTCTGGATATAAAACTGAATCTCACCATGAGTCAGATGTTCCCGCCAGTCAGCCTGCTGAGTAGTACCCACTCCAGTGTCTGCCTTTGTATGGTGGTGTATGTGGCCGACACGTTACAAGAAAGATTTTGTCTCTTTGCTTACGAAAATCACACACGATGGCTCCGCTGAACCTGTCTGCTGCTGCTGCTGCTGGAATTTACACCATCAAGGTGAATATTTTCACACATTTCTCATATTTATTTCAAAGCAAACAAATCTCACTTTCCTCTGCAGAGTACGAAGTCTTATCTTGGAATGTTCTGGAATAAAAAGGAAAGAGGCCGAACACATTGGGTGAAGCGGTGCTACCGAATAGTCTGTGTTATCACTAGGCACAAACATAAGAAACTTAAATGACTGGCTTTGATATGAAGATTGTGCTTCCTCCTACTTGGTTAGTTATCGAGGCTAATTCTTCTCATTCAGTAGCATTGAAGGCCTTTTGCATCCACTCCTCTTTCCTCTGTGTGACAAATGTGATTTTGGGTTCAATTTAAAGCCATGTTGGCCTGCACACACTGGTCTAGAGCAGCACATCAGCACATCTTTGCTGGACACCATCTTTTTCATGTGGGCCAGTTTGGCAGTAAAAACCTTGAGGGACCTGTATGTAGGTGCATCTGTTCAACAACTAGTTAAAAGTTCTCTCTTCCTTCAGGACACTTGTTTTTGATAGCTTCAAATTTGCAATTTTCCCTGGTGCTCATTTTGTAATTGACCTGCTCTTCCTAATGATTCTGACCTCGATGCTTTTTTGGAACCTCTCTGGAGGCGATCTCAAGTCTTTACCTGAATATTTACAATCTCTCTGTTCGGACTGCCCTCAGGACCTCAAACTATCTGGGAGGTGGATTTGGAAGGGGCAGTCCTGGCTGATGTTTGGGAAGAGATTTTGCAAATCATCTGTTTGTGCTAAACACGGCTATATTGAATGCACTGAGCCCACTGAACCAAAGCAAATAATAATAAGTGTTCATTGAAACTGAAATGTTGTAAAACATGTCATAAAAAAGTGAGAGACTAGTTTTAAAAAATTGGCGATATTTCCGATCCCCAGTAGATCAGAGCTGTGGAGACAAGTATTTTTTCTTTTTTTCTTCTGCTGTGTCATGTTGATGTCACGGACGGGCCAGAAAAAAGCTCAGCAAACAGCAGGAAGCAGCTGGAAGCCGCTGAACATGTCACGCTGGTTACTTGTTTTATTATCTGTTACTGATTCAGTCGCTCATTTGACTCAGTGAAGACTAATTTGGATCAAAGTTTGAACATCTCTCAGACAGAGATGGATGAAGTTTGTTGCTGAGGTGACAAAGTGGCTGAAATTAGTGTGTTCAGTGGAGCTGGAGCAGATAAATCCCTGTAACTGCTGCAGAGTCATTTGTCTTGGGAGAGAATGATGATTGTAACCTTTCACACTAACGGCAGAAGCCAGATGTCGGTGAGTTTTTGTGTCCAGTGGTGAACAGGCTTCATCAGCACAATAAAGAACAGACCACATCACACATTATAGTGTGTCGTGGACTGCAGCATGTTGTGACTCAGTGTTTTATGTCACAGCAGATCTGACAGAACACAGGAACATCAGAAATGTGGAGCATGTAAATCATCACCGTTCACTGTCAGACCTCAAACATTAGATCGTGTGTGATGAAGCTCATTTTGTTCTCTGAATGTTGTTAGTGTTAATTACAGTCCGACCCGCGGCCCTGCTCTCAGAGTGTCATCAGAGCGCCCTGCGGTCCTGACGGGGTTAAATGTCTCCGCAGCAGAGCAGCTCAGGTTGTTAACTCAGCCCAATATAACCAGTCAGCTCCAGTTAAAGCTTCAGCGTCCCGGCTTCATGCTGAGGGTGTGACCCCCTGACCCCCCACAGCCCCCCCGCCATCACCCAGAGGGCTGGTCTGAAGGTACAGTCCTGCAGAGGCGTTCGCTGGACGGTTCCTTCAGCAGTTTGGTAAAGTTCAGCTCTGTCTGTGTTCTTCCCTGGGTTTATCCAATCAGCTGTGAGCGCACAGCAGTGACGTCAGAGGCTGATGATAAGAGGTGAAAGTGATCCATTAGAGTCGTCTTTTTCTGATCAGATCAAAACCTGTCTCTGTCTCATTAGAAGGGACCTGTGGACTAACGTCCTTGAGTAATGAGGTCCAGCCTGCAGCCTGACTCTGAACCAGCAGAGTCCAGCAGGGACGGACCGCTGCTGCTCAGAGGTGAAGAGTCAGAGTCATTAAACTCTGAACAGGAAAAAGTCATAAAGTGAGAGCAGAGCAGAGCCGAGTGCTGGAGGCAGAGGACGAGTCGGCGGCAGAGCGAGGGGACGACCCGAGTCCTTCCTCTGACCCCTGACCTCCCCTGACCCTCCAACGCCTCTTTTTAATTGGTACCTGCAGCAGGAAGATGTCAGGGAGGCACAGCTGCATCACTGAGTGTTTTCTCTTCTTATGTAAATGTCAGCTCACAGTTCTCATCACTCCGGAGGCGTCAGCTGTTTGAGGGGCTGAACCAATCATGACTGACAGGTCCCGCCTCCTACACATCAACACACAGATTTATAGAGAGCCACCCTCCTCACACACACAGAGGGAGGCGCCCCAATAAAATAAGGACGCATTAGTCTCATCAGTCATGAAATCTAATAAAACAGAATCCGTCCTCAGCTGCTGACAGAAAATAAACTTACCTTGAGTTTCCTCCAGTTTGTTGAGCTGTGTGTTCGTCAGCTGGGCTGTTTGAGAGTGTCAGAGTCAAAGTGTGGTCTGATGGTTGTGTTCTGGTTACGTTTGTATCTACACAGGGAGCAGATCCTCGTCTACAGAGACCACCAGACCAGTCTGTGTTTCAATCATCCCTCATCAGTAATCGGTTTTATTTTTGATACACATAAATAGAAAACAAAATGGAATTAAAAAAACATAAAGTGCATGTGAGCGTAGAAACGTGTTTCAGGCTCATTTAAAAACCGCAAAGAAGACACAGAAATGGTAAAATACGAACTGTCAATACATTTTTAAATTCTAGGCTTCAGAAAAAACCCATAAAAACACAGTTAAAATATAAATATAAGTCTCTTTTTGTTCAAAGCCACAAAAGAATCCAGTAAATGAACATTTTCATTCTATGAAACTGAAGAATGAAATCTGACCCCAGGCTGTCTGGTACAGTTGATTACAGTCATGATAAACAGCAGAAAGCAGAAAATGTTTCTCTAGTTTTATTACCTCTTCCTGATTCACTCTGTCTGTCAAACTCAGCACAGACTCATTTGGAACAATGTTCGAGCTCTGATTGGACGGAGACAGACAGACATTTTGGCGGCTTGTTGCATCTCGCTGGCAAAATGGGGGCAAAGATTAGCGTGTCAGATAAACACCTGCGACTGCTGCAGAGTGACTAGACCCTTTTTGTGCGGTGTGTGCCGGGTGACGGGTCGGTGCTGGAAACCAGAACAAGGAGGTGAAAGACGCTTCAGTGTTCAGTAGAGCTCACGTCACATGGAGACATTATTTAGAAACATGAAAATATTAAATAATAACTCAGCTTTCATTTTCCTCTCTTTGCTACAGTCAGTTCATGAATTTATTTAAGGTGTGAACTGACTGTGCACGTTATTTAATATGTGCGACGTAGTGTCAGTAGGTCCAGAGGCTCCAGCCTTCATCATCATCATCATCATCATCATCATCATCATAATGTGTCGACATCATCATCTGTTTGTCAATGTGTCGTACAGGAGCCAGTGAGGCTCAGTGAAGTCTAAGTTTTGTAACTGGACGAGACAAATGACAGCTACAGAGGGATTAGTGCCGATTATAATGTTTTATTCTCAAGGATGAGGAAGAGGAGGACGAAGGTTTTACCCACCTGGATAGAAAACTAGAGGCTTGTTATTACAAAGTGTAACATATCAGTGTGACTTAGGTCAGCAGCGTCTTTAACTGACTTCAGCTTCAGGTGATTGACTCTGTGCGATAATATCAGCTGTGATTAGTTCAGATTATGAGGTCACATCATTGCTGTTGTATTAAAATGCTAAAGACCTGCCTTTATCTGATCAGAGTGAGCAGCTGCTGAACGCCTCACTGAAACACTTCATTGTCAGCTGTGACAGTTTGGGGTCATTCCTCTCGGAGGGTCTTTGAGGAGGAGCGAAGCCTCGCTTGTGTTTTGTCATTAACAAGTTTGTGGCGGTTTGTTTTTAATAGAGTGACATGGAGTGAAGCCTTTCCATCCATCACGGCTCTATGCTGCGGCACAGACTCATTACACACTCACACTGAGGACGCTGATGGTTTTTATGAATAGGCAGGAAATTGAACTCTGCAATTATGCAAATGAGAAGTGGTCTGAAAGTTAGTTTAGAGGAGCGTGTTCGTGCCGTCATGAGTGGGTCGGTGAGGACAACCCTTCAAGTTAAACATGGCGTCTAACGCAGCTCTCAGGACGCTTTAAGTGCTTATTATTAGTATGAAAAATACTATCTTTGGTGTGTGCGGAATAATACCTGGCAAGGTGTCCATTAACAGTTTTCAGCAGCTGACGTGGAGGTGTGAACGGCTGCCTCTGTGATAATGGACGCCTCGTCAGGTTTGATCCTTAAACCACCGTCACTAACCAAAGAAATAGAAATAACAATATTCATTTATATTTTTTACATTTTGCAGTCAAAATAAAGTTCGTGACAAGCCATTACTTGGTTTCCATGGTAATCCTGAGGGTTTGACTAACACCTGGAATAATCATTACCACCCTGTAAGGTTCTTATGCAACAGAAACATGCTTCACATCTCCAGTAAATGGGACGAACCTCAGATACGATACTCGTCCACTCAGCTGATGGAACCCTCTGACCCAGCTGTTAGTCAGAAAGCTAACGTTATGCTAACTACATTCCCAGTCAATAACAAACAGGAAATATAATCTGACAGGATGTTCAACAACAAGAAGAGCAAACTATCAGACACTGTCTCCAAATCAATATCAAGATGTTTCCAACAAACGATGCATCACGTGTGACGTCACTGTCGCCGCAGCCTGACACAGCGAATTTAACAGCCGACAGGATGTGAGATTATTAAATTCAAAGGGCCAGTGTCGTCCTGTTTAACCATCTTAACACTGAAACTGACAAAATGACAGACACAAAGAAAACAATATGTTTTTGATTTTTCAGAGAACACAGATACAGTTTATATCCCATCCCACCCAGTCCCCCGACATCCCAAACTAAAATACATAAATGAATAATAATAATAATCACGATAAATAGAAATAAACACAGATAAAAAAATTTTTTTAAAAAAGAGATAAAAAATGATTTTTGACAGTAAATGAAGAGTCTTTGGGTTTCAGACTGTTGGTTGGACAAAACTTTGGACTACAGAAAACTGATGAGAATTTTCCACATTATTTTTTACATTTTATGGACAAAATTTATAAATATGATAATAATAAATCTTAAAATAATTGCCAAACAAATCAATAATAGTAATACTGCTACTACTAACAATAATAATGATAATGATAATAAGTGGTAGTTGCAGCCCTGTACACTACAGTGTGTAAGACAACTATTAATCTTTAATTATTATTATTATTATTATTATCATAACCTTAATTGAAACAGGGAGGTCATTCAGAGCCAACTCTGTTTTACAGGGACGCTCTGATTACAGAACACTGAGAAGAATAAAAGCACCCAATAATCACAGTTTACATCACCAACAGGAGAATCCAGAGGTGACATCATGGTGGACAAAGACTGATAAGTTCACAGTGAAACACATTCACACTGCTGTGTGTCCGTCAGTGTCCAGGTGCCCTGTAGGTGAAATTTATCTGCAAGAGTTCCTGTACAGATAAAACTGACAGATAAATAAAGTCCGTTGGTCCGTCTGTTATTCAGCCCCCCCCCCAGCAGCACCTTGATGAGATTACCTGGATCTTATATTTCAGCTGAATCCCAGCAGCTGCTTTTCTTTCCTTTCTCCTGCAGAGCGGGGGAGTAATCACTTCACAAAGAGCAGGAAACTGGTTGATGGGATGAATGCGCTCTGAGGAGGATTAACAGCGTCTAGTTTTCACTGGAAAAATAAAAAACCCTTCAATGCCCTTTGTGGGGACGTACAGAGTCTTTGTGGGGACGTACAGTCTTTATGGGGACGTACAGTCTTTGTGGGGACGTATGGAGTCTTTGTGGGGACGTACAGTCTTTGTGGGGACGTACAGAGTCTTTGTGGGGACGTACTCATTGTATGGACTCTTTGTGGGGACGTACAGTCTTTGTGGGGACATGTGGGGCTGGGGGCGGGGTCTAGGTGCGTGTTGTATGAGGCCCTCAGGCGTCACACGGCCTGATGATGTGCAGTAACAGCAGCCATGATTCAACATGTCTGTGTTCCAGGACTCATCATCACACAGGAAGTAGGTGACGACCTGAACACGGGAGGAAGTGATGTGTGTAGGTGTAATTGGCAGGTAGGACTGACAAGGAGACGATGACTGTGGAGAGATAAGAACAGCTGTTTCCTCATTGGTTCAAAACCAACACTGATCCAGGAAATGAACCCAGTATGTAGTCAGACCCTGCAGTTCTGTCTGTGTTAATATTTACAGTATAAATTACATGTTAATGAGTCTCTGTAAACATGTGAGCTCACATATGTCTTTAAAGGAACAGTTCACTATTTATTGAGGGGTGTGTGTGTGTGTGTGAGAGAGAGAGAGAGAGAGAGAGAGAGAGAGAGTGAGTTACTGATACACAGTCAGCAGACTGGAGTTTTCGGCTGATTGAGCATGTTGAATCAGCGGTGGAGCTTGTCAGTGAGTGAGATCACTCTGATTGGCTGTTCAGGTTTTATTTCCTCGCCCCTGTAGCGAGTGAATCTGCCTGTAGTGAAACCGGGGCTAACCGGTGCTTCCTCCTCAGGCTCCACTTCACTCAGCTGCCCCACAGACCCGCTGCGTCTTCCCACTTTAACCTGAATAACAAACCGGAGCTAGCTGGGAGCGGCTAGCGGAGCGTTAGCCGCAGCATGAGCGGAGGGAAGCACAGCCAGTTAGCCTCCGCTAGTCTCTGAGCTAGCCCCGGCTCTCCGTTTGGATCCAACCGGAGCACCGAGCCCTGGTTTGTTATTCAGGTTAAAGTGGGAAGAAGCAGCGGGTTTATCGGGCAGCTGAGTGAAGTGGAGCCTGCGGAGGAAACGCCGGGACCGTCTGGATGTAATAGTCCGTGGAGGTGCTGCGGTGCTCGGCTGCACAGATAGGAAACCCCTCGGCTGACAGGATGTACCACTCTCTCACTCCGCTCTCTCTCACGCAGGCGCAGAACGTACGTGCTACTTGGCCGTCGGATGTAGTCCGTGTAGTGTGTTCAAATGCAACTGACACAGGGCGACGTGAGGCCACGTAGACGATGCAACAGTTGGCTTTCATCACCGCTAGTTCTTTGATGACGGTTTGGTGTGTCTGCACCTTTAGATGTGCAAAGTCAACAGACAGACAGACAGACAGAGAGACAGATAGACAGACAGAAGGAATGAAGGAAGCAGCAGATACAGAGTGTGTCCTGAGGATCATAGGGGTGATGGTGAAATGTGATCCAGGAAGCTGCAGCTCAACATGTGGCTGCAGGTCGCTGCTTGAACACAGCGGGAAGGAGTGTGTGTGTGTGTGTGTGTGTGTGTGTGTGTGTGTGTGTGTGTGTGTGTGGGTGTGTGTGGGTGTGTGTGTGCGGTGATGAGGCAGTGATGCTGATTGGTGGGATGGATTCATTAGGTGTTAGTGTAATTCATCCTCACCTCCTGCTCACATGAACTCTGCTGCTGATTTACCTTCAGCTCCGTCTCCTGACGATCATCACACGACGTAACGTTGCTCGCTCTGAGTTACGATGATGTCACATCGAGTTTCATGCGCTGTAGTCTGTCAGCTCTCTGTTTCCCCTCATTTCATTTGATACACACTGTAACACTGACTTTAGTTTGATATGTGAAGTGTAGTTTATGTCTCACACTGTGTCGCCCCCCCCCCCCCCCCCCCCCCCCACACACACACACATTATGTAAACCCTTTTTTAATCCGCCCTTACAGATGTAAAAACTGACACTGCAGAAAAATGCAGATCACCAGATTCCTTAAATCCTTTCTGAAACCCAAATACTGACCCTGAGCAGAGTAATCTGATTATCTGTCATCAGGTGATTGCTGATAACACCCCACATACCTGTCACACTCCACTAAAGCCTCAGCGCCAGTCTACCTGGAGACACACACCTGAGCCTCCAGTCTACCTGGAGACACACACCTGAACCTCCAGTCTACCTGGAGACACACACCTGAACCTCCAGTCTACCTGGAGACACACACCTGAACCTCCAGTCTACCTGGAGACACACACTTGAACCTCCAGTCTACCTGGAGACACACACCTGAACCTCCAGTCTACCTGGAGACACACACCTGAACCTCCAGTCTACCTGGAGACACACACTTGAACCTCCAGTCTACCTGGAGACACACACCTGAACCTCCAGCAGCAGCTGATCAGAGTGATGGACGGGAGGAGCAGCTGCTGCAGAGGCAAACAAACATTTAGATCCAGCATGATGAACAGTTCACTTTCACATCGCCTGGCGTCCTGCTGCTCCGTCTGTACCCAGAGTCGCTCTGAGCTGTGAGAACGTGGAGCAAATTATAACCAGCGCTCCTGATGAACAGTCCAGCACCAACAACTGAAAATCTAAACGTGGCGGCAGGTGTTTTGACGGTGGCGAGTCGCCACAGATTGATGAATGTGTGGAAAACTTTGTATCCAACAGTACAGGAACATTAGACGACAAATTACCGAGCGCTCACAGGTGAGAGGTAGTGGATTCCAGATGAATGCCAGGTGCTCTTGAAGTTGAAAGTAGTCAATTATAGAAAAACAAAAAAGCATGAAGCTTGCTTCAGGCACACCAACAGAGCCAAGGATATTATAAAATGCCTTTATTAATTAGGGCATGTCAATATTAAAATTGGCGTTTCGTAGTTATTTTAATATTGACATGTCCTAATTAATAAAGGCATTTTATAATATCCTTGGCTCTGTCGGTGTGCTTGGAGCAAGCTTTGTGCTTTTTTGTTTTTCTACAGTACAGGAACATTGTCTGACCTAGCAACAGTAACTACGGGCGGCGGGAGCTAGGATTGGTCCATCAGGCTTTTTCAGGGCTTCAGACTGTGACTGTGTTAGTTTTACAGCAAAAACATGAACACATGAATGTCTGTATCTAGAGTCAGTGTTTGGTTTGTCCGTTCTGGGCTACTGTAGAAACATGGCGGTGCAACACGGTGATCTGTGTAGACGAGGACCTGCTGCTCCCTGTGGAGATATGAACAGCTCATTCTGAGGGAACAGGAACACAAGCATTAGATGAGATTATAATCTGACGCACTGGAGCTTTACATGGAGACTCTGATGATACAGAATCAAACGTCTCTGATCTGTGAACGCTACTAAAACGTGTCGACCAATAAAATGAGCCGATGTTGAGTCTCTTTTTTCAGCTGTTTGAGCTTCATGAGCTTTTTTAAATCACTGAAGTTGCAGTGAAACAAAGTGTGAAACATAAACTGTCAGTTTTCCGTTAACACTATTCCCACATCAGACTCATCTCCTCCTCCTCCTCCTCCTCCTCCTCCTCCTCCTCCTTCCCTCTCAGTCTGAGTGTTGACATGCTGTACCTGCACACAGGTAAACAGTTAGCGGAGCGGGGGAACACTAAATCAAAGTAATGACTCCAGGGATTAGGATAACATCAGATCTGCCTCTGCAGTTACAACACTCAAGTATGAATAACATGGATGACGATGCAGATTAGGTCGGAGGAGATTATGACGAGATGTTGGATCTGCTGTGAGGGAAACTGAAACAGGAAACTCACCTGATGCTCCTGTAGTCGAATGAGACAGAAACATAAAACTAGATTTTAGTGTAATGTGTGAGGATCAGGTTTACCAAGTTCGTCCAGTCAGATTCATGTTTGGAATAAAAAGAACATGTTCTGTCCAATCAGACGCAGCGCTCAGTAAATGTTTTATGAGCAGTGTAAATGTTTGAATAGAGGAGGATGTGGTTTCAACTTTACTGTCAGTCAGAGATCTGAGTCTGTCTCGGTTTCCATATATATTGAACATGTGATGTCGTCACTGTGTCCGAGTCTCTCTCATAAAACAGACATCACAGTCTCAGCAGTGGCACATCTGGATCCTCTGGTGGTTATGTTTAATGTCTGACGCCTGCAGCGACGTCTGCAGCGCACACAGCCATCAGCAGCTCAGACCTACAGCACACATGCAGCCGTTTACACACGGATCAGCTCTGAACCGCCCACTGTCATCTGACGACAAATCCATCCTCATAGCTCTGTGATGACTGAAGGCTTACGGGGAATCATTTCAGGAGGACTTTCTGCTCACACTCGGCCACCAAAGGAATAATAACAGGGTTTTGTGTGAAAGGCTCGGAGGCAGCTCTCTGCTCCTGAAACAATGTGTTGTTTTACTTTGACTTCTTTTTGTGGCATGTCGGGGCAGGAGTCAGATACCTTGCCACAGGCCGCACCTCTGCTGTGAGTCCATCTGGATCCTGTGCGAAGCTGCGGGAAAATTATTCCTCTGTTTGCTAAATAATAGGTACAAGAGTGTCTGCAGACATACAGGATGAAACAAGGACTTCATAATTACATTTATAACACATAACACTGGGCTCTGAGGCGACACAGAGGCACAGTGGTTAGCACTGTTGGCACACAGTAATAGGGCTTTGGGTTTGAACCTGCAGGTCCACTCAGGCCCCAGTGTCCCAACACATGCAGGTTAACTGGTGCCTCTGAACTCCAGGTTCCCACGGTCAGTGTGAGAAAGGCTGCGCTCTGAGCCTCACACGTTGCCTCTTTACTTCAGTCTGTCCTGCTGCTGCTCTGTGAAAGCGGGTACTGTTACGTACAGTCTGCTCACAGTCAGGACAGGCTACTGTATGACATCACACCCTGAACTTTGACCCTGCATGGAGATAAAACAAATGCCACCCACACAGTTCACCAGAGATCGACCCACAGAGCTCTGCTGTCGTTACCGTGTGATGTGTGTAGTTTAACTTTAAAGCTGTAACTACTCAGACTGTAGATTCTAACATGTGATATCTGTGACAGTGAAATTACATCTGCAGCTCTGTCACTGTTGTTTTATACGTCTGTCCTTCTGTCTGTCATATTAATGATTATTTATACCTTAGTTTATATTGTAGTTATGCTATGTAGTGTGTGAAACAGAGTATGGTGAATGTGCTGGGAAAGGTAGTATCGGCACTGTCTCTACCTGGAGCTCGCATGTACGGAGCCTGAGGTTGTTGGGTTGGTGCAGGGAGCAGTGAGACCTGGCATTAGGGGAGTGTCTCTGTCTAGCCTCCTGGAGGTGTCGTGGGACCAACTAGACGAAACACTGGTGAAAGGAGGTTCCCACCTGATGACCCCAAAGACATGTTAGTTATCACTGCTCACTGGTCTGTATAGTTAAGCCTTGTCATAATAGCTTATCATAGAGCTCAGGAGGTTATTCACTGAGTGCTGATCATTTTCTAGAGCACAAACTTTTTGTGTTTATCTGAATTCACTTAAACAATTAATGTTCCTGTTATGAGTGTTAGACTGTCATCAGTGACTTTGTCAGCTGTGACTGTGACTTCAGTCATCTGTCAGTCAACTGTCACTTGTTTGACACCTACAGGCATTAGCTGATGTGGCGGCTCGGAGAGGGTCAGTGCTGCCTCCGATGGCAGCGACAGAATGTTTGCTGTTTTCTGATGTTAACTTTGAAGTTATGTTTTATATTTGATTTCAAATAGTTTGCAATTCATTGGCTGACTTAAATTCCTTTTCTTACGCTAGATTTTTTTAATCAGTAGTCGAATATGAAAAGAACTGAAAGTGTCCGTTCTTACTAAACTATAAGTACAACTTATAAAAACAATCAGTTCAATGCAGCTACAACACTGTCTTCATTTACTGGATGATGACAAAAAATGTTGACCATGAGTTTAGTGACAAATTCTGAAAAGTAGCACTGCAGTGTTTCATTTATTAAGCTGATGTTTAGTAAATCAGACACTGAGGGCGCAGCGTTGTTTTCAACCTCTTAATTAAGTGCTGGTCAGGGAGGCCCTTGGTCCCTGTAAACAGATATCTGTGATGTATTCAGACTCTAGAGGCGGCAGGACAAGATTTTAGGATCTAAGGTGCTCAGGGGTCTCATTAACAATGCATAGGGTCCATACTAAAAATGTTTGTACGGACAAAACCAAAAATGACGTGTGCCAGAAAATATTCTACAGTTCCTATAATCAGACTCCACCGTATTGTCTGCGTCACCAATCTCCTGTCTCCAAAATGTTGGTACGCACAGGTGAAAGTTTCTCCCACCAAGTCTGTTTTTATAGATGACAACTGTCCGTGTGAAGCGGCGTACGTCTCTTTCAGTCCTCCTTTTGTACGCACACAGTGTTTGTAAATGAGACCCCAGGTTTCTGTTTTTAGTCAGAGTAATATCAACCAATCAGTTTGAGCGGCAGGTTAACCGTCTGTGGAGAGGCGGAATAGGTCAAAATGAAATCTTGAACCAATCAGCTTATAACAAGTTAGCTTCATATTCACTTTTTTTCATATGCAGATTTGTGTTTATAAAGATAAGCCCAGATGACCAACACATGAAGAGGAAGTCTTGGCCCAGATATCTGCTGGCTGCACCAGATCAGTCCGAAATTTTGACCTTTGCCCCCAGAGGTGTTATCATCGTCACATTATAACTGAAGAGTTCTGAGATTGGGGGGTACGTCACTGAGAAAAGATTGAGAATCACAGTCTCAGGAGCAGGAGCAGGAGCCCTGTAGGGCTCCCTGTAATCACTACACATATTTTCTACCTCATCTGTAAAGTCATGAAAACAGTGTCAAATATTCTGGAAAAGTTAAAATGAATCGTTAAACATGGGACTCCTGATAACTGACATCTGTTTGTCTCTTGTCTTTTCACAGGTCTGATGATCTTCATGGACGGACCAAAGATGGCAGCTTTAGGAACAGCTCTCCTCACTTTAGCGTCAGTCCTCCTACACGTGGCGAGATGTCAGGGCAGTATGGGAAAAGGGAAAGACAGCTCGCCGCTAAGGTTCACACATCATCTTTACAATGCCACTATCAACGAGAACTCAGCCCCGCGGACGTATGTGGAGACGCCCGTGAAGATGGGCATTGAAATGACAGATGTGTTCTGGGAAATCAAATATAACGTCGTCTCAGGAGATGACGACGGCCTCTTCCAGGCAGAGGCGGTTAAAGTCGGGGATTTCTGCTTCCTCAGGATCAAAACACGCAGCAGTAACTCGGCACTCCTCAACAGAGAGGTCAGAGACACTTACACTCTCACTGTGGCCGCGACCGAAAGCACTTCTGACTTCCAGGCGAAGACGAAGGTGTTGATCCAGGTGCTTGACACCAACGACCTGAAGCCCCTTTTCTATCCCGCCTCATACAACACGGCCATCAGAGAGGACACTCCACTCAAGTCGAGTGTGGTGAAGGTCAGTGCCACAGACGCCGATGTCGGCAGCAACGCTGAGTTTTATTACTCCTTCACCAGCAGAGCTCATCCGTTCATCGTCGACCCTTTCACGGGCACAGTCAGCCTCGTCAAGAAGCTAAATCACACCCGCACGGCGAGGTACGACCTCACCGTGTTGGCTGAGGACAGGACGAAGAAAATATCTGGTGTTCAGAAATTTGGAAATGTTGCCAGGGTTACAGTAAACGTCCAGAAGACATCCACAAGTTCTCCAGTTATCACACCTCCCCCCAAACCCACAGTGTCCACAGATGGCAGAATAAGTATTGATGTCCACGTGGAGGCCGGCGTTAAGCCTGTGGAATCCCTCCATATTGTTGGAGGAGATCCCCACAAGTGTTTTGAGATAATCCCGTCAGGTGTGCAGGGCAGAGACTTCCAAGTGATCTCCACAAAGAGGATTATCTGGTCTCAAACTCCTTTTGGGTTGAATCTGTCCCTTCAGGCTAAAGACCGGAGTTTCCCCAGTTTACTCTCTGCGATTACACACATCCACATCCCGGCTCATCATTACAGCCCGCTGGCATTTCTTGAGGACACCTACATGTCACACTGAGCGAGTTTTCACCGCCTAAAACTCATGTAGTCAAAGTCTCTGTCTCCTCTGTGCCTTATAACGTCACCTTCAGCATCAAAAATAATGCAGACAGCACCAAATTCTGGATTAACCCCAGAACAGGAATCATTGTAACGACGGCGAGATTTGACTACGAGAGGAAGGAAAGATACGAGTTTGATGTGATGGCGAATCACGGTGAGGCTGAGACTCACGTGGTGATTGAGATTACGGATGAAAACGACAACAGCCCACAGTTCAGCCAGACGTCCTATCAGGCCACGCTGGATGAAAACGCCCCTGTCGGCAGCAGCGTTCTGAAAGTCGTCGCCACAGACAGAGACAAAGGCAAAAACAGCTTTGTGACGTACGCTATAGCGAACGCAGGCCCGTTACCTTTCATCATAGACCCATTCACAGGCGTCATCTCCACCTCCGAACACTTAGACTATGAGCTGATGAAACGGCGCTACCATTTGAGAGTCTGGGCGTCAGACAGCGGCGCCCCCTTCAGTCAGGTCAGCGAATGCCCCGTGACAATAACCCTCAACAACATCAACGATAACACCCCTCTGTTTGAGAGGGTGGGCTGCAACACCACCGTGCCTCAGGACTTACCCGTGGGACACACCATCGCTGAGCTGTCAGCCATCGACGTGGACGAGCTGCAGCAGCAGAGGTACATCTTCGAGTCGGGGAACGAGCTCCAGGTGTTTGGTATCGACCCGGTGTCAGGCGCCGTCACCCTGAAGCAGCCGATCCCTCTGAGAGCAAACTCGTTCGATTTAAAAGTTGTAGCCACAGATGGCAAACATTTCTCAGAGGCTTCAGTCATCAGGGTAACCGTCACTAACAGAGGCGATGATGCGACGCTCCAGTGCCACGAAACGGGCGTTTTCAAACAGCTGACCGATAAACTGATCGAGTCCATCAAACCCATTTTAACCATTCCAGAAGAAGACACGTTCTCTGATCTGCACATCACCAACCGTCACTCTCCAAAGTTTGACCTGAGCATCCCGGGTTCTATCGATCTCATTGAGGACCATCCGCTGAATTCCACCATCGTCCAGTTCAAGGCGACAGACGCTGACTCTGGATTCAACAGTAAGCTGGTGTACGCCATCTCCAGTGGGAACGAGGACGGCTGTTTCTCCATCGACGTTTTCTCTGGTGACCTTCAGTTAGTCTGTCCGTTAGACAGAGAGAGTAAAGAGTTCTACATCTTGAACATCACTGTTTATGATTTGGGAATACCGCAGACGTCTGCGTGGAAGTTTGTTGCAGTGAACGTCATGGACGTCAACGACAATCCTCCAGTTTTCGATCAGCCCAGATACGTGATCCATGTGCCTGAAAACACGGAGGTGGACTCCATCATCTTCACAGCTCGTGCAGTAGATCCTGACGCAGATATGAGCGGGAGTGTCCAGTACTCCCTGCTGACGTCCACTGACATGTTCAGGGTCGATGAAGCGACCGGCGAGGTGACGGTGACAGGCCGTTTGGATCGGGAAGCCTCGCCCAGGCATGACCTCCGGATTGAGGCCAGAGACCTGGCCAAGCTGGGCCCTCAGCTGTTCTCCATCATCGACCTGGTGGTGGTTTTACAAGACATAAATGACAACCCGCCAAAGTTTGTGCCCAAAGTTTACAAAGTCAAAGTTCCCGAAGACGTTCCTGTGGGCACGCTGCTCGTCTGGGTCGAGAGCGTCGACTTGGATCAGGGCAGTGGAGGCCTTGTCACCTACAACCTCAAGAACACAGAGGGCGGGATCTTCCACCTCGACTCCTCCACAGGCGCCTTGATCCTGGAGCGGGAGCTGGACTTTGAGAGACGACCATTTTACAACCTCACGGTCCGAGCGGTGGATCACGGCCTCCCTCGCTCCTTGTCCTCCTCCTGCTTCGTGGAGATTCAGGTTCTGGACGTGAACGAGAACCTCCACAGGCCTGTGCTGTCAGAGTTTGTGTATGAAGCTGGAGTGATGGAGGACTCGGCGGTGGGGACGTCCGTGGTCACACTCACAGCTTCAGACAAAGACCTGGGCAGAGACGGAGTCGTCAGGTACCACATCCATGAAGGCTCCGGTCTGGGCGTCTTCGCCATCAACGAAGAAACAGGTAAAAAAAATAACTCTGTGGTTTTGTCTCTTTGTTGTGTTTCTGGTTGTTTGTTGGTGACGAGGGGGAAACGTTTTTTCTTTTGATGAAGTTTAAACACGTAAAACCTGCAGAGCCTCGTCCTGAACTATATTAGAGTTTATAGTTTGGATCATTAGTTGTGCAGCTGTTTGCCTGGGACTGTTCATGATTTATGAGAGGAGGGGCAGCATGGGTCTGAGTTCACTTCTTTTTTTTTGACCCTCCCTGAAGCTACAAATATTTCTCCTTGAGCCTGAGTGACTGAAGGAAAATGCCTGACCATCCCTCTTAAGCAACATACATTCAAGTTTAAGAAAATACTTTTGAGGCTTGCGGCAGAAATGACATTGTTTGCCTGCAATCAGCTGCTCGAAACCAGAAATAATTAATTGCTGTTAATTAACGTCACATCTCTTGTGATTGGGCCGAGACAGACGCAGCTCAGACAGTTGTTATTTCTTACAGAGATCATGTTCTAGAAGAGATGAGACACATTCTGTATTTGTGATATGGGCGCTCAGAGCAGATTATCTGGTGGAACACAAAAAAAATTAGGAAAAGGGCCCTCAGAAGGAAACACATTTCAGCACATCTTGCAGTGGCAGCTATAAACCCCCATAAACCCTTTAGTTAAAGCATTACATGATGCACCGCTGCTGCTCCAAACCCTCTCTAACCGGGGCCCCTCTAGCTACAGCGTGACAGTTGGATACTGTTCGTTTGGACACGCCCTTGACTGGCCCCTTAGCCTGGGGCCCCGCAGAGTCTCGGATCGCCTCTGGGTCCCTGAACACATCATGTGCGACAAATGCCTCTGTCTGGACACAAAACTTAACCTGAGCTAAAAACAGTGATGTTTGATTAAATCACTTTAAAACTTTACCAGAAATAAACTGTTTGATCTAAAAGTCAGTAACATTTGTGACAAACAGAGGCTTTGTTCAACTCCAGGATTTAGTTTCCAACTTTTAACTTTCAGTTATCAAAGGGTTGTTACAATCTATAATGTCTGTCGTATCAGCTTAATGATATCACGCTCCCCGCTGCTGATGTCGATGTCACAGTTTATTTGGGTTGTCACGTGCACAAGAAAGAAGTGGGTTAATGAAAGGTTTTTTATTTTTATCTCCAACTGTTTCGGACATCTGACCTTGAATTAAAATCAGCTGCTGACCTTTGAGTGATAAGTGTTAGAGCCCCTGCTGTAGCTGAGCTGTGTAAACATGGACGAGCTGAGTCCTTAAAACACTCAGAAAAATGAAAATGTGAACATGTTCAGTTCAGAGACAAACAGGCCAAACCTGCTGCTGATGAAGATCATATGTTTGATTGAAAGCACAAGAAACAGCTGCTAATGGCAGAATGTTTTTCCATCTGTGGTTTCAGTGTGTATGTTGTGTTTGTGATGTTTGACTGATATGTAAGAGCTCACACTCAGCTGACATTAATAACCCTGATGTTAAATGTGAGGTAAGTGTAAAGATTTCCTCCTGATGTTGACACAGAAAATTGTTACAGGTATTTCCTGGTGTCATCGTACGTAATGATTTCTCCTCTGGGGGTGTTTGAGGTAGTTTGTCTATTTTTCCATCATGGTGTCTTTGCAGAGGAAGCCCTTCGACCTCTCGACATATCGTTGCACATTCCATCAGCCCGCTGCTGCACTTAGAGCTCAGATAAAATCAGGGCAAACAGAGTTGTTCGGTCATAATGGGGCCGCGCTGAAATACGTCTTGGTTTGTGTGTTGCTGGTTTTTTTGCTCCCTCTCAGGGTGTCCAAATTCAAACTGCTTCTGAAGGAAACTATGTGCGGTGAAGACGTGTCAGACCCCCATCGTACCGCAGCTCCCCTGTGGGATCTGCTCCTCATACTCTGAAGGAATCTCACTTAGTTTTGGCAACACAGACATGTCACGCTGCGGGGCCGTCGGCCCCAAGCCAAACTTCTCAAACTGCAAACAGGCGCTCTGAGTGTGATGAAAGTGGTGACTGATATTTCCCGCGGGGTGGTTACACTTATTAAATATTTAATTGATTAAACTGATAAGTGATTAATTCCTGAGGCAGTAGCAGTTTGAAACCAGTGAAAACTTGTTCTGTTCGTAAGTGAAAATGTTTTATTTTCCTCCTGACTCCCCTCCCACCTGTCCCAGGTGTGATTCGTACGACAGAGACGCTGGACCGCGAGACGACGCCTCACTACTGGCTCTCCGTCTACGTCACTGATCTGGGAACCGAGCCTCTGATCTCCTGGACGCACGTCTTCCTGGAGGTCCTGGACGTTAACGATAACGCTCCAGAACTCTCTCAGCCCGTGTACTTTGCGTCCATCCAGGAGAATGTGGACAAAGTGAAGTCAGTCGCCCAGGTGTTGGCGACAGACGTGGACACTTCCTCTGAGGGGAAGCTCTCCTTCCAGATGCTGGAAGCTCATCGGACGTACTTCGATGTGGATCCCAAAACAGGTGAGACTATAAGACTACACGTTTCCACTGAACAGGCCGAAACAACGATCTGTAGTTTGTGATGTTAACAGAATATTTACTTCTGATCCTTCAGGTTTTGTTCAGTGAGATAATCTCCACTAATAAACACCACTTTATGATTATTGAAGAATAAATTCATCACAATCTGCAGAAGAAGAAAGTTAACGTTAGGCCGTAAACAAACCACATCACAGTCACATGACTTAGTGTCACCGCCACAACAACGAGGCAGTGAAGTGGTGATGACGTTCTGTAGACTCTTGGTAGAGACACATAAAGCTTCAAACTTCACTGCAGGTATTTAGTGATGTATTTTATGCCGTACAACAAAAGCTTGTGTTAACCACACACCCTATTTCAGATGTCTTCAAGACCGGGGAATGAAGGCGCTAACATGCTAACATGCTAACTCATTTCTGGGTGTTTGGACTGATTCCTTGCAGCAGCGATTGTGTCTGCCCTCTGGTCTCTCCACAGGGCACCTGGATGAGTTAGCAGCTTCATTTTTAGCCATAAACCCCCTTTAGCATTATTAGCATTGTTAGCTCTGTTAGTGCTGTTAGCAGTGTCAGCACAGCTAGTGGTGCTAACATAATTAACCATGCTAAAAGGGTTTTGCAGCACAAAATGAAGCCGCTAACTCACCAGGGTGACCTGATGGGAGACCAGAGGGCAGACACAATGTTAATGCAGCAACACGGTCCTGTTTACGGCGCACCAGTGGTGCACAGTGCAGAGCCACCAAGGCTAACACTAGCTAACCTGTAGAGGTCAGAGTGCAGGCAGCTGACACCTGTTTCCACATCTGTCTGGCAGCAAAGCCAACAGGAAAGGATTTATGTCACAACATATTAAAATGTCACCACTTCTGAATGGATGAAGTTTTGCTGGTAATGTGATTGACAGTGTTTATTTATGAAAACAGTTGTTTCTGAACCGAAATAATCTCACACTTTAAAACCTAAAATGAGATTTTAGTAAAAACTTTGAACCAGAAATTTGATTTAATCATCAGTAGGTTGAATATGGAGCAGAGAAACAAACATTATCTGTTAACTCTGATTTCTGACATAACACTGACTGAACACAACACACGACTGTCACACACATGCATGAGGAGGAGGAGGAGGAGGAGGAGACACTGACAATAGTCTGAATTCTACAAGTAGCGTCTGTCTGCGGCACAGATTCAGTGTGGGCCTGTGATACTTTGATTGTATTTGAGTGATATTTCATGTCAACCTACAGTCGAAACAAATTCAATTCTTACTTTATTTTCAGATTTTCTTTCTATTTATATTTAGATATTTTCCAGCAGGACTCCACCTCATGTGATGTGTGTCACGATGCTTTCACTGTGAAGTGAGTTACTGCTGAATTTAAACCTCCGATCTAAGCCAGATGTCTCCTCCAGCTCTGTGACAGTGGGCGCACTCTTCAGTCTTCAGCTCGGCCCTGAAACATGTGACTGAAGCTTTAACAGGCAGCAGATACACAGAGACTGTGGGCTGTAGGTGTAACTGGATCAGCCTGCTCAGTCTCCTCTTGTCATGAGCAGTGTGGACAGAAACACAGGCAGCTCACTGCGCTGTGACTGATTTACATTTTGATTCAAGCTCCCTCTGTGAGTCTGAGACATCTGGACGACCTGTGTGTTTTCACACATACATGTTCACGTCCCTGTGGCTGATTTACACTTTGATTCAGAGGCATCACTGCGACTGTAAAACCTCACGGCCAGTTATTTCCCACCGGGGGGGGGGCAGGAGGTAAAATGGTTAATATGTCCTGATAGGGTGATCCAGGTGTGAGCAGAGGGAGAGTGTGTCACTGCTGAAAATGAAACTTCATAATGAGAAACTCAGTCAGAGGTCACTCACAAACTCACTCATCTGTGCTCTGAGAGGATTTGAGGAGGAAAAGTGTCCCATGAGCCCCTCAGGTATCTGCACATTCATCTCTGACAGTTGCAACTGAGTCATCTGCTGCACACTTTGATGTTGGGGCAAATAAGTGCAGCATTAGCTCTGACGCTACAAGCTGCTACAAGCCCTGTCCTGCTGCTGTAATCCACAGGTAGCTCAGGTGATTGTCCACACCCTCGGGCCGGTGCAGCAGAGGATTAGAGGTGGAGGGCGAGTTGTGTTTAAAGAAGAGACGTCACACAAAGACAGGAGGACAGGAGGATGGGAGACAGACACACAGTCACACTGAAACAAACTGTTCCTGTGTAAAGGCAGCCGTATTTGATATTTATGTCCCCGAGCACACGAGCTCAGGCTGAGACATGTGTTTGGTTAAAGGTCGTCGTGTCTGTGTGAGGTTTGTTCTAACGTCAGCCCTCTGAACGCAGACGAGCTTTATTCTTTAGTCTTGATTTGATCCCCAGTAACTTCTAAAAGTTTGTCCTCCACTGCGGCTGCGTCAGATCAATGAATAAATAATTTATAAATAACACAGAGGAACCGGTGGAACCAGAAAAGACACATAAACGTCATCAGTGAACTGATTTTACAGATGAAAGGCTGAAAACAAAAATGTCAGAGAAGACTGAGGAAATCAGATTAAAATGAGATTGTTTGTAAATTATGTCAAAATAAAATGATATGGTCAAAAGTATGTGGACAGCTCTGCACACATTCACATGTACATTTGGGCTGTTTTTCAGGGTTTGGACTCGACCAATCAGAGCCAGTCTTAAAGCTCCAGTGTGTCAGATTATAATCTCATCTAATGCTTGTGTTCTGGTTCCCTCAGAATGAGTCGTTTATATCTACACAGGCAGCAGGTCCTCGTCTACAGAGATCACCATGTTGCACCGCCATGTTTCTACAGTAGCCCAGAATGGACAAACCAAACACTGACTCTACATAGAGACATTCAGGTTTCATGTAGTCAGCAGCTCCTCACCAACGACTGCGTTGGAAAAACACTGATATTTAAATTCTGACCTGCTTATTCAGAGTTTTTCCTGCTTTAAATCAGCCGCGGTCTCATTTATAAAACAGTGTTGGATCCAGACTGAACATGGATCATCATGCTCATCGGAGCAGAGCCGCCGCAGGTTGTGGAGGCAGCGTGGCGTTTTGTGAATAAGATACTGTGGGACCTTTGGAAACAGACATTTAAATAAAGGCAGAACGTAACCAGTCAGTGATATAGTGTCAGGATGTGTTAATGACCTCACAGACTGCCACTGATGTTCACAGCGTTGGAAAGAGACGGATCTATTGTCACACATAAAGGGAGAATAAATGATCTCTGCAGTCCTCACCGCTAGATGACACTAATCTCCCCAAACCTGACAGGCTGAACCTTTAAAAGACTCAAGACTTGGACTTGGGAAAGATGACTTGTTAGCAGCAGCTCTGCTCTGTGGGCCGTCTGCCTCACACTCTGCTAAGAGACTAAACTGGCCTCAAATTGAGACGGAGCCAAAATCTTTCAATCTGTGAGAAACCCACGCTCCATTTATTTGAACACAAAGAGCTCTAAAATAAAAAGATGTGGAATATTTATTCATGTTTACATTATTTAGGTATTTACTGAAGTATTTCAGGATTTATTTCATAAAGAAACAGTTAGTGTGGAAGAAGCTGAGTGATGTGCACAGAGCTCTGACCTCAACACCACTAAACTAAACAACAACCTCAGACTGTGTGAAGAGGCTGCACGGTGCTGACGAAGACCAAACACAACAGCAGCACTTATAGTAGAGTTTACTGTTTAATATGGGCAGAGACATGAAGACATGAAGACAGGGACAGGTTTTATCTAAAGAGTCACCATCGGCCTGACAAAACAAGCTCTTTAGATGAAACATGTCCGTGTGTGTGTCTATATGTTTCTGCCCCTATTAAAGAAGTGAAATCTGCCGTCAGTGCTGGTGTTCTGTTTCATGAACTGGAACAAGGTGCACTGCGTCACCCAACATGAGCGCTGCTTCAGATATCTGCAGGAAAGATCCAGAACAAGAAGGCAGTGCGTTCATTTCTGTGGGTTTGGAATTCAAAGGTCACATGACTGTCATCCAAAGCGTCCACATACTTCAGGCCTTTCAGTTAAATCAAAGAGGAATTTACAGGTGAGGATCAGAAACCATTAAGAGGATCTGCTGCTGTTCAGAGAGATAATGTAACATTTAATTTGAAGGCAGCAGCGCTCCGACTACACACAGACAAATCAGATGGAGGCGCACAGTGTTCGTGTTAATGATGGAGTTTGTGTTTCCTGTTGAAACTTGATCTTCAGAACAGGATCCACCTCGTCGTACTTTCACAGTGAATGCACTATTACTAATGTACAGGTGAGAGGTGCAGAAACCTCTCATGCCTCGACAGGATCAACATGACTCACGGCTGTGCGCAGGTTTCTGACAAAGCTTCCCCCCCCCCCCGGAGCTCGTAAAAACTTCGCTCTGCAGCACCGTGCGTCTGATTCAACCCTGAAGAATGAAAGTTTCAGCAGGAGACGATCTGAGCTGAGCGAATCACAAACACAAAGGGCATCCAGACCCATCCCTCTTTTACTGAGTTTGTATTCAGTTGAGACAGGTTGCTGTGTGACAGCAGTAGCAGCAGGTTGGTGCAGAGAGCCGGGGTGTGCCAAATTACCAAAATGACCCAAAATGATCAAAGATAAGTGCAGGTCTGTCAGCAGGGCCCGACACGCCAGGAATGTTCCCCATTCATTAGCTACACTTTAGCAACAATGAATTCTTTAAATTATTTCTGATGTGTTTCGGCTTTATTTACAGTTTACACTTGACAGACTGAGAGTCTGTGCAGTGCCCCCCCCAGCACCCTGAAATCTACACTTATGCAAATAAGTATATTCTTCCACTTACAGAAGGCTGGAGGCACATTGATGCCTCACAGCAGGAGGCTTCCCTTCACTGTGGCTCAGGACACATTCACACTGTAGAAACATATTTGGCCTCGACCACCTCAGAACGTGGTCTGAGTATTCAGATCTGTCCACATGTTGCTACCAGCTGTGTCTGTGACCTGTGATGCTACAGTTTGACATGTAGGATCTGCCTCATGCTGAGAGTGCGTCCCTGAGGATGGCTGCAGGGATCAGATAGTGTTGGTCGTCAGTGAGGCAGTGAGAGTTTTCTGTCTCAGATCAGATCAGATAATGTTGTGATAATGACGAGGCTCTTGAAGGCCCTGCGCTGCTTGAGTGCTGGATCAGTATTTAAAGTGTTTGCTGCTGTAATTAGTGAAGACTTGTGCTGTTTGTGTCTCTGTTGAGGGGCTTTGTTTGCACATGCAACCTGATTTGCATCCATTTATTATTGAAGAAGTTGATTAGTAAAAAGAAATTCCCGTGTGAGCCAACCAGAGACAGTCTGAGGACTCATGTCTGTTAAATCCTGATGAGTCTGACTCACTGAGTCCCTCAGACCGACAGTGTCTCTGCTCTGTAACTCACTGATGTTGAAATGTGGCTGAGAAATGCCACATCATTTTAACGGTGGTGCTCTGAGTGAGTAAATAAAGGCTCCGTTAAGGAAACAAAGATGGGAAGAAGCAGCTGCTGAAAAGCCAGCTGGCTGTGAATCTGGAGGGAAAGAGGAGGAAACAAACAGACCAGGTCTCGACATGTCAGACATGTCTGTTTATCTTCTCGTGGTTTAGACAGCGGTCCACACGGCTGAGTGAAAACAGGCGATGATGGAGAGAGTGGCCTTTAGCCCTCACTCTAATGACTAAAACACACTTTCTAATGTGCTCCACCTGTCCTGATGATGATGATGATGATGATGTTCTCCCAGCAGGGCTTGTTTGCTCTGTCGTAAAAGGCCTGAACGACCCTCAGCAGGGTCTTTTAAACCCTCAGCTCTGTCTGCAGGCAGCAGCTCCCACACCTCCCCCGTCTGCCTCCTGCTCTGAGTCCTGATGAATAAACAGCTCTCTGGAGGATCATCTTCCTCAGTTACATCAGTCTGAGGTGACCCGGCGGAGAACAGAGACGCTGGAGACATTCTTCTTCTACAACTTCTCCCTTCAGTGTTTCATTCAGAAACACACGTCTGTCTGATTCATCCAGCAGCACAACCTTTCTCTGTAGGCTCTGACTGATGCTGAGTGCCGTCCACCCACATAATAACCAGAATCCATGTTCTGTAGATATTTTTCCACACACGTCCTCTGCATGAGTATGAACACGTCGGCCTTGCAGACACCTTCACTTTATAAAGACGAGTCATTAATAAAAGTAAGAATGTGCCGAGGGGTTCAGTGGAATAAAGGAAGCTGTAAATCCAATCAAAAGTTTTTATCATCAGCAAAAGAAATAAAAACAATAAAATCATTGAAAAAACATTCACATGGAATTAAAGATTTCCAACAGTCAAGCAGGTAAAATGTAACGATGCCCTGACGGCAACACAGAAAACATGTTGTCAAGAAGAGGCTGAAATACTTTCTGGAGAATTTGTCCCTCTGAGCACTGATGGAAACACAACACTGGGCTGAACGTTTCTGATGTTATGTTTAAATATGCAAATGAGGCATTATCTGATTAAATATGTGCTGATGTGCAAACAGAAATCTGAACTAACATACTCCTGGACGTCACATTGTGACACGTAAACATTAATGTTTTATGTGTCCTCCTCGGCTGAGCCGTAACCTTAGCTCGCTCACTGATTTTTGGGTGCGCTGTCCCTTTAAGAGGAAGCAGGCAGGTGAGGCTCAGGTGTGTCGCGGCTGCTGCTCAGATATTAATTAAGACTCTTGTTGCTTTTGTGGTTTGAACGTTCAGCGGCTCGTTGTCTACAGACTCAGAGGTGATCTGTGTGTTTAATCAGTGAGAGGAGACAAATGTACCTGCAGTGTTTTCACACCTGTGCTCACCTGGCCGTCAGCCGCACACACGTCACTGTGTTCCAGTCAGACACGCATCAGTTAAACTGTCTGTCAGCGACGGCTGACTGTCAGCAGGGCGTCGTACCCTCAAAATGTAATATTCTCCACTTCTTCTTCAACACTGACTGCTGCACATCAGACCATGTTCTCAGGACACTCTCAGGAAGAAGGGTTCGTCAAGGGCTGTTTCGAGACCCTCACCATCATTGTATTCAAATTGCCGGTAAGTCTCAAGTCTTTGCACTGAAGGCCGAGGTCAGGTCCACAGTTTAGAGTGCTAAACAAGTCACAGTTCGCTCTTCACTATATGTAAACTCAATTTAACATTTAACAGCAACAATCGCAGAAATGAAGTTTGGTGGAAGTTGTTGCGTCTCCGTCTGGAAGAGTCAAACATTTTGCACTGAGTAGATTTCATAAGTGAACAAAATGATCTTTGGGATCAGTTTGTGTTGCTCGTTAACATAATGTTGGTTCTCTCTGGCTCCGTCCTGCAGGTTGGTTATAAATAATGATGTATTTATGGAATATGAAAACCTCATGCTGCTGTTTTTTTAAAGACAGAACCATATGTGTGAATATTATCATGATGTTTAATAACTAACGGCTCAGTCGACATTTAAAACAGCATCAACAAAATGTCCTGAGTGAAGATTCGTTAACCAATCAGGAGCAGATCTGAGCTCACCTGACCTTTGACCTGATGAACAACAAGATGAAAATTCATTGTAACAGACAGTCAGTGAATGTTGTGTAGCTGTGGAGTGAAGAGACACACAAACAGCTGCAGACACACAAACAGCTGCAGACACACAGACACACAGACACACAAACAGCTGCAGACACACAGACAGCTGCAGACACACAAACAGCTGCAGACACACAGACACACAAACAGCTGCAGACACACAAACAGCTGCAGACACACAGACACACAAACAGCTGCAGACACACAAACAGCTGCAGACACACAGACACACAAACAGCTGCAGACACACAGACAGCTGCAGACACACAGACAGCTGCAGACACACAAACAGCTGCAGACACACAGACACACAGACACACAAACAGCTGCAGACACACAGACAGCTGCAGACACACAAACAGCTGCAGACACACAAACAGCTGCAGACACACAGACACACAGACACACAGACAGCTGCAGACACACAGACAGCTGCAGACACACAAACAGCTGCAGACACACAGACACACAGACACACAAACAGCTGCAGACACACAGACAGCTGCAGACACACAAACAGCTGCAGACACACAGACACACAAACAGCTGCAGACACACAGACAGCTGCAGACACACAGACACACAGACACACAAACAGCTGCAGACACACAGACAGCTGCAGACACACAGACACACAGACACACAAACAGCTGCAGACACACAGACACACAAACAGCTGCAGACACACAGACACACAAACAGCTGCACTGAAGCTAAATATGTCTGAATAACCTGCTGAGCCACATACTTTATATCTATATATCAGAGACACACAGACACAAGCGCTGATTCATCAAACTGTCGCCTGTCTGATGATGATGATGATGATGATGAATCATAAATACTCCTATTGGTCACTATGAGGGCAGGAAGTGATGCTGTATGCAGAGCCTTTGCTCTTGCTGGACACATTTCCCCCACAAATACAACATGCTAACATTATTAGCACAAGCTTATGGCATTTTACATTGTATAAATTAGCCTAGCAGCTAGCAGAGATTTCAGCCAATATAAATCACACACACAGTGTGTGGACGCTTTGTTGTGTTGTGCACACGTGCAGCCCACTGGCACAGTGTTTGTGACAGTGTTCTCTGCTCTGACAGGAAAAAATCTGAACTGAAGGTCCATTAAGTGGATTTTTCCAGAGCTTTCAACCACATCTCTTTTTTCTTTTTCAAATAAATGAGTTGTTCTTTCATTGTTACTGTTGTTTTGATTTAATCGACTGGAAGACGAAAGAAAGGATTAAAAATATCTTGAGATTCAAAATCTGGGTAAAATATTTTGCAGAGTTTTAACAGCAGAAACACACACACACACACACACACACACACACACACACACACACACACACACACACACACACACACAAACACACACTCACACACACTCACAAACAAACCAAAGCAAACCAGCAACAGCAGGAACAACGTCTATAAACCAGAGTGTGTGTGTGTGTGTGTGTGTGTGTGTGTGTGTGTGTGTGTGTGTGTGTGGGTGTGTGTTTACTGTGTCAGTGTTCAGACACACTAACACTCCTCACTGTCTGTGTTTGTTTAGGTGTGATTAGTGCTCTTGCTTCTCAGGACTCACACTCACTAATGGCATTGATTCTCTGTGTGTGTGTGTGTGTGTGTGTGTGTGTGTGTGTGTGTGTGTGTGCGCGCAGGTGTCATCACCACTCTCTCAGCGTTGGATCGGGAGGATAAGCCAGAGCACAGTGTCGAGGTGAGAAACAAACGCTGGTGTTGTTCAGAGAGTCAATAAATCCATCACAGGATCTGTTCTACACACACACACACACACACACACACACACACACACACACACACAGACACTTATACCACATCAGTGTGAGTTACAGCTGCTCATTAAAGCATCACACACACACACACACACACGACGCTGACTCATCAGACAGCCTGCTGCTTTATAACCACGAATCATGACGACGTGTCCAGATCCCATTCAGAGAAAAGACTGTTTGTTTGTTTGTATGTTTGTTTGTTTGTTTACCTAAGCTAGTGTAAGAAGTTTTTTACATAGTAGGAGATCAAATTTGATGTTTGCATAGTTTTTTCAGGCGTTAATTCAAAATGTTGTTAAGACTAAAGGTAAACGCAGCTGCTGACAGGATCTTGTGTCTCAGCTAAATGTTTCAGGAGAGAAACGAAGAAAGTTGTTGCAGTCAGCAGAGGAGCAGCAGAGGGAGGTCAGTTATTGTTACGATGTGTGTGTGAGATAATGATCCCTGTGATGTGACCCCTCTGACCCTCAGGTCATCGTGTCAGATAATGGCGCCCCACCTCTGCGCTCCACCGCCACCGTCGTGATCCGAGTGCTGGACGCCAACGACAACCGACCAAAGTTCACGGACAAACTTTTCCACGTCAAACTCCCTCAGCAGCGCCGGCAGGCGGGTAAACAGGAAGTCTGCAGGATGGTCGCTCGTGACGACGACGAGGGCGTCAACGCCGTGGTGACCTACAAACTCCAAGACAACAAGGACACGGCGTTTGAGATCGACCCTGTGACGGGCGTGGTGACTTCACATGGTGACTTCTGGCCTGGAAACTACAGTATTCTCACGGTAAGCGTCCAGAACGTTGCTGTCAGTTATTATCAAACCAGAGGTGATAAACCCAGGTGGGCGGGGCCTCGAGGGTGAAACGCTGTGTGCTGTCTGTCAGCGACGGCGTTAATGAGTTTGTGTTACAGCAGACCTGAGGTCAATAGTTTCTGTGAGGAGCTGTGCTTCACTGACGTCTCTCTGTAGGAGGTGTGCAGACCTTACAGTCGAGGCCGAGCCCACCGGCTCTGCTAAACACGCTAAATTACCCGTGTGTAATACGCTGAAAGGCGCCTCGCTAACACCTGCGCTGAAACTAATGAGCGCTCTCAGTGTGTGTCATCACGCTGCATTGTTGAAGTCACAGAGGTTCATCAGCTGCAGAGACATCAGACGACTCTTCTTCCTCTTCTTCCTCTGACTCCCAGGACGTTCCTGAAGAGTCCGTTTGTCTCCATGTTCAGCACCTTGAAAGACGACTGAAGGAGGAGCTGCTGTTTGACGTCTTTCTGAACAAATCTAACAAAGATCAACAGTGTCAGACGTCACAGCCGCCCCACGTGTCACACTCTCATGTCACACACTCTCATCTAACACACTTTCATGTCACACACTCTCATCTCACACACTCTCATCTCACACACTCTCATGTCACACACTCTCATCTCACACACTCTCAGCTGCAGACCTGTTCGTGTCAAGTAAAGATTGAAGTCTTTAAAACGACTCACAGCTGCTCACAAACAATATAGTGACAGTGATGGGGACTATTTTCAGCCGCGGATGAATCTACATTTGGTGCTGTAGTGAGTGTCAGCAGGACTGTGTGTAGAATAAAGTGTGTGTGTGTGTGTGTGTGTGTGTGTGTGTGTGTGTGTGTGTCAGACCTCACTCTCACAGGCAACAGATACTTTTAAATTTGGCTCTGTGGCACCCGTACAATCAACGAGCATTTACTTAAGACTGTGAGGTGGGCGGAGCCTGACTGTGACCTCACGACCTCCAGATCGTCTCACAGTCCTTCTGATTTTAATAAAACCCTCATTAACGTGTTCATTTGATTTCTGTATCAATTTCCAGATTAAAGCTACGGACCAGGGCAGCCCGTCACGCTCGTCCACGTCGAGACTTGACATCGAGTGGATCGCCCGCCCGCCGCCCTCTGCTGAGCCAATCACGTTTGACGAGCCCCACTTCACCTTCGCTGTCATGGAAACGGAGCCTGTCACTCACATGGTGGGCATCATCATGACGGAGACGCACCCGCTGAGGTGGTTCGACATCATAGGTGAAAGCACACACACACACACACACACACACACACACACACACGCACACACGCACACACACACACACACACACACACACAAACACACGGCCTGTTATTGATGGCAGTCGTTTGCAGGTGATGAAAACAGAATAACCTTCAGGATCACACAGACGGAGGTAACGATCTCTAAAAGAAGACAAAAGATGGATAAATAAAATCTATTAATTTTTATTTCCTGGCGGCGCGGCGTCTGACAGGAGAGGAAACAGGAAGCTCCTGAGCTCAGCGCTCAGTGATCAGTGTGTAATGACTCCTCGTAGATCACAGTGTGTGTGTGACGTTAGCCTGCTGCAGCCACCGCACGAAGCTCAACACATTAGGAAATGATATGTGACATTCAGCATATTGCCACTTACAGAGAAGTTGTGCAGCGCCGACTCTCAGAATACAAACAGGTTCCCGCCATCATCCATCTGTACGAGCCGCCGTGTGATCAGCACAGTTATTTTCTAAAGGTCAGCAGAGTCCTGCAGCTGATACTGAGGCCTCAATACTTTTACACAACTGCTGAGGTACATGAGGAGGAGGAGGAGGGAGGAAGCTGCTAGGACACAGAGGGAGTTTACAGAACGGTGTCAGTGTCTGCAGGAACCAAGCTCATCTCAGACAGACGCTCTCACATCCTGTCCCTGGTGAAGAACAAAGATGGCGGCCAGCTGTGGCAGTAAATGACTGTGGAGAGGTAAAACTGTGGAGCTGTACGAAGGGCTTTGAAGTGACAGTGCTGTCTGTGTGAAAAGTGACTGAGGTGTGATGTTTAATCCACAGAAAAGACTCATTACAGCTCCTGAAACATGACGTGCCTCAGAGGGGGAATGTTTGGCTTAACGTAGGATCAGCTGTGACTGACCCCCTTCACCTTGGATATTCCACCACTCCCTCACCTTCTCCTCACAGTGTACATGCACACACATGAACACACAAGGACAAACTGCAGGCAGTACAAAGATGTTTGCTGAAGATTATTTTAAACAAATCTTCACAGTGTAGTTTTAGATTTTGGAGAAATAACCTTCGCCAAGAAGGTGAGGTCTTCAGTTTGTCAGGAGGATCACAGAAGAGCGACTGGCCTGATATTCATGAAACTGAACGTCTGAGCAGATATTTGAGGTTTAAATCTGAATGTGTGGAGGCTGATGGAGGGACCGAACATGAATAAATGCAAACAAGAGAGCTGGAGAGACTCGGGGTGACTGGAGGAGAGGAAAAAAAGGTCCTGGTGTCAGCGGGACGTTTTCTCTCTGTGAGGATAAATCAGCAGCGCTCCTCCTCTCATCACCTGCCAGATCACCACAGGACGGACCACTGACCATTCCTGCTCTTCCTCCTCCTCCCTCCTCATCCTCCTCTCTCCTCCCTGCTCCTCTCAGAGGAGGACGTCCACACAGAGCTTTATGAGAAATAAAAGGCCTGACAGTATTTTAGTGGAAACCGTCTCACTGACTCCGGACGCGTTGGCGTCTCGTCCCCTTTAAGCCTCTCAGGAAAACACATCAGGGTTGGCCAGGCTGTTTCCTGCCAGGCGGGGCGGCGTGTGCAGAGAAAGACCGAGGTTCCTCCTGTTCAGTCGGCTGTGCCAACTTCAGTCTGTGCCAGAACCCGACAGATCACAACAGACACTCTCTGCATCCCTGAGGGGACGTTCGCTTGTCTCAGAGCTGCTGGTGCCGGATGTTACGTCTTCTGACGTTGGTGTGTTAGCGTTTTGTCACGAAGCGGGCGAGTCCTGATCGTCCTGAGGAGTCTGAGGCGGCTGTGGTTCAGGAGGTAGCTGTTGCAGTTCGATCCCCAGTCCCTGCGCTCTGCATGTCTGCGGGCAACATCCTGAACCTAAGATTGTCTGAATGCTCCTGAGCAGCAGGTGGTACCTTGTGAGGTCTCCTCTGGCATCGCTGTATGAATGTGTGTGAATGTGTGTGTGAATGTGTGTGTGCATGTGTGTGTGAATGTGTGTGTGCATGTGTGTGTGCATGTGTGTGTGCATGTGTGTGTGAATGTGTGTGTGCATGTGTGTGTGCATGGGTGAATGCTGGCTCGCGTTGTAAAGCCCTTCAGTGGTCGCTGAGACCAATACAACGCTTTGATCCATTTGTTGTTCTGTCTGTAGTTTATCACACTAACACACACGTCTCATAGAATAGTTTGAGCTCTCACACCTAGAAAACACAGCAGGTCGTGTGCCAGTGATCCAACACCACATCTGTGACTGCTGGAGAGAAGCTGGTGCACAAACTCATAGAACTGGAGTCACATTCAGTAACTACAGCTTAACTTTGTGAGACAAACACAGATTCAACTGTTCAGTATAAATCTTATGCAGAGTTTAAAAGGTTCAGCAGGATGTTCAGACAGTGACTATCACATTACGTAGTTAACAAGCTAACAGCGCTAACAACAAATTGGAAATGTGCCAAAACATTTTCTGACACGAGATATCAAACTAAATCCAAAGACTGCCGTATTAAGTATCCGTGAGCTGTGAATTCACCACTTACATGTCAGAGTCTTTCCTCCTCTGTGATGCTGCCTCTGTGTCTGCAGCTGTCCGTAGTGGAGAGTTGTGTGAGAGTGAAGAGTGCTCGCTCTGTCGCTAAATCTGAGGACGAAAACGTCCCCAGAAGTCCACAGCTCACTGACTGATGAACAGATAAATAAGTAGGCGACTGATTGTTTTGAAGGACTCAGAGTCACCTGAGAGGTTGATGACTCAAATCTCCAACTGTCAGGCAGCAGTATGTTAGCTAACTTCATTTACCTACACAAGTTATCGTAACTTACGCAAGTCAAGTCTAGTTAACTGCTGGTTTCACACAGGACGTCAGCAGGTTCTTGATGCGTCCATCCACACGACCTCCTCTATACGCACACTTTGTCGCTCTTCACACTCTGTCACCTGACTTCCTCCTCACTACGGACATTATGGGTCACCACGTAACAATTAACAAAAATATGTGCCGTAATAAGCAGCGTGTACAAACGACCTGTACAGATGCTTGGTTTGTTTTTGTAGTGGACGGAGGTCTGTCTTAAAATCATTTAAGGTTGAAAAACTGTCTGTCTCCTGGGGAAAGTATTTTTTAAAAATAGTTTATGTATAAATGTTCAGATTTGTACACAAACAATAAAACTAAAGACAGATTGTCTTTGGCTGCCTGTGGGACAGAGCTGATGGATGTCAGGCTCTGCCAAGATGGCGCAGGTCAGGTCTAATATCACAGTTATATAAGCACCTTAAATATCTGACCTGATCTTGTTCAGCTTGAGCCAAAGTGGCCCGAGGTGTCCTCTGCTGATTGGCCCAGAGACGGCTGACAGAACTTTAGCCACAAACTTTTCAATGGACTTCACTTCATGTGTCCGTCACCTCTTTTAATATTGTTTTGTCCTGATCAACACGAGGAGTAAAGTGTTTGTACCTTATGGACAAGATGTCTGAACTCTCCTGGGAGGAGGAGGTGTATCACAGACCCTCATGGTGTACTGTAGAGGGAATGTTGTTGTGTCATCCGACTCCTCTCCCATGCAGATATGATCAGGCGTTTATCTCTCAGTTCTCAGCGTCCTCCTCTCCAGCAGCAGAGCTCAGATGCCTATCGAGCGTCTGCGGCCATCAGATAACTGTCAGAGACAAATGAAGACTTTCCCGGCTGTCACAATAAACTCAGACAACACCTCCTGTGAATGTGCACAAACACAACACGTACGGTTCAGAGGAAATCAAAGAGCTGTTTGTGGATGGATGCGGCGTCCTTCTCTGGACACGGGTCCCAGCTGGGTGTAATGAGGTCCGGATGAGGGTCAGCACCTGCGGGTCCGAGGCCGCGGCTCGCTGCTGGAGGACGAGATTTGTCCCCTGCAGAGGAGGGTGGATCATCTGCTCTGAGAGGACGAGTCTCTGGGTCCTGCAGGGCGTCCTGATCCCAGGGACACGCTGAGAATAGACAAAGACTTGTATTAAGAGAATCAACTTCCTGTCATTAAAGATCAGATTAAAATTTAAAGAAATGATTTGTTTAGAAGAATGTGTTTATCTGCTTTCTTCTTAAAGAGTGAGATGAACAGATCAACACCACTTTCATACCTGTCAAGTATAAATATACAGCTGCAGTCAGCTGCTGGTAGCTTAGCTTAGCTTAGCTTAATTTAGCTTGGCCTATCTTAGCTTAGTTTAGCTTAGCTTAGCTTAGCTTAGCTCAGTTTAGCAGAAAGAGCTCGCCTGGCATCATGTCTAAAGCTCATTTATTAAAACATAATATCAGGTTTATGAAGGTCAGCTGAGAAGAAGATGCTCTTTGGATCCAAGAACATTTGTGGCCAGAAAAGGAGGGAGAGGTCAGACTTATAATTTGTTTACAGGACGTTACATCTCGTTTGTTTAACGAATGACAATCAGAATTATCAACCTCTCCTAATGCAGAGTTTCTGTCCCGTCTGTGAAGTTATTGTACAGAATTTATTGTAACTGCGCAGCGGGGCTGCAGAGACGGAGAGAATCGGAGGATAGAATCAATCGCTCTTCATCACTGACCCTCATCTCTCATCTCAACCTCCGAGCAGTGACTCGAAGAATCACACCGCTGATCAGATCAGAGGAAATGATGTCGTCTCAGCAGGAGAGTTGACCTGATTCTCCGTGCGTCTGTTTGTAGTCTGCTGAGCAGAGCTGTCGAGGCAGGTCGGGCACCTGGAGGACACCCGGAGGCAGTCACAGGACAGGCTGAGGAATTAAACCTCCTTATGTCCCAGAGCAGTTACCGGAGGAAGGGACATCTGTTTCGTGGTCATTCCAGCTCAGAGTTCTCGCCCTGAAGGATGTCTGCTGCCTGTGAAGTTTGACCCTGTGGGGATCAAGATTTTCAACTCAGAGGAACTTTGTCTTCAGAATCATCAGTTACTTCACGTCTGGACCTCCGTGCTGTAGAAAGGACTGACAATAAATCAGTCAGGTGTATTTGTAGAGTCCAGTAAAAATGTCCTGAGAAACACGTCCTCAGGAAAAGCATAAAACTAAATGTGTGACTTGAAAGGCTGCAGAGCGCTTTACACCCTGCGACAGGAAATATACGATGAAACAAACAACATGGGCTCCGTTCTTGCCTCACATCAGATGTCACAGGTCATAGTGACGATTATCTGTGACACGAGGCCCAATTACAGCCGTACTGATGTTAGATTTAAGGCTGTGGCCCACTTTGAGTGTCCGTTGACAAGTCACTACCCTGGCGACAGCGTTGGTTCTGTAACGTAACCGCGGCAAAGCCACCAGGTTCACAGAGTGCAGGTGTAGCAGCATTAGTTTTATCACCATGGCTGTAAATGCACTGTGCTAACCAAGCTAGCAGCTAGCAACCAGAGTGACAGGCTGTCTGCAAGGTGTCACCAGAGTCTATGAGTCCGATCTGCCCCGCGCTGCTCCACAGCTCCACCCTCCCGCCACATACGGTCACTTTTGGCTCCGAAATTCAAGGTGGCAACTGCCAAGATACCAGAACGGAGACTTAACAACCAGGTCCTACGACAGTGCGTCAGGCTTTGAAGCATATGTTCATGGTGGCCAAACAGTGAGGTGATATGGTCATGTGATGCCACATGGACCAAAAAGGCTCAAAAGAGACGTCTGTAAATCAGTGGTGCATTTTTTTGAGCGTCACAATCACCGTGACTAATTTCTGTGTCAGGATTTGATCCATTCAGTCTGATATCAGTTAGAAAGTCTAGAAGAGACGAAAAATCATTTTATCCCCTTCAAGTTAGCGGCTAGCTAAACAGGAAATTAGCCTGTTGGCGGGTGGAGGTCTGTAGCCACCTGCTGCTCAGTGGGACACAAAGTGTGGAAGCAATGCCAATAATTTAAATGTTTTTATATGTCAGAAACCAAACTCTTTTGGCATCATGAACCTCTTGGCAACTTTTGTAGGAGTGAAATTGGCCCCGCCTCCAACGCTGTGTCCTGTTCTCTTTATGCATCCATGTTCAGAGCAGGAGTCCAAGAACCAATGTATGATGTCACTATACAGTCTGTGTTTGAAACCAGATGAATGAGACGCTCCTCGTCTGCTCCGTGTGTGACGTCCACACTAGTGTTGTGACCTTCACGAACGAACTGATTCTACTGAACGGCTCGTTAACATGAACAATGGGAACCGAGTCGCAGCTGGGAACCGTTCTTTTTTTTTTTTTTTTAATATCTCTGTGCTCCTCCTCTGCTCCTCCCCTGAGCAAAATTCATTATAGCCTGCTTTATTTTTTAATGTTTATTTGTAAGTATTAAGGTCACGGTGTTGCATGAATAACAAGTCATGGTAGCTTTACACACATACAAACAATTTGTTCAAAGGGTAAATCCAAAATAGTCCAAAATAGTGATGAACCCAGATCAGACTTTAAAATCTAGTCCACACGTGTCAAATGAGGTTATAATCAATATTTCAGAATAATTCAAACTCAGATATTGGTGGCATATCTAATTTTGTATTATTTTGTTACAAATCTCACCCCATCAAACCTCCCAGTGATTATTTCCAAGATAAAATGAGTTACCACCAGGCTGGCTTCTTCAAACTTAATAAATATGAAAATCAGTCAAATGAGCCAGTTTTTTGAACGGCTCTTTGAAAGGAACGACTCACCAAGATCCGGCTCCCCTCACAGAGCCATAAATCCCATTTCTAGTCCACACGGTCGGCCTGTCTAATGACTGATGGCCTCAGACCTCTCAGCCTGCCTCGTTGCCACGGCAGCCCCGACCCAGATAAACATCCAGAAGATGGATGAAGGAACGGAGACATGGATAAAAATGTCAGTGAAATTCCTGCATGGAAGATCCTTTTTTCTGCCCAACATGACGTTTGGCGTGCACATTTTTTTCTCTGTGAACTGAGTGAAGGAGGTTGTGTGCCTGCACGGCCCCGCAGGGAGCTGAACCTGTGACCACGGCGAGGACGTCACATCTGCCTGGAGACGATCAGTAAAGTGAAAAATTACTTTCACAGTACATCTTCCTGTATCTGTGCTGAGACGACAGCGGCGATGAGCGATACTGCATCGATTCAGTCTTTTCTTTTTCCAATGTAAATCTTCCTGTGAGCGTGTGTGTGTGTGTGTGTGTGTGTGTGTGTGGAACAGGAAGTCAGTCACAGAGCATGAAATCTGAATCAGTTAAACAGAGCTGTCGCTGCTGCTGCTTCATCTGCAGTCAGTCATCAGGAAGCGACAGAAACAGTCCGCTGGATGACCCAATTATCTGCCGACCTACAAGAAACACAGAGCATACAGGGTGTGTGTGTGTGTGTGTGTGTGTGTGATGAAGGTGTGAGGAGGAAAAAGAAACATTTCAGTGCTTTAACGTCTCTTTTCACTTAAAGCAGAAATAATACAGGATTTAAAACGCAGTGATGACAGAGTGCAGCCTCAGCAATCACTTACTGAGTGTGTGTGTGTGTGTGTGTGTGTGTGTGTGTGTGTGTGTGTGTGCGTGTGGCCCTTTACAAGGTGGACGTCTTAATAAACACCATCTGGCCGAGCAGGCATGAGGTTTACCTTCCTCTCGTACGGACACACGACCTGCTGAGAGACATGAAAGTCATGATGCAAGAAAAACCAAGAGGGTGCAGGAGGAGGCGTGAAGAGAGGAGGAAGGAAGGAGGGAGGGAAGGAAGGAAGGAAAGGGGAGAAACAGACGGATAGAATGAGTCAGTGTTACTGCAGGTTTACAACACAGTATGTTTCAAATATTTTGACGAGGAGGAGGAGGAGGAGGAGCAGAGAGGTGCTATTTTATCTATTTTTTAACAGGCTGACAGTTTCACAGTGTTTTATACTCATTAACATATTTATCTGCAGGACTGTGCGTCTGTCTGCTGTTGTGTACTCTGCTGTCAGGAGTCCACAGGATATACAAACATGTAACGCCTCATGTGTTCGCTGAAGGCTCTCAGTGCTGTGATTGGCCCCTCATGATGATACAACACAGACTGAACCACTGTGACATCACCGTGACATCACCGTGACATCGCGCTAACAACAATCTGGGTAGAAAGTTGGCAGCTGATTTGAGCTGCAGAGACGTGTGAAATCAGCAAATCTAATTATGTCTGTTGTCATTTAAATTCAATCCAATATCACAGCTCACAGTTTGCCTCAGAGGCTTCACAGCAGACGACGTCTCTCTGTCCTGTGTGTGTCTCAGTGTGTCTCTGGGCTCAGTGAGTAAACGAGCGTCCAGCTGTGATGGATGGATTCATATGAAGGAGAGAAGAATCCATGTCTCTGTTGTCGTCTGTGTCTCAGGTCCATTTTAATCCAATCATTCAGACGCTTCATCAGAAACAAAAACTTTAACTTATGAGTCACTCCAGGAAACAGTTTGAGTCCTGAGGTTCAAAGACCTCTGCTGGTTGAGCGGCTACTTCGTGTTTAGCACTCCGCTAACGTGAGTGGGGATAAAATGATTTAATTGTGCGTCTCATCTCGTCTTTCCAAATGTTGTCAGACTGAATGGATCAAATCCTGACAGTGATGCTCAGGAGTGTGATGCTCAAGAAACGTATCCATTGATTTACAGACGACAGTTTTGTTGTGTTGGTCAGCGTGAAAAGTTTTTGTGGTCGTCATGAGATGAGCTGTCCTGTGTTCATCTTGTTGAATATCACGAGGCAGCAGAGGACGAGTCAAACACACAACAAGAACAGATTCAGACTGATGCTGCACCTGTGCTGCGTGCGCTCACTGCAAGAAGGTTCAAATCTTTACAAGCTTTGTTACCAGAGAGAGAACAAAATGAAAAAGTGATAACGTGGAGCTGTGTCAGTGTACTTTACCGTCCTTCATGCACCAAATGTGGCGTTCAATATGTCGGTAAAAGAAGAAGAAGACAACTTAGATTCAGGATCAACGAACATGAAAGAGCCGTTCTTCATCCTGATCCCAGATCAGCTGTTTCCAGACACGTTTCAGATGCTAATCGTCCTCTATCAGATGTGGCGTTCACTCAGTGAGCGAACATCTTCCGCTTCAAACGCTTCATCTCACGAAGAATCATATATGACCTGTTTCCTGTGACTCAGTTTATCTCTGTGTACAGACTGACCCCGCTGCTCATGTGCTCATTCCATCACTGCAGGCTGGTATGTAGGTATGTACACATACCAGCAGGTAGAGACTGCGCTCTGTGGGGCTGTGGGACCTGTGATGGTGATGATGATGGTGATGATGATGATGATGATGATGATGATGATGACCTCATGTGTGTGTAATCAAGCTGCTGGTGACTGAGCAGGTGCAGCTGTGAGCAACCTGTGTGTGAGGTGACCCAGTCAACATGTCTCATTCTGTCTTCAGCGTTGAGCGGTGCTGGAGCAGTTTGGGCCCCTCAGAGTCAGAGAGCGGCTCGTTAATGATGGCGCCCCCCCGCTGGGAAATCACCGCCATTCTTCACACGCTGGAGGACGATGCCACCATGCATCACTCCTGCAACCAGTCAAAATCAGAGCTGCACAGTCTGACGAACCGTCTGAGATATTACACCTGACGGCTGGACGCCCTCATCCTGTCTCCTGCCTCCACACCTGATGGGATAAACCTGTCTGTCCCTCACCTGTCTCTGTCTCTGTCTGTGTCTCAGGTGGTGATGAAGAAAAGGACTTTGACATCCAGAGGAATACAGGAACCATCTCCATCGCCCGCCGGCTCGATGCAGCTCGACGCTCCAACTACAACATGACAGTGCGGGTCACCGACGGCCATCACAGCGCCACCACACAGGTTAGAGACAGGAAGCAAACAACAAAGACTATATATACAAACTCTGACTAAAAAGGTTTTTTTGTGTAGTCTATGTGTGTATATATGTGTGTATCTGTAGGCTTAAATGTAACCTCTGCAGGAAATGTCTGTTACTGTTGGTAAACACTTGCCAGTGACAGTGAAGCCCAGCACTAGCTTCACTCTTGTTTGTTGTTTCTCCATGATGTGCATGTTTTCATCCAGTCCTGCTCAGCAAAGAGAGAAGCAACAAGCACACGCCACATTGATTTGAATTCCTCTCAGTGAGCTCTAGACAAAAAACATCCACAGCTTTATTCATGTCCTGGTCTGAGTGTGTAAACTCTGCTTTAGGTCTCATCTTAAATCCTGCAGGCAGCTGCTGCGTGTGAAGCGATGCTTTCCATATTTAATGTCGTTCACGCTGAGCATCCATTTTCTCAAACCATGTGTGTTCTGTCTCCAAACTGCAGGCCTACATCCGTGTGCTGGACATGAACGAGCATCGGCCCGTCTTCCTGAAGCCGCTGTACGAGGTGAGAGAAAGATTTACATTTGAATGTTTGTGCTAACACCAGACTTGTTGCAGCAGTGACAGCCAAACTTCTGGGTTTTGTCAGAGACACAACAGGTGTGACCAGAAGCAGAGTAACATGTCCTCTGTGATCACATAAATTAAAGTCCATACGTGGGTTTTTTTCTTTTTACAACAGAACTATTTTAGCTAACATCAAACTGTGTCAGTATGACTCAAACTTTTCCAACATGTCCCAACTGGGAGCTTTTCCTGTGATTTCTAAGCAGATTCATTGTAGTTTATTCACAGTGTTAATCATAGATATGTGGTGTGTGATGACAACCTGGAGAAGTGTCAGTCACACTGAATTTAAAACATCTGTGTATCATGTCTGTGTGTTCAGATTTGACTGAGTTATGAGCAGTCGTCACATGCTGAGGGTTTAGAAAGTACCTCAATTGCTTCCTTGATCTGCGTCGACGAAAGTCCCATCTTATGCATATGTTTATACCAGATGATTGTTTACTCAGATCAAAGTCGGACGGCAAAATTACCACCTGATAATCAAAAAAAAATTATTTGTTCATCCACTCAAGTTGAATATAAAAGTTCTGTATCAGGTAAGTTACAAGACAAAAATGAAACTCCTTAACTTGACTTGTGAGAGCGATGTTTATGACTCATTACGACTTGGTGGGCCTGATTTACTGATTTCTCTTTTGTTCTGATCTTTCACCCTGCGCTCAGTGCAACACAGCTGTCATGGCTAGTTTCAGACCGATGCAGTTGTCACATTCACGGCCCTGTGTAAGTAGCAAATGTACTGCTCTGTGCAACCACGGGCATGTAGGACTCCACGTTAAGAGAGATGCTGTGCACATTTACACACAAGGAGCAGCATAACTTTGATGATTATTTCAGAGACTAAAAGTTTAGTTGTGTTTCCTGTGTCAGATTTATCACTGCAGTTTTTAGATTTAAAATGTTCCACAGTATATTCTTATTCGTTACTCTGCACCTGGCTCTTAAAGTTAATGATTGGTTGAATTCATGTTACGCCCAAAACACACTTAGGATTAATTAAGGGACTAAATATGACTCCTTTGTTCCTCGCGCCGTCCTTTGTGTCCAGATTACGTGCTGTTTAACCAGAGAAAGTGGAGCTTGACACGCCATAAATGCCCTTTAGACCCTGAGCTGTGGATGGGTTAAATACGGCCTGCTGTGTTAAGCATGAAGCTGGCTGGAGATTTTTCAGAGGGATGATTTTAAATTTAAATTTAGATACGAGTAGAGACATATTATCCCCTCAGCAGGCGTTCTTTGCTGTAATTATCAGGACATCCAGAGGACAGTGTGCGGCTGCTGCGTCACTGTTATTTCTCCTAATCACAGTAATCACTGCCCCCTCTGCTCCTGGCTCTGAAATTCTGTCTCTAACGGAGCATTTTCTTGTCCTGAAAATGTTGTCTGTTCCTCAGTCAGTTGCCTTTATGAATGAAAATTGTGTTCAGATTGAAACATAAAAGTCCAGGATTTCAGTTTCCTGTCCACTTTCACAGACCCACTTGTTTCCTGTTCGTTTTCCTTTGTCATTACCTTGAAAGACTTCACCCATCGTCTCATCTGTCCCTGTGTGCTTCAGGTGAGGGTTCCTGAGGACACCTCGCCTTGGAAGGACATCCTGCAGATCAGCGCGCAGGACGCCGACACCAACAGTAAACTGGTGTACTCCATCCACAGCAGCCTCCACCCGGACAGCACCAAGTTCTTCCATCTGGACCCCAAGAGTGGAGTCCTGGTGATGACGGAGGAGCTCGACTACGAGATGATCTCCACTCACACGCTCATCGTCATGGTAACGACACAGTTGTGTCAGTCGAGTACACTAGAATAAAGTCGTATGAAGCCGTCTGTAATGTGAGACACACACACACACACCTCAGCGGTCAGTTTGATACTGAGTGAAAAACTTAGCAACAGAAATCATAATAAACTTTATCTGCACCATTCACACAGGAAGTAAAATAACTTCATTATTTTTATATTCATTATTTGTTTATGGTTTTATTTGATCTTCTTTTATCTGATTGTGTCTGTTTCAACTGTGAAAATATTTTGGTCAATGTACTTTCTCCACTGAAACATCGCTGTGGTTCTGTCAGGGAATTTTTTTTTGTTGTTGTTGCCTAAACATAACCACACATGAATTTATTCTGGCGCCTGAGTTGCCTCTCACCTCCATAGACACTCTGACATGTCTTTGCTCCTCGTCAGGTGCGTGACCAGGAGATCCCCGTGAAGAGGAACTTTGTGAAGGTGGTGGTTCACGTGGAGGACTGTAACGACCACTCGCCGGCTTTCCTCAGCCCTCGCTACGAGGCCAGCCTCTCTAACCTGGCCCCCACAGGCTCCGAGGTCGTCCGGGTCAAAGCCCTGGACAAAGACATGGGCAGCAACGCCGACATCAGCTACTCTCTGAACTCTGGTGAGCAGCCGACGGCCTTTTTCATCTTTCATTTATGTCTCAGCTTCGCTCTGCTTTACATTCACTCAGTTCATCATCATCACACCTGGGAGCCACCACCGTTTTCTAATGCAGCCCGCCGGGAGCTGCCCGGGACGACCGCAGCCTTCAGATGTGGACTGCTTAATGCAGTGGGTTCAAGGGCACGACGATGATGATAATGATGATGATGATGATGATGCCTGAGGGAGCAACATGTTTCTCAATCTCCTCCTCAGCCGTGATTTAAACCTCCTGCTCTCAGAGCTCCTCTTGTCTTTATCTCCTCACTGACTCTGTGCTCACTCCTCACGTCGCACGTTAACACTTAAATCATCTTGACCTTCTGAGAGATTTGTGGAAGAGTTGAGCCTCCTCCTGCAGCAGTGCAGGATTTATCCAGGGGATACCGCTGATCATGTATGATCAAAGCAGGAGGAGCGCAGAGGAGCACAATGTGCCTGCTCAGTGTATTTTATACAGCAGCTCACACTGGCCCTCATTCAACCTCTAAGACTTCCTCTGCCTCAGAGGAAACACAGCGAGGTGTTTGACTTCAGAGCAGTTTCCATAGGTTCAATAAATGAAGGTCTTTAAAGCCTGAAACAAAGATCTTGTTTATATTTGAGTGAAATAATCTGAAAATATCATCAGATTAGTTTTATTATTATTCAGAGCTGTGAGCAGACACATTGTGTTTACAGGTTGTCTGTTCATCTCAACACCTGGAAGGATTTTTTTTTTTTCTTTTTTGAAATTTCAAATTTGGCACAAACATCCACGTCCAATGACTGAAGAATAAACTGATTTGAATTTGGCGTTTGAAAGTCACTGTGACCTCACAAAATGTGTTCATACGTTAAACACAAACAAGCAGCTCAGTTACGGGCTGAAGTCTACACACCACCAGGATCACTAACTATGAGGCTGAAAGCATTTTGAACGAACTGATCAGTCTGACACCTGGTATCCTTTCTCCCTGCAGGGAACATCGACAACATCTTCTCCATAGATCCAAAGCTGGGCTCCATCACTGTGTCCAAACCTCTGGACCTGCAGCCTCAGGACCAGTTTCACCTGACCGTGAAGGCGACTGACCAGGGCTTCCCTCAGCGCAGCGACCTCTGCTCCGTCCACGTCCACATCCGCATCTCAGACCACACTCCACCTGCCTTCCCCTCCGATGAATACCTGACAGAGATCAGTGAGTCCAGCGCTCTGGGAACACCGGTGGTCACCATCTCGGCCTCCAGCCCTGCCGCAGTGCACTATGGGATAGAAAGTGGCAACACTAACGGGACGTTTCATATCAACCCGTACACCGGGCTGATTTCAGTCCAGAGGCATCTTGACTTTGAGAGCTGTGACTCCTACAAGCTCAAAGTGACGGCTTCTACCACAGCCGGAGCCTCGTCCAGGACGGCTGTTCACATCTACGTGGTCGACGAGAATGACAACGCTCCTGTGTTCCAGCAGAGGGAGTACCTGGGGCAAATCAGTGAGTCAGCTCACATCAACAGCATGGTGATGGGGGAGAGGAACACGCCTCTGGTCATCCAGGCGTCAGACGCAGACAAAGACTCAAACTCTCTGCTGGTGTTTGAGATCCTGGAGCCGGACGCTCTGAGCGTCTTCAGGATGGACTCCAGTATGGGCACCATCTCTTTGATCTCACCTGTGGACTTTGAGGCCAAGGCTGAGTATCACTTCACTGTGCAGGTGAAAGACTCTGGGGAGTCGTCGCTGTATGCAGCAGAGCCCGCCAAGGTCACCATCCGCGTCCTGGACCTGAATGACTGCCCGCCACAATTCAGCACCTCAGTGTATGAGCCATCCATCATCTCCCCGCCTGTCAGAGACGCAGAGGTCGCACGCGTCACGGCCCACGACGCCGACTCTGCGGTCTCATACAGCATCACCGAGGGGAATCTTCACAACGCCTTTTCAATTCACCCCGACACCGGCGTCATCAGTGTGAGCAACGTGTCTGACTTCAGGCCGTTTTACCAGCTGGTCATCAGAGCATCTGACGGCCTCTACAAAGACTCAGCCACCGTCAGGGTCAATGTCACAAACCTGACAGACAGTGATCTGGGATTTGAACACAAAGTGTACTCAGCCAGCATCAAAGAAAACCTGAAGACAGTGAAAACTTTGTTGGTGCTCAAAGCAACAGGCGTTTTTTTAAACGAGCCTGTTTTATATTCTGTGGTGAACCCGGTGGGGAAGTTTGTGATCTCCCAGACGTCTGGCGTTCTAGAAACAACCGGTTTCCCTTTTGACCGAGAAGCACAAGATGTTTATGACGTAGTGGTGAAGGTAGAAGACATGAGAACGCCGCCGAGAACAGCCACCACCCAGGTGAAGGTTTTTATCGATGACGTCAATGACAACGCTCCACAGTTTTTAAACTTGCCTTTTTCAATGATGATTTCTGAAACCACCGAACCAGGAGATGTTTTATATCAAGCAACCGCCGTGGACAGAGACCTGGGAGAGAACGGATCCATCATGTACTCACTGGAGGAGGACTACGACCTCTTTAGGATAGATCCTGATGTAGGCGATGTGTCCCTGCAGCGGCCGCTTGACTTTGAAGCTCTGAATAAATATGTGTTGACAGTCTTGGCTACAGACGACGGCGAGCCCAGTCACACCACAGTGGCAGAGCTCAGCATTCAAGTGAGGAATCAAACCAACCCAGTTTTCCAGACTCTTCTGTATCCACTCAAAGTCCCCGAAAACGTCCCTCCGTTCACCACCATCCTTCACGTCCAGGCCAGGAACCCAGAGGGCTACCGGCTCATTTACAACCTGCAGGAGGAAAATGCCTCGCAACACTTTCACATTGATTTCAAAACTGGCGTGTTGACTGTCACCAACCCGCTCGACTACGAGAGCCAGACCATGCACGTGTTGACAGTTAGAGCGACCGACTCTGTGACCGGAGCTTTCTCTGAGGCCTCCATCGAAATTGAAGTAGAGGACGTGAACGATAATGCCCCAGTTTTCTCAAAGCGGACGTACACTGTGGACGTAGTTGAGGAGCTCCCGATCGGCACCTCTGTGATACAACTGTCTGCCTCTGACAGAGACTCTGGGAGGAATAAAGATCTGACCTTCCAGATTGTGAAAACGGAGAAGAACGAGACTGACGTCTTCGACATCGACCCACACAGCGGGTTGATCGTCACAAAACAGGTGCTCGACCACGAAAACACAAAACACTTTGATTTAAGAATCAGAGCCACCGATAACGGCACCGTCCCTCTCAGCAGCGAAGCTCACGTCTTCATAAATGTCACCGACGTCAACGACAACCCACCAGACTTCGTCAGCTCCCAGTATGACACCACACTGGATGAAATGGCAAAGTGCGGCCACATCGTCATCAAAATCCAAGCCTCAGACCCGGACACCGGCGACCTGAACAACCTCAGATACAAAATCCTCTCAGGGAACGAAGGTCGCTACTTCAACATCAACGAGTCATCAGGAATCATCTCGTTCTCTAACGTCTGTAAGAGGAACCTGGATCCGTACTATAACTTGACGGTGGCGGTGTCGGACGGAGTGTTCCAGAAAACAGCTCCAGTCAACATCGACATGATCAACAGCAACAGGCACAGTCCGCACTTCAAGCAGAACATCTATGAAGCAGAGCTGGCTGAGAACGCAGAGGCGGGAACTCGGGTGATACGCCTGGCGGCCATCGACCCAGACGACGGGCCGTACGGCAGCGTGGACTACACCATCATCAACAAACTCGCTGATGAGAAGTTTGCCATCGACGCCGACGGGCAGATTGTCACGACGCAGCCATTGGACAGAGAGAACCCCGCCCAGAGGGTCATAGCTATCAAAGTGATGGCTAAAGACGGCGGCGGGAAAGTGGCCTTCTGCACGGTGAAGATCATCCTCACAGACGAGAACGATAACATCCCTCAGTTTAAAGCGTCAGAATACCAGGTGTCAATCCAGTCCACTGTGAACAAAGGCTCCCCCGTCATCCAGATCATGGCTTATGATGCAGACGACGGCAAAAATGCAGACGTCACCTACACGGTGGACGAAGCCGAAGAGGTGACAGAGGACATTATCGAGATCAACCCTTTCACCGGAGTCGTGAGTGTGAAGGAGAGTCTGGTCGGCATGGAGAACAAGATCTTTAACTTCAAAGTCAAAGCTCGTGACGGCAGCCTTCCTTTCTACAACTCCTCCGTCCCCGTTCAGCTCAAAGTGGTTCCTCCTGAGGTTCCTCTGCCCAAGTTCTCAGAGCCGCTCTACACCTTCTCAGCTGCAGAGGACGTCCCCATAGGGACGGAGGTGGGCTCGGTGAGGGCGGACTCCGACATGCCCCTGATCTACAGCCTGGTGAACGGGAACACGGTGGAGAGCAACAAGGACAAAGTCTTCAGTCTAGATAAAGAAAGTGGAACGCTGCTGCTGCAGAAGACCATCGACCACGAGAAGACAAAGTGGTATCAGATCGATGTGATCGCCCAGGGGAACCATAATGGGACGGATGTGGCGTCGCTGGTGTCGGTCAGCATCCAGGTCCAAGATGTGAACGACAACCAGCCAGTGTTTGATGCTAACCCGTACAGGGCCTTCCTGGCTGAGAACATGCCGGCTGGAACCACCGTGATCCAGGTGAGAACTGAGTCACTGTGGACGTGTGTGTGTGTGTGTGTGTGTGTGTGTGTGTGTGTGTGTGTGTGTGTTAGAGGCTTACTGTTTAGTTCATGTTAAAGGTTTTTAAAGTTCATTTCCCAGATTGAGTGAAAGGAACTTAAGCTCTACATTTAGCAAAGATAAACACACCTGCTGGCTGTCAGGGTTTACACTGATTTCATATTGTTCAGACAGTTAGTGTGAAGCTGCAGCGTCCTAGTTATAATGTCAAGTCTGATAAATCTGGAACATCTGACACTGCTGCGTCACACTTGGTCACAAAAGAAGAGAAAAAGTTGTCTTCATGAATGAAACTGCTGCAGATCTGTAGCTCAATAAAAATAAACTGTGACAGTTTCCATGTTGAACTAATAGTTTAATTGGAACAACCAGAGTTTGTTCACGCTCTGCTGACGCTGCATGAACACCAGGGGCGTTTGTTTTTCTTGTGCAATTAATTCGCGTCAATTTATTGTTTCAAACTGTTGTTTTTGTCGTGAGTGTTCAAAAACAGAACACCAACAACAAGCTGCGAAACAGTTACATCATTTTTATTTGGAACAAGTTTGATTTTTCTGAGCTCGTACCACGGATAAAGAAATCAAGCCGTCCTGTTCTGTGGAGCAGACGTCACGTCACAACACCATGACAGTGTTGTTAAAAGCAGCTCACAGTGAGGTCGTTACAGTGAAACTGAAACTAAGATCAGGTGTGAGACAACACTTCACTTGAATTAAAACTAGACAAGAAGAAAAATTTTGATAAAAACCTTTTAATCTGAGCTGAGGACTCTGACAGACTGAAGGACTATGAAGAACTTGCAGGCTAATCCAGGAACAGACACATAATCTGAGTGAGCCAACAACTCGGTTTTATAGTCTGAACTTCTGTAAAAAACGCACTGCGTGGTAACAGCCGAGGCCTCTGATGGAGACAGGCCTTTCATTGTCAGTAGGTGTAGCCACAGCAGGCTGGTTGGAGGGACTGGGAGTTAAACTGGGACCAGGCCACCAGTTTACATCACTGAGGGTGTTGATAATAAATATTCACACACATTACACATTTTCATGTTGTATCCGTGGTGCCTGCGGCGTGTAAAGGTCATCAGCCTAACTAGGCCTCAGACGCCTCGGACCAAAATGATGCAAATGTTCTCCTCTGACTTCCTGTGAGACAGCAAACAAACGTATTTCCCAAAACATCTTCACATCTTTTTAAAAAGCTTCACTTTGAAATAAAAACTGACCGAACATTGATCTCGACCTGCAGGTGACCGCCAACGACCCGGACACAGACACCAACGGCCTCGTGACCTACAGCCTGGAGTCTCTACCTGACGACGCCGCGGCTGACATCACTGAGATCTTCTCCATCGACGGAGAGAGCGGCTGGATCACCACCGTACGGCCGACGGACTGCGAGGCCACCAGGGTTTACAGGTTCAGCGTGCTCGCCACGGATCATGGCGGTGACATCAAGCTGTCATCCAGCGTCCTGGTGGAGGTGACGGTGACGGACGAGAACGACAACCCGCCAAAGTTCTCAGATGAAGTGTACCGCGGCTCGGTGGTGGAGAACAGCAGCCCCGGGGAGGTCATCGTCTCCATGACGACCACAGACTCTGACGTGTCACTGGAGAACCGCCTGGTGACGTGTTACATCACAGGTGAGGAACATGTGTTTATGTGAGTGTGTGTGTGTGTGTGTGTGAGTGAATCTGATGGAGACAGTGAAGTAAACATCTCTCTGCTGAGCGCTGATGTTTTATTCAGATTAATGACAGACAGCAGCAAAACAAAACCACATTTTAATGTCAGTCCTCCATTTTTCCTCTGGACAGTCGGAGCCGTTTTGTTTTTGTAGAGTGTATCAGAGGAATATTTGCTTCTGGATTATTAATAAATGGACAGTTTGTCTGATTTTGACTCGTCAGAAACAAAAGTAAATGTGAGGATTTTATTTATTCAACATAACAAAATCCAAAATTCATCACCGTGACTTAAGTTTCTCATCACGGCCCCAGCATGGCTTTTAGAAATGCTGAGATGTGAACGTCTCAACAACCCAACGAGGTGATGAAGTTGTGCAACACTGTGGATTTATTTAAACATATCTTTAGTTTATTGAACTGTTCAATCTCAAAGTTTCAGTTTAGGATAATTTTGCTTTTGACGGCCCAGCAGCCATCAACAGGTCACTACCAGGTTCATTTAAAAAACAAAAACAAACAAACAAAAGTGAAATGACATCAGTTAACTTCAGCACCACAGCTGCTGGAGCATTATCGCCAACATTTGACCGCTAGCTCCGCCCACACATAAGCCAAACTTACGGCACAGCGTCAGTGCTGATTAAAATGTGAGTTAGCTAGCTAGTGAATGCTAATGTTAGCTAGCAACGTCACATTTGTTGTAATGGAAAGTCGATACTTTAGCAAGCTGACTAAGCTGCTGACACCTCCCGTCCAACAGAAAACACTGTGTCGCTCTTCATCCTCTTCATCAGTGCTTGTCACAGAAAGTGAAAGTAAAGTCATCCTCAGATTCGCTCTGATCTTGGAAATGAGCTCCGTCCACTTGAGTGTTTGTGTGACACTGACCGTGTGAACCATGTTGTGGCACCAGTTTTCAGGGTGAGACTGTTGGGGAATCAGTCCATAACTGCATCTTTGTAGATTTCATAAATCATTTCTGATGAAGATCTTCAGTCCTCAGTAATCTGCATCAGTGACCACACGACGTGCTCACCTGTGGGACACCTCAGTAAAATGTGCTACATTGATTGAAGCTGTCTGAGGTGCACAGAGACCTGTTCCTCGTGGTGCTGCAGGTCGTTCATATAACGCAACTCTCGGTTTGTTGCAGCATCTCAGTGTAACACGTCTGACCTGTGTGGCAGCGTCTGACAGCTGGAAAGAATCTAAACGGTTTCTACAGCGTCTCCGTCAGCATCAGCTCACCTGTCAAACAGCTGGCTGAGTGAAATCTGCTGCAGCATCCAGAGTGACGGTTTCACTCAGCAGCCGCAGAAAAACACTGTCTTCATCTCAAAGATCAAAGTCTGTAAGAAAGTAATGAAATGTAAAGTACCCAGGTGAGTCGGCCTGATGTGAACATGCTCATCCAAAATACAGGAATCAAGAATATTACTGAATAATTCATCAGGAAAAACATGACGGCAGCACTCACCATCAAACTCCCTGTTTTCTGTCAAATACAAATAAAAACTGTGAGTTATGAAAAACTTTGTCAGACTCGGAGCGTCAGAGGCTCAGTGAGGAGAAGCTGAGAACAACAACATCAGTGCGACCTGTATGTACAGATATTCCAAGTGATCAGTCTGTCTCAGCCTCGTTGTCTCTGTGTCACAAACACAGCAAACAAACTAACGTCTCTTTTTTACTTGAACAACTTGAACATGATCTGTTATCAGAACGTCTCCTCACATACCAGCTCATGTTCGTAGTTTCAGAACACATTTGTTAATTCACTTCCTGCTTTTCGTCAAATGATAATTTTTCATTTGTCGATCGATTGATCTAAGAAATAATCAGTGTTTCTACGTAGTTGTTGCGATACTGATACCAGCTTATGAAATTGCCTCCAATACTGCTTTAAATGTTGCCTCGTCCACCTGGACTGTCCGTGCACTGACTGAGCTCTTGGTCCCGCCTGCAGACGGCGACCCTCTGGGTCAGTTCGCCATCATCCAGGAGGACGACGGCGAGTGGGGTCTGATCGTGAAGGAAACTCTGGACAGAGAGACCAAAGACAGATACACGCTCAGAGTCACCGCCACCGATGGGAAGTACGAGGCCCCGGTTACCGTGGACGTCCATGTGTTGGACATCAATGACAACAGTCCGCTGTGTGAACAGGTGAGGGGGGACGTTTCATGGTGTCATCAGATCGTCCTCAGTGTGTCGGGGATACTGAATAATGTTCTCAGCTTTATTAGATTGTCTTTACGTCTTTAACTGCAGCAGTAATGTTAATTAGTAAATTATTAATTAAATCAACAGTGATAAACCTCTTACCTCAGACTCTGCCCGCCGCCGTCTGAAACCTTCACCCATAAATAATCTGGTTAGTTTCAGTGTGTGACCTGTCCTGTCCTGAAATCATCTGTTATTGGATTTAACACAGTGAGCGTCCTCGTGGACTCACCTGTACTGAACAGCTTCAGTAACACACCTGAACACAGAACACCAGCGTTCATATTAACTGCAGCGCACACACAACCACAAACACACGTCAGTATCTGTCCTGAGAGGAACGTGTCCACGCTCCAGATTATTATGAACACAGTTGGTTTTTTTGCTAACAGGTGAGTCAGGATGAGGAGCTGAGCTTCATCACAACTCTGACACTGAGAGGGAATCTGTAACCAGTTCTGACTTTAACTAGTAAAGTGCTGAGAGTGTCTTTATATAGTTTCATATAGTCCCAGTCTTTATTAGAGCTCATATTATATTTATATTTGTTTCTCATGTCATGTTGTGTCGTGCAGCTCTGGTGTCATTATTTCTTCTGATATCAACTCTTAGCTGATGATGAGGAGTTAAAGTTAATACTCTGGATGTGAAGATCAGAAGCTTTAACGGTAACACTTTACTTAAAGGTCAGGTCTATAATGCATTATGAGCACATTCATAAGACATTATAAACATTGTTACAAATGTTAATAATTATGTATGACAACTTATAACAAGGTTCATAAAGTATTATAAGTGGTTACATAATGCATTATAAATCCAGCCTTCATAATGCTTTATACTTCCTGGCCAAAGTGACGACAGTGTTTGAAAGTAGAATCTTAAGTACTGGGTTACATAGCACATTATAACTTTAGCCAGTTATAAAGACTCAAAGAACTGCTCTGACATATAATAAATGCTTAATTTCTGAAATGGAATAATGCCAGTACTTCAGATTCTTCTTTCAAACACTGTCGTCACTTTGGCCAGGAAGAATAAAGCATTATGAAGGCTGAATTTATAATGCATTATGTAACCACTTATAATACTTTATAAACCTTGTTATAAGTTGTCATACATGATTATAAACATTTATAATGATGTTTATAAAGCCTTATAAATGTGTTATAATGAATTATGAATGTGCTCATAATGCATTATAGACCTGACCTTTAAGTAAAGTGTTACCGCTTTAACTGTGCTGATGGACTGTGACCAGAGTTAAAGTGTTTGAACCACCTTCCTCCTCCTCATCATCATCAGCACAGCAGCAGCATCATGATTTTATTTCTGCCGCTCTCGGTGTCTCTGCGCGAGAAGTGCTATGCAAATGTTGTTCTGATTATTGTTATTATCTCGGCGTTCCAGCTGGTGTACACGGAGGCGGTGATGGAAAACTCGCCCTCCAGCATGTTTGTGCTGAAGGTTTCGGCTTCAGACCCAGACGTGGGAGCTAATGGACAGATCTCCTACACCCTCCACGGTCCCGACGCAGACAAGTTCCATCTCGACCACAGGACAGGTACGGCGCCATCTGTTCGGGGTCAAAACACGAGCAAGTGTTTGAGCTGCTGAGAGCAGCAGCACTCAGAGAGCCAACAACATTTCTGTTATCATGTCAGGAGCTCCTCACTGACGTCCATCACGCCTCATTTCTGTCTTTATATCTGTCTCCTGATTGGCTGTCAGGTATCTCACAGTTTTAGGTGTTCAAACAGATGCTGCAGCTCAACTCTCTCGTACTGAGTCAAACAGTGTGACAGGATGATCTGACTTTACACAGAGCCAGCGACAGGTCGACGTCTCCACAAGTACTTTAACTTTACACTGTAAAATATGATGAGTTTATCTTTCTTTAAAAAATCTAGGAAGCCTTGAAAAGTAAGTGAATATAACAAATAGTCAAAGTTATGTTTCTGTAAATCTAATGTGAAGTTGTTGCAACTATAAAAACTATATAAACACTTATACTAATTTAACACTAATTTAATGTGAGCAAATATTAAATAAAACATTGAAAATATTAAATAAATGAATTCGACCACGAGGGCCGTTGAACACACTGAATGTAAAACTGTCTTCATTGTGACACAACACAGATAAAGTAGTTTAGTAAAGTCCGACTGCCTTGGTTCACTGATGTTTCTCACATTCAGACAGAAAAAGTCAAAACATAATTATTCACTGGATTATAAACAGAAAACACCAGAACAAAGAAAAAACTAAATTCATTGAAGTCAACACAACATAACTTGAGACTAATCGTTATATTTACTCACTTTCTTAAAGGCGATCAGTTTCCACGATATTTTAAAAAGACGTTTACTCGTCAGATTTTACAGTGTAAACTAAAAGTACTTTGAACTTGTTCTTCACATTACATGTTACACAAGCGGTGTGGAGGTATCGACCTGTTCGAGGCTTGAAACAGAAGGTTGGATCGTCTGTTAAGAAACTTTATGAATCAGTGCGGAGGTGTTGCTGTGCAGCGCTGTGGTTTCTACAGCCTCTGTGTTCACCTCAGCGTTGTCTCCGTGTTTCCTCAGGTGAGCTCTTCACGCTGGCCGTGTTGGACCGGGAGAAGGAGGTGGAGTATAATCTGGTGGCGAAGGCGACGGACGGCGGCGGGCGGTCGTGTCAGGCGGACATCCGGCTGATGGTCCAGGACATGAACGACAACCCACCTCACTTCTCCTCCAGCCACTACGAGGTCACCGTGTTCGACAACACCACCGTCCGAACTCCCGTCGCTGTCATATACGCCAAGGACCCCGACACTGGTAGGTCTTCACAACACGACCTCACGATGTGGCTAACTGCTAACAGCCACCGCTGCAGCTAACAAACTCCACAAAGTTATTCAGCAGCTCCACCATCCACAGTCAGGGGGCGCTGTCTTGTTTAAACGTCCTGCTGGTCGCTGTGAGCGTTCAGGTGGAAACAATGCGAGCACAGAGTCTGTGTTTGTCTCAGGTCGGGACGTGTTGCAACAGCCCTGCAGTCCTGAGTCAGCCAACCTTAACTCTACTAGAGCCTAATAACACACTGTGTGTGTGTGTGTGTGTGTGTGTGCTATCACTAATTCTCTACACAATAAAGACTAATCTGTTCCCAACAGAGTTTTTCTTTCTGAAACACCCACCTGATTCCTCTCCTCTGTGTCATCTCACCCTGACTTTAACCCTCGCAGATAAACCCTGCAGGATGTTCCTCAGCATAATGCACAGACTCCCTCTTCTTCATCATCTTCACTGATAAACCAGTGTGAGTGTGTGGAGGTGTGTTTAGCTGCAGAGACACAGAGTGCATTAGTGTCTCCTCATGTTGTTGTGTTCAGGGTGTTTGGTGACGTCAGGACTTCATAAACAAGCAGCACCCGGGAGGAAACTATCAAAGTTACGGACGCAGCACCAAAAGTGCAAATGCAGCGAGATGAAACACTGAATTGTTGGATTTTACTTTAAAACTGTTTGGAAACAGAAACCAGCAGTTCCTGCGAGGCTGCTCTCCACTGACGGAGCAGCAGAGCCTCCAGCTCCCCGTTATGATGTTCCTCTCATACAGGCAGGCGGCTGTGAGGAGCTCTACACTAATGTGATTAAATTCTTAAAGAGCGCGGCAGGCGGTTGTGTCTGAAGTTGCTTAGTGACCATCACCAGCACCGAATCACAGCCTGTTTACCTGAAGCCTTGAGAGAGTCAGAGCTGATCTACTTCCTGTTTGTCTGTGGGACAGATGTGAACAATGATCAATCTTTCCTCCATGTTTATCACATACTGATATTTACTGAGGAAGGAAAGATGTCTGACTCCTCGTCACGTGACGTTCCAAGTTAAACTCTGTATCTCAGGCTGCAGCCACCTGGCCCTGACAAACAGGCGCTTGGGAATGTGTGGGTGCCATGATGGCGTTGCTCTGGTGTGTGAGCACACCTGCCACGCTTCTATGTTAACAATCAATAAAACTAAGGCTGCAAAAATCACGGCATGTGTACGACGCCGAAATTATCAAGTTGTCACACAGTGAGAAAATAAATGGCATATAGTGAACAAAGATTTTGATGCATTGATCATTGTTTTATCATCAAGTCAGTGACCTTTGAATGTTCCCGTCGCTCACCTGCAAACTAGTCAACATGTCGGCGTCTCCCAAACTGGACAATGACAACGAGACAAACTCACAGAAGCTCTTGGTTCAGTCGTGTTGATATGAATGAACCAACTATCAGCTCTGTCTTCATCCTTCGCTTCTTTGTCTCCTCCCTGTGACTCCTCCTGCCTCCTGATTTTATCATTCAGTGTGTGTGTGAGCACAGTTTGATCTCACTGTTGTTTTTTTAATCACTTTGTGTTTGTTGCAGTAAATCTGAAGTTTACTGACTCAGTTTGTTCCAAACGTCCGACTGCTGCGTCTGAATCTTTTATTCATGTGCTGCCTCCGATGGTCGACTGGTTTCAGGAGGAAACAGAGTCTGATAAAAGACAAGTAAAACAGACAGTTTCCTCGTCTGAAACACACACACACACACACACACACACACACACACACACACACACACACACGCACACACACACACACACACACACACATACACACACACACACACACACACAAAGAGACATTCACACTTGAACAGTCTCAGTTCACACAGGAGGATCGATGAAAATGCAGACGCCCACAAACACAAAAATTCTGCCTCTGCAAAGATGAACAAACACACGCACGCACACACACATGCACACAAGCACACACGCACACACACACACACACACACACACACACACACACACACACACGCACGCAGAACAGGTTGGCCACTCCTTCAGATGTGCAGCAGCTTGCCCTCTCACAGTTTCTCACAAACACAGTGACTCAGGCATTTTTTTGTTTTCATGGATGTTTTATTCATTTTATTTTTGTATTGAAAACACATTAAACAAAGAACACACAGTCTGCAGGTCTCAGCAGGCCCACACTCAAATCTATTGATTCAGTAGATCAGAAAGACTCAGCTTGCCTTGTTCCGGGGGCCACTTTTACATTATGACAGGGGGCCAGGGGCCAGTCAGCGGCCCCACACATGTACACAGGCCGTTTCTAGTATCTAAGGACCTTTGGACTTTAGCTACTGTCAGACCTCTGACGGGGCTCCAGGGGATCCTGTCCTGGCACTTTTCTTTGTATTTTGGTGCTTTGTTTGCTCTCTGGCTGCGTTCAAACATGGTGGTAGGGGTATGAAGCAGTTTCGCCCACGTAAACACACACAGATTTTGTTTTGGACACACACATTTCATTGTGTTGAACTTCTGCCAGAGGCCACCTGATTTTGGCCAGTGAAATAAAGATGGCGGGCACCATGAAGCAGAGAGACGACAAGATGGAGGAGCTGATGATGTCGCTGTCTGAACTCTGGAGTTGCACAACACAGTGGCAGCAACGTCTGAGACCAACAAATTTCAGATGGTAAACTGTCCAAACACGCCCAACTCTTTGGCCGTTTCACTCTGTTTCCATGACGACAGAGGAAACAGATTTATATAAACCCCTGTAAACACGTCAGTGTGAGTGAAATGGTCCTGCAGTGAATGTGTCACAGTGGGACTAACACACCCAGATCATGTGACTCCTGCATGTATACAGTCAGTCAGAGCCAAACTGGCCGAGGCGCTCTGAGCATGCTCCACAGTTTCCGCCCCGGGCTTTGACCCGGAAGTCCAATAGCATTAAATGTGTAAGAGAAGAAGAAGCCGGTAACAACATGGAGAAATCTACATCCAGAGCCGTGACTTTTTGGACGGACCAAATGTACAGAGCTGTAAAGTTGTCCACCATGGTAGCAGTTAGCTGCTAGCTAACCGTAGCTAACTTGTTTGTCCATTGTTTGGTCTGTGACGTAATAGGTCAACAGGAAAAAGGTCCAATACTAACAAGCTGAAAGGGGCATATCTCCACCTATCGTAGAGGAGTCCTCGTCTAGCTTTCACTTCCTGCTCGTCATCGCCGCCCTGGACCGCAGTGACGCAGTGACAGCAGCTACTTTTACAAACACTGCTGTTGTCAGGGTGGGTGCAGCACGTGAGAGCAGCTTAATGTACATTAACGTGTGAATTAGAAAATGTTTGGGGGCCACCCAGCACCTGATCAGGGGCCACATAATCTGTGGTGAAACATGCAGACAGATGTGTAATATGATGCCTTTATGTCTGAATTCATTCAGAGTGAAACTGGTGTCGCAGCAGTTTGATCATTTTTCAGAACATTTTGCGTCTAATGTTTCACAGGAAACACATCAGGAGTGAGAGGAAACATCAGTGAATGAATGAAGGATCTGATATTTGGATCTTTAACTGCGGCGCCATCTGTCGTCCAGTCACTGAGCAGAACCCTGAAATGCATCCTCCCTGTGCAACTTGTTGAACCACCTGTTTGCTCTGTTTGAGTCAAAGCTGTTGACCTTTAATCATCAGCTCTCCCATTAGTCTGTGTAATTATCCCAGAACAGCAGCTCCCAAACGTTTAAGCTCCTCAACTCTTAAAGACAAACTGTCTGCTGAGAGCTGACGAGCTGTGGAGCTGTGGAGGAGAGGAGGAGAGGAGGAGAGGAGGAGAGGAGGTGTGGAAAGACGAACCAGACGGAGGTGATGACTGTCATCACGTCTTCACTCAGTAATAATGATTATAATAATGAATGAGGGAACATTCCGGTCATAGTCTGAATTTTTGTGTCCAAACAGGTGTCGGTGGAGCCGGAGTCACTTTATCTGAATATATATTAGATATTTCACCACCCTCAGGGAAATACATCTCATAGATTTATGACTTTTAAATCTCAGAGAATTTAGATAAATTAATATATTTGATTGAAAAAAAAATTTGAGATTTTATTTTGTCTTGAAAATTTACCAATTTAATCTGAGATAATATCCAATTTTTTAGTTTATGACTTTATGATCTCAGACTTAAGACTTCAAAATGTTAAAAAAGAATATTTGATTTTTTTATTTGTGACATATTTTTTGTAATTTGACCAATTTAATATCAGAAAACATCAACAAGTCTTTTTTCATGCAAATTTATGACATAATGATCTCAAAGAATCAGATTTTTTTTATTGTAAATTTGTAAGTATTTTTTTCTTGTAAATGTTTATTTTTTAATCTCAGAGAATACTTACGTTTTTTCCCTGAGTTTATGACTTTAAACTTATCACAGCCCTGAGCTCCATTTTTATTTGATTTGATTTATTTCTTCCTCCAACGGCACTAAAACGACGTTGAACCAAACAGCATCATTTCTAGAGTTTTATATAAATAATGTTCAGTCAGTGTCATACTCCACGTGCACGTGTTGGACTTAATGCAGCAGCAGTGTGAGTGGAAATAGCTTCATCTCCTGGAGACGAGGATGAGGATGGTTATTATAATTAGGTTTTTGGCGCAGTAAAAAATTACATGATGTTGTTGTTGTTGTTTGTCGTCTCTGTGAAGACATCACGTCTTCACTTTAAATGGCGGACACACCCTGAGAGGATCCTGATGTGGTTTTGGGGAACAGTAGGAAATTCTTGGCTAATTTATTTCCCCTCTGGGTAGAAAGGTTGGCGGTGTCGTGCAGCTGCAGGTCTGTCAGGTCACATGACTGAAACACGTCAGAGCAACTCTTTGATTCATGTCTCTGCGTCTCGTCCTGCAGGTATAAACTCTGAGGTCAAGTACTCCCTCCTGGCGGGCGACAGCGGCTACTTCTCTCTGGACGAGTTTTCAGGGATCCTGCGTCTGGAGCGACCTCTGACCCCTGACACCCCGCCCACCTTTGAGCTGAAGGTAAAGGCCACTGATCGCGGCCTGCCTCGTCACCTCTACTCTGTTGCCACGGTGACGGTGGACGTGGTCTCCTTGGACGACTACCAGCCCGTCTTCCTGAGCTCAGAGTACACGGCTCAGCTCCCAGAGTCCTTAGCGGTGGGGTCGGAGGTGCTGAGCGTCTCCGCGCTGACGAGGGACGGAGGAGGGCCGGATCCTGTCTTCTACCGCATTGTGTCCGGCAACGAGGACGGACGCTTCCTGCTGGACTCACGGACAGGTAGGAAAAGTTTTTGTCCCTCTGTCTCACACAAATAACCCGAACAGATGAGAGTGAGTTTCCCATGATGCATCGCTGTGTTTCATTAAAGAGGAAGTTTATTTATTCATCAGGAGGAAGACGACTTCCTCGTCCTGTGGAAATATGTCTCCTCTGAGTGTGTGTGTGTGTGTGTGTGTGTGTGTGTGTGTGTGTGTGTGTGTGTGTGTGTGCATGTGTGTGTGTGTGTGTGTCAGTGCTGTAATTCAGGTCTCGACACATCATCAGGTTTAATTTGTTACATCCAGTCAGAGTCGCAGAGTTTGAGCTCCTCATCAGAAGTTCAGCAGTTATTTGTTGAGTATTTGTTTCTGTGTTTTCGTCTCCTGCTGTTTAAACCTTGCAGAGTGTGAGTGTGAGCTGTGGTCGCCCCTCTGGATCTGTGGGACCGTCTCAAGGCTTCCTGCTGATCAATCATTAAAGGGCAGCTGGTCAGAAGGAGCGCTCTCATTGATCACTGTCCGCTGCCTTAGCTTTCATTATTTGTGGAGAGCAGAGAGTTTTTAAAGTTTGAGAAGTGGAAACGTGGCGATCAGGATGTGCTGGGCGGACGGACGGACACCGGCAGGAAAACATCAGACCTGCAGAGGCCGTTGAGAAACTCAAATGCGTGTTTTTATTAAAGTTAAACTAGAGGAAGGAAAGTGTGAAGTTTCTAACAGAGCCTGTGACGGTGTTAAAGGCCGAACTGAGGCGTGTTTCTACAGTTTGATATTAAATCTTTCAGCAAACACAGACTCAGTCCTCACAGCAGACTCAGTCCTCTCAGCAGGCTCAGTCCTCTCAGCAAATTCAGTCCTCTCAGCAGGCTCAGTCCTCTCAGCAGGCTCAGTCCTCTCAGCAAATTCAGTCCTCTCAGCAGGCTCAGTCCTCTCAGCAGACTCAGTCCTCTCAGCAGGCTCAGTCCTCTCAGCAGACTCAGTCCTCTCAGCAGACTCAGTCCTCACAACAGGCTCAGTCCTCACAGCAGGCTCAGTCCTCACAGCAGGCTCAGTCCTCACAGCAGACTCAGTCCTCTCAGCAGGCTCAGTCCTCACAGCAGACTCAGTCCTCTGAGCAGGCTCAGTCCTCACAGCAGACTCAGTCCTCTCAGCAAGTTCAGTCCTCACAGCAGGCTCAGTCCTCTCAGCAGGCTCAGTCCTCTCAGCAGGCTCAGTCCTCACAGCAGGCTCAGTCCTCACAGCAGACTCAGTCCTCACAGCAGACTCAGTCCTCACAGCAGGCTCAGTCCTCACAGCAGACTCAGTCCTCTCAGCAAGTTCAGTCCTCACAGCAGGCTCAGTCCTCTCAGCAGGCTCAGTCCTCTCAGCAGGCTCAGTCCTCACAGCAGGCTCAGTCCTCACAGCAGACTCAGTCCTCTCAGCAAGTTCAGTCCTCACAGCAGGCTCAGTCCTCTCAGCAAGTTCAGTCCTCACAGCAGGCTCAGTCCTCACAGCAGGCTCAGTCCTCTCAGCAGACTCAGTCCTCACAGCAGGCTCAGTCCTCACAGCAGACTCAGTCCTCTCAGCAGACTCAGCCAGCTGCTCAGTGAGTCGATCTCTGGTGTTGAGTTGTGTCTGTTTCTCACTACATGACTTCAGCTCTGGTTTGTACTCGCTGACAGTTTGCGCAGCTCCTCAACAGAATCCTCAGATCAGACAAACTGACTCGACACTCGAGTGCTGTGTGTTCACAGAGCTGAGAGGTTCAGTGACGCCTCGCAGACACATCGCGGGTCTCTGACAGGATACATGTTTGCATGTGTCGGGGACTGTCAGCGCGCTGCAGCCAATGAGAGTGTGAGACTTAGTGTGAAGGAAAACCTGGGTCACCTGTAACAAGAGGAACTGTAGTGTGTGTGTGTTGCTGCATGGACCACAGTTGTTGTGGCACCCCGAGGACACAGGCTGTTGAGACAATCCTGTCATTTCTTAAGTTTGGACAGAGACAGACGCCACCCCACTCTCTGTCTCCAGACTCAAAGAGTGAGACTAAGCAGCGCTGCTCAAAAACATTTCAGAAACACATTTTAGCTTCCTGTTTACCTGTGCGGTGCAGAGCAGTGCATTCTGGTAGTTGTAGGTCAAAGAGAATACCACAGGCTCTTGTCATGTGGCACCAGATTAAAAGATAATCACGTCTTTGTGCTGCAGAGACGGAGCAGTGCTACGTGAAGACCTCTGTCTGCAGCAGTGACACACGTCTTTAATTTATTTATTTACAGGGACTGTGTGGAGGTTTGCTTTAATGTGACGTCCGCACTGAACTCTGACTCAAACAAACCATCTGTTTAACATTTTCAGCCTTTCCTCAGAAACAAAGGAACAAAAGTCACGTGTGGAGACAACGTGCGTTCATCTGAAGCTTAATAAACTACGTCAGTAAAGTTTTCTTTGTTTTTTTGCTTCATTTTTAATCAATAGTTTTTTTTTCTGTCGGCTGTATGAAAGAGTCTGACTCAGCGGCCCGTTGAGACGTCTCCTGATAATTAATTTGTTTCTGATGGTTCAAAATGATGAGATCAATTATGGAGGCTCTGCATCATCCCTGAAATCTGTCCGAGGACGTGGACAGTAAATCTGACACTGGTCCTGGATCAGTGATGCAGCGCAGTTTGTCACATCTCGCTGCAGGCGGCAGATGGACGGGGGTTTACACAGGGACGTGTCCCACTGTCCACCTGTCTCTGAGACTGGAAGTTAACTGTCGTCCCATCTGAGTGACGTCTCGTGAACACACGTTAGATTCATTAATGACACAGAGAAAAAGTTTCCCTGCTCAGACTGAGGTGAAACATGATGCAGGTGAGTGAGATGAGGCTCAATGTGAGAAGTTTAGACGATGTAAATTAAGCATGAAGGGAAGATTCATCAGACAGACCTCAGAGATGATGATGATGACGATGATGATGATGATGATGACGATGACGACGATGATGATGATGATGATGATGATGATGACGATGATGATGAAAAAGTATACAGCTCTAAAACATGCAATATAAAACAGCTGATAAAATTATTACACAGAAAAGCCAAGAAGTATGTAAATAAATGAAGTGATGGTACGACCAGATGAATGAGACTGTGATTATTGTGCACAGCTGTGTGAGACTTTGTAAACTGATGCTTTGGTGTAGTGTTGCTGCTGACGAGCGCAGCTCCCTGTGACTTCAGTTAATGCAGACTTTGTCTACATGTAGATGTGTGGTGTTTCACAGCTGCTGTTCACAGTGCTGCTGTCGTATCTGCAGAGGCTCTGACTGTTTCACAACTAATCTTATCCAAAGAAACAAAAATGATAAAAGTTCTTTTCTGTTCTGTGCGACATCTATTGCACGTCTGTCCGTCCTGGAAGAGGGATCCCTCCTCAGTTGCTCTTCCTGAGGTTTCTACCATTTTTTTTTCCCCGGTAAAGGGTTTTTTTGGGGAGTTTTTCCTGATCAGCTGTGAGGGTCTAAAGGACAGAGGGATGTCGTATGCTGTAAAGCCCTGTGAGGCAAATTGTATTTGTGATATTGGGCTTTATAAATAAAATTGATTGAATTGATTGATTAAATTTTGCTCCGACCACTGTGACCAGAGACAGAAAACATGTATATCTTTATAAAACACTGTCTCACAGTCTGGAGTGTTACAGCTGACAAACACCTGATCTCACAGAGACACAGATAAACCTGAACAGACTGTGATCACATGAGGCACAATCAAAAGTGTAAACGTGTCCCTGGTTAGTTTACTGACCTGTCCACAATGGACGAACACAGTCAGAGATCATGGTGCATCACAGCCTCGTAAACAGGGACCAGTTATAATCTGTAACTATCATCAAACCTCCTGGTTATTAAATCTGTGTATGAATGAATGAATGAATGAATGAGCAGCCGATGAGACGAAAGAAAACTTCAACTTTCCTCCTGCAGACAAAGATAAATGAAATGATGATGAGTCAGGCTGGTCAAACAAATATCTTTTCCCTGAGAGATCAGTGTGTGTGTGTGTGTGTGTGTGTGTGTGTGTGTGTGTGTGTGTGTGCACGAGCTGACATTCTGTACCTGTTGAGACTTGGAGGTGTTCAGATGGTTGTTGTTGGATCCTGTTTAGTGCGGTTGTAATGAAGTGCGGTCGGGCTGCGTGTCTCTGCTGGATGAGACTCGACAGACACGTATAATGTTTCTCCTCAGACCTGATGAGTGTAATAAACATGTTACGCTCTGCTGTCTGCAAACACACGGCGGCAGGATCATCACCACACAAATTACATGTTTAGATTGGGCTTGCAGGCAGTTTGAGTGATTTGGAGGGAAATGTACGAGAGTCAGGATTGTATTACCAAAGGAAGATGACTGAGAATCAGACAGAGAGGCGAGTTTATTTCTGCTGCGTGTTACAGCACATGAGAAGAACAGAAGCATCAAGACAAGATACAACAGAAGCACTGACAGACAGCGACACTGTGACCTCTCAGCCAAAGTCACATCTGTGTTGGCTTCACTTTGCTGCTTCAGTGACTCATCTCGACCATAATTCTTCTACATTTCCATCCTCGCTGCTGCTTCTCGACAACACGTCTCAACTGTCAGCGTCCGTTCTGTATGTAAACTGCGCTGCTCTGCTTGAACGCACCTCACATTGAGATACAGGGCATTTATAACACAGAGTGACAGACATGTAAAATGAATGTTCTTGTGCGACCAGCAAGCTGCTGTGGATGATAATTCTCACCCTGAGTCTGTGTGTGTGCATCATGTGACAAACGTGGCGAACTCTGGCTGCTGTCGGCGACTTTAACCTTTCCTCTGCCATAAATCTCTGCACAGCTGGCTGCTTGTCCTCACGCGTCATCTGTCATCCACATGTGAAGTTTAACCGCAATTTACGGCCACCATTAAACGAGGCGTCAGAGTGCTTCAGGGGATAAAATGTGTCATGTCCACTTTTTCTTGTCTGTTATTGAGTCACTCCTCTCTGATGGGTTGAAGTCCTCGTTCATCGACCTCCTGTAAACCTCCTGCACTGTAACACACACACCTGCTCACCTCCTGCTGTCTGCTCCTCTGCTGGCTCCATCTACAGGGCCTCGTTACTGATGGGTCGCTGTGTAGTTCCTCCTGGATATGATGACATACTGCCAGCTGAAGAGAAGAGAAGAGAAGAATCCAGAGCTGAAACATTAATCAGAAATTAAAGGTTAAATAATTAACTGGCAAATATTTCAATAATTGAATCATCTAAGTCAGTTTTCTTACAAACATCCTGAACAACTGAACTCAGTTAATAGTACCTAATAAAGTGGCCAGTGAGTGTATATCAACAAAGTGATTAAAGAAGGTCTGAGATCTTTAGGTTAAACCTGTGTGTGTCTCTGTCCTCACACTACAGCGTGAATCAGCTCTGGCTGAGATCTCGACCTGAATTTAAAACCAAGTCTTGTATATTTGGAGTGTTGAGCTGTTCCACATGTATCTGTAGTGATGGACCCAGTGAAGAGGCTGCAGAACTACACAGAACAAATGCAGACATGTTTCATGACTCCCTCAGCGTTGGGCTCAGAAGGTGAACGGAGCAGCGTCATCCAGTTTGTGAACTCTGAGCTGGATGTTTCGTATCAGAGCGAACTCTTTAACACAGATTTCATCACCTCCAATGAATCCCGTCAGATAACATCACAACTCTGAACGCAGCGCGGTGCTGTTCACAGACCTGCAGTCTGACATGTTTTAGGCTCAAAGAAAACTCATGTTCAAGTTGTTTTTATCACAGATGTCGTGAACTGGTCGTCACCTCTCTGCACCAGTATCTGCCCAGTAATGACACACAAAAACAATCCTTTTGTGTGTGTTGTGCGTGATGCACATTCAGCGCTATCAGCAACTTTAAACGCTGATCAATATTTACGATAAGTCGTAGCCTAGCTTCCTGTTTTTACAGGAAACACACAAACATGCTGAATCAAAATGTTTTCTGCTCGCTGTTTGACTTAAAATGAACCAAAGTTTCGGAGTGGAAACGATCTGACGTTCAGCCGGAGCTGATTTAAAATTAAATTTCTGATGTTTGTATAGAAACAGGTTGAGTCTGTTCTTCATCATTCCTCTTCTCCCTCTGCTCTTTCAGGCCTCCTCAGCGCCCCGCTGGACTTTGAAGTTTCGCGGGGAGTACTACCTGTCTGTGGAGGGAAGTCGTGGAAAGTCGTCCCTCAGTGACATCACCACAGTTATCATTAACGTGACCGACCTGAACGACAACGCGCCGGTGTTCGGACAAGGTGACTACAGCACAGAGGTGTCAGAGGACCTGACGCCTGGAGGCCTGGTGATGAAGGTAAGAGCAGACAGAGACGCAGAGGTTTCTCTATGTAATGTGACGCAGTCAGCACATGTTGATGAACCTGGAAGTCTGTTTTTTGGGGAGGACAGTGAAGGCTACACTGATACGATGACTTTGTTAGGAATCCTTCATCGCACACGCGCACACACACACACACACACACACACACACACACACACACACACACACACATCATAAACAAAAGCATCAATAATCTTTATTTGATTCACCAAATTAAATGTAGCTGTATATTTGGTTCAGGTTCAGTTGAACTGAAGGAAACGTCTCTGTTATCTGTTGCTTCAGATCAGAGCTCTGTGTTGTGCTCATTTCACAAACACACTGAGAACACACTGTGTGTGTGTGTTTGTGTGTGTGTGTGTGCGGGTGTGCGTTTGTGTGTGTGTGTAACATGACAGCGTCTGACAGCTGGTGGCCGACCGATGACTCAGGTAACAGAAAAAAAAGAGATGACACACAAACAGAATCAGCTCCTGAAAATTCACTTATACTGATAATAACGCACACACAACAACAACATGTCTGTATGAGACGATCTGGCAGCCTGTCGACTGTGTACATGTGTAAACACACACACACACACACACACACACACACACGTCAGCCGCCGTCTGTCAGGCCTGCAGCAGAGATAACGCAGTAATAACACAGCTCAGTGACTCTGATGGTTGCACCTCTGCTGGATGATGAGTCTGTAATCATATGGTTTCATATTTGACATTTTTCTTCCTCCATCATTTGTTTCCATCTCCACGCTTTCACCCTGTAACTGCAACATGTCGCAGTGTGAAATGTTTGAACTGTTTCCACAGACGGAGGCAGAGGTTCGTCCGTCAGCCGACACGCTGAAGGATTCATCGTTACGAGTTAAAGCAAAAAACATAGTTTTATTTCAACATATCTCCAAAACAATGAGTCGTGTGTGTGTGTTTGTCACTGAGCTCAGAGTCTGCTGTAACATAAATGAACCAAAGAGTTTCATCCTGTTTCACTGCTTCCAAGAATTTTCAACTCATCAGAAATGAATCTTTCATCACAGCGAGATAAAAGCTTTGTTGTTGCAGATAAAAGATATTGATTCATGAGAAAGAGACAGATGTGAGGACACAGACAGAAAAAGCCCCTGAGGGCGAGCAGTCCTCCTCAGTGAGCGCCTCCTCTCAGGGAGCCTCCACAGCTGTTTGGTCTGGTTGTTGCTCCGTTGGATCGAATTCATTGTGAACTGTTGATAAAGTCTGTGGATCCTTTGTTTGACTCCTTCCATCCTTCAGGACGAGGCGAGACTAAAGAGATGTTTCCGTCCCCTTCCTTCTCTCTGTTTATCTCCAGGTCACAGCCACTGACCAGGACGGGCCCATCAACAACCTGCTGCGTTACTCCATCGTGAGCGGAGACCCTCTGCAGCAGTTCACCATTCACCCTCGCAGTGGAGAGATCAGTGTCCGCACGGCACTGGACAGAGAGGAGGTCAGTGTGTCTCTGTCAGATGGGTCAAAGTCAACAAAGACAAAAACAGGTGTGAAGATGAATTATTCAAACATGACAAATAATAAGCTGTGTGTCGTTTGCAGATCCCTCATTACTCTCTGACGGTGCAGGCAGCAGATGAAGGAGACCCTCCTCTGTCCTCTGCCGTCCTCATCACCATCACCGTCACAGACGTCAACGACAACCCGCCCGTCTTCTCTCAGGTCAACCACAGTCTGCTGCTGCAGGTACGAACAGCCACAACGTCTCCAGGGTCCTTCTTACACCGTGTCAGTGCACATATACGCAGGTTATTTAAACACGAGAAAACCAGTTAGTACCAGGTGATGCCACATGGTCAGTAGAGCAGAGGTGTGAACACGCCTCTCTGCTTTTATTCTCTTTTCTTTCTGGTGCGTCAGCGTCAGACGTTGAGCGTGACGGACAGGCCTGAAAACAGGTTGGTAAACAGCAAACAGCAGCAGGAGGCCGTGAACGTGTTGCTCTGTTTACTGATTAACATTATCGGGAATGTTTCATCCCTGCAAAACAGAACCAGGAGTGCACTTCTGCTGCCTTTATTTGAGCTGCCTGTGTTTGACCCCTGCGGGACACCATAGGCAGTGTGTTGAGGTTGGAAAAAACAGCTGCCTGGAGCTCCACGCTGCCTGCAGTCAAATAAAACACACACACACACACAGCAGAAACACTACAGCAACAAAAGTCAACGAGCACCGTGTGAAAAAAAATCACCCAAAACTCTGGAAAGAATCGAGTGTTGATCAGCTCCTGCAAATGAACTGCTGCTGCCCGAGGGAGTAAGTGACGGTCGCACTCATGTGTGAAACGACGACAGCGAAATATGAACTGACTTTTACATGAATTATACTCAGAAACATGTGAGACTGATGGTTTCTCCCAAAACAGAGACGGCCGTCAGGTGATCAGTGAACATCCTCCTACTCTGCTCCTGACGGCCGCACAAGGTGTTAATCAAGACACATGTTTTAACGATTGAATATAATTACAGATGTGTCACTCTTCATCAACACCTTGTCTCCATGTGTCGTTGTAAGTCCTCCTCCTCCTCCTCCTCCTCCTCCTCCTCCTCCGACACACTGCGGTCAGAACGTACTGACCTGTCAGAGCTGCTCATTTAAAACTCAGCAGAGAGAAACACAGAAAACTCTCTCTGAGTGACGTTGGGATCAAAGAGGCGGGAAGATCATCTGTCATGATGTGTGTGTGTGTGTGTGTGTGTGTGTGTGTGTGTGTGTGTGTGTGTGTGTGTGTGTCAGTGTGAAACAGTTGCCCACATGTCTGTGAGTACATATTTGTGTGGTGGAGCGTGTGCCTTCATGCCTCTGGCAGCAGCATGACAGCGATGTTTCACTTGGCTGTTGCTGGCTGATGATGATTAGAGTTTGGTGTGCCAGCTCTTCATCACTCCGCCTGCTGCAGCTCTCAAACTCACACTCAGTCGCTGCTTCGCCAGCCAGAGCCTGCGCTGAGAGCTGATGAGTCCCAACTCTGTGAGATCGTCCCATCTGCTGACGTCGGTGGCCGGCGCGGCCTGGTGCAGAGAGCTCTGGGTGCCTGGATCAGATGGATGATGTGAATCTGGAGAAGAGAGTTGTCATTCTTTCGACAGGTGATGCAGGTCAGCAGCAGCAGCAGCGGCAGCGGTGGCGTCGTCTCTGCTGTAGACATTACATGCCTTCGCCTGACTGTTTGTCACAGTTTGACCTTCTTTATGAGCGACACGTCTGCTGTGTGAAGTGTTAGCGAGCTGTGCGGCTGCAGTTGAGTCGCAGTGTTTGAGTGAAAGCAGCAGATGGACAGGTGGTTCAGTGTCCACACAGAACGTCCTCAGAGATCAATCACGCAACTCTGTATATTCATTGCTCGAGTTGTAAAACGCTGACTGAGGTTTGTCTTCACTGCAGCATGTTGAACGGTGGCGTGAATAATCCATGTTAACGTGTTTCACTGCAGAAGTTAACAGCATTTAACTCTGTAAACACATCTGTCACCTTTGTGTTCAGACAGTGCTGAGGCGTTGATGCCTCTGTGCAGACGACCCGGCCAGTCAACTCTGTCCAACTCCACACGTCCAAAAAATCCAGTGTCGACAGAAACATGTTCAAAAGAAACCTTATTTAAAAAAAACTAAATCCCTGCCCTGTGGTTGTGTGACTCCGCCCACCAGGCAGCCATTCTGGCTGCTTCACTTCCTGTGTGGTGACGTCACAGTACAGGTGTTCATAATGACCTCCTCTCACCTGCTGAATCAGCGCTGATGGTCTGAACGTCTGAACAGCTGCAAAAGACTCAATGACTCCTCACTGGGAGCTCTGGTTTTAATGGAGACACTGTGGTGAAGAGAAGGAGGAGTTTCCACTTCAGTCTGATACTGGATCCACCTGGTGAATCTCTTCCTGCTTAAACCACTAACCTGGAATCAAACTACTGAGTACCCCGACACACACACACACACACACACACACACACACACACACACACACACACACACACTCCTAAGGTACGACTGCTTCGTCTCTCACACTCTGATGAAGCTGTTCTTTTTATTATTCTTTCTCTGATTGAAATTTGAGAGACCAAACCAGAGTTGCATGTTTTAGTCCATTAACTCCAAATTGGCGCCCGTCTCCAAACACACGCGGCGAGTGTTTAGATTGATAACCCACCTTTATTCTATTAATGTCAGCTCGCTGTGAGAGTCAGCAGACGAGCCTCTCAGGGAGGTTTTGGAGAGGTGATCAATCACAGTGAACTCTTCCAGTGCCTTCATTATTTTATGGAGTCAGAGTTACTGTCCTGTGGCACCAAGGGACCGTCTCCAAACTCCTCATGGTGGCTCCTTACGTTAACGCAGAGAGCTGCCAGGAAGTTCTTTATTGATGAACCACGGTGTTGAAAGAAGGAGGAGGCGTGACAAACAACTTTTGAAGCACTGGGGACGGACTTAGGTTTTTTATTTTGGCTTTGGGGATACAAAGGGCTAACCCATTTAAATTGTTCCTTTTTCTATTTATTTCCTTCTTTTTAAAAATTGCAAAAAAGAAATCATTTTAAAGAAAATATTTTACAAGAAAATGTGCCTTATGAATCTGCAGGTGTGGATGCATGGTGCTTATCACAGCCAGGAACTGTGTGAAAAATTAGAGGTGATCGTTGGATTTTGTCACTTCTGGCAGTCCTTGGACACGTCATGTGTGCCGAACACCTCCGTCAGAAAACAAGAAAAAGTGCTCTGATCTTAGACTAATGATATCTTACCAAAATCGCTTTTTTCCGTGTCTCAGTTAAAATCTGTCACAAAACAACAAAACTGTTTTTATGAGAAGAGTGAAAATCTGAGACTTTTTCCAGGAGTTCTTTCTCAACCACACACACACACACACACACTACAGTAGTAACACTACAACTCTACACTACACTACATCTCTGTGACAGTTTAATGAAGGTTGGATTTATTTCAGCACTGCTTCATTAAACTGGAAATAAAATAAAGTCAAATAACACAAACACTTGAAGTTGAAGAGCTGACGAGTCTGGTGTCCTGCAGGAGGGCCGAGTCAGTCGGCACCGGGATCCTCCAGCTCGTGGTGACGGACAGAGACACGCCCAGGAACGGCCCGCCTTTCTCCATCCACATCGTCAGTGGCAACGAGGACCGCCGTTTCCACGTGGACCAGGGCGGCCTGCTGTCGCTCTCGGCTCCTCTCAGAAAGAAGGTCAAGCCTCATCATCAGCTCAAGATACAGGTGAGTTGAGCCGTTTACTCTGATGACACACAGATGATGAACTTTAATGAGAACATTTATCATACTAAATCAACTGCTGATTTGTTTTGTCTGAAGCTCTGGAAATACTTTTCTGATAATAATAAATGAAGAAACTTCTTAATCCAGAGAAATTTCAGACTTAAAATAACTTCTGATAAGGACAAACCCACTTTTGACTTTAGCTCCACCCACTTCTATCACAGACCCCGCCCACTTAGAACAGCTACAGATAATTTAGGAGGTTGAACAGACACAGATGGGTAATGGAGAACTCGCTCAGTATTTCTGACAGTTACATATCAAACCCTTGATCTGTTCAGCTCTTTCAGTGCTGCACTGTTTTCACTCAGTGAGAGGAAGAAAATAAATCTATTACCATGTGTGTCATATTTCACCCTGAGACTCACATCCTCACGTGCTGCCGGACATGTCGTCAGTCTGTTGAAGAAACTACAAAGAGCTTAATGCGATTCTGCTTCAGTGATTAAACGCTGACGCACTGAGCCGACACAGACGCCGGCCTCAGCTGCTGTGTTGCTGACGCTGCTGTCAGCAGTCACACTGGGAAACACAAGACGGAGTCCGGTTTCATGTAGTGTGTGTCAGGAGCCAAACAGCTGACTCCACAGTGCTGCTTTGGATTCATCAAAACGAGCTTAAAACAATCAGCTGTGACTTCAGGGTGCAGATAATTACCTGTGCTGTGGGTCAGAGTGGAGGTGAGGTGAGTGTCGTCCTTCAGGGATCATGATCACCAGGTCGTATTATGAAGGAAGTTCACTGCTATGGATTTAATAACATTCAAATTCATTAACTGCTCATCGTATGAAAACTGTCACAAGTCCTTATGTAGAGTTTTCATAAAGTTCAGTCTGGACCTTGTTGGCTGTAGGCCAGACGTGTCCAGATGTTTTTTGATCTGCAGCCGTTGATAACGCTCCTTGGAAACCAAACATGAACTGAACGTCTGTGATGTGTTCTGTGATGTAACAGCGGTCTGATCTTTGTGCCGTGCGTGTTTCCATCAGGTGACGGACAGCGGCCACCCTCCCCTCTCCTCCATCTGCGTGGTCAACATCAACGTCACCGAGCAGAGCAAGTATCCTCCCTCTGTCGTACCTCTGGAGGTCTTCATCACCTCCTCTGGCGGCCTGTTTGCCAACCGGGTCATCGGCCGGCTCCACGCCTCCGACCAGGACCTGCAGGACGTCCTCACATACAAGCTGGTGTCAGAGAGTCCAGACGAAGGACGCTTCTCCGTCGACCTGACTGATGGAAAAATCTGGGCGGATGAAAACCTGAAGGAGGGCTCCTACTCCCTCAACGTCAGCGTGACAGATGGGAAGTTCAGTGTCTGGACTGGGGTTAAAGTTCACGTGTGGGCGGCCGACCAGAGGGCGCTGGACTCTGGCCTGACGCTGCAGCTGGTGGGATTGTCTCCGGAGGACTTTCTTGGCGACCACTGGAGAGGCCTGCAGCGCAGCCTGGGGCAGGCTCTGGGTTTACCCCGACAGGAGCTCCACCTGGCCAGCCTGCAGCAGCTCCCTGAGACCCGGGTCCTGGAGGCGCTGCTGATCTGGAGGCCTCAGAGCGGACGAGTCCAGTCTCTGCCGACCAGCAAACTCGCAGGTGAGCGTTTCAGACACATGCTGAGCCATTTAAACCTTTGCTTTGTTGAATCACGTCAGTAATTAGGTCTGAATGGGAAAATAATCACAGCTAGTTTTAGTGCATGAGCCAGGCTGCGACGCAGAGACGTGAGCATCAGGTCCGTCTCCTCTCAGCAGCTGTTAGTGTGGACGCAGAGTGAGTCAGGTGCGTCTGACAGGTGAAGAGTCTCTTTGAAGGTCTGAATCTGAACTCTTTGATGTAGGCATTATATCGGACATCGAGGACTCTCTGGGCCTCAGCATCCTCAGGGTGAGTCACAACGGCTGTCTGGGCGCCGGCTGCCCGCCGCGAGGCTGCAGGAACGCCGTCAGACTGACAGCAGAGAGACTGAGCCATTTCACCACCGCCAGAGCCGCTTACATCACCCCGCAGCACACCTGGGAGAGCGTCTGCCCCTGTAACGGTACATCTGTCTGTCTGTGTGTGTGCACCTGTGCTTCAGAGAGGTGTTAATGAGGCTGTGTGTGTGTGTGTGTGTGTGTGTGTGTGTGTGTGTGTGTCAATGTGAGCATGTGAAGCAGGAAGGAAGCTGAAGCCTTTTATCAGAGGTGACAACAGCTCTGAGGTTCAGACTCACAGCTGATCAGCCTCGTCTCTGCTGGACGAGTCTGACGCTGAACAACACGAGACGTATGAGCAGAGTCAAGTCAGCCAAAACAAACAAACAAACAGACAAATAGTATCTAAACTAAGGGACAAAACATGAACAGAAACGATCAGCTGTTTCTTAATAACGCTGCACCAAACAGAGATCTGTGCTCTGAAGCAGGATTTGAAGTCAGGAGGTAACTTCAGGGTTGACTCTGTGTTTTCAGCACCATGAAGCTGTTTCTCTTTTTACTGGAACAGCTGACCTGATCACATTCTGTCGACACCCCAATAAGATTTCCTCTTCTATAAGAGTAGAAGAAAAGGTTCACTCTGTGGTTTCCCCTCAGCGCTGCGGACTCACCTTCCATCAGATTAAATCCTCTTTCTTTACAGAGGACTTCTGTTAGCAGGCGACTCGATAAAGACGTCTGACTCTGATCAAAGCGGCTCCTCATTCTGACCTGTTGGAGCAGTGAACTCAGACGCTTCATGTGAAACACTCAGAGCATGTGTAGTGTGAACGCCGGCGCTCAGTGAGCTCCATCAGTGGCTGTAGAGTGCCGAGCAGCGGCGCCACCTCGTCGGAGCGTCCTCTGTGATTTGTGTTGGCATTCCTGTGAGGATTAGCAGAGTGAGGACAGAAGAAGAGTCGACTCCAGGACATTCACTCACTATCAGCTTGTTTAGAGTCCTCTTCCCTCTGGAATCTTCTGAAGGCGTTATCGCCGACTTATTTTGACTCTATCGGATACTTGCTTCGTCTTAAGAGACTCTGGGGTTCGGCGATAAGGAGATGTCGTGTGAGGACGGAGAGCAGGAAAGGAAAACACAAATGTCTTTAAAGGATGTGAGACGACAGTTTGTTCTGATGGTTAACTGCTAATTATCTTGAGTTCTTTTTCTTCTTTGAAGAAGCTGCTTTTTGGGAACAATCCCTGCTAGAAACGCAGCGATGACTCACCAGATGGATCTGTAACATCAGTAACGTAGCTGCAGCAGCAGATCGTTCACAAAGAACAGATTCACCATCAACAAGTGTTGCTGTAACTGATCTGCATAAACACACAGTTTAAAGTTAAAAGTTTCGACAGTTTAACAAACAGAAACTGACAGACGTCATTAAACCGGGAAATGCTGACCTTTTTAAACGTAAAGTTTATTGTCAAGAATCTTTTTTTTTCTTTGCTCCCACTGACTGACTGGTATTCATGAGACCAGCTATCAGAGGCCTGCACCAGCTTGCTTTGTGCTGCTGCTTGACAGTTGGATCCTCCGGCCTGTGGCCTTTATGGCCGGAGGTCCAGTGCAGAAGGGGTCCGAGGGGCCCCGACCACGTTCCGTCTGGGCTCTCCGCTTGGCTCCCAGCTGTCCCATGACAGAGCTCACTGCCGGGTCATGGTTCGCCTTGTCCACCTGAGTTTAGAACCTCCCCTCTCTCAGGTGGCAGAGCTCCAGCAGACACAGTGTTTCTCTAACCCTGCTGCACGGACCACCCGATGCTCAGTCGCCCCGCCTCCCCTCACAAGGCCAAGTTACCCTCCCGGTGTTGTGCAGCTGCCTCTGTGACGGGCAGTGCTCCCAATCCATGGGCCCAGGGAGGAACCTTAAGCCAGAGGTGGCTGTGCTTTAGACCTAAAACAGGACACTTGTTGCTTGATGTAGGTTTCAGGAACCTACAGCGCCACTACGCTCCCGTCGAGCCCCCAAGAGGTACGTTCAGTCAACTGGCTCCAGAATGACTTTGTTTTGTTTGTTTCCAGTCAAACCAGTGACCTCTCACACACACACACTCCATCCAATCTGGTGTTTTTGAGTTGTATTGTCTTCAGAGTGCAGAGTGGAGCAGCAGCTCTGAAATACAAGCTCCTGGATTTAAATCCCACTTCAGGAAAAGGAGTTTTTCAGCAGCAGACTTTGGGCAGGTGTTGGTGAGCCTCCTCACAGGCGGCATTAATGTTCCATCTGAAAAACACTGGAACAAGTTTGGTCTGTAAACTAATGTGGCTGCTGGATTCATCATCGATCCGTCCGTTCATGGATTCACTCTTCATCCATCTCTTCCTCCATCCAGCTCGTCCTCTCCACTTTCTGTTTCTTTCTTAGGTTATTATTAGGGTGCGGGACACTGTTGTAATCCTAGGTATTCTTCTTCTTCTTCTTCTTCTTCTTCTTCTTTCTTCTTCTTCTTTCTTCTTCCGAGGAAATCATACTTCCCATGGGTGAAAACTCACCAAACTTTGCACAAAGGTCCAGTTTCATGCCAGATATTCTCAGCTGTAAACTCAAGCCAATAGTCCTGATGGTGGCGCTACAGCAAGTGTCTAAAGTTCAAAACTCTGAAAATTCATAACAAATCAACCATATGTGCTACAACTTCACAAATTGACACAAACTGTAGCCCCAATACTGAAGAGACTTTTGTACATTTAAAGCTATTAAAAATTATGAAGTTCATCACTCTGTTTTTTTCAAAAACTGTAAAACTTCTTAAACTATCTCCTCCCACAATTTTTGCTCAATTGACACCAAACTTGCTACAGAGCATCTTCAGACTGTCCTACACAAACGATCCACACAGATTTTTGATTTATCAAAAATTGAGCCTACAGTGCATCAAAATGTTTGACTGTAAACGGTATTGTAAACATATACTTGCAAATTCTTGCTAAATACATTTTCAATGATCATTAAAAAAAATTCCAGAGTCATGGTAGATGATGTGTGGCAAATCTCAGAATTTTATCTCAAAAACTGAATTTTTGACAGCATTTTGAATTTTGCTCTAATGTGAACAATTGGAGTCAATGTAAAAATGGTAATTTTAAACATCAGTTTTTCACTTATGGAGCAAATCAAACATTGTTACAACCAAATTACCAACATCTCCATGCTGTCTAGATGCAACATGTGTATTTTCAGATTTTTGTTTTGATAACTGAATTTTTTACAGTTGTTTGAAATCTGCTTTTCCTGCGTGGACGGCTGCTAAACCTGCACGTCTGGCTTAGTCAGTTTGTGAAGCTACACGTGTCTGTTCACCGTCTCATCTGTCAGATCTGAGATCAGACATTACGTTCAGTTTACAGTGTGTTTCATCTCCACACTCCACACACACATCTGATGGAGGAAGAGCGCTGCCTCCAGGATCGATGAAGATTAGTGAAAGGTTTTTTTACTTCCAGTCTTGTGTCCTTGAGTCGGGGAGTGAAACATGTTGAGTTGTTTGAAGTTATTCTGGAGGAATTGAGATCCTACAAAAGCTCCATTAACAAGACTTTCTCATTTGTAAACTCACACCGACCGCAGAGTCCTCAGAGTTCACCTTCACTCAGCGAGTCTCCTCTGCAGGAACAACCAGTTCAATAAATTCAGTCACTTTAATAAATGTTGGCATTACACACTTTTGCACACCAGGGGCGGTGCACACCAGGGGCGCTGCACAGCAGGGGCATGGGCCCCAGTGGGGAGGGGGGCCTCAAAAGGGCCTTTAACACTTTCTGTTGCTAAGTACTTAGCGCTGTAACTGAATTAAAATGTGCGTCATATAATGATCAAAAGACTGAACTGGAAATGATGGTGGCAGCTCTGTGCGGCTGGTCTCACCTCAGAGGTGCAGAGAACATTATAAGCGTCACTGCCCTCATACCTCCATGTGTCCTTGATGCTGGTGCAGATAGTCCCGCCTGCACCAGCACTCGGCTCTGAACACAGCCTGTGACTGACTGTTTTTGCTGCTGCTGGTGCACCAATGTTCCAAAAAGAAAGACAGCAAGCAAAGGGAAAGAAAACTAACATTTTAAAGGTTTGTGACAGACACATGGATCAAGACAGGAGGGCGGGGCCACAGAGAACGACTGCTCATGCACAGGGCCCAGAATTTGATGCTGCGCCCTGCTGCAGACCAAAGATATGTTACTGTTGTACTTTGTCATGTTAAAACTTTACCTTTATTACCATTACAACAACACTGTGGTTAATGTGTGGCTACGTTTACGCACAGAAACCACTCGGTCATGGTTCGGCAAATATAAAACATGGTTTTTGTGGCGCAGCACTGACAGGAAACAGGAAACAGGAAACAGAGCGATGATTCACTTAAATACAACCAGTTGTGTTGTTTGATGGTGTTGAACAGTGTCTGCAGCTCAGCAGGTGTCTCTCCAGGTGTCTCTCCAGGTGTCTCTCCAGCCACCATCCATAGGTTTTACTTGTGTTACCTTTGTCAGAGGGGACATGTAGCCTTGGCCCCAAGAGCCCTTCTGTCAAAGTTTATATTAGCAATTAATCTGCTCAATAATCAATCAATCATTTTGTCGATTAAAGCCCAAAAAGTCAACAGCAGGTCAGAGTCACTAAGAGCTCTGTCCATTCCCTGTCCTGTGTTTGTCCACAGCGTGCGTTCGATCCCTCATCTGCCTGCTGGGTTTGTGTTTGTGTGTTTCAGAGTCTGCGCTGAGGTTTGACGGTAAATCGCACCTCAAGTTCCTCCACCAGATGGACGAGGACAACCAGGACTTCAGACTGTCACTGAGGTTCAAGACTTTCCAGGAGCACGGCCTCATCGTGTCCACCAACGGCTCCAAGGACTGGGGAACTTTACGGGTATTTATCACTTTGGGGAACTTTACGGGTATTTACCTCTCTGTAGGGAACCTAACAGGCATTATCTTGACAGTTTGGAAGTTTGCTGATGGGAAGTTCCTAGTGAAGCTCCAACAGCACATCAGAGTTCAGTTCAGTTCAGTTCAGTTCAGTTCAGTTCAGTTCGCTGTTTCAACTCATCAACTTGGTGCTGTTACAGTTGGTTTATTTAATTCAATTCAACTGAAATGGTTTAACTGGTGAGACGCACACACTACATTTTGTCACAACATGATAAAAGTTAACAATAAACACATTACATTAACATCACTGTAATAATAGATGAAATCCAACAGGTCCAAATGTTCGTTGGAACAAAACCGAAAGGAAACAGACAAAGAACAAAGAAACAATAATAATGTGCATTATAATTATAATTTAAACCAGTGTGACTGGTTTAAATTAGTTGTGTTGTTCTAAACACTTGAGACATGAAACTCAGCTCAGGTTAATCAGGTTAATACAGCAATTAAATTACAACTAAAGAAATAGAAAGAGATGATTTTGCTTCATTAGGAGGAAGTGTAGATGTTTGTTGTGTTTTCCCCTGAGCTGAGAGATAATTTATTTTGCTCTCTGAATATTGCTGCTTTGCACAGATTAAATCTCTTCCCAATTTTCAGCTGCTGCTGTTGTTTGACACTAATTTACTATCAGAGTGATCAAATCTGAGAGCCGCTGCTTTAATCTGTGGGAGATCTCATCGGGAGTGAAGCTCCAAAATCCAAAACGTTTCCAGCTCAGAGTCATAAATACGACGGGATGTTTCTGTTCCAGCGATATCATCTGACTGTCAGTGTTTCATTGGCTCCTCTGCTCCAGCAGTGGTGTCATCAGCTCAGGTGTCACACTCTCTGAAACGTTTGATATCTGCCGAGCCGCTCGTCTTGAATCTTAACGTCTGATCTCAGTTTGTCTTTTTGTGTGTTTACTGCAAACGCTGGTGTCAGAACAGCAGGACGCTGTGCGGTGTGTCTGTGTGGACTCACAGCATCACACGCAGCACCTGTTGACGCCCTCAAACTGCTCACTGAGTTTAACATGAGGCGACGCCGACATGTCAGACCGTGAAACACCAGCTGTATCATTTTCACTTCCTCTGTGCCGACAGGAAAAACCAGCGTAAACGTCTGTTGTTGAGTCAGTTTAGTTTTGTCTCCGTACAAACCCAGTGATGGTCAGAGGCCTCACACAGCAGGGGGGGGGGGATTATACTCGATGTGTCACAGCTTGTTCAAATGGCTAGTTCACCAATATCCAGTGTGATTTGTCACGTCACTTTTTTTAAGCCAACAGCATGAGACATGTTTTGTTGTTCTGATTCTCTTCAACTTCATTTTGTCCCTGGACGACAGTTAGTAGGACAGGAAGTTAAAACACACTTAAAAAGACGAGAGAACACATAAGAATATGAGCACTCAGTAATCAGGGGGAGGTGGTTTTTGGTTTTGGTCCACCTGCCTCTCTGACTGCTGGATTTTAAACTCTCACAGCCACTCAGCTGATTACCTTTGTGTTTTTCTGGCTGAAACACATCTAACAGCCATGTGCATATTTCACCATCATCTGGCCGGTGTGTTGGTGGAGACGTTCAACCACCAGGCAGCAGTTAATCTGATATTTCATGTGAACTCAGTCCTGCTGGTCGTCTCCTGGCAGATCCAGCAGATCTCATGTTGGCGCGTATCAGGAATGTCTCCTTTATCTGTGCGTGGCAGATTGTTTCAGGTGTTCATGTGTGTTAATGCCTGATTGAATATCAGAGACGACGGTAAACCCCCTCCTGGCGCACATTTTAAGTTCCACATTGGATTATGAAGCCGATGATACCCGTCTGCTCTTCCACCGTAATCAGCTCATCAATGCCCTTTTAACTGGAGCCATGACAGCTGCTGGCTCTGAACGCAGCACATCAGCCACGTGTTGCCCTTTTCCCTCAATATGCTCGCCGAGGGAACCTGACAGATTCTGCAGGAGCCCTAATGACTCTTCAGGATTTATTGACAAGTTTTTTTGGGCTTGTCGAGAGGAAGGAAGATTCATCTGGGCGCTACAACACAAAGTCTACTGTACAGTGTTGAAGGAGCGCTGAAGGAGGAAGATGAATTGTTGTATTCTTTGACAGACATGAATAATTCTCTGAAGAGAAAAAGAACCTTGATAAGGAGTTGAGATGCAGCAGGATGCTTCCCCCTCTGGGCTCTGTTCATTTGTGTGACATCCGTGTGCGCTCAGGCGAAATATTCAATCATTCTGATTCTCGGATAACTTCAAAGCAGCATTCGGTCTTTCCCGAGGTTCCTCCTCCTGGGTTTTGTCTCTGGGCTTCACGTGCAGGAGCGCTCCCTGTCTCATTCATTGTGAGCACAAACGCTTCAAAAGGAATCTGTTAACGTGGTCATCTGAGGAGTCCCTCGCCGGCTTTTTGTGATGACTTCAGAGGAACTTCCTGCAGATACAAGACGCTATTTGCGCTCTCCATCCCCCTCGGGACGCGAGCTGCGGTGAATCTCAGAGGTTTCTTATAAAGCGCAGAGTCTCATCAGTATTCTCCGTCAAGAGCTGGGTCTTTGAAAAAATACACATTAAAGTTCAGACCTATTTACTGCAGCTAATTCTCTTTTATGTCTGCGCACATCTTGTTCAGAGGCTTTGAAGTGGAAATGGTGGCTGTATGAAGCAAACGCTGCGGCGGCGAGCCAAGCAGAAGAAGTAAAGGTGACTTGTCAGAGGAAAGACAATACCGTCTGTGATGAGTGACGGCTCAGAGCTGACAGGAGAGCGGTTTGAAGACCCAACAAAGACGGCGTGGAATCAGTGGACGAACGCTCGCCCCTCACGCTGCTGCAGGAAACAAACTGATCGACTTTCATGTCGGTTCAGGCTTTTATCTCTCTACAAGGACGGAGCTGCAGCCTGGCATGATAATTACATCATCGACTCATTGTACGATATGCAGACGTGACCTCGATCATGATTTACTGACCTCCATGTTGTCTGTTACATGTTTGTTTGTTTACATCAGAGTGTCTCCAACACTTTAACCAACATGATGTCAGAATAAACAGCAAGTTTTTCCTGACTGTTATCCACCTTATACTCAGCCCCCGTCATGCCCTGCGTGAATTATAGCTGCGACTTCCAGCGCTGAACTAGAACTGGCATTTTTCACATGCTAACAGTTAGCTAACAGTACGCTAATCCTCTTCTCCAGAGCAAAATGGAATAAAAAAAGCACCTCCTGTTACACCTCAGACGAGATCATGTGATCATACCTCTGTTGTCTCTGACAGCCGTCGCAAAGCACTGATTGTTTTCCTTTTTATCCAAGCGCGTTAGCCATCAGCTTGCCCTGCTACGTTAACGTATCACTAAATTCAACAGAGCCTCGGCTAGCTTTCAGTAAACAGACGTGAACACATTCAGTGAACTTTCAACATTATTCAGTTTTAATTTCAGCTCCATATAAAGTGAATAAACATGAAGTTTACCAGCTAACGCTCCGCTCGTCAACAACTCTCTGTGCTTCTGATCTGTAACGCTGACAGGAAGTGACCACCATGAGACGGCGTATCGTCTCTAGTCAACGACTCTCTGTGCTTCTGATCTGTAACGCTGACAGGAAGTGACCACCATGAGACGGCGTCATCTCTAGTCAACGACTCTCTGTGCTTCTGATCTGTAACGGTGACAGGAAGTGACCACCATGAGACGGCGTATCATCTCTAGTCAACGACTCTCTGTGCTTCTGATCTGTAACGTTGACAGGAAGTGACCACCATGAGACGGCGTATCATCTCTAGTCAACGACTCTCTGTGCTTCTGATCTGTAACGCTGACAGGAAGTGACCACCATGAGACGGCGTATCATCTCTAGTCAACGACTCTCTGTGCTTCTGATCTGTAACGTTGACAGGAAGTGACCACCATGAGACGGCGTATCATCTCTAGTCAACGACTCTCTGTGCTTCTGATCTGTAACACTGACAGGAAGTGACCACCATGAGACGGCGTATCATCTCTAATCAACGACTCTCTGTGCTTCTGATCTGTAACGTTGACAGGAAGTGACCACCATGAGACGGCGTATCATCTCTAGTCAACGACTCTCTGTGCTTCTGATCTGTAACGCTGACAGGAAGTGACCACCATGAGACGGCGTATCATCTCCAGTCAACTACTCTCTGTGCTTCTGATCTGTAATGCTGACAGGAAGTGACCACCATGAGACGGCGTATCATCTCTAGTCAACGACTCTCTGTGCGTCTGATGTGATTTGCAGCTCCAACAGCGTAGACTTTTCTGTAAGATCTGTCTTAAGAGCAAATTAAAGAAACAGCCTGTGAAGATCTTGGTGGGTGAGGCGCATCGCTCTCTACAGGGACTTTCATCAGTATATTATCGTTATTAAATGGTCTCAAGAAGACAATAATCCTGACGGGCTGAGAAGGAGCTCAGTGTTGACAGGACTCAAACATAAACCTGCTCAGTGTCACAGCTTCAACACCACACTAACTGGTTTTACATCCACGTTATAATGGTACCAGTCCTCGCGTGGTCTTGTTTCCAGTTGGTGCTGATGAGCTGATGATGATACCTGAGGTGAAAGAGATTTGTCATCAGGTAGACGTGTTGTCAGAGGGCCCTGTACCTCTGACTGCTTACATGAGACGGTTCCTGGCAGTGCTGCACATCAGAGACGGTACAGCTTCTTGTGAATATTAGATTTACAGGATTTCAGCATCAGTGTGACGGAGTCAGTGATTCGTTCACTGGATCAGACAAATACCGGATGCTCCCCAAAAATGAGTGACTGCAGTTAAAGCAGCCAGCAGCGCGCGCAGACACGAGGCCGCACTCTGCATTTGAAGTCAGTCATGTGCAGCCACAGCCGCAGAAGCTTCTCTAATGTAATAATATCATGTCACCAAACTTTATTATGTTTCCCAAAACGAGTGAGCACGCTCAGTGAAGCTTCCATCACTGCTGTGCTGCCTCCTGCATGCTCTCTTCCTGTGTGTGCACGTGCATCACATGCACGCAGAGCGCAGCAGCCATTGTTGCATATTGGATTTTGCCAGCAGTGTTGTAGCTCCCCGCAGGCAGCTCACAGCATCTCAGTGATTTATGGAGCCGTGCAGCAGTGATGCTGTGGAGCTTCAGTCCCTGTGGAGTTTGACTCGATGCTGCGCCACCGCTACGGCGGCCGTGCTGATACTGTAAAATCATGAGTGCATCAAACTGATATCTCTCTTCAAATACCCACCATACATCACAGCAGCCTCACCATGTCATGTAAAATAGATTACAAGACAAGCAACAGGCGGCTCAGACGTCTCCAGGTTTCTCTTGTTCCTCTGCCAGCGCTTCAGCATCTTCCCGTGATAAGGCGGCGCAGCACGATGAGGACGCCCTGCAGCACCTGGAGGACGCCCTGCAGCTCGATGAGGACGCCCTGCAGCACCTGGAGGACGCCCTGCAGCACCTGGAGGACGCCCTGCAGCTCGATGAGGACGCCCTGCGGCACCTGGAGGACGCCCTGCAGCACCTGGAGGACGCCCTGCAGCTCGATGAGGACGCCCTGCAGCACCTGGAGGACGCCCTGCAGCACGATGAGGACGCCCTGCCGCACCTGGAGGATGCCCTGCAGCACCTGGAGGACGCCCTGCAGCTTGATGAGGACGCCCTGCAGCACCTGGAGGACGCCCTGCAGCTCGATGAGGACGCCCTGCAGCACCCGGAGGACGCCCTGCAGCACCTGGAGGACGCCCTGTAGCAGAGCTCCACAGCCAAATCAAAGCTCCAAGACAGAAAAAAGCATGTGTAAAACAAAGAGAGGAAAGCTCATCGTCCTGCATCAATTAAAGGAGCAGATCAATAATGCATCACAGCCTTTAGTGCCCGACGGGGTTGATGCTTTGCCATTTGCAAAATCCACACTCCATCCGTATATTTAATGGGATCCGAAACACAGAGCTGTGGTTACATAAAGAAAACATGAACAGATAAAAAAGCTGCTGGCTCGTTAGTTTGTGGGAACGCTGAGCGAGCAGAAACGTTAAGAGGCTCCGCTGATGTTGATGAAACACTGAATAAATGTGTGTTCGCTGCGTGCTGTTGTTCAGGGGCAACACACAGAGCCGACAGGAGAAACAGGATTTATCTGTAACACTAAGGTTTCTTTCTTTAACACCTGCAGTGGAACATTAGAGTTACTGTAGCTGCTGAGCACCCAGTGCTGCTCTGACTATCAGTTATATCAACTGTTTTAACAACTTAAAGGCTCCTTAGTTTAAATTAAATCATCTGTACTCATCAGCAGGCTGCACGTCCAGGAGCACAGGGTTGGAACATGGAGTTATTTCACTCAAAGCTCCATTTTTCTACAGTAGCCTAGAACGAACAAACCAAACACTGGCTCTAAATAGGGACACTCGTGTGTTTTAATGTTGGTCATCATCATCCTCACTGTGACCTCGTCACATGTCCACGTTTAGTCATGGACTCTCCACGTCCACATATGGCGTCCAAGGTACCCTGGGTGTGTTGGTTGTTGACGTTCTGGGTCGCCGTGTCAACTTCAGCCTGTTACATGCATTGTCTGTTTTCAAAATACACTTCTGTTTTCACAGGAAATGTACAGTTTGATACAGTCTCTTTCAAAATAAAAGCATCGATACAACACCACCAACTGATGTTTTTTTTTTTACTTCACACACACACACACACACACACACACACACGGTTACATTTAGCCAACACACACACATGGTTGGGTTTAGGACAAAAGAACAGACTTTGGCTTTACAATCTTCCAGGAAGTGAACTCTGACCTGCTGGGTGAAAGTTGGTGAAAGTCGGTGAAAGTTGGTGAAAGTCAGTGAAAGTTGGTGAAAGTTGGTGAAAGTCGGTGAAAGTCGGTGGTCGTTGGTAGATTCTTGGTCAAAGGTCAGTGTGACCTCATAAAACATGTCTTTGTCCATAAATCTGAATTCATACATTTTTCTGACAAAACTTGACACAAATGTCTAACTGGATAAAATAATGAAGGTCAAAAGGTCAAAGGTCAGCTTGACTGTGGCATGATCATGTTTTAACATCTGAGGAACAGAACATTAAGTGAACAGTAGTTGTCGTCAGGTCCCTCAGACCTGCTGACATCCTGAGCTCAGTGTGGCAGAGACTCTGTTAACAGGAGAGGATTAATGTTGGGCCTCCTCACAGCCGACAGGAGCTCCGTCCATCTTATCTGTCTCCACGTTAGGTCACAGCTTGAACGGAGACATGTTGTTTCTTGTGGTGAAATAAAGTTTGGTTTCTTACCTTAACTTCCTGCCTGTGTTTTGTCCTCAGGTGGCAGATGGAGAGCTGCAGTTCAGGTACCGCTGTGGAAGCTCCGCCCCTTCCTCCTTACCTGTCACATCTGACCTGGTGTCAGACGGCAGGTGGCACAGCGTCCTGCTGGAGGTCAACTCCAGCGCCCTCAGACTGACCCTGGACCGGCAGCACCCGGCCTCCGTCCCCCTCAGCCAGCCGTGCAGGATGCTGCGCTCCCATGGTGCTTTGCTCTTCGCTTCTCTGACTCAGGACTCTGCTCCAGACGTCCGCCAGCATCCACACAATTTCATCGGCTGCCTCGAGGGGCTGGAGCTCAACGGGGAGCCAATCAAAGTGGGTGATGCGGCGGAGTGGGCGGGGCCGGGGAGCAGGAGGGTGTTTGGGGTGTACCAGTGCTGCAGCAGGGCGGGCGCCTGCGACACCAACCCCTGTGAGAACAATGGCGTCTGTGAGGAGGACGCCAGCGGAGGTGAGAGCACTGAAGCTTCACGTCTCTGAGAACTTTGTGTTTATACGTAATGTTAAATTATTATCATCAAATAAGTGACAGGATGTTGAACATTAGAAAAACCTCAGGTGTGATTTATGACAAGTTGAACTGAAAGTGAAGCTGCTTCATCAGCAAACACTGTGTCATCCAGACATTTTAAATTCTGATTGGTGCACAGATTTTAATTGATGTCACCTTTTTCACAGCTAAGTCCCGCCCACTTCAAACCAACATTTAAAGGTTGAACAAAAACACAACCAGAGGAATCACTCGTGGAAAAACAAAGCTGTTCCAACTTTGTGTCATCACAGTGTCCCAGGTTAGATTTCAGGGTTTGGTCATCATGTTTATGTCTTCAAGCAAGATATAAATTTAGACACCGTTTATATCGATACAGGGTCAAGTTGCGTCACATAACGCACACCAGTGCAGCTCCGCCCCCTCGCTCACTGTTTGTCCATCAACAGTCAGACACACAGAGCTGCTCCTCTGTTCATTAGTCTGCAGGCAGGAAGTGTTGTCTGGTCCTTTATACTCACAGATAAACGCACAATAACAGCTGTCTTGTTCTTAAAAAAGGAGATGGAGGAAATTTCTCAGCTCCACAGCTGCAGATCAGTGACGTCAGGTTTTTATTATTACACAAAGAAAGAAGTAGAAAGTTTTGTGGCATTAAGTATTCTGTAAAGTAGTTGAATGTGCCGTTCACCCTCTCAGTCGGGGACGAGCCACAGCTCAGCCATGTCAGATTAGTTTGGCCTGAAATCCTTATCAGAGCGGCGGCTCTTTATGTGTCTGCTTGCTTATTGCCGTTTTAGGTTATCACTAATTGGCCAAATGCATCAGTTCTTGTCAAAACACAAAAGATAAAAAATTGGTGTCAGAAAGGCTGAGACGTCTTTTTCTGTCTCACAAAGAGGATGTCTGGAGACTTTAGTGAGAGCAGCAGCTGATAAGGACACCTGCAGTTTAACAGCAGCTTTACAATGAAATGATTCTGAGGGGGAGAGAGACGCTGTGTTGCTCTGTGTCTGTGGGTCTGAGACAGATACACATCTCTGTGCTTTGGAGGAACCGTGTAAACAAAAGAACCCTGGAGCTGTTATCACAGAGCGGCCGCCTGCTCCTGTTTCTGAACCTGTCGGGTCACTGAGCTGCATCATTCCCGATTCTCCCTCTGTGGACTCGGGACACGAGGTTACAGCCTAGTATTACTTTTCTCTGGACCTTATTCATCATCACGTCAAATCACATTTCAGTTATGCTTCAGGCACAAATTCAGGGTGAGATGTGGAACAACAAATAAATATTATTTCCCCAAAGATCCTCTCAGGTCGAGGAAATGTAATCAGGCAGGGCGGCTGTGGATGTTTCTGTGCTCTCACTGCAGAATATAAAGTTGTTTCACCGAGACTCAAAGTCTGCTCGCGGCCTGAGACTCTGAGAGTGACTGAGTCTAACAGAGCAGAGACGGCAGAGTTGGACTCGTCTCCTTCTTCTTAAAACAGTTTAAGACTCTTCAGGTCTCAGTTTATTTCACTTAAGTCACAAGAAGAAAATGACGACATCGTACGTTTCTGCAAAGCACGTGTTACATTTCTACATCTCAGTGTTTGTAAAGTGACGTAGTACCTGAGCTGCCTGTCGTCAGGAGGTGGATGGTGGATGGTGAGACACGGAGCTGCAGACACTGTGGGGCGGCTGTGGCTCAGAGGTAGAGCAGGTCGTCCACCAATCAAAAGATCAGCGGTTCGATCCACAGCTCCTCCAGGCTGCATGTCGAAGTATCCTTGAGCAGGATACTGAACGCAAATTGCTCCTGATGGCTGTGGTGTGTGAGTGTGTTAAAATTGAGTAGCAGGTGGCACCTTGTATGGCAGCCTCAGCCACCAGTGTGTGAATGTGACTCGTAGTGTAAAAAGCACTTTGAGTGATGACTAGAGAGGCACCATACAAATGCAGGTCTATTTACATTACTGTTCAACGCACCAACAGCGGTTGTATTTCAGTGAGTCTAACATTGGTGCTTTATTTAGGGTAGAGTCACTACAGTTGGTAAATAAAAGCAAAACATGATCTTTTTCATAACTGAGAGGTTTTTGTGCCTAAACATAACCACATGTTGAAGATTGATTCGTCTCTGCAGTAGAAAGACACAAGTACTTTTGTAATGGTGTCACGTGACCAGAGGAAACAGACATAAAGGACTGTGACTTTCACTTTCGCTCACGAGGTAAAAAAAACCTTCAACTACCAGAATGCACTGCACTACAGCAGACCAATAAATGCTCCCGACGGTAGCTGATGAGATCTGAGCTTGTCAGTTGGACTCAATGGCAGCTGGCTGGTAACAAATGATCTGCGGCTCAGAGGCAGAGCGGGTCGTCCACCAATCGGTCAATGGTTCGATCCCCAGCCTCCAGTCTGCATGTGGAAGTGAAAGTGAGGTCAGAGGTCAAGGTGTCACTTGACCTGCTTCCTGACAGGCTGTGTTTGAGTGGCTGGTACTAAAGCTCATTCTGCTACAGCCAAAGACAAAAGTGACATGAGGTGATGTTGGCTGTTGATGTGTTGGATGAGTGAAACCTCTTCATGTCACGTTGACTGTTTTTGATCCACAAGAAGAGGAAAAAGTTTTTAAAGTCAGATTTTCTCTTTAAATATCAAACGGTCTCTGGTGTTGGACGGTCGCAGCACGTTGACCTTTGCTTTGATTATTTACTGCCTGTAGGGGAAACCTGATCATCAGTCGCTCTTGTCTCAGACGTCTGGGTGTGTTTGATTTACTCTGCAGAGCCGCACTGCAGGTGTGCAGGACTCTTCCACGGCGCCCGCTGCGAGCTGGCTGACAACCCGTGCGCCTCTCAACCGTGCGCCCATGGCAGGGTGTGTGTGCCAAAGGCTCAGGGCTACATGTGCAACTGCTCTCTGGACGACGCTGACGCACGGTAAACACACACACACACACACACACACACACACACACACACACACACTCACACATTTGATAATAACAGTAACTCACTTGTCTGATGTTCATTAAAACTCTGTTTGAGAAGCTTTAACATGGGATTAAATCATAAGGTCACTCCTGAGTCATAAATCACAGACAGAAACTTTAAAAAGCAATTAAAAAAAAAAATTAACGGTTTTTGAAAAAGTGTAAATGCCTGTTTGAAGGTTTTCTTAAAAAAACACACCTAAAATACACCATTTGTTAAACCAGTAACTGTAATTAGATTATTATTATTTTAATTATTATAATTGATCAAATAATAGTAAAAAAAGTCAGATTAATCAGTGGTAGAGATAATTAGGAGCAGCTGTAACTCCCACTGTGTCAAACAGCTCACGCAGACACACAATGCTAATTAGATACACAAAGGTGTTGTCATGATTCCAACAAGGCCAACAATGTACAAACTGCAGCGCAGCCTCATTAAATGCAGCATCACTTACCCTAAAGTACACGCCTGCACGCCTGCACGCCTGCACACCGCAGAACCGTGTGTGGCCTTGAATTTGCATGTTTATGTGATTGGACATATAGCACACACACACACACACACACACACACACACACACACACACACACACACACACACACCTCTACGAGCAGCTGCTTATATTCCTCTCACAGCCTCAGCGCTTCACAAAGCGAACAGTCACGTTCAAACAGAATTTCAGCAGCATTTGCATATTCCTGCTTCATTACGGCGGCCTGTGGGACGGCGTGGCTCCTCACGGTATTAACGGCGCTCCATGTTCAGGGCCGGGCTCTGATTAACTGAGTGAATGAAAAATGACCACCGGTGGATCCTAATTGCAGGAAGTGGCAGTTGGCTGTAAAACACACAAAGATAGATGTTTTATCATGCTGAGGCGGGTTTCTGACGCAGTCTGATGATTATCTTCACGTCTGCGTCACACTGTCATCAGTCGTCCAGCTGACGGCACCAACATGTGTTTATCATGTTCTGTTTATTCTGATTTAATATCACACAAACAACCACCTGCTGCGAATCACGTCTGAACAACATGGAGAAAATCACGTCAATATTTTTACCAGATACCCTGATATGGATGCTGTGACCAGTGATTATCCACAGAATATTTACACTCTGAGATGTTTGATTAATAGTAATAATGACATCTATGTTGCTTTGTTTCATGTTACATTGTTGTCACCATCTTGCTGCAAAACAAATCTACCTGCAGCGATAAATAAAGTAACCTGAACCTGATCAGTGGTTAAAGGCAAATAATAGAACAGTAACAATAGTCAGTGAGTTCAAAACGTGACATCACTTCACTGTAATTCAGCCGTCAGAATTAGGTCAAGATAACAGATATAATTAGATCCAAAATCTGGGACCATATCGACTCTCAGATCATGATTTCATAAATATAATGTCAAAATAAAAATAACTAAATAATAAATAACTAAATAACTACAGGAATAGATAAATAAATATGTAAATACAAAAATAAATAAGAGAATAAGTAAATGCTGAAATAAATAAATGCAGAGGTTAGATTCGTACCTCATTAACATACAAACACATAAATAATACATTTAAGAAATTTATCTTTTTCCAGTGTTATTAATTTTTTTAGCATGTATTTAGAATTTTATACATTTATTTATCTTTTTCCATTTTTATTTATTCATCATTTTAATTATTTAAACATTTATTCATTATTTTATTTATTTATTACTTTATTTATACATTTGTTTATCTTTTCCGTTGTTATTTATTCATGCCTGTATTTGTTAATGCATTTAATTGTTCATGCCTGTATATACCTTCTGCTTCCTTATACCTGTTTTATTCATGCATTTTGTACATATTTCTTTATATCTGTGTTTAGTATATATTCATTTATTGATACTTAAGTCCTTGTTCGTCCTATGTGTGTCTCAGCCTTGAGCTCAATGTTCTCAGCACATTAAATTATCAGCTGACATCGGGAACACAGGTTTGAGGAAGTTCAGCCCGACCCTTCATCCTGTATTAACATTTATTCGTAGGCAGAGACCTCTTGAGGCCGTGGTGATTACGACTGGGTTTAAAAAGCATCAAAATCTGTGTGATGCTTTTTCTGAGTCTTACCACGTAGCTTAGGTGTGTACCTGCTCCCCTAACCCTCTCCATCAGAGTCCTCTGAGGCTCAAACATGAATCCAAACCTGCAGTTCATCTAATGTCCACCAGAGGCTGGCTCCCAGACTGAGTCCGTCCCCACAGACCTCCATGTTAACGTGTAGAAATAAACATGTTTACAGCCTGACTCAAAAAACAGTTCTCAGTGTTAAACAGCTTGAAGGTGGTGGATTTTTTTTTCTCACAGCTGAAATCAGACATGATTCTGGATTCAACAGGGGTGATGGGAATCTGGCACCGTGCCGGATTTCTGGCGTGTGTGGCGATCGGCGAGGGGAAAAAAAGCAGCTGATGCAGGATACATGCGTGTGTTTTAGACAGTAGACGGGCTCTGGTTGGATGACGACCCATTCGTCACGCCTCAACCTGATTCAAAGTTCAGAAGGACAGACGCTCGGCAGTGTTCAGATTGTGGCCAAACTTAAAGTGCAAACATGCCGGCTGTGGACTGTGTGAGTGCTCCAGTGCAGAGCAGCAGCTCAGAGGCTTCCACCTCGGCCGGGAGTAGAGGTTAAATCTTCGGATGATGGCGGGCGCTTCACCGTGGCCCTCCATCTTTCTGGCACAGACACGACCCAGAGGAGCGCCTGGCAGAGCTCTGATTGCTAAGAGCTGCTGCAACACTGACAAACCCTATCATTTAGTTTTACATAACACTGCCTGGTGTTGAGATTTCCCGCTCAGTTCCCTGGTGTCGTGTTCCCTCGCTGTGAAACACTGAAAGGATCTTCACCAGTTACAGAGCAAAACACTCAATCCATTATTCTGCTCCTGGACGAGGAGTCTGTTTGGGGAACGAGAGGAAAGTTTTTAGATGAACTGAGTTGTTAGATTCTGAATTTGTCTTTCAGTTGTGATGGACGGCTGTTGGTGCCCCTGTTTCAAATGTTAGCTGCCCATTTAAAGGCTGTTATCACCACCTTTATGATGATTTAATCCGCCCACAGACTGTGAGATCTGATCAGTCTTAAAAGTTTAGCCACATGGATCTGATAAACATCCAGTGTGATATCAGCAGACTGTACGATGAGGGCTGTACAATGTCACAGCTTCACACGCTGAGTGATGCTGCAGAATTATTACTGCTCCAACTGTGAAGCTCAACACAGAGGGAACATTAATAATACTATCATTGTCTTTATGAAATTGATTAAAAAAATCTGAAAAAAATGTTAATGAAGTGTCCGAAAAATATAAAAGAATGTTTGCAAGTGTCGATAATGTGTCTGAAAAATATCATAAAACTGTCTGAAAAATGGTTAAAAAAAATGTCGCAGAAAATGTTTACAAAATGTCCAATAATGTTCAAAAAAATCAGAAAAAAATTATTAAATTGTCCGAACAAATATTTTAAGTCCAATAAAATGTAAATGAAATGAAATTGTAAAAATGTCTGAAAAAAGTTATGGAAATGTCCAAGAAATGTTATTTCATAACAGCATTGTGTACGTGCAGCATGTGTTCTGTCTGCTGATCAGTATTTTCTCCATAACCAAAAAATATTTCCACTCTGCTGATTTATTGGCGAGTAAATTTCGTTATCCTCATCGTCTGACTGTCGTCTGCTCGCCGTCTGCCTGCTGCTGTTTGACACAGATTTTCAAACTAAAAGTGTAACGTGGGGTGGCCAATAGCTCAGCGGGTAGAGCAGGCGGCCCACGTAAAGAGGCTGTGTCCTTGTTTTAATGAACGTCAGCATTTAAAGATAATTAATAATCATTCCTGTCATCTCCAAACCTCCTTTCTCCTGCAGCTGTCACAATCAGATCGAGGTGTGTTCGCCCAATTCGTGTCCCGGAGGCTTTGACTGTAAAGTGACTGACGGCTCGATTCACTGCGACCCGCTGCCTCAGGTCAGTCACACCTACACATGATGCACTCAGTTTCTTAGTTTGTCAGGAAAATGTTGGAATAAATGACCTTTACCCTCCAGATGAACCGTGTCCTGTTTATCTGTCAGGTGTCTCCAATGATCGGCTACATGGAGATCATGGAGATCAGCGTCGCCGTGCTCGGCGTTCTCCTCTTGGTCGGCATGTTCGTCTGCATCAGGAAACGTTATGTTCAGAAAAAGAAGAAGAAGCCCGTCTGCGTGCAGGACTCCAACGGGTGAGAGTCAGTGTTTGTGTTTGTAAAATAAGGGTCAAGAATATTTTCCATCAGTCCAGGCGCCACAAAGAGTTAAAGTCTTCTCCTGCAGCACAAACTGTCCTGCAGCTTCTGTATCGTTATAAAGTCTTTGTGCATGCAGTGTAAATCCAGGAGGGATGGAGTCGACCGGCAGGAGAAGAAACAGGAGGAGAGTTTGATTCATCAGAAAGAGAATTTGTTAAATAATTCAACTGTGAAGTTGAACAGAGACGTCAGGAGGAACTGTTCCTCTGGGGAAGATGTTTCACTTTCAACACAGCAGGCTGAAAATTGATCCGCTGCCCAATTTATGAAACATCCCAAACATGTAGTTAAAGTTGGATTGATCGATCGCACTGACTCTGTAAAACTTTATCTTCCAACACAACAAAACAAACGCAGTAAACAGAAGTGAATCTGACATTAATATTTATCTCCTCACGCTCAGATATTTCCAGTCCAGTCTCGCCAAGAGCCTCAAAGCCGACAGCCAGGAAGGAAACCCCATCGAGATGAGCTCGCTGGTCGGTCCCACCAACGACCTCGACCACACGCCCTTCAGGTCGCTCCGCCCACGCAGCCAGATCATATCGTCAGGAGGCGGGGTTTCCTCTCCAAAGACACAGGGGCCGGTGGTGTGCAGCGTTGCACCGAACCTCCCCGCCAGGCCGCCGTCCAGCTCCGACAATGACTCCATCAGGAAGAACCACTGGGACATGGACTATGAAGGTGTGTGTTCATGTCTGTTTGTCATTACTGCCCCTTTTACACCGCCTCTTAAAGGCGGGAATTTCACGCCATTATTCTGCCTCTCTGTGCTGTGTAAAAGGTACGATCGTGACACTGGGGGAACAGAGTTGTTTCACCTTTAAGCTGGCAGTGGAGGAAGTGAGGTGGTCTGTTTACACAGGACAGCAGCACATACAGAACAGCCAGTGAGGCAGCTGCTGCAGAACCCTGTTAGCACTGTTAGCTATGTTTTTACTGTTAGCTCTGTTAGCACCGTTAGCTGTGACGCATCACAGCTGTACTGTCACATGGATCTGTGGGCGTTTTTGTCTGCGGTCAGTTCATGTTGAAGACGACCAATCAGCAGCAGCTCTGGTTTCAAATGTAACATTAATGAAGTGTGATGTCAACGATGTGAGCGTTCTGTGTGACCATTTAAATCCACCCGCTGATTTCAAAGGTCACAACAGGCCGAATGATTCAGTCATTCATGGTCACTGTAAACAGGACGCTAATTGTCATGCAAAGAGTGGTGCATCATGGGAGAAACGTTAGACTGCCTGTAGTGTCAACTCAGGACACTGATGAAACACTGACAGAGTCCGATCAGACGACATAAGAGAGAAATAACAGAGTGAGTTCTGTGTTTTATCTCTCAGCATGATTTTATTCTTCCTCACCGTCATCATCGTGGTCTCTCCTCTGTTCTCTTTCCTGACTCCATATACTGATCTCATTCTGTATTCTGGAATACTCTCACTTATTGACCGACCTCTCAAGTCTCTCTGAATATATCCCTTTGTTTCCTCTCTCTGCTCGTCTTTTCTTGTGGAGTCTTTTTATCTCTTCCTTCTCTTCACTTCATGCAGGAGTCCCTCGCACGAACACATTTGTATCTGCAAACTGAAATTGATCCAAGTATGAAAAACAGAAAGATTAATTTGATCGGACCAAGGTAATAAATCAAAATTAAATTTATCAGCGTGCCTTTAATCAACTTTTTAGATTCTCTCATTTTGTATTTAAAGGGAAACTTTGATCTTTTCCAACCTGATGATACATTCAGCTGTTTGTGTGTCTAAGTGATGAATGGGAACATCAGGATTTATTAAAGGAGAGAGCTGCAGCCAGCAGCAGAAACAGGCTGCAGCCCTGCAGGTATCTGAGCACCGTCAGTGTCCGTTAGGATGGCTTCCTAAAAATGTTGACCTAACGTCAGTCGACCACAAAGGTCATTAGTCAGCAAGATTTCATTGGTCACTTAGTCGCAGAAAAAAAACCCCAAACAAACCTGAAACTATCAGGAGCTGCACCTTGTCAGAATAAATCCAAACCTATATGACTGGAGCATGTGTGACCTTACTTTGAAAGGACAGACACAGGAAGTGTCCACGCTCAGCAGTCAGACAGGAGTCAGGTCAATCTCCAGGGTTGGTACCTGCAGTTATTCCACAGGCTAGTTAATAACAGGAAATCCAAAGTGTGGGATCATTTTGAGAAGGTGAAGGACGAACCCAAGGTGATATGTAAACTCATCTTCATTGGTCGACTACAAACATGATTTCGGTCCACTAAGTCACTATGAGAGGATCCCTACAGAGACAGAGCTTTGTGTTTAAGAGTCAGATCCTGAAATCACCGTCACCAAACCCACCAGACTGCATTTACATACACAGTCATGTTAGTGTGTGTAGAGGCAGCATGTTGTCACAGCTAACTGCTGCATTAAGGGTTAATTTAAACCAAACCAGAGCTGCTGATTGTTGGAACAAAGATGAACCAAGATGGTTTCTGTGAGTTTGATTGTGTCTCTGTTGACTCTGAGTGAAGTGTGTTTAATGATGATAAATGTTATTGTCTTATTAACTTGTATACAGTCTGACCGAGTCGCCCCCTGCTGGACATTAGAGCAACTACAGGTTGAAGACACGAGCACTGACTTTAGGTTACGTCCACGTCTTTTCTTCAGTCTGAGCTCCAGCATCATTTAATATAGCCATCTCCATAAATCTCTCACGATGGCTGGCAGTTTGATGGGACTCTGTGACTGGATGCTTCATCACCAATTCAATAATGATGATGATGATAGAAGATGAAGGCCCTACACAAGGTTATTTATACTGAGATAAAAACCTTTACTGTTTGACTAGTTCTGGACTCACGGGACATGTCAGGTTTGGTCAGAGGTCATGAACAGATTTAGTATGAGGGTCACAGGACGGTCTGAGAGCTCCGTGTGGAGGATCCAGCTGCCGTCCCCTTTAACAGCGAGCTAGATCACAGCTACAGGAATGTGTCCTTTATTCTCTGTGATAAGGTCACGCAGATGAATGACCTGCCAGGCTGCTGTTGCCTGGGGAGTGATGGCATGACGAACGTGTGATCTGCCTCTCTTCATTTGTCTGGAGAACACAGCAGCGCCGCATATTGATCTGATGCATGGGGGAAAAAAACGCTGCACACAAAAGGAAAAAAAGATGGAGGAAGGATGACAGAATAACAAAAGAGGGAAAGAAACTGAGTGATAGGAGAAGGAGAATAAAACAAATAGACCAGAGAGACACAGAGGGAGGGAGAAATGAAGGAAAGGAGAAAATGGAGCAGCAGAGGAGGAGGTGACAGAGAAGAGAGAGGGGAGTGTGAAAGGTTTCCTATTATCGTTATTTAAACATAATCTCTCCAAACATGTATATGGGCCCTTTTTACATTTAAAAAACTACATCACCAGATTCATCCCTGAGAAGAGGAGTTAAAATATTTATACTGACGGTGCACAGTTGCCACAGATATTACGTTACAGCCTGTTTCGTCTCTCTCAACGAACCCTGTTAGGGCAGACGTCACAATGACATCATGTTATCAGCTGGAGGTGCAGCTGCCTCTCCCCCACAGGGCTGTAGGCTCCATAGGAGTCTTAAAATATGTTTGTCTTGTTGTGTTATTGGGAGCCAGAATAGAAGGAGTCATGGCTCAAAACCAGCCGCCACTGCCCGTCAACAAAAACAAAGACAAGTTGTAGTTTGTTGAGGAGGATTTATGTTGACACCATCTTTCATTCATGTCTTTAATTTCTAAACAATGTCTGATGAAGGCTAAAAGCTGAAGGACGCAGCTGCACTGATGTGAAGATAAAACATGCAGACAGTAACGGATGGCAGCTCTCAGATCAGCTGTTAGCTCTGCTCCGGGTCAGGCACTCTGTAAGTTTGAAACGTACAGCAGACTTCACGTTTAAACAATCCTAATCAACAGTCAGTGTGTTAATGTCCTTGAAAGGCTGTTAAAATCCCAGATTTAGAGAAAAGGACCGGAGGCGTGCGCTGTTAAAGAGCTGCTGAATTTAAATGTTTGTTAAATCTTTACAACTCAGCAGTGACCGAGCTGAACCCCCCTGATACAGGCGGGGCGTGCACTTGTCTCTGTCTGATTAAATACAGGAGGAGGCTGTAAACATTCATCACCTCACAGGTACAAGACAAACACAAACAGTGTATGTGCACAGTGGACTGTTTTATTCACACGTCAGGAGGACATAAATTACTTTTCAGGGAATTATATTCCCACCTGGGCCTGAGTAAGAGAAAAGGAACTCCAGGTAAAAAGTTCCCTCGAAGTCGAGCTCACTTTGGTTTTGGAGCAAAGTTGTTCTGCTGTTTGTTATCAGTGCTGCAGCGGCGGTGTTGATCTGAGACTCCTCTGTTCTCTGCAGCTGCAGACAAACAACAGCTCCTGTTCTTTAGTATCTATTGAACTGTGCAAAGTGTGGAAGTAACAAAGTTTGAGTTGGAGCTGAACGCCTCCTCTGATGTCGGCTGTTAGAAACCACAAACTTACAGAGGTTTAAAGGATAAGTACGAGTATTTTTAAGACCATTTCAGTTTAATTCAGGTCACTGTGATCTTTCCTCGTGAAGCTGTCTCCTCCTACATGAGGGATAAAATCCACGGAGAGATGCAGACAGAGCTCATGTCTTCATCCTGATCCAGTGTTGTGTGTGTGGAGACAAAACTACACACAGCTGATGGCGAGCACTTCATCGTTAAATCCTACAAGACATTTGTGTGACGTTTGGTCAGAATTACTGTATTGATTCTACAGTTATGGCCAAAAACATAATTTTTGGGGTCACTTTGACCTTTGACCTTTGACCACCAAGTTCTAATTAGTTCTTCCTCAAGTCCAAGTGGACGTTTGTGTCAAATTTGAAGAAATTCCTGGAGGTGTTCTTAGGATATCATGTTCACAAGAATGAGATGAATGCAAGATCATGGTGACCTTGACCTTTGACCTTCATCCATTCTTGAGTCCAAGTGGACGTTTGGTCATAAATAGCAATATAATTTATCGCAGTTCTCAGCCTATCACTGTATCGTGATAACACTGAACCATGAGTCGCACCTCTAATATGAACATTATTAATATGCATCAAGAAGCGGAGCTGCTTCTGTCGTCTGTCGGCCATGCTTCAGGCTGCGTCACTGATCCGAGCGAGGCCTCTGTTCCTCTCTGCAGCTCTGGTTCTGAACTGTTTATTGAACTGTGCAAAGTGTGGAAACGCTGAGTCGCTTGGATGTTACGTCTGCAGAGGGAGATTTAAAGTAACTGCAGTTTCTCATCTCTTCAGCCTCGAAACATCTTTGTCATCGTGTAAATATCTGCCTCCATCTTTGTCTTCTTATCTCTGTTCACCTCTCGTCTCTCTGCTGACCCGCCTCTCTGATTCTCTCTCTGACAGATCTTCCTCACCCCTTCACTTCATCTCCTCTCTTGATTTTCCTCCTCTTCTCCTCCATCAGCCTCGTCTCCTCTCCTTCTCTCTGAGTATCTCTCCTCTAACTCTTTCCTCTCAGTGTCGCAGTGAAGCAGCAGTCGGGCGTCTGCTCAGTATTCTCAGTGTTTCCAGTGACAGCAGGAGGTTTTCTTTTGTAACGTGGTTTTGTCTGAACAAACTGTTTAATGCGTCTGCCTGGGTAATGTGAGATTTTGGGGGATGAAGGGTGAGAAACTGAAGTGGTAATCCTCATTTTAGTTTTCAGATTTTTCCTCCCATCTTTGGTGGTGAGTGCTCGGCGCTGCGAGGTGTTTCCTGTCAGTCAGACGGTGAGAGCCGAGCTGCAGCTCAGCAGGACACACCGATCAGTTACTGTTCACAGACACTCACTTAATAACAGCTGCTTCCTGTTAAAGTCCGAACATCATGACGTTGACATTTTGTCCCTTGGTGGACACCTCAGACATCAGATGAGATCAACCAGGTGCATTATTTCACACTGCACACATACAGAAACAAATTTACCTTAAATAATGTCATTTCTAAGGACTTCATTCATTGTTTCATGCGTATGACACAGTTCAAGGATTCAAGGATTCAAGGATCTTTTATTGTCATTCACATCATATTTACATGCAGTGGAACAAAATTCTGATTCTCAGGTCCCGGTGTAGCCCATGTAAACAACACAGATATAGACAATAAATATAAAAATATGAAACATTTATAGTTTCTCATCAGGAGCTGTTCAGGTCTTTGCACAGCGAGTCAGTCTTTTCATCTGAAGGTGTTGCACGTAAGAAAATCATTATGACCTCACAGTGTGTCACACTGACTCTTTTAAGTTTTCAGAACAGGTTCAGTTTTTTGTGTTTTTATGCCTCTGCGCCAGCGACAGCCGTGGCCACAGCTGTTATGTTTACGAGCTGAACATGTGTACATCTGTACACCCGAATCTATGTCAGATTCTCATGAATGCGAGGTGGTAACTCTCGTGTTCATCTAGAAAGCTGTTTGACCAAGAATCAATGAAGAAAGGTTGGCGGCGGGACACGTCTGCAACCACAGAGAGGCGCAGGTCGCACGGTATCATTTCATAACTTGGACAGCTACTGTCAACAGGTCAGTAATGTTCAGGTGGATGATGATGAGGAAGAGGAGGATGTGGACAACACAGACAGACAGGGAGGGGACTCCAGTGCAGAGAAGCAGGGGACAAATGTGTCTTTTCAATACGTCTCACTGTGAAAACATTTGCTACGAATAGAACAATTCAGCACAGCTGGACACTGGACACAATGTCCAGTTTAAGAAGACTGATTTAATGCAGAGATATACAGGCATGTGTGGTTCAGCAGGGTCGAGTAACGACAGCGTGTTTACAGCTGTGCGGCACTAAACAATGCTGTCCAACCTGCAGCAGCAGATTTAAACAGTCTGCTGCTCTGACTTGTTATTAGCACACGGACGAGGACGTGATGAGTGTTTGAAGGTCTGGGACTTTAGTCTGAGATTAGTCTGAGGGAAATATTGAAGAGATAAAATGTTGGGAGCACACAGAGGGATGAAGAAGAGCTTATCATCAAGGCCGCCCTTGGATTGTCTTAATGTTAGTTGATTGTAATTCTGTTGATCCAAAGACGAGAGGATTATTCCACGTCTGTGGTCATTAGAAGTCAGATCAGTCGCAGATATTAAAGGAGATGTGATGACTTTAGGACGACTAATGAAACCCACACCACTTCACATCCACGCTGAAGGATTTCAGATGCAAATACTCAAAGCTTTTCTTAAAGCTCAAATCCATCCTGCACGCCCGCACACCAGCGACTGCTCCGCTGATTATCAGTCTGTCAGGGACAGGAAGTGCTGATCAGAGCTGTGCTCAGTCTGAGAGCTTTAAAACTTCTCTCTGATGGTGTGGACGAACAAACACGACATACAGCACTGTCACTTTTTACACACATACACAAAATGTGTTGTTTAGTCTCACATCACCACAATCACAGACTTCAGTTAGTCACAAAACTCTCAGTTCATTTCCTGTTTTAATACAGACGTGTTACCAACAGCTGTAGACGAAAACGCTCTGCACAGAAAGAGACAGACCTGCAGCCAATCAGAGCATCGAAATCTAACCCTTGGACAGGCCCCCTGAGCAGTTGGGGGTTTGGTGCCTTGCTCAGGGGGCCTTGTCAGTGTCCAGGAAGCAAACTGGCACCTTTCCAGCTGCCAGTCCATGCCCAATACTTGGTTCGTACGGGGACTTGAGCTGGTGACCCTTTGGTTCCCAACCCAGGTCTCTATGGACTGAGCTGCTGCCGCTCAGAGATGACAGTCATAGTTCATTTTGCTTTTAATAAGCAGACACTCATTAACTGGTGAGCAGCTGGTTAACTTTTCAGAAACGTTAGGTGACGTTTTCTTCGTCCAAAGACAATGAATATAAACTCACGTTGTGTCACATCACTGACTCTGAAACTTTCGTCAGTCGTTGAAGTTTTTGAACAGGTTGTGTTTTCCGCATTTTGATGCCTCCGTACTGACGATGGCTTCGTGTTCCCGGGTGTCCATACACATATACATGTGTGTGTCCCGTTCTCCTGAATGTGATATCTTAAGAACACCTTCAGAAAATTATTGATTTGGCCTGGAGGATGAACTGATTAGAATTTGATGGTCAAAGGTCAAAGGTCAAGGTGTGACTGCAAGTGTAGAGCTGGGTTGTTGACTAATCAGAAAGATCTAATCAGAGCATCAGGGGTTTGATCCCTTGGCACAAACGTCCACTTGGGATTAAAATAAACTGATTAGATTTCAAATGTCAGTGTGACTTTGACTCAGTGAGCTTTAGCGCCATATGTTGGTGACATATTAATGTGCCATGATGTAAATATTTTGCCTTTTCTTTGCTGACAGACAGACGGACGACCCGCTGCGTTTACCTGCTGAAACACAGAGCTCACTGCCGCCCTCTGGTCTACACTGGTTAGCTAACGTTAGCTTTGGCTGCTCTGCTCTGTGCACCACCTGGGTAGGGTAGGAGCGAGCTACTGGCGCCAAGGGGGGTGACACAGCGCCAGAATCACAGATATTAATACTTTTTATTGTTAAAGGTGGCTTTGTTAAGAGGGGTAAAGCAGCGTGCCATAATTTATGAGGTGAATATTACAGTCTGAAATGTAACATTGACCAGTACTGAAGATCTGATTAGACTCGACAGTGAACGTTTCTGCAGTTATACGTGTCTGCACATTGGCGTCTTTGCACTGATGTGACCGATCCTGATGTGTAAAAGAATGACTTTGTATTGTTGAGACGTAACAATTAGTCCGTCTGTGAACTCTCCATGAAAGTGAGAAATGTCTGTCACAGGCTCCCAGTAATGATTTCAATGTCTTTGTTTTGCCTGAAACTAAAACTGTCAGTTTACAGTCACAGAAATCAGAGAGAAACATTTGAGAATCTGAAGCTGACAAATATTTACGTGTTTGATTAATAAGTGACTTTTATCAATACACTAATTGGTTAATTAACTCGTATTATATCCAATGATCTGTTCTGTCGCAGCGTTTGATGAACAGTGGATGTAGAGTTGACTCTGACCACGTGTCCTCTGTCCTCAGTCTATCCCGCAGACCCTGATTACTACGGCCGCCCTGCCGTCCAGGAGTTCCCCCAGTTTGACATCGTAGAGGACGCCTACTCCACCTCCACCATGGACTCACGGAGGAACTCTCGATTCGGCGGCTTCCCGTTCCCGCTGGATCGCTGCGACCGCCGCGCTCCCCTCCCGCCCTGCTACAGCAACCAGAACCTGGACGACTTCCTGGGTCCTGACGGACTTCCTCTGCCCAGCTCCCAGTGCCCCAACGAGTACACCGCCATCAGCTACTACCCCACGCAGCACACCCGCAGCCTGGACAATGTTTCTGCAGGATACAAGAGACTAAGCATGCGTCTGAGTGTCGCCATGCCATCGTACGCAGAGCAGGCCAGTCCGCCGCCACCACCGCCGCCACCAAACCCCGCCCAGCCTCAGACGAGACCGGCGGGGCAGAACCAGCGCAGCTACGACGGGCTGAGTATGGTGGAGAGCGACTACGGGAGCTGTGAGGAGGTGATGTTTTAGGGCTGGTGGTTATGAAACAGTACGAGTACACTTCACCATGTTTGACGGCAGCTCTGTGTACGCGTACACGTTTCAGCCTGACTCTTTGAAACTAATGAACAGCAGCTCAGCGGGCGCTCTCTCAGAGATCTGACTCTTTTCTCCACAGATGAAAGCGCCGCGTGAAACAACGCTTCATTTGTTTGACTTTTCAAAGTAGTGTAGTCGTGCTGTGCTCGACGAGGCGGGGGTAATTCAGCTCCGCTCCCTTACCTCCATGCTTTAAGTTCAGCAGGAGTTCACGCCTTTGTCTGAGACGCACCGCCGAGAGCGCTCGTTAACTTGTTAGGGTTGTGAAACAGTATTACTGACTTGACTGTGGGCTGATTCAGAGTCACAATATGGCGAGACTTTTTCAGAAGACGAGTTGGCCCTGTGCTGCTGCACCTAATCTCATCCAGCTCCACCAAACACTGACAGTGGCATGTTCACCGTGCAGCGTGTGATGTGTTGGGCAGGAGGAACACACGGTTGCCATGACAGCGGCCGGCGTGACATTCAGACAACAGTGTTCATTTATGATGAAACCCTGATAACAAGCTGTGATGATGCGTCGTGTCAGAGGCGTTCATCATGCCGACACTGCTGCATGTGTGTGTGCATTTATCTGACCATCAGCTGGTGTCGGCCCACTGTTTCACACCTGAAGGTATTAAAGTGACACTGAGCACATTTCACGCAGGATAAACATTTCACGGACTCTTTAATCTGCTTCTTGTTGCTGTTGTTTCTTGTTGCTGTCTGTGAGAAAGGCGGAGGCTGGATCCTCATCAGAATAAAAAGATGAAAGCCACACACGGCGGTGACACGGTCGATGTTCGTGGTGAAGTCGATGTGTTTGAGTGTTTGTAGTTTCACTGCTGTAAATTCTTTTTAAATCTGTTGGACTGTAATTAGTGTGAACGAGGTCTCAGTGTTTCAGTGTTCGTGCTCTGCCCCGATCATAAAGGGAAGAAAAAGTGTCCATGCAGCCATTTTAAATGGTGTAAATATTCAGATGAAAGAAAAACTTGTTTTGGTCAAGAGTTTGTTTTTTATGCAACATATTAAAAAGTGAACGTGTTAAACTGAGTTTTAGAGTCTGTGTTAGCTGCAGTTTCTAAAGTCGACTCACAGTTCAGAGCCACAATTAGACATCATCATCATTTCATCAATATTTCTTTCATAGAGAATTTAAAGCAAAATGAATAATGATAAAAGTGGAGCTAACAAGTGTTTCATGTTTTTAATTAAAGGTAGACTCTGCAGGACTGTTAGTGATGCTCGTCAGTCACAGTGAAAGTAAAAGCCGACCTCAGATTCACTTGTTTCAACATGTTCTCATCCCAACTGATCAAATATCACCGTTTGATCAGAGGACTTTAATGTCTACATGTGACGTGTGACGTGTCGTCCTGCGTTAGCTGTTGCCGTGTTAATTTACACCTGTTACATGCATTGTGTCTTTTCAAAATGAACTTCTGTTTCCTCAGGAAATGTTCGGTTCTGCTCCTTAAAGTTGCTAAAACACCTGGAACTGATGAACGTGGTTAGGGTTAGAAAAAACCTCTCCTGTCTAAGGAGAGCAGCAGGCACCTGAGTGAAAGTCCAGGGTTTGTTGGACCCATCCACCTCCTCTCCTCAGCTCCAGCAGCATCTCAAACTGACACTGTTCGGTGGCGTATCATACCACCACAAAAGGTGTCATTTGGCATCTGTGTCATATGATATGATCAAAAACCAACAATAGCATCTGAGTTTCGTGGTCGTTAGCATGTAGCTACATGTAGCAGGGAGTATAGTGTCACTTTGTACCCTGAAAAAAGTCACCGATAAAAGCTTCTAAACCAAAATCTTCACAACAGGACTTGTTCCAGCAGGAATGTGATGCCAAATCAGGGAGATAAACATCAGCAACCAAAAGTTTCCCTGACGTTAGCATGTAGCTACATGTAGCAGTGTATGTAAGGTAAACAGATGACCATAGAAGAAATCTGTCACCAGCTGACGTCAGCTCGTCTCATATTCAGAACGGTCTGAAGGTTTTTACTCACAGAGTTCACTGTCACATACGTTCACCTCATTATTTAAAACTTCAGCTACGTGTAATAAAAACATTTCACATTTTAACGTCACATTCATGACAGGAAATAAGGAAAAGTTTAACGTCTCCTCTGACAGAACCACAGAGCCACATGTATTATGTAGGAGTTGACACAGTAAGTGTGATAAAGACTGTTTGAGTTTGTCCTCTCAGCAGTTTCCTCTTCAGTCTGTCTTCATACTCGAAGCTCAGATCAGATTGTTTCATATCATCCGTCACAAAAACAACGAGTGTCAGCGAGCGATGATTCGACTCAAACAAGCGTCTGTTGGCTGCTTTGTGAATTCCAGCGCAGATAAACGGCCTCTCAGATCAGATCTGAAAGACCAATCAGATTTTCAGCTTTGTGGACACTTTGTGTTTTTTGGCAAACGCTGGCTGAACATGCTGTTTACTGCCGCCGCCTTCGTGTAAACGTGTTGGGCTGCAGATGATGCATGTAAATTCAAAGCAACTGGGTTCTTACATGGCTCCTGGGCTCCTGGGGGCCGGCGAGATAAACAGGACACGAGGGCGCTGGGCAGACTGGGGAAAGGAATCCAGGTGATTCAGACAGGTTCGTCAGTATCAGCCTGTCGTTTGTTGTTAACGTCCTGATGGTCAGATCGCTCCCATCTGGCACCGTAACAGGCTGAATCAAAGCACACACACACACACACACTCTGCAGATATTAATGCAGATTTAGTCTCTGCTGTTTTTACTGCAGTCGTGCTGAGCTGCTGCTGAGCTGTGGCTCTGTCTCTGAAACAGGACGACGGAAAGAGACGAGAGGTTTGGAAACAGAGTTCATGACGCATCGAGAGACGCTCGTACGTGCAGCATCAGGGAGTGTTACAGATTTCAGACGTTGATTCTGACTCGTGTTTTGTCTGATACAGAAAAATATCTCTGGTCTGAAATGAGAGATCTGACCTGTAGAAAAGCATCAACATCAAACGGGACTTCAAATCATCAATTCGTCCTGAGCTGCCATTGAAGGCACACTTCAACAAAAACAGCCAGCTCGTCTACGTTGTGTTTTAGTAAGTAAATCTATCAGGCTTCTCACTGAGGACGGACGTCTGAGTTGACTTCATGTAAAAAACACAACATCTCACTTTAAGTCTTAACTCATGCAACGTGTAACATGTTTATTTATGCATCGTTACCAACAGAAAGTAATGCACCACGAATACATATATTACCCATAAAACTCCGACGGCTGTGATCAGCTGATCAACGCACTGACATGACTAAAGAAGAGTGAAAGTCTTCATAAGGACACGGGTTTGGGGGTGGACGGGTCAAACAGACACAGGACTTTTCCCAGGAGATGAGTGTTCATGTCCCGTCTGAAACCAAGTGAACTTTGAGTTGTTTTAAGGTACGTGTTCATGTTGCCTGAACTTAGTCTGTTTACGTGAGGTATGGAATGTGATGATGTCCGACCGTGTTACTTTTCCTAAACCTGACCTGAGTTACTTTACTTTCTTCATTCAAACATTCGAAACCTAATATTTCTATGCCAGACATCAGTAATTTTATCTATTAAACCGAGCCTACGTCACTTTGCTTTACGATGATACGCAACCATGTTTCTAACTAACTTACGTAACTCTACCCTCCTAAAACTAACCTGTGTCACTTAACGTTAAGTACATAACATGAGGTCTCCCAATCATCATTTTTCTCTCTGATCTAACGTAGGCAACTTTACTTTCCTAAATCTAACCTACCCCACTTTGCGTTAAGTTAAGGATTTTTGTCCTTGACCTAAAATAACTGATAGCGGCGCTAATTTCATCATACAAAGCATTGGGTCATTGGTGTATTTGACAGGAGTAGGCTAGCTGTTTTCTCCTGCCTCTGCTTTTTGTGCTAAGCTAAGCTAAACATACAGCAAAGCTCCAAATGCAAGTAAAACATCTCCCAACATGCTGGAGTGTTCTGTAAATAAACTGTTTTTAAAGTTCAAGTGTATCCTCAAAATTTAAGAGCAATAGATTTTACCACACGTAAAGGATAAAAATGAAGTTATCTTGTTTAGCCAGAGAAAACTTTTTTAAAAACTAGTGATCACTCTCGCAGTAGACGGTCTGAGTCAGAGACACAGAGACAGCATCTTTCAAATGGTCAAAAAGTTTTCAAACATTTGAGTTGTTTAAATTTCACATAATGGATTAATAATATTTAATGAGCACTGACGTTTTGCAGTTTTCCACGATGAACAGTGTATTGCTGCTGCATTTCCTGTTTCTGTCCGAGCATTGCACTGAAAACTAAATAAGCAACAAGTGACTATTTCTGAAGCCCAGCGAAAGTGTTGCATCATAAATAAAAAGCTAACTCAACCATGCTGTTATAATAAATGCTCAAATATCGAACTTACCAACATTTACATTTGAGTAACTGAATTCCTGCTGTTCTCAAATTAATCATTTTCTTAACTTTAGGCCAGTGTCGTCTCTGCTTCACTCAGATTTTGAACTCATTTTGTGAAATGTGCCAGCGTGTCAGCGACTCCTCACAGTGTCGTGGTACGTCATGGGTTAATGTGTGACGTCCGTCTGTGTCTGGTGGTTTAACTGTGACGTGTTTCAGAGAGAACATCTATAGTGTGCAGGTGTTGTGTTGTACATACAGTGTGTATCTGTGCTGTAGATTGTTGTTTGTGCAGAATATGACTTCACTTGAATGTACGTTACTTTTCTTATTATTCATAAAGTTTATTTTTTTGAATCAATGTGGGCCGCCCCATGTTTGACCCTGGTGTTTCTCTGTGAGAGATTTGATTACGATGCCACCTTTTCCTTTTGTTTTTCAGTATTGTGAAGAGAATATATGAATAAAGATATTATCTTCTATGAACATCAGGTGTCAAACTTCTTGCCTCCTGTTTCAGCATCTGTCTAAACACACACATCTGTGACGTTACTGCCTGCAAAGAAGAGAAAAACTTGAAGCCATCTCCAGACAGGATTAGTGTTATCTGAGGAAATCACGAGTAATTTGAATTTGCTCATGCACATCAGTGAGTCACACACAGTAAAATTATTTTCTGAGTTAGTCTCAAACACGTCAACTGAGAAATTCACTGGAGCAAACAGATCTGATCAGTCTGCACTTCAGGGGAGGAAGTTCAGATGATGCCAACAACAAGCAGCACTTAATGCAACTTTGTTAAGTAAAGATTTTTATAAAAGTGTTTTTATCTGTGTTTAAAAAATAAATAAAAAGGAAATTGAAAAAAAAAAAAATTGCTATATATGTGAAAAAAAAATTGTTATGAAAAACGACAAGGTATATTATGGAGAAAAATAATAATACTGTTTAAATTACATAGTATGAAATGGAAAGAAAATTTATGAGGAATATTGTGTATAAAACCTTTTAACAAAGTCATATTAAAGGAAGGTGTAAAAAATCATGAACAAACATGAAAGTCAAGCATGTCATTTAAAATCATGACAAAATATTAATCGCAGTATTTTAATGAAATTTTTTGAATTTTTTTCATGATTCCGGACGACATGCTGTACTATGACTTTTTTTCACGATTTTGGTCGACATGCTATACTATGACTTTTTTTCGTGATTTTGGGCGACATGCTGTACTATGACTTTTTTCGTAATTTCGGACGACATTCTATACTATGACTTTTTTTTTCACGATTTCTGACGACATGCTATACTATGACGTTTTTTCACAATTTTGGACGACATACTATACTATGACGTTTTTTCGTGATTTCGGACGACATTCTATACTATGACTTTTTTTTCACGATTTCTGACGACATGCTATACTATGATGTTTTTTCACGATTTTGGACGACATACTATACTATGACTTATTTTCATGATTCCGGACGACATGCGAGACTATGTCTTTTTTTCACGATTTTGGACGACATGCTATACTATGACTTTTTTCATTTTGGACGACATGCTATACTATGACTTTTTTCATACGAACGACATGCTATACTATGATGTTTTTTCATGATTTTGGACGACATGCTATACTATGACTTTTTTTCATGATTTCGGACGACATGCGAGACTATGTCTTTTTTTCACGATTTTGGACGACATGCTATACTATGACGTTTTTTCATGATTTTGGACGACATGCTATACTATGACGTTTTTTCACGATTTTGGACGACATACTATACTATGACTTTTTTTCGTGATTTTGGGCGTCATGCTATACTATGACTTTTTTTCATGATTCCGGACGACATGCTATACTATGACGTTTTTTCGTGATTTCGGACGACATTCTATACTATGACTTTTTTTTCACGATTTCTGACGACATGCTATACTATGATGTTTTTTCACGATTTTGGACGACATACTATACTATGACTTATTTTCATGATTCCGGACGACATGCGAGACTATGTCTTTTTTTCACGATTTTGGACGACATGCTATACTATGACGTTTTTTCATGATTTTGGACGACATGCTATACTATGACTTTTTTTCATGATTTTGGACGACATGCTATACTATGACGTTTTTTCACGATTTCAGACGACATGCTATACTATGACTTTTTTTCATGATTTTGGACGACATGCTATACTATGACGTTTTTTCATAATTTCGGACGACATGCTATACTATGACGTTTTTTCATAATTTCGGACGACATGCTATACTATGACGTTTTTTCACGATTTCAGACGACATGCTATAATATGACTTATTTTCATGATTTTGGACGACATGCGAGACTATGTCTTTTTTTCACGATTTTGGACGACATGCTATACTATGACTTTTTTTCATGATTTTGGACGACATGCTATACTATGACTTTTTTTCACGATTTCGGACGACATGCTATACTATGAAGTTTTTTCATGATTCCGGACGACATGCTATACTATGACGTTTTTTCACGATTTTGGACAACATACTATACTATGATGTTTTTTCACGATTTTGGACGACATGCTACACTATGACGTTTTTTCACGATTTTGGACGACATACTATACTATGACGTTTTTTCACGATTTTGGACGACATGCTATACTATGACGTTTTTTCATAATTTCGAACGACATGCTATACTATGACGTTTTTTCACGATTTTGGACGACATACTATACTATGATGTTTTCTCACGATTTTGGACGACATACTATACTATGACTTATTTTCATGATTCCGGACGACATGCGAGACTATGTCTTTTTTTCACAATTTCGGACGACATGCTATACTATGACTTTTTTTCATAATTTCGGACGACATGCTATACTATGACGTTTTTTCATAATTTCGGACGACATGCTATACTATGACGTTTTTTCACGATTTCAGACGACATGCTATAATATGACTTTTTTCATGATTTTGGACGACATGCTATACTATGACTTTTTTTCACGATTTCGACACATGCTATACTATGAAGTTTTTTCATGATTTTGGACGACATGCTATACTATGACTTTTTTTCACGATTTCGGACGACATGCTATACTATGAAGTTTTTTCACGATTTCAGACGACATGCTATACTATGACTTTTTTTCACGATTCGGACGACATGCTATACTATGACTTTTTTCACGATTTTGACATGCTATACTATGACTTTTTTTCATGATTTGACATGCGAGACTATGTCTTTTTTTCACGATTTTGGACGACATGCTATACTATGACTTTTTTTCATGATTTTGGACGACATGCTATACTATGACTTTTTTTCACGATTTTGGAGAACATACTATACTATGATTTTTCTCACGATTTTGGACGACATACTATACTATGACTTATTTTCATGATTCCGGACGACATGCGAGACTATGTCTTTTTTTCACAATTTTGGACGACATGCTATACTATGACGTTTTTTTCACGATTTTGGACGACATGCTATACTATGACGTTTTTTCATGATTTCAGACGACATGCTATACGATGACTTTTTTTGTGATTTCGGACTACATGCTATACTATGACTTTTTTTTTACAATTTTGAACGACATGCTATACTATGTCTTTTTTTCGTGATTTTGGACGACATGCTATACTTGACTTTTTTTCATGATTTTGGACGACACGCTATACTATGATGTTTTTTCATGATTTCGGACGACATGCTATACTATGACGTTTTTCGTGATTTTGGACGACATGCTATACGATGACTTTTTTTGTGATTTCGGACTACATGCTATACTATGTCTTTTTTTCACGATTTTGGACGACATACTATAATATGACTTTTTTTCACGATTTTGGACGACATGCTATACTATGTCTTTTTTTCACGATTTTGGACAACATGCTGTACTATGACGTTTTTTCATGATTATGAACGACATACTATACTATGTCTTTTTTTCACGATTTTGGACGACATGCTATACTATGACATTTTTTCACGATTTTGGACGACATGCTATACGATGACTTTTTTTGTGATTTCGGACTACATGCTATACTATGACTTTTTTTTTTACAATTTTGAACGACATGCTATACTATGTCTTTTTTTCGTGATTTTGGACGACATGCTATACTTGACTTTTTTTCATGATTTTGGACGACATGCTATACTATGATGTTTTTTCATGATTTCGGACGACATGCTATACTATGACGTTTTTCGTGATTTTGGACGACATGCTATAATATGACTTTTTTTCACGATTTTGGACGACATGCTATACTATGATGTTTTTTCATGATTTCGGACGACATGCTATACTATGACGTTTTTCGTGATTTTGGACGACATGCTATACTATGTCTTTTTTTCACGATTTTGGACGACATGCTATAATATGACTTTTTTTCACGATTTTGGACGACATGCTATACTATGACTTTTTTTCGCGATTTTGGACAACATGCTGTACTATGACGTTTTTTCATGATTATGAACGACATGCTATACTATGTCTTTTTTTCACGATTTTGGACGACATGCTATACTATGACTTTTTTTGTGATTTTGGACGACATGCTATACGATGACTTTTTTTGTGATTTCGGACTACATGCTATACTATGTCTTTTTTTCACGATTTTGGACGACATGCTATACTATGACTTTTTTTCACGATTTTGGACGACATGCTATACGATGACTTTTTTTGTGATTTCGGACTACATGCTATACTATGTCTTTTTTTCACGATTTTGGACGACATGCTATACTACGACTTTTTTTCGTGATTCCTAACGACATGCTATACCATGACTTTTTTCCCCGATTTTGGACGACATGCTATACTATGACGTTTTTTCATGATTTCGGACGACATGCCATACTTGACTATTTTTCATGATTTTGGACGACATGCTATACTTGACTTTTTTTCATGATTTTGGACGACATGCTATAGTATGACTATTTTTCATGATTTTGGACGACATGCTATACGATGACTTTTTTTGTGATTTCGGACTACATGCTATACTATGTCTTTTATTCATGATTTTGGACGACATGCTATAATATGACTTTTTTTCACGATTTTGGACGACATGCTATACTATGTCTTTTTTTCACGATTTTGGACAACATGCTATACTATGACGTTTTTTCACGATTTTGGAGAACATACTATACTATGATGTTTTCTCACGATTTTGGACGACATACTATACTATGACTTATTTTCATGATTCCGGACGACATGCGAGACTATGTCTTTTTTTCACAATTTTGGACGACATGCTATACTATGACGTTTTTTCACGATTTTGGACGACATGCTATACTATGACGTTTTTTCATGATTTCAGACGACATGCTATACGATGACTTTTTTTGTGATTTCGGACTACATGCTATACTATGACTTTTTTTTTACAATTTTGAACGACATGCTATACTATGTCTTTTTTTCGTGATTTTGGACGACATGCTATACTTGACTTTTTTTCATGATTTTGGACGACACGCTATACTATGATGTTTTTTTCATGATTTCGGACGACATGCTATACTATGACGTTTTTCGTGATTTTGGACGACATGCTATACGATGACTTTTTTTGTGATTTCGGACTACATGCTATACTATGTCTTTTTTCACGATTTTGGACGACATACTATAATATGACTTTTTTTCACGATTTTGGACGACATGCTATACTATGTCTTTTTTTCACGATTTTGGACAACATGCTGTACTATGACGTTTTTTCATGATTATGAACGACATACTATACTATGTCTTTTTTTCACGATTTTGGACGACATGCTATACTATGACATTTTTTCACGATTTTGGACGACATGCTATACGATGACTTTTTTTGTGATTTCGGACTACATGCTATACTATGACTTTTTTTCACAATTTTGACGACATGCTATACTATGTCTTTTTTCGATTTTGGACGACATGCTATACTGACTTTTTTGATTTCGGACGACATGCTATACTATGACTTTTTTTCAATTTTGACGACATGCTATACTATGTCTTTTTTTCATTTTGGACGACATGCTATACTGACTTTTTTTCACGATTTTGGACGACATGCTATACGATGACTTTTTTTGTGATTTCGGACTACATGCTATACTATGACTTTTTTTACATTTTGAACGACATGCTATACTATGACGTTTTTTGATTTGACGACGACATGCTATACTATGACTTTTTTTCATGATTTTGGACGACATGCTATACTATGACTTTTTTTCACGATTTTGGACACATGCTATACTATGACTTTTTTTCATGATTCCGGACGACATGCTATACTATGACTTTTTTTTCACGATTTCGGACGACATGCTATACTATGACTTTTTTCACGATTTTGACGACATGCTATATGACTTTTTTTGATTCCGGATACATGCTATACTATGTCTTTTTTTCACGATTTTGGACGACATGCTATACTATGACTTTTTTTCATGATTTTGGACGACATGCTATACTATGACTTTTTTTCCGATTTTGGAGACATGCTATACTATGATGTTTTTCAGATTTTGGACGACATACTATACTATGACTTTTTTCATGATTTTGGACGACATGCACTATGACTTTTTTCACATTTTGGACGACATGCTATACTATGACTTTTTTTCACGATTTTGGACGACATGCTATACTATGACTTTTTTCATGATTTTGGACGACATGCTATACGATGACTTTTTTGTGATTTCGGACTACATGCTATACTATGACTTTTTTCAATTTTGGACGACATGCTATAATGACTTTTTTTTTTTTGGACGACATGCTATACTTGACTTTTTTTCATGATTTTGGACGACACGCTATACTATGATGTTTTTTCATGATTTGGACGACATGCTATACTATGACTTTTTCGTGATTTTGGACGACATGCTATACGATGACTTTTTTGTGATTTCGGACTACATGCTATACTATGTCTTTTTTTCACGATTTTGGACGACATGCTATAATATGACTTTTTTTCACGATTTTGGACGACATGCTATACTATGTCTTTTTTCACGATTTTGGACACATGCTATACTATGACTTTTTTCATGATTGACGACATACTATACTATGTCTTTTTTTCATTTTGGACGACATGCTATACTATGACATTTTTTCACGATTTTGGACGACATGCTATACGATGACTTTTTTGTGATTTCGGACTACATGCTATACTATGACTTTTTTTTTTACAATTTTGAACGACATGCTATACTATGTCTTTTTTTCGTGATTTTGGACGACATGCTATACTTGACTTTTTCATGATTTTGGACGACATGCTATACTATGATGTTTTTTCATGATTTCGGACGACATGCTATACTATGACGTTTTTCGTGATTTTGGACGACATGCTATAATATGACTTTTTTTCACGATTTTGGACGACATGCTATACTATGTTTTTCATGATTTCGGACGACATGCTATACTATGACGTTTTTCGTGATTTTGGACGACATGCTATACTATGTCTTTTTTTACGATTTTGGACGACATGCTATAATATGACTTTTTTCACGATTTTGGACGACATGCTATACTATGACTTTTTATTTTGGACATGCTGTACTATGACGTTTTTCATGATTTGACGACATGCTATACTATGTCTTTTTTTCACGATTTTGGACGACATGCTATACTATGACTTTTTTTGTGATTTTGGACGACATGCTATACGATGACTTTTTTTGTGATTTCGGACTACATGCTATACTATGTCTTTTTTTCACGATTTTGGACGACATGCTATACTGATTTTTTTCACGATTTGGACGACATGCTATAATGACTTTTTTTGATTTCGGACTACATGCTATACTATGTCTTTTTTTCACGATTTTGGACGACATGCTATACTACGACTTTTTTTCGTGATTTACGACATGCTATACCATGACTTTTTTCATTTTGGACGACATGCTATACTATGACTTTTTTCATGATTTTGGACGACATGCCATACTTGACTATTTTTCATGATTTGGACGACATGCTATACTTGACTTTTTTTCATGATTTTGGACGACATGCTATACTATGACTATTTTCATGATTTTGGACGATGCTATACGATGACTTTTTTTGATTTCGGACTACATGCTATACTATGTCTTTTTTCATGATTTTGGACGACATGCTATAATATGACTTTTTTTCGATTTTGGACGACATGCTATACTATGTCTTTTTTTCACGATTTTTGGACAACATGCTATACTATGACGTTTTTTCACGATTTTGGAGAACATACTATACTATGATGTTTTCTCACGATTTGGACGACATACTATACTATGACTTTTTCATGATTCCGGACGACATGCGAGACTATGTCTTTTTTCACAATTTTGGACGACATGCTATACTATGACGTTTTTTCACGATTGGACGACATGCTATACTATGACGTTTTTCATGATTTCAGACGACATGCTATACGATGACTTTTTTTTGATTTCGGACTACATGCTATACTATGACTTTTTTTACAATTTTGAACGACATGCTATACTATGTCTTTTTCGTGATTTTGGACGACATGCTATACTTGACTTTTTTTCATGATTTTGGACGACTATATATGATGTTTTTTCATGATTTCGGACGACATGCTATACTATGACGTTTTTCGTGATTTTGGACGACATGCTACGATGACTTTTTTTGTGATTTCGGACTACATGCTATACTATGTCTTTTTTTCACGATTTTGGACGACATACTATACTATGACTTTTTTTTCACGATTTTGGACGACATGCTATACTATGTCTTTTTTTCACGATTTGGACAACATGCTGTACTATGACGTTTTTTCATGATTATGAACGACATACTATACTATGTCTTTTTTTCACGATTTTGGACGACATGCTATACTATGACATTTTTTCACGATTTTGGACGACATGCTATACGATGACTTTTTTTGTGATTTTGGACTACATGCTATACTATGTCTTTTTTTCACAATTTTGGACGACATGCTATACTATGACATTTTTTCACGATTTTGGACGACATGCTATACGATGACTTTTTTTGTGATTTCGGACTACATGCTATACTATGACTTTTTTTTTACAATTTTGAACGACATGCTATACTATGTCTTTTTTTCGTGATTTTGGACGACATGCTATACTTGACTTTTTTTCATGATTTCGGACGACATGCTATACTATGATGTTTTTTCATGATTTCGGACGACATGCTATACTATGACGTTTTTCGATTGGACGACATGCTATATGATGACTTTTTTTGTGATTTCGGACTACATGCTATACTATGTCTTTTTTTCACGATTTTGGACGACATGCTATAATATGACTTTTTTTCACGATTTTGGACGACATGCTATACTATGACTTTTTTTCACGATTTTGGACAACATGTACTATGACGTTTTTTCATGATTCGCTATACTGACTTTTTTTTGTGATTTGGACGACATGCTATACGACTTTTTTTGTGATTTCGGACTACATGCTATACTATGTCTTTTTTTCACGATTTTGGACGACATGCTATACGATGACTTTTTTTCGGACTACATGCTATACTATGTCTTTTCTTCACGATTTTGGACGACATGCTATATGTGACTTTTTTTCACGATTTTGGACGACATGCTATACGATGACTTTTTTTGTGATTTCGGACTACATGCTATACTATGTCTTTTTTTCACGATTTTGGACGACATGCTATACTACGACTTTTTTTCGTGATTCCGAACGACATGCTATACCATGACTTTTCATGATTTTGGACGACATGCTATACTATGACGTTTTTCATGATTTCGGACGACATGCTATACTATGATGTTTTTTCACGATTTCGGACGACATGCTACTATGACTTTTTCATGATTTTGGACAACATGCTATACTATGAAGTTTTTTCTTGATTTTGGACGACATGCTATACTATGAAGTTTTTTCTTGATTTTGGACGACATGGTATACCATGAAGTTTTTTCACGATTTTGGACGACATGCTATACTATGATGTTTTTTCTTGATTTTGGACGACATGGTATACCATGAAGTTTTTTCACGATTTTGGACAACATGCTATACTATGAAGTTTTTTCACAATTTTGGACGACATGCTATACTATGACTATTTTTTCACGATTTGGACGACATGCTATACTATGACTTATTTTCACGATTTCGGACGACATGCTATACTATGACTTATTTTCGTGATTTTGGACGACATGCTATACTATGACGTTTTTTCATGATTTCGGACGACATGCTATACTATGACTATTTTTCATGATTTTGGACGACATGCTATACTATGACTTTTTCATGATTTCGGACGACGTGCTATACTATGACTATTTTCATGATTTTGGACGACATGCTATACTATGACGTTTTTCATGATTTGGACGACATGCTATACTATGACGTTTTTCATGATTTTGGACGACATGCTATACTATGACTTTTATTCACGATTTTGGACGACATGCTATACTATGACTTTTTTTCATGATTTCGGACGACATGCTATACTATGACTTTTTTTCATGATTTCGGACGACATGCTATACTATGTCTTTTTCACGATTTTGGACGACATGCTATACTATGACTTTTATTCACGATTTTGGACGACATGCTATACTATGACTTTTTTTCATGATTTTGGACGACATGCTATACTATGTCTTTTTTCATGATTTTGGACGACATGCTATACTATGACTTTTTTTCATGATTTTGGACGACATGCTATACTATGTCTTTTTTCATCATTTTGGACGACATGCTATACTATGACTTTTTTTCATGATTTTGGACGACATGCTATACTATGAAGTTTTTTCACATTTTGGACATGCTATACTATGACTTTTTTTCACGATTTTGGACGACATGCTATACTATGACTTTTTTTCATGATTTTGGACGACATGCTATACTATGACTTTTTTTCACGATTTTGGACGACATGCTATACTATGACTTTTTTTCATGATTTTGGACGACATGCTATACTATGACTTTTTTTCATGATTTTGGACGACATGCTATACTATGTCTTTTTTCATCATTTTGGACGACATGCTATACTATGACTTTTTTTCATGATTTTGGACGACATGCTATACTATGAAGTTTTTTCACAATTTTGGACGACATGCTATACTATGACTTTTTTTCACGATTTTGGACGACATGCTATACTATGACTTATTTTCACGATTTCGGACGACATGCTATACTATGACGTTTTTTCATGATTTCGGACGACATGCTATACGATGACTTTTTTTGTGATTTCGGACTACATGCTATACTATGTCTTTTTTTCACGATTTTGGACGACATGCTATACTATGACTTTTTTTCATGATTTCGGACGACATGCTATACTATGACGTTTTTTCATGATTTCGGACGACATGCTATACTATGACGTTTTTTCATGATTTTGGACGACATGCTATACGATGACTTTTTTTCATGATTTCGGACGACGTGCTATACTATGACTATTTTTCATGATTTCGGACGACGTGCTATACTATGACTATTTTTCATGATTTCAGACGACATGCTATACTATGACTTTTTTTCATGATTTCGGACGACGTGCTATACTATGACTATTTTTCATGATTTTGGACGACATGCTATACTATGACGTTTTTCATGATTTTGGACGACATGCTATACTATGACTATTTTTCATGATTTTGGACGACATGCTATACTATGACTTTTTTTCATGATTTCGGACGACGTGCTATACTATGACTATTTTCATGATTTTGGACGACATGCTATACTATGATGTTTTTTCATGATTTTGGACGACATGCTATACTATGACTATTTTTCATGATTTTGGACGACATGCTATACTATGACTTTTTTTCATGATTTCGGACGACGTGCTATACTATGACTATTTTTCATGATTTTGGTCGACATGCTATACTATGACGTTTTTTCATGATTTTGGACGACATGTACTATGAAGTTTTTCATGATTTTGGACGACATGCTATACTATGACTTTTATTCACGATTTTGGACGACATGCTATACTATGACTATTTTTCATGATTTTGGACAACATGCTATACTGTCTTTTATTCACGATTTTGGACGACATGCTATACTATGAAGTTTTTTCATGATTTTGGACGACATGCTATATATGACGTTTTTCACGATTTGGACGACATGCTATACTATGACTTTTTTCACGATTTTGGACAACATGCTATACTATGATGTTTTTCTTGATTTTGGACGACATGGTATACTATGAAGTTTTTTCATGATTTTGGACGACATGCTATACTATGATGTTTTTTTTTTCTTGATTTTGGACGACATGGTATACTATGAAGTTTTCATGATTTTGGACGACATGCTATACTATGTCTTTTTTTCGCGATTTTGGACAACATGCTATACTATGATGTTTTTTCTTGATTTTGGACGACATGGTATACTATGAAGTTTTTTCACGATTTTGGACGACATGCTATACTGTGTCTTTTTTTCACGATTTTGGACGACATGCTATACTATGACTATTTTTCATGATTTTGGACGACATGCTATACTATGAAGTTTTTTCATGATTTTGGACGACATGCTATACTATGAAGTTTTTTCATGATTTCGGACGACATGCTATACTATGAAGTTTTTTCACAATTTTGGACGACATGCTATACTATGACGTTTTTTCATGATTTTGGACGACATGCTATACTATGACTTTTTTTCGTGATTTTGGACGACATGCTATACTATGACTTTTTTTCATGATTTCGGACGACATGCTATACGATGACTTTTTTTGTGATTTCGGACGACATGCTATACTATGACTTTTTTCACGATTGTGGACAACATGCTATACTATGACTTTTTTCACGATTTTGGACAACATGCTATACTATGACGTTTTTTCACGATTTTGGACGACATGCTATACTATGACTTTTTTCGTGATTTCGGACGACATGCTATACTATGACGTTTTTTCACGATTTTGGACGACATGCTATACTATGACTTTTTTCATGATTTTGGACGACATGCTATACTATGACTTTTTTTCGTGATTTCGGGCGACATATACTATGACTATTTTTCACGATTTCGGACGACATGCTATACTATGACTTTTTTTCACGATTTTGGACGACATGCTATACTATGACTTATTTTCATGATTTTGGACGACATGCTATACTATGACGTTTTTTCACGATTTTGGACGACATGCTATACTATGACTTTTTTCATGATTTGGACGACATGCTATACTATGACTTTTTTTCGTGATTTCGGACGACATGCTATACTATGACGTTTTTTCACGATTTTGGACGACATTCTATACTATGACTTTTTTCATGATTTTGGACGACATGCTATACTATGACTTTTTTTCGTGATTTCGGGCGACATGCTATACTATGACTATTTTTCACGATTTTGGACGACATGCTATACTAACTTATTTTCATGATTTTGGACGACATGCTATACTATGACTTTTTTCCGTGATTTTGGACGACATGCTATACTATGACTTTTCGTGATTTCGGGACATGCTATACTATGACTATTTTTCACGATTTCGGACGACATGCTGACTTTTTTCACGATTTTGGACGACATGCTATACTATGACTTTTTTTCACGATTTTGGACGACATGCTATACTATGACTTTTTTCATGATTTTGGACGACATGCTGTACTATGACTTTTTTCACGATTTGGACGACATGATACATGACTTATTTTCACGATTTTGGACGACATGCTGTACTATGACTTTTTTCACGATTTTGGACGACGTGCTATACTATGACTTTTTTTCACGATTTGGACGACATGCTATACTATGACTTATTTTTCACGATTTTGGACGACATGCTGTACTATTTTTTTTTTCACGATTTTGGACGACATGCTATACTATGACGTTTTTTCATGATTTCGGACGACATGCTATACTATGACTTATTTTCATGATTTTGGACGACATGCTATACTATGACTTTTTTCACAATTTTGGACGACATGCTATACTATGACTATTTTTCACGATTTCGGACGACATGCTACTATGACACGATTTCGGACGACATGCTATACTATGACTTTTTTTCGTGATTTCGGGCGACATGCTATACTATGACTTTTCATGATTTTGGACGACATGCTATACTATGTTTTTTTCACGATTTTGGACGACATGCTATACTATGACTTTTTTCGTGATTTTCGGACGACATGCTATACTATGACGTTTTTTCACGATTTTGGACGACATGCTATACTATGACTTTTTTCACAATTTTGGACGACATGCTATACTATGACTTTTTTTCGTGATTTCGGGCGACATGCTATATACTATTTTTCACGATTTCGGACGACATGCTATACTAACTTTTTTTCACGATTTGGACGACATGCTATACTATGATGTTTTTTCATGATTTCGGACGACATGCTATACTATGACTTTTTTCACGATTGTGGACAACATGCTATACTATGACTTTTTTCACGATTTTGGACAACATGCTATACTATGACGTTTTTTCACGATTTTGGACAACATGCTATACTATGACGTTTTTTCACGATTGTGGACGACATGCTACTATTTTTCATGATTTGGATGACATGCTATACTATGATTTTTTTTCATGATTTCGGACGACATGTTATACGATGACTTTTTTGTGATTTCGGACGACATGCTATACTATGTCTTTTTTTCACGATTGTGGACAACATGCTATACTATGACTTTTTTCACGATTTTGGACGACATGCTATACTATGACGTTTTTTTCACGATTTTGGACGACATGCTATACTATGACGTTTTTCACGATTTTGGACGACATGCTATACTATGACTTTTTTTCGTGATTTTGGACGACATGCTATACTATGACGTTTTTTCACGATTTTGGACGACATGCTATACTATGACTTTTCACAATTTTGGACGACATGCTATACTATGACTTTTTTTCGTGATTTCGGGCGACATGCTATACTATGACTTTTTTTCATGATTTCGGACGACATGCTATACTATGACTTTTTTTCATGATTTCGGACGACATGCTATACTATGTTTTTTTCACGATTTGGACGACATGCTATACTATGACTTTTTTTCACGATTTTGGACGACATGCTATACTACGTTTTTTCATGATTTTGGACGACATGCTATACGATGACTTTTTTTGTGATTTCGGACTACATGCTATACTATGTCTTTTTTTCACGATTTTGGACGACATGCTATACTATGACTATTTTTCATGATTTCGGACAACATGTTATACTGTGACTTTTTTTGTGATTTCGGACGACATGCTATACTATGTCTTTTTTTCACGATTGTGGACAACATGCTATACTATGACTTTTTTCACGATTTTGGACAACATGCTATACTATGACGTTTTTTCACGATTTTGGACAACATGCTATACTATGATGTTTTTCACGATTTTGGACGACATGCTATATGACTTTCGTGATTTTCGGACGACATGCTATACTATGACTTTTTTTCACGATTTTGGACGACATGCTATATGACTTTTTTCACAATTTTGGACGACATGCTATACTATTTTTTTTTCGTGATTTCGGGCGACATGCTATACTATTATTTCACGATTTCGGACGACATGCTATACTGACTTTTTCGTGATTTCGGGCGACATTGCTATACTATGACTATTTTTCACGATTTTGGACGACATGCTATACTATGACTTTTTTCATGATTTCGGACGACATGCTATACTATGACTTATTTTCACGATTTGGACGACATGCTATACTATGACGTTTTTTCATGATTTTGGACGACATGCTATACTATGACTTTTTTTCACGATTTTGGACGACATGCTATACTATGACTATTTTTCACGATTTCGGACAACATGCTATACTATGACTTATTTTCACGATTTGGACGACATGCTATATACTGATGTTTTTTTTTAATGATCGATTCAGAGGATCATTAAATAACTGCATAATTCTGCATAACACAATAATCACTCAATCACTTAATCCTTATTTATTTGTCACGTGGAATCGTACACTTTTCACTCTCTGCTGTATTCTGTCTTTCCACCGTAATTTATGTTAAAATTCAACCCAGCAGCAAATGAAAGGTCCCAGCTATAATAATTATATTTGATGTCCACAAATGTTTTCTAAAATTAGGTCATTTATGGTGAAAGTTTTGTAGTTGTGCCTATCAGTTCCATCATCGGGTCGGTGCAACAATGAAAATAAAAAGAAGCATTTAACAGAATATTTAATACAATTTTTCAAAACAATATCTTTCAGCAGTTCAGAAGGAATATTCCATTTCTTTTGACACTGACCATTAAAAACATAACAAACATTATTTTCTAACCTTTTATTGGTTTTAATCTCTCACACTACAGGTGCAGTTTGTTCTTTTTCACTTTTTATTTAGTGTTCATTTTTTTCAAAAAACAAAACACTCCTGGCAGATCACCTCTGAATATTATATATTAAAAAACAAAACAAACAAAGTCAAAACAAGACAAAGAGGTGTATACATATAATACGATCATTTAAATAAACAGGAAGCGAGACTTACAGAGGGGGTTTATTTCCAGCAGAGCAGGTTCAGTGACAGAGAAACACAACAACAGCATTTTGAATGATATTATGTCGTAATACAGTCGGTTGTGTCTTTACATCATTGAGTCCAGCTCTGTGTTAAAGTGTCCATTCTCAGCTGTGGACTTGTCGTCATTCTTCACTGTGTGAAACACTTTGAGTCTCTGCATCACAGTCACAGCTCTAACTGTTAATGTTATACACAAACTGTATAAATAACAGACGTAGCCACCGTGACATCATCCACCGGTTTGTGGACTCGTGTTCTGAAGCATCAACTTTGGCATTTCTGCCGTCACCATCTTGTTTTTGGAGCCAGAGGTGCCCATATTTGGATGAGAGGGGTGGAGCTGTGGAGGAGCTGAAGACACTCTGTATTCACTGAGGAACAGAAGTGTGACAGAGAATTAAGAGGTGACAGTGTGTGTGAAGCTATAGCACGCTGCATATCAAAGACTACACACACTTTGTATTACCAGTTCCTGTCGTTAGACCCCAGCTGTGTTACTGCATCCTCTCCAACCAGCTGTCCATCACTCTTTACCTCCCTGTCATTCTCACACACACACACACACACACACACACACACACACACACACACACACACACGCACAGAGCAAACACATGAAGTCACTGGTGTCAGACAGCGAAGGTGTCAGTGTGTATCTGTGTAGTCTGCTCTGTGATTTCTAACACTGACCTGCACTCAGATTTAAATGAGCTTGAGGCTCCGCCCATCACACACAATAAGACGTGACATCACAGCCGGCGTCCTGCAGCAAGTGGTGAAGACTTGTGATGGATCTACAGGAAGTGTCTACAGTCTGGGAACTATTCGTTCAGTGGTGAGTAAACAACAAGGACAGTCCTCAGGTGTCATCACTTTATAATCACACTGATTATTGATTGATTGATTTGAAAACATTGGTTTCAAAAAAACGGTGATTTGTCAGAATTCGGCATGTTGATTTCTACATGTGAACACGGAGGTCTGTGGGGATCACTCACTGCTGGAGGCAGCCTCTAGTGGACATTAGAGGGAACTGCAGGTTTCAGTCTTGGAGGATGAGGTTTGGTTCAAACATAAAAAACAAATGTGACGTGTGTGTCATTAAAGTATCCAGAACCTTTGTGCTGTTAAGCATTTTGACAAACCAAGAAAAACAAACTCTGAATGTCTCTGAATCCTCAAAGGAGACGTTGAGATGAGTGTAAATGAATGTAAAAATGATTTATAGATAAATCTGTCAGTCACAGCGGCCTGACGTGCAGCCTGCTGTAACGGAGCAGAGGCTTATATATTATATCACAAAGTACAAAGTATTCCACAAAACAACTGCTCTTAGAAGAACAATTACTCAAGTGGCTGTAACACATCACTACACACCACTGCACACATTTAACCAGCTTATTTATATGTGTTTAATATTTAAAGGACACCACAGCCTGTAGTAAACACATGTTTCCTCACACAGCAGAAACATCAGGCTCAAAGCTTCTGAATTAATCAGAGCGTATTCAGAGGTGCTCGTTCTTAATCCTCCCAAACTGGATTAAACACAGAGTTAAATCTTGACGGGTTAAAATAAAGATTAGAAAAGAAAAAAAAGGTCACATTTTTTTTTATGATACTACTACTACTACTACTACTACTACTACTAATAATAATAATAATAATAGTAATAATAATACTGTCTCAGATCATGGTCTATTACAGGATTTATTAAATAACATATTATTATCAGTCAGAATGATCCAATGAAAACAGAAGGGTTACTGTTGGTTGAACAAACGTTTGTTCATAGAGGTTTATGTGAAAGTCTCCCCTCAGAAACAATCAAATAAACAACCCAAATAAAAGAGATTCAAGGCAAGGCAAGTTTTATTTGTAGGGCACAATTCATACACAAAGTAATTCAAAGTGCTTTTCTTTTTTTAAACATAAAAAACGACAGTGACACATAACAAGGGAGGACAGACTTAGATGAAAAGGAAGAACAAGAGGAACGAAGAGGGAAAAAAAAGCATCTCCCAAACTAGGCTCCTGCAGGGGCCACAGTGTGGGAATAGGAAAAAAACACCTCAGCACATAAGCAACATAATAAGACATTACAACAAAACTCGAAGACTTGCACATATGAGTGGGTGGGTGGGGTGGTGGGGAGGGGAGGGGTAGCAGCACAGACACTGGCGGGGGCGCCTTTGAGTCTCTCTGATTCTCCCGGCGGCTTGCTCCCAATATGTCCGAATTGGTGGCCAGTTTCAGCCGAGCCGAGCTGACAACTTCTCCAAGTTGGCATCCATCTTGCGAAGGAGTTCAGGGATCGCATCCAGCTTGCGACTGAACTCACATATCGCTTGAGTCTGAGTGTTGACAGCCCTGCACATTCCCTCAGTCATGACGGGCAGCTTCTCGATCGCCAAAGTGCTGCCAACGTCTTCCGAACTTTGCGATAGATCAGGAAGCTGCTAACTCCAAACAGCAGAATGCCTGTTATCATAATTCCAATTATGTAGACGTCTTCAACATCCTCAACGGAAACGATTGACAGGTACACGATCCTCCCCTTCTCCCAGGAGTCCATCGTGTATCCGGCTGCAAACATTCCGTCGGGGCAGGCGGGCTCTCCTTTGCCCCGTCTCTTTGTCGAGAAAATTTGGTCAATTGCGTTGAGAGACCAACCAGCTAATCAAATCCATGGTATTAGGTTTTGGAGAGAAATGCAGAGAGGCTCCGATAGATCAGACAGAGACAGCACAAGACAAAGAGCAGCAAGCAGGGCAGATAAGGGCAGGGAGGAGCGAGAGAAAAAGTGTCCGCCTTCGTTGAGAGCCACAAGAGAATCAACGTCCACTTGTGGACTTGTGTCATAGATAAGCAAATGGACACAGCATTATAACCATCAGCTCTGATATCACGGTAAACCTTAAACTCACTGCAGCCCTCCAGAAGTCTAACTAAAGAAGTGGTCGCGATGTCACCGCTGCGTTTCTGAAGTGCTCGGTGCACGATGTGGAGCGCTGCGAGAAAAGATGCTGGACACGTCTTTTCCAGGACGCTGCATTCACTCATTCCTCACGAAGAACAATTGCAAAAGACGCCGGCGCTGAGAAAGAGACGGCGTGTGGACACAGGCTCTAACTGTGTAATCAACCTGTTAAGCTTCACATTCGCTGCCTAGCTAACGTTAATGTCAAGATTGTTGTCATAGAAATAAAAGCTGTGTGAGGCTCGTCACTACAAACAACACTGGGAGCACTGTTTCATGATGCACTGGGATGTAGCGCTGCTCAGCAACCTGACAACACTTTCTGTTGAAGGAATGCGTCCTAATGCTTCATGACGACCACAGTCCTCCTCCTAAACGGGGCCTGACTGCAGAGGTGCTCATTATTAACACGTCACATGAACAGTTTCAAGGTGACGTGTTGACTCATATTTGACATCACACCCAGATGGCCGCAGCAGAGGCTGACACAGAGCTCAGTGTGGAAACATACTGCTGTCCTAAGATGACCTGACTCTCACCACCGTGACCACAATGAGTCAGAGAGTGATGGAGGACGCCCGGCGACTGACGACCTGGAGGCAGAGGAAACACCTGAGCCGTGACGCCGTCATGAGGGTGATCATGTCTTCAGGCACAGTGTTTCATCAGCTCAGGGAAAAGAAACAGGAACACTGATGAACAGTTCAGGTGACTGTCTCAAAGAATCGTCAGATCTGAGACAGCATCTGTTGATCAGCTGAACTTCACACTGACTAATTATCTAAAGTTAACGATCCTCCATCTGTGGATCAACCCTGAACAGAACTTCATTCAATTGTCCATCTCACGTATAAACGTTTAGTAACTCTATATTTGTCCTGAGCACGTCAGGGCCTTTGTCCACACAACTTTTGTTTCTCAGCGTCTGTGTCTTTTTTCAGTTGTTCCAGAGAGGAGCGAGCGTATGCAGCGTCCTGGAGAAGAAGCACTCCACTGCTGCGTCCAGACAGGATGTGATGAAGGTGTGATGAAGGTGTGAATGAGCGTCTCAGTCATGGAGTCAAAGAGTGATGACACAGTCTGGAAATAGTTTTCATGCACTCAGTTATCAGGTTATCAGGCAGCTGAGACTAATGTAACATGAGTGTAACGTAAACTGCTGACTCCTGCCCTCTCACCTCGATGACGATGATGTCACAGGAAGCACACTCAGGACAGGACACGATGGTTGGACGTGTTGACCCCGTCTGGTTTTGATTGGCTGACAACAGAACTGTCTGATGGAGAAAAAAAAAAGCAGAAAAAAGAAAGTTTATCAAGCTGAGACACAATGTGTGGGGCAAACACACAGTTTGATGGACAGAACTGGAGACAGAAAGCTCTGCCAGATGCTTCTCTCCACAACACCAGTTACTCACATCAGCTGTGGAGCTGCTGAAGGAACAGGAGATGTTCAGTGTCACTGAGTTCTGTGACAGTCAGGTCAGTGTGTCCGTCTGCTGCTGCCTGTTGGACTCCAGTTAGCATTTTTCTTTAACACTCAGAACCTTTGAGTTTGTTCTGGAGAAGATTCTGGACATCATGCGTCCTTGTTTTGGATCGTTGCAATAATAATAATAATAATAATAATAATAATAATAATAATAATAATAAACAAACATTTGCATGAAGCATATTTGTCTCATGTTGATAAGAACATTATAAACTTATAAAATATCTCTAATGTCCAGTCAGAACAGATAAAAAATGTGATTCATCGTGAGGTAACTATGGACAATCATGCCATTAACTGAGAAAATATCCACTGACAGCCTGAATTCACTGTAAATCAGTGTAAAATCAATCAGTCAGTCTGTTTGCATCTTTCATCAGCTGTTCCCAGTGAGGAGCGTGAGGCCGGACACAGACACACTTTACAGGTGATCAACTAACAAACAGCTCGTCTGGTGTGTTATTCACGTGAGCTCATAAACACACATTTCTGTGTGTGTTGCTTCATCTCTTCATTAAAAATAAAATAAAATATATTCTTTGAATAAATAGAAAAACACATATAGACATGACATCTATCTTCCGTCTGCGTGTCCTGAAGACAGACCCGTCCTCAGTGTCTCTTCCTGAGGTTAAAGGCTTTTCCTGACCAGCTGTGAGGATCCAGAGGACAGAGGGACGTCCTCTGCTGTGAAGCCTCTGGGACAAAGAGTTTCATGTGAATTTTACAGTAAGCGCTGGTCACTGAGAGCAAACTCCCATCATGCACCTCTCAGACAGGACATTTAGAGGAGGTGTAACAGACTGAACACACACACACACACACACTGAGACTGATGGTTGTTGGTTCAAACAGCTTTACATAACCTACAGTGCTTTAAATCAGCGCTGGTCGGCTTTATTGTAATGGCTATAATAAAACACACCCCCCTCGTCCCCTCGTCCCCGCCGCCTGTAGACTGACTGTGTGTTTTCAGGACGGAACCTCCCGACACTTGATTTCACACAACACAACAACTTTTAGGGCCGAGGACGTTTACAGCCGCTCATATTTAAAGACTTCGGACTGCGAGCTGATTCTCTGCTGATTTCACGCTGCTTCACACGTTCATTCTGTTATTTTATGTTCACGTCGTTATGTATCTGGATGAAGGGATGAAGGGATGCTGAGGTCCTTAATGTTGCTACAACATCAGTCGTCATCTCTTCCTAATGTTCTCCTGCTGCTTCATACTTTCAACACACACACACACACACACACACACACACACTCATCTTGTTAAATGACTCTAATGTTGGATTTATGCTTCACAATGTGTTTGTTCTGAGTCTGTGTGTCAGATTATTGGCAGATTATGGAGTCATACGATCTTGCTGTGACTTGGCGCACAGACATGACACACACATGTTGGTCCACAGCCAATCATCACTGGTCGTCTTTCATTATGTGTGTGATGTCATCAGATTATTCTTGTCCTACTTTTATTCCTATTATTTCAGTCACTGTGTCTGTTCACATCCCAGCTGTTACCATAGTAACAGTAAGGAGATGGGCGGAGCTATGTTTGACGCTTCACTGAATCCTCCACAACACAACAGCAGAAGTGTTAAGGTGCGTTCACACGAAGCTCGCTTACATACAAAGTCGAGGTCGACCAATCTTTAACCTCTCTAACTCCGCCAGGACGCCCACGTCCTCGCGCCCCCCTCCTCTGTTAAATGGTATCTCCCAGGCGCACTACATCATCAAACCATGTGATGTTTGGTATTGCCGGATTCAGGAAGCTCTCGACTTTTCAAAAATAACATCGTTTTTCTTGTATTTATTAGGTATTTGGCACCAGAGCAGCCTTAACACACAAAGTCCATAATCACGATGAGTGGTGACAAGTCACGTCATGACGTTTTTCGACGGGAAAAGTTAAAGGATTACTCGCGATCTTATGTGGAGCTGTTAGCAGGACTTAGCTGGTTTATAAAAGATAAGAGTCTCACTCCTGCCACTATTGTTGGCTGAGATATACCGTTTAGAAAGTGGGATCATAACCTTCACGTTTCATATGGCTTTATTTGGTGATATTTTATGGTGTTTCTGTCATAAACAACATCAGCTATCAATCACACCTGATTTCAATAAGGTACAATGTTTGAAGCTGGCTGAGTGTTGTTTGATCACTGATAGTGCTGTTTGAAGCAGAGTGAGCGACTTGTCATTTGGAGCTCCGCCTGGATCTTTTCATGGTAAAAACACTGTAGAATGGTCATACTTTGAGCAGCTTCTTCAAATTTGAAACAAGTGCTCATTGATAGTGTGTCTACAGCCCCCAGTGTCATTTACCTGCTCAGATGAAGCCACAGACAGTTATTCATCCTGAAACACAGTTTTTATTTTATTTTAGGCAAAATCTTTTTACTGACTTCAGAGGCCCATTACTCTGTCTCTGTATCACCTAGAGTGTTTCTGACACTTCACAAGAAACTTCAGAGAGTTTTCTTTCTGGCAAGACCTCATGCATGCATGTAGTCAGAGCGGTTCAAAGCTACAGTCATTTTAATTTGGGTATGTCATTTTAGGCGTTTTGCTATAACATGAGGCTGGAGTGCAAGATTAATGGCTGATAAAATAACGATAGTCCAGAACAGAAAAAGCTGACTGCTGATAACACCAGTGCTCAGACTTTTCTGTGGCCGCTTGAGCCCAGAAGCGTCATATTCAGCGTCTATATTTTAGGAGGATCAAAATGTGCAAGTGAATTAAAGAGTGGATAATTCCATGGCTGGATGTTTAGCCGGACACCAGGCGAGTGAGTAAAGTTTCTTCTCCTTGTGTTGTCGATTCACAAAGAGCTTAAATGTGTCAACTGCTCATTGACTGAAAACAGGTCTGTTATAACATGAACGCCACTCAGCAGCCTTGTGGTAAAATCAGCTGTTCCCGGGACACATTTCTACAGTGAGAGGAAAACGTGGGGATCACTGCTTTCTGAGAAAATAATATCCAATGTGCTGTGACCTCTGAGACACGAATGATGCAAGGCTCAAATCATTCACATCGCCTGGTGCGAATTTCACCAATGAACACTCAGAACAGTCTCCTCCTTCTTCCAGAGGACCCACAGCCGCTTTCACACACATGCACACACACACACACACCTGTCAGGCCTCGTTATGTGTCCGTCTGCTGAGCTTCCCTGAACAGCGTCAGGATCAAACACCTATCAGTGGTTACGGTGAGTCTGTATCTCTGTGTGTATCTGTGTGTGTTTTCTAGACATCCTTATGAGAAAGGTTAACGTGTGTGTGTGTGTGTGTGTGTGAATAATATTTGAAGAGACATCAAACAGCTTCAATTATTTCAGCACCTCAGGTGTCGTCCTCATTATGTGCTAAGAGCGCCCAGCGAGGCTGAGACAAGTTAACGTCCTGCTGCTGTTGCTCATGTTGCTTATGTTGCTCACGCTGAGCTCAGTGATCTCGTTTACTTACACACGATGGTTTTTATTTTCACGGGATATTTTCTATTTGTTTCCAGTCAGATATTATTGTGGGGTGGCTGATTTGAGGATCACTGACTGATGTATTTGACAAGCTGATAAACTGCAGCAGTGTTAACAGTGGATTTGTTGGGGACTATTTTCAGTGGCGGATTAATCCACATTTGGTGCTCTAGTATTTGTGTCATGGATGCATGAGGAGAACTGGATACAGCTGTGAGAGCTGCTCGGTGGTGCATGAAGCCAAAATGGTTTAACTGCCGCGTATAAAATCGCCTCGCTGATCTGGAGATGCTTCAGCGCGGCGTGCGACCAAGCGGTTAACTTTCAGTTTAGTGATTCACCAACTTGAATCTTGCGGCTCTTCTAAACTTCACAAATGTTCTCAGACTGAATGGATCAAATCCTGATGATGAAATGAGTCATTTCAGAGGTTTGACACCGACAGAAATGTCTCCACTGATCTTTAGACGCTTCATTTGTAAGAAAAATGCTCAACTTCAGCAAACACTGAAATGAAGAGACTTGGAGAACCACGGAGAAAAGTTACAGCCAACGGGGTTACTTTAATCGCAGAACGTAGCACACAACAGTTATACTAGTCTACAATACGAATCAGTTAGAAACAGCTCTGAACAGTCACACTTCAAAATGCTTTTATACCGGGCGTCTGCTCGTTCATGTGAGTGTGTGTGTGTGTGTGTGTGTGTGTGTGTGTTTAGGTCATATTTTCTGGGAATCCAAAGTTCTCCTGGTTTCCTGTTATTGTTCCTAACGGTGGCCTTCGTGCACCAATATTTTCCTGTCCTCTTTGTCTCTCTCTCTCTCAGACCTGGCAACAACATGTCGTCCCCATAGCCAAACCTGACCCATCTGTTCCACCTGTCTGGTCACTCTAACCCAGCGCGTTCTACTTCGTTAGACCTCCCAGGGCTTGATTTACGCACGAACTACTCAAATTATCAAAACACCTTTTAGGGGTCTTTTTGCTGCCAATCTGATATTTGACTAGCTACTTTCTAAACCTTGTGTAACTAACCTTATCTTTCACCTTTAATATAAAATGATACATGATCTGCCTCTACACATTCTCGATGTAAGTTGATAGAAAAAGTCAGTTTGGCGTCACTGAGGGACTAGGAAGCTGCAGCACGACTCTTTGGCCTCACAGATATTGGCTTCAAAGCCCGGCGCGCCTCCTGTTGGTCTGATTTGTCTCAGCAGAGCCGTGTGTGAGGAGTTGAGTCAAAATAAAAAACAGTGTGTGTGTTCATCGTTCTGAATGGATGTGTTTTTAACAACGATGGAGCTGTGCGGCTCAGAGGAGGCTTCGATACACAAACACACTCTGGACCTGTTAGAAAGATCATTATTGTTGGTTCTGCTTATATATATATGTACAGAGGCTGTTCTCATAAACTGTGTCTATTTTCAAAATGTAATGCACCCAGATTCACATATAATCATGAGCCAGTAATTCATGTATAACCACATATTCTGGATCTGCCATCATGTGACCAACATGCTGACAGGAGTAAATAAGGAAATGGTCATGAGTAGTCTCGTAAGGAGGCAGGTTGGGCGAAGGATGGGTCACTAAGCACAGACTTTCCACAGGAGATCAGTGAACCATGTGAACTTTAATCATCTTAAAGGGATAGTGCACCCAAAAATGAAGCTTCAGCCATTATCTACTCACCCGTATGTCGAGGGAGGCTCAGGTGAAGTTTTAGAGTCCTCACATCACTTGCAGAGATCCAAGGGGAGAGGAGGTAGCAACACAACTCCACCTAATGGAGGCTGACGGCGCCCCAGATTCAAACGTCCAAAAACACATAATTGAAACCACAAAATATCTCCATACTGCTCGTCCGTAGTGATCCAAGTGTCCTGAAGCCCCGACATAAAAAGCTGTTTGGAAAAACCTCATTTGAACTAGCACAGTTTTAACAATGTTACTGATACTGTTCTTTCTCACACTTAACTCAAACCACCAAAATATATCATTTAATCATTACAGCAATATCAGAAACATGCAGGAGACTAGTCCACTGATGGACCCTGATTCACACCTGTCCTGTTCGGTTTAGTTCAGTGCGGTTGGTTTGTGCAGGTGTAAACACACCAAACCAACCAGACTGAGACCTTCTTGAAGAGGTGGTCTCAGTCCGGTTCCAAAGGAACTCTGGTGCGGTTGGTTTGTGGTGAGAAGGTGTTGCGACCTGGATGTGAAGCAACTGCAGTCACATGACACATTGTTTGGGTTAAACATGAGCATGTTACAGTCCTGGAGGATTATTAATGTGTGCACCTCCTCCTGTACTGCCTTAATATGCACATTCAGCACAGCCAATGCATCAAAACATTGTTTTCTAGTTGGAGCCGCGCCTCGTTTTCAAACTGTATGGTTTGACTAAAATGAACAATGACAGCAATATAGTCCACGATGAGCAGCGCTAAAATCAACCTGCGTAGTTGTCCCTCCATTGTGACATTAGAAAGTGTCACATTTATCTTGCAAGTGTTCTCTTCTTCAACGTTTGCTTTACTTCCTGGATTTTCCCACATGGAAATTCTGACCAATCAAGAGCAGCTTTCTCACACAAGGCATTTGATCTGGTCCTCTTGTAAATGCTGCCGTGAGAACACGACCAACTCTAGGCAATTATACAACTTTGTGACAACATGAGTCCCTGATTCAGACCAGAGGAGACGACAAAGCAAAGGAAAAGTCGAGAGCCATGAAAACAACAGTTTACACCACACATGGAAATATGTGGAAAATACAAACTGTCCATCCAGTCAGTTGAGATCTGATGTCAACACATACATGATGAACATAATTGTCATATTCATTAAAGCTCTCAATGACGCCTTCACAGGGACCTGAAGCTTCTGCATTTATTATAACTCACGTAGTCAGGTGTGTCTGTGGATACAGTGCGTACACGTGTTGCACAGATACGTTCAAGTCACAGACTCTGAGTGGTTCACAGGTTCAAGAATGGTCATAAATGCAGATTTGGACACATGGACTAATTTCTATGTTAATCAAAAGGTGTGTTTGTGTGCGCATCATAGACCGACCCACACACACACACACACACACACACCACACACACACACACACACACACATACACACACACACACACACACACACACACACACACACACACACACACACATCTGCATCGCACTGATATCGTCTGCATAGCTCTGCAGTGGCATGTTTTGTATCTGTGTGTGTGTCCATGAGTCTGTGGGAATGTGTGTGTAACCTGCACATGTATGTATGTCCCTGTGCACACGGTCACCACGTGAGGCCGTGCTCTGCTGAGGCACTTGAATTAATGTGTTTTGTGGAAAAAGCCGAGCAATTCACACGCAATTCTGTTGTGACTGTGAGCAGTGATGAGCCGAGGGGACAGAGGGAGAGGTCGGAGTTCAGAAAAAACCTATTTCACAGTGGCGCACCTCTCACGCCAAGCTGCCGGGGTTTCTGGGAAAATACAGCCTAAAATTGTGCCTGAGTGTGGCGCAGCTCCAGGACCGTGTGGGATGGAAACAACAGGTCATTTACTGCAACACGATGCAGCTGAATCCCATGAATAAAGAGAGGTCGCTAAACATGTCACAGCACAAGAAATATTTATTCACAAGAATCTGGATTTATGTTTTCAGCTGACACGCCCTGCTGCTGGATGTTATTGGCTCTCCATGATATATGTGCTACACAGCAGATATCATGGAGACATATGTGCTCCTTTATTTTTTATCATTTAGCTTTTATATCAAAAAACTAATAAATAAACTGTCATGCAAACAAATATATATTATATATATCATTATTAATATTGTCTAACCAAGGCCTGTACTGACACCATAACTTCATACTCACAAACATTTTCTTCTTCTCCAGAAGAAAATGTTGGCATTGTAAATGTCTGCAAACCACAAACATGTTACACACGTTCACATTTTATACACATCATATGAATGATTGTAAAGTGACGTAGTATCTGAGCTGCCTGTCATCAGGAGGTGGAGGAGACGGTGGAGGGTGAGACACCTGTCAAGCTTCACACTGTTCAACACCAACAAACAACTGGTTGTGTTTTCTCAAGTCATCGCTGTGTTTCCAGTTAGCTGCCTAAAGTGGATGTTTTTTAGTGAGCTGCAGTGTTTTTCTAGCAGCTGTTAGCTCTACAGGGCAGCTGTGGCTCAAAGTCAGAGCGGATCATCCACTAACCAGAAGATCGGCGGTTTGATCCCCAGCTCCTCCAGCAAGACACTGAGCCCCAAATTGCTCTCCCAAAGTGTGTGTTAAATCAACGTTCTTATCCCACCTTGCACACTAGATGCTGTTGCATCAGTTTTGGGAACCGTGTGTAACTTTACACTGTTACATGCACTGTGTCTTTTTGAAATAAACATCTGTTTTCACAGGAAATGAAGCGTTTCTGCTTGTTAGACGCATCCTGTCTCTTTCAAAATAAACTCACAACTTTGAGAGAAATCTTGTTTTTTTATAGGCTAACTTTAAGTTTAGGCAACAAAGCACGTAGTTAGGTTCAGAAACAAACATCATGGTTTGGCATAAAATAAGCTGTTACCAATGTAATCTCATGTCATGTGACATGCATCACATGCTACACATACTAGCACACTGTGTTGTTATCAAAATAATTGAGTTTTGGTTTCACACGGTAAACAGCAGGCTCCCGTGTGAAAGTCTGAAGTCTATTTGACCCTTCCGTCTCCATGCCTCGCCACCCCATGCAGACTGTCTCGCTCTTTATACTACGGTTGTCGCCCACTTCATCAGAAACAGACGTGCATCATGCCGCCACCAGCGGTGCGTCTGTACGTCAGTGTCAGACACCAAGGTCCACTGACATGGCAGCTGTATTTGACGAGTTAGGACTGAGAACAGGATGTGTAAATGTTTAACTGCAGGTGGCACCATGTACGGAAGCCTTGACCTGCAGTGTGTAAATGTGTGTGAACGGATGAACGTGACATGTAGTGTGAAAGTGCTTTGAGTGGTTGGAAGACTCGAAAAGCTCAAGACTGTTTTTAGACACCAAAAGCGGGCGCTCTTTAGCGTCCTGTCACTGCTCGTCCTGGCAGGATTGTGCCCTCTGAACGGGACATTTTAACCCTCAACATGACCTTTTCCAAACCATAACCACGTGAGGCTCTAGCCAAAGTTCAGTCAGGAAGACAAAACTTCTCATGCTCAGTTTTCTTTCTCACCCCGCCGTTCACTCTTTGCTCACGTATGCTCACGCATTATCTGTAGCTGTCATTGTCTGGTGCTGTCAATAGAGTCATCAGCTGTTCTTCAGCTGATCCACAATCAATCAATGGCACAGTGACACACCTTCTCTGTCAGCCTATCATCGCACCGCTCCTCATTTTCTTCCTCTGCTGTAGTTTCTTTCTGCTGCAGTCGTGCACGCCCTCCACCTTCCCATCACCATCAGTCTTTACAGATTCATCAGCCACAGAGTCATCAGCCACCTCCACCGGTGTCTGGACTCTGTAGGGTGGATTTATCCTGCTGCAGCTCAGATGTCCCTCCATCACAGAACATCTTCCTCTGTTGTCCAAAGACTTCTGTTAAATCTTCTCATCTGTTCATCTGTTCACTTACATTATTAAATATTATCTGAACTTCACTCCTCTGTCTCTCCTGGCTGAAGAGTTTCTCTCCCTAAACCCAGCCACACGTTCAACACAGCATTAAAAAACTGTAAAGTTTCAATGAACTGATGCTGTGAACGTGCAGCACGCACTGCTGCCATCTGCAGCACTCTCGCTCAGTTCCAGAGACAGTTGTTTCCATGAGTCACTGAGACACAAAGACACAGAATGAAAAGAGTCCAGGTGGCTTTTAATCCTTTTTCTTTCATATGTACAAAAGCCAAAGTAAAATAAGTTTTACAGAGGGTAATGTGCAGCACTGCAGCTGCTCACAGTGATGACTAAACTCCAGGATGTCTGGGTGTCAGAAAACACGGAATAATTTTACTCGTCCTTTGTGACACGTTCAGAGGTCGGACAGAAACTGTCCTGCTGATTCTAGAAAGCAATAAACAGCCTGTGTTGTTGTTCAGTTTGGAGGATGCTGCTGAAAGTTATCTGCCTCTGAGGTGAGAATAAAGTGGCTGCTACTTTTTAAAACAGAAACTAACTTCTGTAATACTCTGATCTGAAAGTGAACTTTTAATCAGTCCAGACTTTCCTGCTTCATTTAGTTTTTCTACTTTTTCCAAGCGTTGCTGACTGCTGATCATCAGACATCCATTTATCATTTTCAGGTGTTTCTCTGTGCTCTTTTTATTTTACCGAACTCAGCGAGTAAATGCCTCAGGGTCTGAAAAAAACCTCTCAAACATGCTGAGTGTGAACGTGCCCTGAATGTACCGATAAAGTTATTAATGCATGATGCACGGGAGAGAGAATATGTTAACAAAAAACAACCACACGAGGTTCTGTGTCTCTGAGCATCAGTGTGAGCACGTCCATCGCTCTCTATGTACCCAATCACATGAGGTGTATGGTCACACCTCCCAAAGGTGTGTGTGTGTGTGTGTGTGTGTCACATTATCCACAGAGGAGACTTGGGTGTTTTAAGCTCCAACAAAGTGCATGTCAGATGAGGAAGAGGAGTATTTGGCCTGTTTGGATGAAAGTTCAAAGACTTGGCGAAGGTTGCATTTGATGTTGAAATGAATGATTCAAATTCTCTGGATGCCATCTTGTCTTTTTATACCCCACATGTTCTCCCTGTGTCAGCGTGGGTTTCCTCCAGGTGCTCCATCATGTTCTCCCCGTGTCAGCGTGGGTTTCCTCCAGGTGCTCCATCATGTTCTCCCCGTGTCAGCGTGGGTTTCCTCCAGGTGCTCTGACATGTTCTCCCTGTGTCAGCGTGGGTTTCCTCCAGGTGCTCTGACACGTTCTCCCCGTGTCAGCGTGGGTTTCCTCCAGGTGCTCCGACACGTTCTCCCTGTGTCAGCGTGGGTTTCCTCCAGGTGCTCCGACATGTTCTCCCCGTGTCAGCGTGGGTTTCCTCCAGGTGCTCCGACACGTTCTCCCTGTGTCAGCGTGGGTTTCCTCCAGGTGCTCCGACACGTTCTCCCGTGTCAGCGTGGGTTTCCTCCAGGTGCTCCGACACGTTCTCCCTGTGTCAGCGTGGGTTTCCTCCAGGTGCTCCGACATGTTCTCCCCGTGTCAGTGTGGGTTTCCTCCAGGTGCTCCGACACGTTCTCCCTGTGTCAGCGTGGGTTTCCTCCAGGTGCTCCGACATGTTCTCCCCGTGTCAGCGTGGGTTTCCTCCAGGTGCTCTGACATGTTCTCCCCGTGTCAGCGTGGGTTTCCTCCAGGTGCTCTGACATGTTCTCCCCGTGTCAGCGTGGGTTTCCTCCAGGTGCTCCGACATGTTCTCCCCGTGTCAGCGTGGGTTTCCTCCAGGTGCTCTGACATGTTCTCCCTGTGTCAGTGTGGGTTTCCTCCAGGTGCTCCATCATGTTCTCCCCGTGTCAGCGTGGGTTTCCTCCAGGTGCTCCGACATGTTCTCCCTGTGTCAGCGTGGGTTTCCTCCAGGTGCTCCGACATGTTCTCCCTGTGTCAGTGTGGGTTTCCTCCAGGTGCTCCATCATGTTCTCCCCGTGTCAGCGTGGGTTTCCTCCAGGTGCTCTGACATGTTCTCCCCGTGTCAGCGTGGGTTTCCTCCAGGTGCTCCGACATGTTCTCCCTGTGTCAGTGTGGGTTTCCTCCAGGTGCTCCATCATGTTCTCCCCGTGTCAGTGTGGGTTTCCTCCAGGTGCTCCATCATGTTCTCCACGTGTCAGCGTGGGTTTCCTCCAGGTGCTCTGACATGTTCTCCCTGTGTCAGCGTGGGTTTCCTCCAGGTGCTCTGACATGTTCTCCCTGTGTCAGTGTGGGTTTCCTCCAGGTGCTCCATCATGTTCTCCCTGTGTCAGCGTGGGTTTCCTCCAGGTGCTCTGACACGTTCTCCCCGTGTCAGCGTGGGTTTCCTCCAGGTGCTCCGACATGTTCTCCCCGTGTCAGCGTGGGTTTCCTCCAGGTGCTCCGACACGTTCTCCCCGTGTCAGCGTGGGTTTCCTCCAGGTGCTCAGCGTGGGTTTCCTCCAGGTGCTCTGACACGTTCTCCCCGTGTCAGCGTGGGTTTCCTCCAGGTGCTCTGACACGTTCTCCCCGTGTCAGCGTGGGTTTCCTCCAGGTGCTCCGACACGTTCTCCCCGTGTCAGCGTGGGTTTCCTCCAGGTGCTCCGACACGTTCTCCCGTGTCAGCGTGGGTTTCCTCCAGGTGCTCTGACACGTTCTCCCTGTGTCAGCGTGGGTTTCCTCCAGGTGCTCCGACACGTTCTCCCCGTGTCAGCGTGGGTTTCCTCCAGGTGCTCTGACATGTTCTCCCTGTGTCAGCGTGGGTTTCCTCCAGGTGCTCTGACATGTTCTCCCTGTGTCAGCGTGGGTTTCCTCCAGGTGCTCTGGCATGTTCTCCCTGTGTCAGCAGCTGAGTGACAGTTTATAAACTCTGATGCAGTTTTGCTTCCGTTCATCCAGAATGTTCTCAGGTACAGACCGTCTGCTGTGAAGCCTCTGAGCAAACTGTGATTTGTGATGTTGGGCTTTATGAATAAAATGGATTTGGAAAAACTTAAAGGATCAACTGCTCCTTTGCCACCGGGAAACATTTTTAACTTTTGTCTTAACTATGGAAGCTGAGAAGTTGTAATGAAACAGGCTGAGCTCCGACTGATGTCACAAATGTTCATTCATTTGTCTCTTTAGGGTTCTCATGACTGCTCTGACGTTTTTTGATTGATCCTGTTTCTTCATCCTCCATATGTCTTTATTGGGCTGCGAATAAACAACTTTGTTTTTTTGTGTTTTCTTTTAAAAAAGAATGTTCTCAGTTGTTGGATTTTTGTTCGGTGTGAAAATGCGACAGACAGAAACAAACTGTCCTTGATGAATTCAGTGCAGCCTGATGTAACTGATGACTTGAGTTTTTAAATTCTGTTATCCGCCTTCCTTTGGCCGAACAATGCAATTCATTCGTGTACATGCAGGGACCTGACCTTTAGTTACAGCGCCCCCACCAGGACAACTGGACTCATATGTTCTCTGATGTAAGGAACATTCACAAAGTCACTGAAGCTTCACCTCAGTTTTTATTTTCCATCTGACTGGCTGCGGTCCAACTGTCTCTGACGCGTCATCATCACACAGCTGAGTTTCATCATTAATGAGAGTTTAATTCAGTGTGACGTCACAGACACTTAACGAGAGGGTCGAGCTCAGTTCATTTAACTTGTTATCGCTTTATTGTTCAATAACGAAAAAAGAAAAAAAGGGGGGAAAGCTCAGTTCATTTAAAGATGGAGAATATATGAGGTTATGAATCATCAGGATGGACCGTGAAGCGCGCCCTCGAGGAGGCGAGGAGAGCGCGCGCCAAAATGAAACCGCTCTGCGCTCCGGTGGAAACATCAGGAGGATGAACAGAGAGAGCGCATCACTGGAGGAGTGTGCGTGGCACAAACACGCGTACACGCACATTTACACCAAACCCCAGCTAAAGAGAGAGAGAGAGAGAGGGAGAGAGAGAGCGCATCATTGTTGGACGCTATAAGGCGCGTAAAGCTCCTCCACACAGACTCAGAGCTGAGGTAGCGCTCTGCACGTGAGGCTGTGAATGAGCGGGACAGACACACCGGCAGCAGCTGGAGCCATGAATAAGGGAGCGGGGTTGTGAATGGAGCCTCAGAGCAAAGAGAACATTCACTGACATGTCCTGTTTGGAGACTTTGGCGCACAACGGACGCGTCGCTCCGGTTCCGCTGCGCGCAACGATGCGCACAGCTCCGCGGTGCTCCTAGAGCCACAGCCCGGACATGGACACGGGAAGCCGCGGTCCTGACGGGACTGCAGCGTCCCCGAAGCCGGACATCACAGAGAAGGGACTGTGAACACACCGCGGCGTGTTTCTACCTTTCAGATAGGCTGCAGCTGTGACGCGCGTGTTTATGGTGCCTGACGGGATTTACTCTGTTTTCTCCCAGGTCACACCTGTCAGTCTGCGATCACACTCCCTGTGACGTGGACTCGCAGCAGGTCGGGGAGTTTGTCCTCACGAGCACGTGGAGGTGTCTCACAGGAAGTTTTTCCAAGTTTTCCACCGAACCAAAGGAAGTAAAGAAACCACACGAGGCGACCAGCTGCAGATACAACAAGCGACCAGCTGCAGATACAGCAAGCGACCAGCTGCAGATACAGGACGCGACCAGCTGCAGATACAGGAGGCGACCAGCTGCAGATACAGCAGGCGACCAGCTGCAGATACAGGACGCGACCAGCTGCAGATACAGCAGGCGACCAGCTGCAGATACAGGACGCGACCAGCTGCAGATACAGGAGGCGACCAGCTGCAGATACAGGAGGCGACCAGCTGCAGATACAGCAGGCGACCAGCTGCAGATACAGGAGGCGACCAGCTGCAGATACAGCAGGCGACCAGCTGCAGATACAGCAGGCGACTGCTGCCGCCGGGACTCACACAGATGTTTGTGAGATGTATGTTTGAGCTCAGAAAGAGAGGCAAGCAAGCGCGTGCATGAGAGCGCGTGCACACGTGGACGGAAGTGGAGCCTGCTGTAAAAACTTGACCTGATGATGAAGCATCGTGTCTCTGTGCTTCTTCATCATCACCTGTGACTCACGTGTCCTTTCTGAGCACCTGCTCACCAGTCACACCTTTCGTCCGCGTGCACGCGCTGTTTCACCCCCTCTGCTCACACCTCTCGCGCATCAGTCTGTGTGTGTGTGTGTGTGTGTGTGTGTGTGAAAGGTTATAAAGCCATATGAAGTCCAGCATGTAGTGTGACGTCACCACCTCCCACACTGTGACTCTGTGACCTGCAGCCTCCCCGCACAGCCGCGCGTGATGCTGAATGGACCGACGCTCCGCGACCACGACCCGATGCGATTCGTCGACCCGCGGCACCTCCCGCAACTGATGTCCCTGGAGGACCATGAGCCCACTCTGGTGGAGGGGACCCTGGGGCCCCGCAACGCCACGCCGGCAGGGGAGGAGGGGGCCCCGGGTCCGCAGCACCAGTCCTTCCCCTGGGTGGTGACCCTGCTGGCCGGAGTCCTCATCACCACCATCGTGGTGGATGTTATCGGCAACCTGCTGGTGATCGTGTCCGTGTTCAGGAACCGGAAACTCAGGAAAGCAGGTAGGCAGCTGTCCGTCTGTCCCAGTTTCTGTCTGTCTGTTTATCACAACTCAACATCTTCTGGATGATCAGAATTTATTATTCCGAATTTATGTTCCTGCAGCGACTCTTTTATGATCCTCAGGTTTCAGTATTTTGTATTTTCTTATAATATTTCTGATGCTTTACACTTAAAACCATCAGTAACTGTATAATTTTTATTTTTTAATCTATTTACTGGTAATTATAAATCAATACAACTTTAATGAAATGTGATTTAAACATGAAGACATTTGGGACATTTATTAAAAGTTCCACTCTAAAGAAGCCTGTTGGCAGGTTCCAATAATAATAATACTACTAATGATACTTTCTGCTTTGCAATATAGGACATATTTACTACAACTACTACCCACTATTTTAACAGGAGAACATCCATAAGTGTCGTTTGTCACAGTGAGCCTGGACAGCACCTGATTGGTTGATTGACTGGTTTTGTCATTGTGAGGTTATTGAAGAGGTATTTTCATGTCTCCTATTTTCATGTGTGAGTGACTGATGGAAACATTTTGTGTTATTGGTCCAATATTGAGACAGAGAGCTGCAGGCTGTGATGTCACCACTCAGGAATTACAGGCAGCTCTGTGTGTTAGAGTTCAAACGGACCTGACCCAGTGAAAACATGGTTTCCAGCAGGTTCCTGTTCTGCAACAAAAAAACATGTCACAATACAAAATAAAGCAGAAACAGTGGACAGATCAGACACAGCTCCAGAGACGCTGCAGAGACACGACTGAGGTGAAGAGAGTCAAATGTGATGTGAGAGTTAACTGAGTGGTGTCAGGTGAGTTCTTCCATCAGCTTGTGTCTGTGTGTGTTTGAAATGTGTCACATGGGTTAGCGCTCTGATGTAATGCGGGATCTCGCTCCAGTGATCTCTGACCATAGCTGTGTTTGTACGGCGGTATGTGATACCCTACGATTTAGCGCCCTGAATGACGTCAAGTCCTTAATGTAAAGTTACTGTGATGAGGTTTAGGAAAAGAAACATGGTGATGATACAACAGAAAATGACTTAACGTTCACTAAAAGTTCTGAACTTTTGCAATATGTGTTTTTTGTATGACTTACTGGCTCGTGATTACGTAGGGTATGTACGAATTTAATGCGTTATATTTCCAGAAAAACATCTGATCAGTGCCCGAGAACAGTCTGATAACGTTACAGATCAGGTCCTGTAGAGAAGGGAAACGTTTTCTGTGTGTTTCAATTGTTCTGCTCTGTGAACAGCTGCTGTTCTTCTTCTTTGAGTTAGCCGCTAGCTGCCAACAGCTGCTGTTCTTCTTCTTTGAGTTAGCCGCTAGCTGCCAACAGCTGCTGTTCTTCTTCTTTGAGTTAGCCGCTAGCTGCCAACAGAACACGTCGTCAAAACGTCACACCCATGATCCCGCCTTGCTGGCTGTCCTGTTTATACAGACATTGTTTCAGCGCTGTTACGACCTCCGTTCTCGGCTCAGAGGCGAGACGACTCTGTCCCCCACCCTGTGATCGGACCTTATCTACAACACGGTGAGGCGGAATAACCGCATGCAGCCCCCGTCTTTAACAGGAAATGTTAAAGTGACCAAAACAAAGACTGAATGGACGTAGACTGACAAGGCGAACGCGCTGCAGGTGGTTACAGCTCAGCCTGTTTCTCTGCTGCTGATGCAGCTTTGTCTCTCAGTACTGGACCAATAAAAAAAAACAAACCTTGTTCCCACGAGTCAGTCAGACTCAAGAAAGTGTGAGAAGAGTCCAGGCTGAAAAACACCAGAGATCCCTTCTGACAGGGTGAATGTGGTCTGAGAAGTTGTTTGACTTGTTGAGAGCTCACTGCTCTGTAAGTCTGTGTTTCTGTTGCTGAGCGTCTTCACCGCTTCATGTGTTACACAGAGACGCTCAGAGTCCAGACGCTGTGTGACATGTTGGTATAGTTTTATTAAAGCACAGCTCTGACAGAGTATGTGTGTGCGTCAGAGTCTGAAACAGGCTGCAGGCTCAGAGATGTGCAGTTGTGGTTCTGGGTCAAGGACTTGTGGGAACTAAAAGTAGTTGCAGTGCAGTTGGTGACTCACTGGAATCGATGTTTAAATCTGATAGTAGCCTCAGACTGACGTGGACTACGAGCCTTCAAGAGCACCGCTGTGCATAAATAACGCGAGGCGCTCAGGACCCCTCCAACATACAGACACAGAGAAAATCAATGCAGACTCCTCACTGTTATCTTTCACTCAGCAGCTTCCTGTTAAGCTCTCGTATTAAAAGTCCAGGCGGGAAAGTCAATTCGCCACATGCGAGGTTGTAAGATCTGATCCCAGAGCAGGCAGAGGGACGTGAAGGAGGAGGGCTGCCGTCTCCTCTCTGAGTCTGAGCAAGCTGCGTTCACTGAAAGCACTCAGCTCAGTCTCTGTGTTAATGGACTCAGAGATCAACAGGAGGTTCAACAGGAAACACCCAGCACAGGGACATTAACATGCCCACGGGATGATGGGGCACATCTCTGTGGTTAAAGACACATCTGTGAAGTCTCTGAGTGACACTTTGTGTTTGAGTGACAACATGAGACAGGTACACACTCGTACTGTGGCACATATGAATGAGTGTGTGCCTCCGTGGTGCGTTCACATGCTGCTGAGAGACTTCTGAAGTGACGTAGTGTCTGAGCTGACTCTGTCTTCAGGAGGTGGAGGGGATGGTGGACGGTGTGACGCCTCAGGAAGTGTGGCTAAAAATGTGTTTATATGATGTATAATAAATAAAGTGGAACCCAGGGTGAGGGAGCCCGTCTGATTATTTTCTGAGCCTCTGATCGTCCGCTCAGCGTCCACACGTGTCATCATGACAAATTAACATGGCCATGGCTCAAAACCTAAACACTCAGTAGCTCAGTCCATAGGGACTTGGGTTGGGAACCGGAGGGTCGCCTGTTCGAGTCCCCGTCTGGACCAAATGTGGAGCGCGGACTGGTGGCTGGAGAGGTGCCAGTTCACCTTGAGCAAGGCACCGAACCCCCCAACCGCTCAGGGGGCCTGACGAAGGGCAGCCCCTCACTCTGACATCTCTCCACAGTATAGGTCCTGTTTGTGCATGTGTTTGCCATTTGTTTCTCCTGCTCCTCCATCAATCCTCAGAGATCCTGGACTCCCTGAGTGGAAATGTAATGACCGCAGGAGGAAGACTGGATGAACTCTTCACCTCTCTCATTCTTCCTTCATCTCATCTCCCCTCCTGTCCTCTCTTATCTCTTTATGTTACTCCTCTTCAGATTCCCCATCTTCTCAGCTCTCGTCTCAATTCAGCTCCCGCCTCTCCAATTCTCCTGCTGCCACCCATCCAGCAGCTTTGAGTCATTCCTTCAGACTCTTCCTCTCGCATTTCCTCTGCTCTGCATCCTTCCTCCCTTTTCAATCACTTTCTGGTTCCTCGTCGTCTCCTCCTGGTTCCTCATCGTCTCCTCCTCTGTAACTCTTCTCTGTTTCCCTCTGTCCATTAATCTCCTGCCTCCATCTGCCCTGTCACAGACACTTTAACCAGCATTGGTGAGGTCCTGAAGTCACTCTTCTTATGTCACAAATCTGCGATTCAGTTTCTGTCACCAGGTTCACCTCGCTGTGTCGACCACTTCAGTCGTTAAGAGTCTGAAATAAACAGCTGAGAGACGAGTGACATGCTGTTTGATTTATTCAGTAATCAGACCCAAACACACAGTAACAGCTGGGTGTGTCGCTCTGCTGCTGGAGAAACATCAGCAACAACTACAGCTGCTGCGCAGCAATGGTCGGGCCGGGCTCATAATATACAAAGGAAAGAAAAAACTCAAGAACAAGAAAGTAAGAATAACATTAACTGCTAGCAATTATGAACAAACTGGCCTGATCTAGCTTAAAGCTGAACATTATCCATGGTGACAAAGATGAAAACATTTTTTAAAATGTAAAAGTAGCTATTGGATAGACTCTGCATATTGACTGATAGCTCAGCCAAATAAACAGGGAAAAGAGACGAGGGATAACAGGGAAAAGTCTTGATAAAGAGTCTTTGTCTCTCTGCAAAACTGCCTGGATATAATTATTACAGTCTCTAATCCACATAGCATGATGCCTGAACACAGGACTTTCACATTAGAATGTGAGACTGAAGTCCGTCTTCTATCTCACTGAGCTAATTGGCAGGTGACAGTTCATGTGTGGCTTCACAAACTGCCTAAGCCAAGCATCAGGGTGCCAGACAGGAGCCATCCATGCCATGGAAAAGCACATTTCAAACTGAAAGTTCCAAAGCTGTAGCACATATGGTTGATTTGTTATGAATTTTCAAAGTTTTGAAATCGAGAGGCTTGCTGTAGCGCCACCATCAGGACTATTGTCTTGTGTTTCCGGTTGAGGACATCTGGCATGGGACTGGACCTTTATGAAGAGTTTGGCTAGATTTCTCATATGGAAATGTTGCACGAGCTGAGGCTTGAACTCACAATCAGCAAGAACCAGCCTCTATCTCACTGAGCTAACTGGCAAACAGAAACATCACATGTAGCTTCACAAATTGACTAAGCCAGTCACCTGTGTGCAAGACAGCAGCTGTTAGTGTGTAAAGGCAGATCTCAAATGGCTGTCAAAAATTCAATTAAGACAAAAATCCAAAAATACACAAATTACATCTGGACAGCATGGAGATGTTGGTGATTTGTTTGTAACAATGATTTATTGGCTCCATAAGTGAAAAAACTGATGTTTAAAAATGCCATTTTTACATTGACTCCAATTGCTGGCATGAGAGCGAAATTCAAAATGCTGTAAAAAATTCAGTTTGTGAGATAAAATTCTGAAATTTGCCACACATCATCTACCATGGCTCCAAAATTTTGGCATTTTTTGAACATTGAAAATGTATTTAGCAAGAATTTGCAAGTATATGTTTACAGTACCGTTTACAGTCAAACATTTTGATGCACTGTAGGTTCAATTTTTGATAAATCAAAAATCTGAGAAACGTAGTTTGTGAAGGACAGTCTGAAGATGCTCTGTAGCAAGTTTGGTGTCAATTGAGCAAAAATTGTGGGAGGAGATAGTTTAAGAAGTTTTACAGTTTTTGGAAAAAAAAACAGTGATGAACTTCATAATTTTTAATAGGTTTAAATGTACAAAGGTTTCTTCAGTATTGGGGCTACAGTTTGATTAAAGTTGTGAAGTTGTAGCCCGTATGGTTGATTTGTTATGAATTTTCAAAGTTTTGAACTTTAGACGCTTGCTGTAGCGCCACCATCAGGACTATTGGCTTGAGTTTACAGCTGAGGATATCTGGCATGAGACTTCATCATGTATGTGTTGACATCAGATCTCAACTGACTGGATGGACAGTTTGTATTTTCCACATATTTCCATGTGTGGTGTAAACTGTTGTTTTCATGGCTCTCGACTTTTCCTTTGCTTTGTCGTCTCCTCTGGTCTGAATCAGGGACTCATGTTGTCACAAAGTTGTATAATTGCCTAGAGTTGGTTCGTGTTCTCACGGCAGCATTTACAAGAGGACCAGATCAAATGCCTTGTGTGAGAAAGCTGCTCTTGATTGGTCAGAATTTCCATGTGGGAAAAATCCAGGAAGTAAAGCAAACGTTGAAGAAGAGAACACTTGCAAGATAAATGTGACACTTTCTAATGTCACAATGGAGGGACAACTACGCAGGTTGATTTTAGCGCTGCTCATCGTGGACTATATTGCTGTCATTGTTCATTTTAGTCAAACCATACAGTTTGAAAACGAGGTGCGGCTCCAACTAGAAAACAATGTTTTGATGCATTGGATGTGCTGAATGTGCATATTAAGGCAGTACAGGAGGAGGTGTCTCCAGAGGAACAGCTCTGTTCAGTTCTCTCTGGGGCGGTTTAGTATTTTGCTGGCTGAACGCCCAAAACTCATGAATCCAGCTCACTTGTTAAAAAGTCTGTTTGTCTGGAAATCACTTTACTGAAGCGTGAATGAGTCAGACAGCTTCATTGATCCTGAGGCCGACAAATCAGCAGTTCTCAACCTTTTCAGAGTCAGAGGACGGTCCCATCTGGACGCTGTAATCCACAGCAGAGCGGCCGCTGATGAACTCCAAATGTCACCTGATCCGTTCATGAACTCGCATCCTGATTCTGTCTTAATGGTTTAACAGAGTCCAGCCTCCTGCAGTCAGGGGCCTCAGGCTGCTGGGGGGTTAGAAAATGCTGGCAATTCTTTTGTCTTTAAAAATTTTGGCAATTTTTTTAATATAAAGATTTTTGTCGATTTTTAAAGAAAGGTCTTCCAGATGCCCCACATAGCAACAAACTGTGAAAACACACATTATTATTGGATTTTCAATGTCCGATGGTCTTTGAACACATCACGTGAAACAAACCCTGAGGCATCAACACAGACAAACTTCATGTGAGGAGGAAAAACACTGAATCTGTGCTTTTAAAGGAAACTTCAGGGCGCTGGAAACCTTTGGAAGAATCTTTAGGACATTAAGCAAAGAGCGTTTTGTGCTGCTGTTCAGGACGTTCCTAACAACTCATTTACCTGACGCACATCGACTGAGCCACAGACAGATACCAGCTTGACAGCTTGATGACAGATTATTGGCAGATTACTGGCAGCTGACAGGAGCCACAGTGAAGGATGACAGTGAAGGACCAGTTGAATACGAATAATAAAAAAAGGAATGAGCAAAGTGATCATAAAGAGAACCAACAACAGAACTATAAAAACAGCGACAGAGGAATTAAAACGTCATCTCACTGCATTGAATATAAACATTATACAGTTAGAACTGTAAAGGTAAATCTCCACAGAGTAACAACGGCAGAGTGCTCTGCTCTGACCTCAGCAAATGTGTTTAGTTTTATCACAAAGGTAACACACTATGGACCGTGATGGATGTATGAGAGGGTGAAAGGTCAAGGTGCCGAGTTATGACAGAGTGGTTTGTCCCGGTTGTATCGGCCTCCATGCAGCACTGTGCACTTTGTAAGAGCAGCTAAAGAGAAAGTGATTCAGACCGCAGGCAAGATGGCGACGGCCAAAACGCCAAACCGGAGCCAATAAAATGATCGTAGAGCAACCAGTGGGTGTGTCCATGACTCTATGCACTCTTTGACGTGTGTGTGTGTGTGTGTGTGTGTGTGTGTAGCTCAGACAAACTGAATTAAAAACTTACCATGATCTTCAGCTGACTGTCCGTCTCCTCTGGATTCTCTTCTTCCTGCATCTGTCTGTGAACACAGGAGAAGAGGGCGGAGTCAGAAAACATGCGATAACTGCAAGAATAAAACATCCAAACGTTTTCCATCGACTCTTTACGCCGCGCCATCATCTACAGATGATGAGGAGTTTTCAAGTAAACAAAGAAACTGATCCATGTCTGCCAGCTCTTTTTTTGGCACATCTTTGTTTCAAGCACGGAATTTTTCTGACAGATCCCAGCGAGCTCTGAAGATCCAAACTAATGAAACTTCTGATGTTTCAGAGCGGCGACGTCTCTGCAGGCTGAATCTGTGCGTCACATCCTGTCAGATCTCTGATCGGATCAATGCAGCTTTATATTCTTTAAGTACAGGCACAGCGCTTCATGATGTCATATCTAAGACCAACTTCAGCCTGTTACATGCATCTGTTTTCAAATACACTTCTGTTTTCACAGGAAATGTACAGTTTGCAAACAGTCTCTTTCAAAATAAAAGCACTACATTATATTCAACGACGTCAGAGTGAGACCGGGTTGTTTTTTTTGTTTGTTTTTTTTCTTTGCGGCACAATCCCTGGTGGAAACACGACAGGAAGCTAACAAGCACCTGCAGCTGGTGAGTTAAAGCCACCAATGACTCGCCAAAAAACAGTCGCTTTAGTTGGTTGTTGGTGTTGAACAGTGTCTGCAGTGTGACAGGTGTCTGTCCAGGTGTCTGTCCAGGTGTCACACTGTCCACCATCCCCTCCACCGCCTGAAGACACAGTCAGCTCAGTAGAAACAAATGCAGACTGACTGTAACACCACATCATCAGTAGGCTCAAGCTAACCCTCCCATGATGGTCTGAACTCAGCTTGATGACATGACTCTGTGAGCTCAGCTTCACACTGACAGCAGGAGCCGCATCCAAGGAACAAAAAGCGATGTTACTATGAACACGTAGGCGCCACAGGCCACTTACCACTGTGGTAACTTTTCTGACACGTCCTACTGAAAACCCAAAAAGTCTGAAGCATGGTGAGGGTCCTGCCCAAACAGTCTTTGGATGGAGCCATCGGGACCCTTCTGTGTCTGTAAAGGTGTTTGAGCTGCTGACTGGCAGCACAGCGAGCTGACAGAGCTTTCAACAGCAGCATTTTGACTCTGTGTGTCTTATTTTGAAATCTGAGGCTCAGAGTTGATTTTTCCTTTCGGTCTCACTGAGGAGATCCTTGTCATTAGCTACAGATTTTTAGGGACTATGAGGAGCGATGTCTTCACATCATTAAACCTTTGCAGCTCCAGCAGAGGCCGACTGCACCGACAGAGCCGGGGGAAGGTCACAGCTGGCCAAAGACATATTTATAGAAACCTCCCTGAGGGTTTTCACACAGCGCACCTTCACCTGAAACACTGAGAGGGGAAGAAACTGCAGGAGCTTTGTAACAGCTCTTAAAGCAACGATGGACAACACTGTGTCAGGACAGTGTTCTCAGCTTGTAATCACAGAGAGGGACAGGTGGACAACAGTTAGTGTCTTGGCGCCGTGGCATCGCACAGATAAACACTTTTAATGTGAAGGAGCAGCAGCGTCTGAATCCACGAGCTCAGACACATGTGGTGTCATAACATGTTTGTAATCAGCAGGATTTGAACTCTGACATTAACGTCTGAACGGACTGATTCACCTGTTTGGCAAATGTTGGGAGGAGTTAATGGAGTTTGGATTGATGGCTTCAGGATAATAAGGAGGCCGGTGATGATGATGGTCATAATGGCTGATTTGGCTCTGTTGGAGGGTCGTCCGTTAACGTGACCGTCTGAGTGGCTGTTTGAGGATTTATTGTGTTGGGAGTCTGTGAACTGATCACTGACTGGTTTTCTGGGCGCTGCTGTAGAGATGAGCTGATAACAGGTCGCAGATATTTCTCTTTTTTCTGGTTCTTTTAGGTCCTGTTTCACCGTATTGTGAATTAATACTAACACTTCAACTGATAATAAATGAGATTCCACTCACTCTCAGTCACAGGTGTCATGTATGCACCTGTGAATGTGCATACATGACACTGAGGATATAATAACCAGGCTGATATACCTCACTATATTTTTATATCTGGAACAGAGTGTTGTGTTGTATTGCACATGAATAAAGACAGTTTCATAACTTGGAGCATAAAAATGAACCTGAATGCAGGAGTTGAAGCGAAGGACCCGCAGAGCGCTCACTTCATATTTGTTGAAACAAAACCTGAGCCGGTGGTACGATCCTTCGCCGCGCCTCTCTGATGTATGTGACCTCTACATGTCCGACACTTTCGCATGTTGAAGATGGTTAAAAATGTTTTTCTGGGTTTGTTTTCCTCCGTCTGTCCATCCAATGCTTGTGAACACAATACCTGTAAAACACCCTGAGAGAATCTTTTCAAACTTAATTCAGTAAAAAATTGTGATTTTGGCACAAACGTCTTCACTAAGTCTTTCAGACCGAAACCTTTTAATTGAGTTAACTTTTGTGGGGACCTGATTCTCTGCACCACTAACTGAGCAGGAGGTGTGTGTGTGTGTGTTGATTTAACACAAACGTCCACTTGGTCTCAACGATAAACTGATAAGCGTTTGGTGGTCGAAGGTCAAAGGTCAGTGTGACCTCACAAAACATGTTTTTGTCCATAACTGAAGAATTCATTCATTGATTCTGACCAAACTTGACACAAATGTCTAACAGCATGAAATGAAGGTCAAAAGGTCAAAGGTCAGGTTGACTGTGACATCATCATGTTTTAACGTCATATCTCAGGAGCAGAAGGGGAGACATTTGGTCAGATCTTCTGTGATTCTAGTTTCACCTGCCACCACATCTCTACCCAAACTGACGCCCTGGTATCGGTCGTGTCGCGGCTGCAGCGTCTCTGAGTCAAGGATAACAGACGTGAACCTGTCTGATCTGCAGAGGTGTTAGAACAACAGCAGCAGGTGGCAGGAAGTGTAACATCCTGGCACACGTGCTGCATGGTGAAGGCATGTGTTCTGCTGCGGCGTATGACACAAAGTCACGGCCTCCCTCTGCCTCCTGACATCACGCCTGATGAGTCCGACCTGAACCCAGACACCTGGACGACCTCGTCCTGCAGCAGCACACCTGCCCGAGGACTCAGACGCTGTGCTGAGCCGACGCCGCACGCTCGCTGTGATTTATCTGATCTCATTTCCTTTAAGTGCTGCGATGCTTTGTCATCTCAGATAATGTTGTGTTTGTATTTTTAGTGTTGGCGAGGACACAGCTGGAGGCGCCAAAGACACAACGAGCCGCCTCATCTTTAACCTCACACCCTCACATCAGGACGTTGGAAATAAATCTGTTATATAAACTGCTCTGCTGTCTTTGTTTCCATCGGGGCAGCTTCACGCAGGACGACCTCACGGACAGGATCTCGAATCTTTAGAGTAACAGACACTCACCTGCTGAAGGCTCGACAGGTGGCAGCACAAAGCTCTGTGGTAGATTCACAGCAGCTACGATGGATCCCGACAGTGACAAGTTTTATTTTGTCGTGTATAAACCCAAATGTGTCTAAATGTGTAACATGGTCAGAAAGCTGTGTCATGTGTCTGCTGTTCTTATTGAGGAAGTAACTGTTTGACTGACAGGACCAGGGGCCAATCAGAAAACTCTAATATGAGTTCTGAGCCGTGATTGGTTCATCGGACCGGCCAGTGACTTAGCTCAGATTTAAATGGTCCTGACCAATGGGAGAGAAAGGGGCGGGGACTTTACAGGCAGGTCTGAGCTGCGTTTACCCGACAAAACGTAGTTAAAGGTTTATTTAAACAGAAACAGTGATGTGTTAAACTTCCTGTTGTGTCACGCCGGCGCTCTACAGCCGTTACACACGTTTACAGTGTGAAATAATAACTGAACTTGTACAGACAATAAGTGAAGACATTTATTTCTATACATGATGCTGCTGGTTGGGTAACACTGACTCACCTATCAAACCAGAGAGGACGTACCTCAAAGGCTGAATCCAAATGTCCGAACTTCACCGCACTTGCAGACTCGCTGCTACTTTGCGGGTGAGTTCTCGTGAAGTCTGGGACTCCTGAAATCCACAATTCATGTAGTCCACAAGAGGCCTCAAGCAGAGGTGACACTGGGTTTTTCAATCGCCAAAAAAAACCCCAAAACTTATGAATGTGTAAAACAGTTGTGGTCAGCAGGGCTGCCAATGGATTTAAAAAATTCATCTAATGAATGAAGTGCTCTAATGAATTCACATACATTCTCTCTCTCTCTCTCTGGGTACTCCGGCTTCCTCCCACAGTCCAAAGACTTGCAATTTGGGGACTAGGTTAATTGGTGACTCTAAATTGTCCGTAGGTGTGAATGTGAGCATGAATGTGTGTCAGTCCTGTGATAGTCTCGCGACCTGTCCAGGGTGAACCCTGCCTCTCACCCGATGTCAGCTGGGATAGGCTCCAGCCCCCCCCGTCCTCGACCACCCACACTGTCTGCAGTCCATTCTGTCAGGGAGTTAGTCGTTCACAGGTAGATTGACTCTGTCTGAACACCTGGTTGAGTGAGGCTCAACACGACTGACTGCTAGTGTTAGCATCAGAGGCTGTGCTAGCTCGGCCCTCTGCGTTCGCTGCTAAAGCCACGTGATATTTATTTCATATTTATATTTATATCAGCACCTGCAGAGAACGCTGCTCCTGTATTGTTAATAAGTAACAGATATATATTTAAATCTATTCCAGAATAATCTGAACCTCCCGTCTGTAATTACAACTTCAGTTACGAAATGAAAGGTATAAGTAGGTCAGAGGTCATTCTGAATGGATGGCAGGTGACTTGCAAACATGTCAAGTTTATTTTGAAGAGTTGTTTCCTGCTGCAGTGTGACAAGTGACACAGAGCATCTTGATGACATGACCAAACACAAGTACGACGCTGAGTTTATTAAACTGGAGAAATCTTCAGCTGGACCAGGTGGGAACCAGTGATCTGCAGGATCAGTTTGACCTGAAGCACAAAACAGGACGATACAAACAGCAGTAAAGTTTTCGTCAGTTGGAGCTTGTGTAGAAACAGGAAGTGCGTTTCTGAGGCACCACGAGGAAAGAAAATTCAAAATAAGATGTGTCTCTCCCTGATGTGAATGAGCTCAGTAGAACATCAGTGTTCTCTACATTGATCCTGATGTAAGATCTTACAAAAGCTCTTTTTTCTCTCTCACTGCCGTCATCTTTATTTGTGTGAAATCATCTGCTCGTCAGATAACAGACAAAACTCTGATAAGTGATAAATGAGCTGCAGTTTCACAAATGTTCCTCAGTGATCACATTAAAGTCTCTGTGGATCTGATCTGTTATCAGAAGCTTCTGAGCACCGTGAAAACAACTTCTTCTTTTGTTCCTGATTTCTCCTTAAAACGCAAAGATCAGGAAATATGATCAAATTGTTTATTTTAAAGAGTATGAATATTACTGTATAAAATTTGGCTTCAAATAACAAATCAAAAGTGAATCATTCATCAGAGAGGATTAAGGCAGCACACTGACACAACCCCACTTTATCCTGTTAAAACAATCCTCATAACTTGGATTTAATTTATAGAAACCCTTTTGAATCTTTGGATCTGAGGACCCTAACAGACTGAAGGAATATGAATAATTTACAGGATAATCCAGCAACAGACACATAATCTGACTTTATGACAGCTTCAGAGGAAACGTAGGGTACGGCTCATGGCTTCAGTAAAATTAACCGAATTATTAAATTGTGGAAAATCTAACTGAGCTAATGATGTGTAGCATCTTTGTACTGACAAATGTTTAAGCATTTATATATTTATACTGTATTTGTATGTGCGATCTATCCAGAAATCCAAGATCGTCTATGAAGACAAAGTGCTTCTAACAAAGGGCCTCTAACAGAGACATCTGCTGGGGGAGTTTGACCTGGTGACCTCAGTATCTCAGACCCCACAGCCCTGAATGTGACCCTCTGAGTTTTATAACCTGCAGCTGCTGCGTCTCTGAAACACTTTGTGTGATCAAGAAATGTCAATGACAAACTGTCTGAATCTATTTTTTCCTACAAACTGCAGCACAGCATCTGTCTGTCTGTCTGTCTGAGGGTGACAGGCCTGTTTGCTGTTGTACTAGAACGAGGCACAAGCAGCCGCAGTGAGAGCTGCCGTCAGGATGACACACACACAGTGGTGGCGGCGGCGGCGGTGTTGAACACACTCACACTGCTGAGAGAAACAAATGAAACACAAGAAGAGTGAAGGAACAAAGACGAGACTCTCACTACAGAGCAGACTCTGTGGTTACAAGATGCTTGACTACGCTGCCGTCTGTCCGTCTGCAAACTGTAACTGCAGGAAAGTCCTGGCGCTGCTCCCTTTACACAACAGATGAGCTGATTAGATTTTGGAGCGTCTCGCTGCATAAATTTGCATGTGAATGTGTAAAAAGCGATGTGTCTTTGAAACTACTGGAACTTCTCGGTGCGTTCAAGGAGGCAAAGATCACAGCAGCTGATAGAAATCTCTGCCCATTAATTCATCATCAGGCTAATTAACATAAGTGGTGGTGTGTGATGTATCATTAGGGAGCTGAGGCGCCTCTTGTTGTCTGAGAGTGTCGATATAAAGACTGTGAACTCAAACTGAGGGAAAGAATAATTCACTCCTCTCCAGGATTAAAGGTGTCCTGTGGAGTTTCCTTCTAAACAAACAACAGTCAGGTTTACATTCAGCGTTTCACTGAAACACAGCGAGGTGAATCCACCGCTCACATCACTGCATCACTGACAGTCAGTATCTGCCTTGTCTCAATATGTCATTCATAAAATATACTGTGCTGATATTACGGTGCAAACACAGACAGTGCAGTTATCCATGTTATTCATTCATTTTCTGTAACCACTTATCCTGTTTGGGGTCCTCGGGGGGTGGAGCCTATCCCAGCTGACACTGGGTGAGAGGCGGGTCACCAGACTACAACAGGACTGACACAAAGAGACAGACAACCATTCACACAGACAACTTAGAGTCACCAGTTAACCTGCATCTCTTTGGACTGTGGGAGGAAGCTGGAGCACCTGGAGGAAACCACGCTGACACGGGGAGAACATGTCGGAGCACCTGGAGGAAACCCACGCTGACACGGGGAGAACATGTCAGAGCACCTGGAGGAAACCCACGCTGACACGGGGAGAACATGTCGGAGCACCTGGAGGAAACCCACGCTGACACGGGGAGAACATGTCGGAGCACCTGGAGGAAACCCACGCTGACACGGGGAGAACATGTCGGAGCACCTGGAGGAAACCCACGCTGACACGGGGAGAACATGTCGGAGCACCTGGAGGAAACCCACGCTGACACAGGGAGAACATGTCGGAGCACCTGGAGGAAACCCACGCTGACACAGGGAGAACATGTCGGAGCACCTGGAGGAAACCCACGCTGACACAGGGAGAACATGTCAGAGCACCTGGAGGAAACCCACGCTGACACAGGGAGAACATGTCAGAGCTATTGTTGTTTTTCCAGCAGCTTTTCAGGCACCAAACATGGGTGTTTTCCTGTCACTGTGTTTCCAGCAGGGATTGAGTCCCCAAAACCAGGTGTTTTTTGTTCTTTTCCAAACCATAACCAAGTGGTTTTTGTGCCTAAACATAACCACGTTAACCACAGTGTTGTTAAATGTACAAATGTAATGTAAACAAATGTGGTTTGTAGAAATGAATGATGCCAACATTTACTCTGGTGCTTGAGGTGAATATTTCCATCTCAACAAGCTGCAACATTAAAATGAAGCTCAGAAGTCAGTGCATTAATAATAATAATAATAATAACAATAATAACAATAATGTAATTTGACATATATGATAGTGTGTGACTGTACCGTGGTAATGATATTTTTTCTGCAGTGGAAGATGTTGATGTATTTTCCATCCCTGCTTACATCAGACAGAAAACGCACAGTTATATAAAGATAATTTAAATGTGTCCTGAGGCTGTGACATCACTTCTGTCAGAGGTACCGTGAATCTATATGTTTACAGCTTGAGTGTCTCTAAGGAGACTCTGGCAGCGTAATGTCTTCTTCAATCACTGAGCTGCACAGGAAGTTGAACCTCTAACCCTGCTGGCGGTTCTCCTCCTCACCCATTAACATACAGCGAGGCTCCAGCGTTACACCACAGGAGCCATGTTGTTGGTGATAGTCACAAAGGGCAAATGCAGTAATGAAGAAGGAGCCATGGACTAATACATATTGGCTCGCACTTAACAAGTCCCCCGACTCTGTGCTCCGAGCCACAGCGCTCCCCTAACTAGCCCTCTGTGATGTGCCTGAGACAAAGAGCTGCCGTCCAGAATGATAACGATGAAGCGTCTTCACAATGAAGATCGAGCCGAGGGCTGATAAATGCTCGCAGAGTTTAGCAGGTAGAACAAGGTGTTATTAACGCTGCCACAGCTAACGACCACGCTCCCCTCAGGGCGGGAAGATGTATGAAATATGATGAAAGCTTCCCCCAAAACCAATCTATCTCACACACACACACACACACACACACACACACACACACACACACACACACACACACACAGAGCTCAGTGTCAGGCTGCAGCTCAGCTGGTTAGTGACATCAGATTGAATCATCGCTCACCTGTAAATGAGTCACAGCTAAGGTGACCTACATGCAGCCTGATACAGTTCAGCTGAATGGAAGTTTGTTTGTGCTTCACAGCTTTGAATCATTTCAACTAAAGAACAACACAAACACAAAGCTCTGAATCAGGACCAGGACGATACGCTAATCTCCTCATTCAATACTGTCACTATACCTCAGAGCTCAGAGCTCGTTCAACATGTGACATGATTTTTTATTTTTGTGATACAACAAAACAGTTTATTGCAATTTTCAACACTAGACCGCAAGAAAAAGTAGAATTGTTTACTTTTATAAACTGAAGAGAAATGGTAGATCAACTAATAACTGTTTATCCATCATCATCCTCACTGTGACCTCGTCACATGTCCACGTTTGCTCATGGACTTTCCACGTCCACATATGGCGTCCAAGGTACCCTGGGTGTGTTGGTTGTTGACGTTCTGGGACGCCGTGTCAACTTCAGCCTGTTACATGCATTGTCTGTTTTCAAAATACACTTCTGTTTTCACAGGAAATGCACAGTTTGATACAGTCTCTTTCAAAATAAAAGCACTATGTCAGTACAACACCAACTGATGGTTTTTTCCTTCAACAACACACACGCGTGGTTACGTTTAGCCAACACACACACATGTGGTTATGTTTAGCCCACACACACACACACACACACACACACACACACACACACACACACACACACACACATGGTTACGTTTAGGAAAAACTCTCCAAAAAAACCCTTTAACAGGGGAAAAAATGGTAGAAAGCTCAGGAAGAGCAACTGAGGAGGGATCCCTCTTCCAGGACAGACGGACGTGCAATAGATGTCGTACAGAACAGATCAGCATAATAAATTAACAGTAATCTGTATGACACAATGAGAGAGACAGAGAGAGACAGAGACAGAGAGAGATGCAGGACAGTGCGACTGTGTGGCTGACTGCAGATTATTGGACTGAATGTGTACAGTTGTTTTCATTAGCCTCTAATGATGGTGGAGGCTTTAAGGCGCAGTGATGAGACTTGCAGAGTAATGATCCAGATGATATTAAAGTGAAGCTGGAGCGGATGACAGCTGACTGGGAGTTTGTGTCTGCTGCTTGATCGTCTGTTTGGTGGAGGTTATTTTAGTTTGCTGCTTCCTTCAGTGACGTCCTGTTCAGGCGTTTTTGGTGTTCTGCTGCGTTCTGATGTTTCCTGTCACAACTCGCATCTCTCTTGTTGAGTTGTTTTTATATTTGTTGGCTCCAAATCTTCTTCCTCTCCCTGTCAGAAAATATCCAACTCTGCTCTGCTCTAAACTTCCTGTTTTCATTTTAATTATTGGAAATATGTTATTATAGAGGATGTTTCTGATAAATCAACCTGCATTTGTATAGATTCTTACTCGGCCTAGTGGCGCTTGGTCAGTGACTTCCTGTGTCAGACACTGATGAAAAAAGCCGTCCTTTCACATCAGAATGATATGCAGCCGATCACCATTATCCTATAATGGTATCTGGGGAAACGTGGCCAGGCAGCAACATAAGATAAGGCGGTGAAAGTCCCAGTGCAGCAGGCACGTGTGTGTGTGTGTGTGTGTGTGTTGGCTAAACGTAACCACGTGTGTGTGTGTTGGCTAAACGTAACCATATGTGTGTTGGCTAAACGTAACCACGTGTGTGTGTGTTGGCTAAACATAACCATGTGTGTGTTGGCTAAACGTAACCACGTGTGTGTTGGCTAAACGTAACCACGTGTGTGTGTTTGCTAAACGTAACCACGTGTGTGTGTTTGCTAAACGTAACCACGTGTGTGTTGGCTAAACGTAACCACGTGTGTGTGTTTGCTAAACGTAACCACGTGTGTGTGTTTGCTAAACGTAACCACATGTGTGTGTTTGCTAAACGTAACCACGTGTGTGTGTGTTGGCTAAACGTAACCACGTGTGTGTGTGTTGGCTAAACGTAACCAAAGGATGACCATCAAGAGCAAATCAGGGTTCAGTGTCTTGCCTTGACTTGCCAGTGACTGATTACTGGTGACACCATGTACGGAGCCTCGGTCACCACCGTGAGAGCATGAATGGGTGAATGTGTCATGTGATGTTAAAGCGCTTTGAGTGGTCAGAGGACCAGAAAGAATCCATACCAGCGCAGATCTGTTTGCCACTAACCTTCCTGTCTCCTCTCATGTCTGCAGGAAACGCCTTCGTGGTGAGCCTGGCTCTCGCTGACCTGGTAGTCGCCATCTATCCCTACCCGCTGGTCCTGACCGCCATCTTCCACGACGGCTGGATCGCCGGCTACATTCACTGTCAGATCAGCGGCTTCCTGATGGGCCTCAGCGTCATCGGCTCCATCTTCAACATCACGGGCATCGCCATCAACCGCTACTGCTACATCTGCCACAGCCTTAAGTACGACAAACTCTTCTCCAACAGCAACACCATGTGCTACGTTGTCATCGTCTGGGCGCTCACCATCCTCGCCATCGTGCCAAACTGGTTCGTGGAGTCACTGCAGTACGACCCTCGGGTGTACTCCTGCACCTTCGCCCAGTCGGTCAGCTCGCTGTACACCATCACTGTGGTGGTGGTGCACTTCATCCTGCCCATCGGCATCGTCAGCTACTGCTACCTGCGGATCTGGATCCTCGTGATCCAGGTGAGGCGGAGGGTCAAGCCGGACTCGCGGCCAAAGATTAAGCCGCACGACCTCCGCAACTTCCTCACCATGTTCGTGGTATTCGTGCTCTTCGCCGTCTGCTGGGCGCCGCTGAATCTGATCGGCCTGGCCGTGGCGCTGGACTCCAGGCTGAGCCGGGCGATACCGGAGTGGCTGTTCACCGCCAGCTACTTCATGGCGTACTTCAACAGCTGCCTCAACGCCGTCGTCTACGGCGTCCTAAACCACAACTTCAGGAAGGAGTACAAGAGGATCGTCCTGATCATCTTCAAGTTTCACTGCTGAGATGGAACGCTGTGGTGAAGGCTGGCGGCCATTTTTAATTTCTGAGGAAATAAAAGGCTGAAAAAGACAAACTCAACCTCGACAGAGAGGAAAACTGTTGTAATGAAAAACAAATCAAGGTACTGAACGAAGAGGAAAAACACTTTGGATGAGAAATAAAAATAAAAAGAACTTTAGTAGCTGGAGGTCAGAAGGAGGAGGAGGAGGAGGAGGAGGAGGAGAGATGAAGTAAAATAAATGATCCCACACTCAGAGTTATCAGTGATGCCTCCAGGGTACCTGAGAGACTGTAGGAACACAGAGGGTGGAGGTCGGAGTTTGGGAGCAGCTCTTAACTTAGTAAAGTGTTTTATTGTGACTTTATCTGAAGTCATGAACTTGTGTTTGAATTCAAAACTAGTTGCTGATGTTTTTAACATGATGTTGGATTATTGTGATCATCTTCTTCCCTCTGATTCATTTTGATGCATCAAATCCAGAAACTTGACAGAAAAACTGTGATACTGTGATTTTTTAAAGGACAGTGGCATCGACACTGTAAATCTGACTAATGCTGCTCTGCACCAACAAAAAGGAATTCACTGAACAGAATTACACACAGGTGCTTTCTGGGAATATGAAGACACGATTAAAGGTGCAACTCGCACATTTTCAAGACAAGACTTAATGTGAAGCTGACGCTCTTATACGCTTTTTTTTACAGCCATTATTTTCATACGTTAAAGTTAACGAAGGATTTTCTGAACAAACCAAACTCTCACCGGGACGAAGGAGGATGAAGTGATGGACGTAGGAATAGAAAGAGAGCCGAGTCATAAACCGGCTCACAGCTCCGCAAAATCAAAATGTCCAATCTGACTCTGACCTGTGACTTGACAACTTGAGATGACTAAAAATGATCTTATTGATAGTTACACAGAAGTGATCAGAGACTTGCAGATTAGACATCTTTTTTTTCTGGCTGTGAAAACTGAAGCAAAGTTCATGTCTGATTTCTAACGGACTATTTCACAGAGTAAGTTAATACCAGTCTGTGGTCAGAAATGTGCTCCACTGCACCTGTAACCAAACAGTGATGTCACAGACAGGTGTAGTGCTGCCGGAGCGCACAAGAACAACGGACAACGAACAACTGAGGAAATATTTAGTTTCCACAATCTGGTTTAAAATTCATAAACATTTTTATCTGTTAAAGATCTGATCATCTCTGAAGCGTCACACAAGACAGACAATAAAAACAAATGGGTCAGTCAAAGGCTTCATATTTTAAAAAGATAACTTCACCAGCAAAATGAACATCTGTATATGAGTGACTCACAGCACGTTATGGTGACTTCATGCAGTAGACTGTCTCTGATGCCTCCACAGTGCACGGAGAGTCAGAAAGTCTCACCTCGCTGCAGTGACGTCACTTGACAACCTCCTGATCAGGGCTGTAGAGCTGTGTGTGTGTTGAGGTACCGGAGCTCACATACGATGCACGCGCCTGAGCCGTGACTCGTTTCAAAGGGTGTGTGACCGCTGTTCATGTGGTGACAAGTTTACAGACATCAGTTAACTCAAACACACCACACACACATTAAATAGAGTTTATGAATAGTTCATTATGTTGAGAATATCAGGCGACAGTCGAGCTAACACTCCGTCAGGTAACACTGCGGCTGTCGCAGGTTGTAATCAGTGTGTGGACCACGTGTGGAACATCCATCCTGGGAAAGTGACAGTTGAGGCAGAGGTCAGACCTGCAGCTTTTAAGGTTTCCTTGCATGTTACTGAGTGCATGAGCTGACACTGTTAATAAATGAACATGTTAAAGGAATGTTTCACGATACTGAAGTGACTCACAGCTTCACACACTGAGTGATGCTGCAGGCTTATTACTGCTCCGACTAGAGGGAACATTAAGAAGTAATCTAACGTTCTGTGGGCACTATATACTGCAGTGTGTGTGTGTGTGTGTGTGCTAGCTGCAGGTGTCTCACCTGGCAGCTGTAGCTCCGCCTCTATTTCCTTCCATGCTCTGTCCTTCTCTCCTCGATCATGGTCAGAGCTGGAGGACACATCACGAGGCTTCACAAGGTCTCCACAGTGAGAGTATTCATACACTCTGTGTAGCGTGTGTGTGACATCCTGTAGAGTTGGCCGACATTATGTATGTACGTCACATGACCTTTGAAACGAGCCACGAGTGTGTGCATCATGGATGATCATGTATGATGACACAGCCCTGAAGGAGGAGGCCAGCTGACGTCACCGCAGCGAGGTGAGAAGTTAACCTGTGCTCCTACACGTTTGATGTGACGTCATCAAGGTTTCAGTGCGGCTGACTTCAGCACTGTGACAGAAAAACACTGAAAGCTGAATGTCTCAGTGAAGCTCGACATCACTCTGCAAATCAGACACGTCCACTCCCAGTAAATAACCCTGTAACACCCGGGCTCTGCGTGTCCTTCGCCGTCATCAAGACTTGATAATAAGGACTTGTCGAAGACTTGACACTGACGGTTTAGGACTCGACTCTCAGCCCCAACATCTGGGACTGAGACCTGTGACTCTGACTCACCTGTGGAGCTGATCCTCTGTGGCTGAAGCTGTTTGTGCTGCTGAGTCTTGTCTCCTCTGGACTGTCTCTGTCTCTCTGTCGTCCATCTCTTCTACCTGAGACAGGAACAACACAGCTGGGACGGACTCTCCACCTCCGCCACATCCTGCAGAACTCCACGCAGACGTGTTATCACACGTGGAGCAGACGTGTCCGTGTGGAAGACACCACAGAGGAAGAACAGATGAAGCACAGTGTCTCTGTTATTCAGAAGCAATACTGTGTGCACTTTGATCTCTGACCCGCCCTCACTCACCTCAGCTGTTCACTTCAGAGACACTTCACACACTGGGCTCACTCAGTCATCACACACTGGGCTCACTCATTCATCACACACAGGGCTCACTCAGTCATCACACACTGGGCTCACTCAGTCATCACACACTGGGCTCACTCAGTCATCACACACTGGGCTCACTCATTCATCACACACAGGGCTCACTCAGTCATCACACACTGGGCTCACTCATTCATCACACACTGGGCTCACTCAGTCATCACACACTGAGCTCACTCAGTCATCACACACAGGGCTCACTCAGTCATCACACACTGGGCTCACTCATTCATCACACACAGGGCTCATTCATTCATCACACACTGGACTCACTCAGTCATCACACACTGGGCTCACTCAGTCATCACACACTGGGCTCACTCAGTCATCACACACTGGGCTCACTCATTCATCACACACAGGGCTCATTCATTCATCACACACTGGACTCACTCAGTCATCACACACTGGGCTCACTCATTCATCACACACTGGGCTCACTCAGTCATCACACACTGGGCTCACTCATTCATCACACACTGGGCTCACTCAGTCATCACACACCTGCAGCAGCAGAGTGGACTCACTTCACACATTAAAACAAACAGAGGTGAGGATGAGTAATGAAGTTGTGAACAGTATATTCTGACCACATCACTGTGTCTCACTCTCCTGGAAGATGAATGTTGAACATGTATGAATGAGTGAGGTGTTGCTGCTGTATGAATGAATGAGGTGTTGCTGCTGTATGAATGAATGAGGTGTTGCTGTTGTATGAATGAATGAGGTGTTGCTGCTGTATGAATGAGTGAGGTGTCAGCTCCACAACATGTGCAAGTGAACGTGTTTGTTTCAGGCTGTTCAAAGCACCAACTCACCTGACAGCCGCTGGCCTGCAGGAGCGTTCCCTAAAAAGCAAAGCATTTCTAAAAGCAGCTGCTGCCTCTGACGTCCTCTGAGGTCCTCTGACGTCCTCTGACGTCCTCTGACGTCCTCTGAGGTCCTCTGACGTCCTCTGATGTCCTCTGACGTCCTCTGACGTCCTCTGAGGTCCTCTGATGTCCTCTGACGTCCTCTGAGGTCTGACAGGAAGTAGCTCTGGTGAACGTCACTGATGGACCTGCAGCTGCAGCAGAGTAATGTCCACATACTTTAAACATGCAGTCTGGTGGAAATGTTGTCGCAGTAGTTCAGCTGGTCGTGTGTAGAAGTTGTTAGACAGGAACTCAAACACTATCAGCTGCTCCGTCTTTTGCTTCTATGATGCCGCTATTTGATCAGTTCACCACTTCAAACCCATTCTGCCATTTTGGAAACCAGTCGTTACTCACTGAAAGGACTGGAGGTGGTTAGTTACTGGAGGTGGTTAGTTACTGGAGGTGGTTAGTTACTGGAGGTGGTGAGTTACTGGAGGTGGTTAGTTACTGGAGGTGATGAGTTACTGGAGGTGATGAGTTACTGGAGGTGGTGAGTTACTGGAGGTGATGAGTTACTGGAGGTGGTGAGTTACTGGAGGTGGTTAGTTACTGGAGGTGGTTAGTTACTGGAGGTGATGAGTTACTGGAGGTGGTTAGTTACTGGAGGTGATGAGTTACTGGAGGTGGTTAGTTACTGGAGGTGATGTTACTGGAGGTGGTTAGTTACTGGAGGTGGTGAGTTACTGGAGGTGGTTAGTTACTGGAGGTGGTGAGTTACTGGAGGTGGTTAGTTACTGGAGGTGGTGAGTTACTGGAGGTGGTGAGTTACTGGAGGTGGTTAGTTACTGGAGGTGGTTAGTTACTGGAGGTGGTGAGTTACTGGAGGTGGTTAGTTACTGGAGGTGGTGAGTTACTGGAGGTGGTTAGTTACTGGAGGTGGTTAGTTACTGGAGGTGGTGAGTTACTGGAGGTGGTTAGTTACTGGAGGTGATGAGTTACTGGAGGTGGTTAGTTAGTGGAGGTGATGAGTTACTGGAGGTGGTTAGTTACTGGAGGTGGTGAGTTACTGGAGGTGGTTAGTTACTGGAGGTGGTGAGTTACTGGAGGTGGTTAGTTACTGGAGGTGGTGAGTTACTGGAGGTGGTGAGTTACTGGAGGTGGTTAGTTACTGGAGGTGGTGAGTTACTGGAGGTGGTTAGTTACTGGAGGTGGTGAGTTACTGGAGGTGATGAGTTACTGGAGGTGGTTAGTTACTGGAGGTGGTGAGTTACTGGAGGTGGTTAGTTACTGGAGGTGGTGAGTTACTGGAGGTGGTTAGTTACTGGAGGTGGTGAGTTACTGGAGGTGGTGAGTTACTGGAGGTGGTTAGTCACTGGAGTGGTGAGTTACTGGAGGTGGTTAGTTACTGGAGGTGGTGAGTTACTGGAGGTGGTGAGTTACTGGAGGTGGTTAGTTACTGGAGGTGATGAGTTACTGGAGGTGATGAGTTACTGGAGGTGGTTAGTTACTGGAGGTGGTGAGTTACTGGAGGTGGTGAGTTACTGGAGGTGGTTAGTTACTGGAGGTGGTGAGTTACTGGAGGTGGTTAGTTACTGGAGGTGGTGAGTTACTGGAGGTGGTGAGTTACTGGAGGTGGTTAGTTACTGGAGGTGATGCTGAGGTGATCAATAACAAATGAACTGTAGATACAGTAGTTTGGCTTTATGAGTCAAATAAAATAAAAAATTCAACCTGAAATAAATAAATAAATGAACATTAAATAAAAATAACTTCAAACTGAAATAAATAAATAAACAAATCTGAGTCACAAATAGCCATCAGTTACTGATCAAAAGAAAGTAACTTCCACCATCTCAACCCCCACCCTTGATTAAACGCTGAAAATAAAATAAAAGAGGGAGACAGGTTTTTCCTATTTAATCTTATTTAGTTATATTTCTCCCTCTCCCCTCTCTGGGAGCGTCCGACCTGCCGCCCCGCACATACCCCCCGAGACTCGGGTCTCCCCCTCCGTGGAGCCCGCCCACCCGAACGTCCCCGCACATACTGCTGAGGCTCTTTGGGACGACATGTCGACAACTCTTCACCTGCTGCAGCTCTGCCGGCGCACACCTCTGATTGTTCAGATGTCGAGTGCTGTCAGTCATCGCAGTGACACATGGGCGGTCAGGTCTGATTCTACGCGCGCCTCACGGTAGCGCATGTGCGCAAATGCGTCCCCTCGCGCAAAGTGTGGCCCCCATGGAAGATGAGGCCCTACGCACAGCGCGTGCTCTGCGTTTAGGGAGGTGCGGCCCTGGTTTACAGTGCTGCACTTATCTGCTGTTTTCTGTTGAGATGGTGCTAACTGTGCTTTGTAAAGTCACTACCACCAGTTCTCCTCCTTGTTTACCAGCTGTAAACCTGTTGCCGTGACCACCACAGAAGCCCCGCCCCTCACATCATCCCATTGGACTATGGGAAAAAGCAGAGATGACGTGCGGAACTTTCTGCTCTGAGCTGAAGCTCCTGCAAATACGGCAGGTGCAGAGAGCTCAGAAACATGAGGTGCATAGCAACACTAAAGCAGCGAGCAAGAAGCTTCATTCTCATTAAAACCTGCTACAAACTGACGCCTCCAGCTGTCGAAACACTTCCTGTGTGATCGGGCCGTAGGCGCCGACCCCTAGATGAACAAAGGAGGAAGTCAGCTGACGCACTACAAAGAGCAACAGAGTTGGCGTCTGAAGGAGGTTGAGGTGGACGTACGGTCAACAGACGCAGGACTTTGACCGCAGACACTGCTGTCCATCTCCTTGTGTTTGGAACCTAAGAACAACTTTCTCACGTCAAGTACGTAGCGTAAGTTCAATTACGTCAATACTTCTGCACAAGTCACATGAAAAACATTTATTTTAACCCAAACCGTCATCTGTTCCTTAACCAGTGTCAAGTTTGGCTGATTTTGCTTTCGATAGCGTGACACCAGCTTTAGGTTTCCACATGTTGACACATCTGGCTGCGGTCTGCCTCCTGCCTGACCCACCTGAAGCAGAATAACTCTTCAGACCAACACGTGTGATAGGACAGAAATATTGACCAGTGATCAGCTGACCTCTGACCTCACTATCCTGAACCTCACTGACTAGTTTTGGTGCCTGAACATTAAAACTGTGACCGAGTCATATTTGTTATTTTCATAGGAAGAGACGCTGATTTAGGAAACGCTCCTGTGGGTCGTATCTGAGGTTAGAAACAAACGACCTGTCGCTGTTTGTGTTGGAGGACTTGTTGTGTCAACTGGTGACAGGGAGTGTGTGTGTGTGTGTGTGTGACTGTCGCTGGTCCCAGGTCGGGTCTTTAAACGTGGAAATATAAAGTCAAACTCTCTTTTGTTCTTCATTCGACATCAACTGGATAATCTGCAGGTTATTAAACATCCAATCACAGATCACCTGCAGGAGAGTTTTAAAGGCTCTGATTGGAGGGTTTTATTCAGACAGAGCGAGGCTAACAGTTTCCACCTGCTTGCAGTCGTTATGCTAAGCTAAGCTAACGAACTCTGACATGCTGAAGAAAAGATGTTAAATTAATGTTCTTTCCAAAATGTTGAAGGTTTTGTTTGTGTATTTATTTATCTTTTATTTCCTGTTTTCAGTCTTTCTTTTTGATGTGATGATTTTTTTTTTCTTGAATGCAAATGGTTGACAGTTTAATTGTTATCACGTGACCAAAGTGCGACATTTGGTCCAGGTGGCACTTTTTTAAGTTCCTGTTTTTAAGGTTTCTAACGACCCTTCAGTCTCAACTCGGGCTGAACTATGTTAAAAATGTCATTTATTTTGATGCGAGGTTGCATGTGAGGTTTGTTCTGATGACATAAATGATCATATTTCATCACTGTGCGGCAGATTCTGATGAGACCACGTGTTGAAACAAGTTTTATATTCAGCCAGTTTGATCTAAGAAACAAACAGTGAAATGTTCTCATCAGTTTCATCTGAAAGTGAAACAGGTAGACATTAGAACATCAGATAAAGACGGATGAGCTGCAGTTCAGAAGTCAACCTCACACCTGACGCCGGCTGTTTCCTGTCGTGATGTAAATCCAGCGTTCCTGCTTTTTCTTTAGTTTCAAGTGCTTAACAGTCGATGCGCCGACCTGAGCTTGTTGTTGTTTGTGTAAAATTCAAAGTGTCTGTGTCTCTGGCTGAAGAATGTAGCTGTCGTCCTTTCATACGCTGTTTTGCACACCGTCCGCCTGGAGAATGTTTCCTCTGAATGTCTGTAACCTCGATGAGACAAACGAAACCAACCAAGTCCCGGAAAACACGTCTTAATAAAACAACGTTCACTGTGAACCATCACGTGTTGTTTCTGCGTCAAGTCACACACCTGTTGACACGTCACCACAGGTGGTGACAGGGTGATGTGGTGACAGGGTGATGTGGTAACAGGGTGATGTAGTGACAGGGTGATGTGGTGACAGGGTGATGTGGTGACAGAGTGATGTGGTGACAGGGTGATGTAATGACAGAGTGATGTGGTGACAGAGTGATGTGGTGACAGGGTGATGTGGTAACAGGGTGATGTAGTGACAGGGTGATGTGGTGACAGGGTGATGTGGTGACAGAGTGATGTGGTGACAGGGTGATGTAATGACAGGGTGATGTGGTGACAGGGTGATGTAGTGACAGAGTGATGTAGTGACAGGGTGATGTGGTGACAGAGTGATGTGGTGACAGGGTGATGTGGTGACAGGGTGATGTAATGACAGGGTGATGTGGTGACAGAGTGATGTGGTGACAGGGTGATGTAATGACAGGGTGATGTGGTGACAGGGTGACGTAGTGACAGAGTGATGTGGTGACAGGGTGATGTGGTGACAGAGTGATGTGGTGACAGGGTGATGTAGTGACAGAGTGATGTAGTGACAGGGTGATGTGGTGACAGGGTGATGTAATGACAGGGTGATGTGGTGACAGGGTGATGTAGTGACAGGGTGATGTAATGACAGAGTGATGTGGTGACAGGGTGATGTGGTGACAGTGATGTGGTGACAGGGTGATGTGGTGACAGAGTGATGTGGTGACAGGGTGATGTAGTGACAGAGTGATGTAGTGACAGGGTGATGTGGTGACAGAGTGATGTGGTGACAGGGTGATGTGGTGACAGTGATGTGGTGACAGGGTGATGTGGTGACAGAGTGATGTGGTGACAGTGATGTGGTGACAGGGTGATGTGGTGACAGAGTGATGTGGTGACAGGGTGATGTGGTGACAGGGTGATGTAGTGACAGAGTGATGTGGTGACAGGGTGATGTAGTGACAGGGTGATGTAGTGACAGAGTGATGTGGTGACAGGGTGATGTGGTGACAGAGTGATGTGGTGACAGGGTGATGTGGTGACAGAGTGATGTGGTGACAGGGTGATGTAGTGACAGGGTGATGTGGTGACAGGGTGATGTAGTGACAGGGTGATGTGGTGACAGTGATGTGGTGACAGGGTGATGTGGTGACAGAGTGATGTGGTGACAGGGTGATGTGGTGACAGAGTGATGTGGTGACAGGGTGATGTGGTGACAGAGTGATGTGGTGACAGGGTGATGTAGTGACAGGGTGATGTGGTGACAGGGTGATGTAGTGACAGGGTGATGTGGTGACAGGGTGATGTGGTGACAGTGATGTGGTGACAGGGTGATGTAGTGACAGGGTGATGTGGTGACAGAGTGATGTGGTGACAGGGTGATGTAGTGACAGGGTGATGTAGTGACAGGGTGATGTGACAGGGTGATGTAGTGACAGGGTGATGTGGTGACAGAGTGATGTGGTGACAGGGTGATGTAGTGACAGGGTGATGTGGTGACAGAGTGATGTGGTGACAGGGTGATGTAGTGACAGGGTGATGTGGTGACAGAGTGATGTAGTGACAGGGTGATGACAGCACAGTTTTACATTAAGCCCATTTTAATTATAGATTTTATTTTAATCTCTGGATCATGTTAAAAGTCAAAATGTTTTCAGACTGAAAATAAATGTGAATGTTACTGACGTTTAGTCTGATGACGAGCTGCAAACTGAAGAAACGTGTGGTCACAGTTCAGACTGTGTCACAGCTCACCTGGTACAGCAGACACTCACCTGGTACAGCAGACACTCACCTTATAGACACTCACCTGGTACAGCAGACACTCACCTGGTAGACACTCACCTGGTACAGCAGACACTCACCTGGTACAGCAGACACTCACCTGGTAGACACTCACCTGGTACAGCAGACACTCACCTGGTACAGCAGACACTCACCTTATAGACACTCACCTGGTACAGCAGACACTCACCTGGTACAGCAGACACTCACCTGGTAGACACTCACCTGGTACAGCAGACACTCACCTGGTACAGTAGACACTCACCTGGTACAGCAGACACTCACCTGGTACAGCAGACACTCACCTTATAGACACTCACCTGGTACAGCAGACACTCACCTGGTAGACACTCACCTGGTACAGCAGACACTCACCTTATAGACACTCACCTGGTACAGCAGACACTCACCTGGTAGACACTCACCTGGTACAGCAGACACTCACCTGGTAGACACTCACCTGGTACAGCAGACACTCACCTTATAGACACTCACCTGGTACAGCAGACACTCACCTGGTAGACACTCACCTGGTACAGCAGACACTCACCTGGTAGACACTCACCTGGTACAGTAGACACTCACCTGGTACATGTGCATTTGCGAAACAGATCGTGTGCATTAGTGAGTCCAAAATACAACTGCGAGCTTGTGCATTTGTGAAAAACCCTGCGTGAGTTCATTCATGATGAGACTGATCTGACATATATTTTAAAGCAGCCTCCGACACGGCCTGCCAGAGGATCGGCAGCAACCTGCCACCAGCTAACGGCCGACCCAGCGAGCCGAAGAGGTGGTGTCCCAGTCTGCGCTGTGCATGCGCACAAAGAGAGGAAAAGTGGACACTGTCTGCTTCAAATGCAAATGTACCGCCTGTAAGGAGCATGGCGTCAAGGTTTTATTACTGCCAGCCCTGCAGAGAGAGCGTTGAAGAGTAACTTCTTCAGTAACTGTTTGAGCCGAGGGTTCACCCATTGTTCTCAAAACAATTACATGGAATTGAACAGGGGACTGAATGAGTCTTTCACTTTAATCTTACACTGTACAAAAAGTAAAAATGCATATGAACTAATATTCTGCATGAAAACTGACTGACCTCAGGCAGATATAAGTATTAAAAAAATATCCCTCCAGCCTCTTGTAAACTGAAATTATTTCACTTTTTGGGCTGTTTTTCTGTATAAAAATGAGTGGTACATCACAGGGTTAATTAACTAATTGTATTTTTTGAATTTAACAGTCGTGGTGGGAGCGAAGTTAAATAACATAACCAAAAAAGAAAAATCTTAAAATATAAAACCATTAAAAGGTTATACCTTCAGCCATCATGAGGACACAGTGAGTCCTTACTGGGTGAGAGCTATATTTTGTTTTCAATCTAACACTACAAAAAAAGTAAAAATGCGTAAAAACTGATATTCCCCATAAACACTGCCTGAGCTCAGACAGTTGTAATCATTTTAAAAAATCCCTAAAAAACTAGACAATATTTCATTTTGGGGCTGTTTTTTGTATAAAAATGAGTGGTACATCACAGAAACCGGCCTGTGAAGGGTTAATTATCTAATTATATTGTTTAAATTATAACAGTCATGGTAGCAGAGAAGTTAAATAACATAAAAAAAATAATCTTAAAAAATAAAGCCATTAAAAATTTATGACTTCAACCATCCCAAGGACTCAGTGAGTCTTTTACTGGGTGAATGGATGGAATCTAAAAGTTCCATCTGTGGCTGACCGTCAGCGCGGCGAGAAGCTTCATGGAGAAGAATTAACTCCAGAGAATCTTTTTACTCTCCATCTCAAACCATTCGGCCTGCCTCTCATTTGTATCAATTAGGCAGCAAACAGGATTAATGCAGCTGCCTGTGAAGCCAATGGGAAAAAAGTCTTTTCACTTCAGGGACACGATACCGACCGAGCGGAGCGGCAACAACAGCTCAGACTCATAGCGCCCTTTATTTAACTGGAAGTACTTCCTGTAGGCTCCAGCTGCTGATAAAGTGTTGGAGTCACGTGCTGCTGGCAGCATTGAACACGTGTGAATTTATATTCACAGAAATAATGAAAAGTTTGATTTACATGTTTCACGTTAAAGTCTGAAAGGCGTTCAGACGTGAATAAAGACGTTAAATCAATTAAAAGTCTGTGACTGCTTAAAATAATTAGAGAAACTGAAGTTGTAGAAACAGTTGAACAGTTCATGAACCTCGGGGACGTGATTGTTGGACGCAGAGTCAGAGCAGCTTCATGCAACTTAAACATGAATCTGCTCCAGAAAACTTTGTGTCTGAAACTTTCACCTTCTGCATTAAAACAAGACAACGCTTCATTTTCTGATGAGTTTCTGACAGTCGTCTGTCGTCTCTGTGTGAAGAAGGTCAGACGTGATGCAGCTGTGACTGTGAGGTGACTTCAAGGTCCTCAAGTCAAAGAGAACAAAAAGGAACGTGTTTATTTCTTACAGCCGTCAGTTACAGCCTGAAATACTTCCTCCTTCACTTGGTACAAATGTCTAAATGAGCAGCGTCAGAGGAAGTCTACAGATCCTTTATTTAAAGGTAAGCATCAGTACTTTAGACCTGGACCCTGTTTGGTTCCTGTGAGTCACTCAGGACTGGTTTAACCTGACGACCTCATGATTCAGAAATAACCCTCACTTCATGCGGCAGTCTGAATCCTCACTGTGAGTCATTAAGTCACCATCAGGACGGTGCTCCACTTTGAATCTTACATACAGTCACACGGACATTTTGGGAAAGTTCTTCAGTGTGTGTGTGTGTGTGTGTGTGTGTGTTCAGGTAATGTCACAGTGTTAATTAAAGGTGACCACCAACTGGGATGTTGTGTTGGTGTTCACCTCTAATCAACCCACCTGTGAACACTGACGTTAGCTGAACACGTGCTGAGGAAGGACGTCTTGCCCAAAAAGGCCGTGTGATGAAATTAAAAATTCAAACAGGTTCTGTCCTCATCTTCAGATTACTCTTGTACCTCTTGAGTCATACTTCACTTTGACGCTGTGGTGTTTGTAGTTTCAGAGCAGTAAAGAATCTGAATACTTTGCAAACCAAACGGAAGACAGGAAGTGACTGACAGGAAGTGACTGAGAGGAAGTAGCTTTGTAGTTTAGCTGCAGACAATTATCAGTTTGATCTTTAAATGTATTTTCTGGACTCAAACAGCTGGTCAATGTTGTCAGTCAGAATAAAGTGAATGTTTTAACTCTGAAGGTGCGGACACACCAAACCGACATCAAAGAACTAGCAGCGACGAAAGCCAACTGTTGCGTCGTCTACGTGGCCTCACGTCGCCCTGTGTCAGTTGCATTTGAACACACTACACGGACTACATCCGACGGCCAAGTAGCACGTACGTTCTGCGCCTGCGTGAGAGAGAGCGGAGTGAGAGAGTGGTACATCCTGTCAGCCGAGGGGTTTCCTATCTGTGCAGCCGAGCACCGCAGCACCTCCACGGACTATTACATCCAGACGGTCCCGGTGTTTCCTCCGCAGGCTCCACTTCACTCAGCTGCCCGATAAACCCGCTGCTTCTTCCCACTTTAACCTGAATAACAAACCAGGGCTCGGTGCTCCGGTTGGATCCAAACGGAGAGCCGGGCTAGCTCAGAGACTAGCGGAGGCTAACTGGCTGTGCTTCCCTCCGCTCATGCTGCGGCTAACGCTCCGCTAGCCGCTCCCAGCTAGCTCCGGTTTGTTATTCAGGTTAAAGTGGGAAGAAGCAGCGGGTCTGTGGGGCAGCTGAGTGAAGTGGAGCCTGAGGAGGAAGCACCGGTTAGCCCCGGTTTCACTACAGGCAGATTCACTCGCTACAGGGGCGAGGAAATAAAACCTGAACAGCCAATCAGAGTGATCTCTCTCACCGACAAGCTCCGCCCCCGATTCAACATGCTCAATCGGCCGAAAAGCCACCAACGCTGACGGTGCGGGACACACCGCAAAAACCACAGTGACAGACGCTCACCGACGGCCCGACTTTGGTCGATGGCCGACCGTCAGCTTGGTGTGTCAGGACCTTAACTCTCAGAAGAATCAAAACTTTAATAAAACCATCTTTGAGCAGCTCCAAAAACAGACGACAGAGAACATGTTCAGTACTTCAAATATTATTTATTCATATTCAGGAGTGAAGAAATGATAGAGCGCTGAAATAAAGTGGGTTATCTGTTTTTAATGATCAAACACAAATTCAAATATCTGTTGGATCCAGTTTTTATAACTGCTGTTAAACATCAGTGTGACTGGAGGACGACGTGTTGGACATTTGATCTTAATTAATCTATAAAATAATAAATGATTGACGGTTAAAGGGGATCTATTGTGCTTTGTCTTATTTTATGTTCATACACACACACCCACACACACACACACACACACACATATATATGTGTGTGTGTGTGTGTGTGTGTGGGATCAGATGTTGATATTAAAGGTGTCTGAACGTTGACATTAGGTAAATGTGTGTAGAGTAGAATAATGACCACGGATGTTTAGAGACACGTTGGAGGCGGAGCCACCTTCATTCCTGTAAAAGATGCTCAGAGACGCGTGAAGCCAAAATCACTCCGCGTCGTGACCCTGACGATCAGCACCTCTTCTGCATCACTGGGCTCAGACGCACCGAGACTCACGGCTGGGTGGCCAAGTGGTTAACTTCCTGTTTAGCGCTGCTGACTTCAATGGGAACAAAGTGATTTAATCTTGCAGCTCATCTGGACTCTCCTGATGTTACCGGAACGAACGGTGAAACAAATCATCTCTCGGGAGTTGTGACAGTAAAGAATAAAAAACAGATCCACTGATTTACAGTCGTCTCTTTCCCGATGTGAGTCAATGGGAAATTTATTTTGCGCATCATGTGACGGAGCTCTGACACTGCAGTACCACTGTCTGGCCTGGCACAGTTGGTGGCGCCTGAACAAAGGTCACCTGCTGCAGCTGTTCACACTACATACACTGCTACATGTAGCTACATGCTAACGTCAGGGAAATGTCATCTTAGCTGCCGATGTCGTTAATTTCTCCCAGATTTCAGATAATATTCCCGCTGGGAAATGTCCGTGTGCAAAGATTCAAGTTCAGAGGCTTTGATTGGAGATTTGTAACGGTAGAAAGTGACGTTATTCTCCGTTAGTTATTTCCCGGCTGAAATGACACTGCAGAGATGTCGAGATACAGAAGCTCCTGAAATGCTGACCAATCAGAGCAGACTGGGCTTTTTTTTCAGGAGGCAGGATTAAAGAGACCTGGAGACAGCGCTGGAGGCGGGGCTCTATGGACACGGCATCATGTGACGGAGCAGGTCTGAGGTACGATTTGGCCACTATTTCAAGTTGGCTTCAATCATGGCGCTGTCCCTGGGGGGCGTGGCTTCAGACAGAAGGTAAATCAAGGTGTTCATCAGTGTTTTACTGTAAACAAGTTCTGATAAAAACCAAAACTGCACGTATGAACCTGAACATGAGCAGAATACATCCCCTTTAATTCATCACTAGCTGCAGCTGTAAACGATAATACAGTTAGTTTTCTTTGGGTAGCTGCACATCATCATCATCATCATCATCACCATCATCATCATCCTCCTCATATTAAAGTGTCGAGTGGGAAATTGGAGCAAATCTCATCAGACTGTTTTAATAGATAAAAGTTCGTCAACAGGCGACGAGAAAAAAACTGTTGTAAAATAAGGTGAGACGTGTGTGTGTGTGTGTGTTTGTGTGTGTTCATGTGTGTGTGTGTGTGTGTGTGTGTGTGTGTGTGTGTGTGTGTGTGTGAGACATTTACATGTAAAAACAAAATGGATATTTACAGAAAAACATCGTCAGCTGTGTTTGAACGATCAGCTGTTACAGATCTTTACACGTAAGGCTAAAAGCTTCACTTCTCTGTACACACACAAACACTGCGCACACACACACCAGTACAGAAGTCTCTGATCACTAAAGCACACGGAGGGATGGTTTCTTCTTCATCAGTATAATACACCTACAGCTCCTAATTAAAACATGTTTTATATTACAGACATTTACATTATTTTACATGCAGAGCCTCTGAAATTAAACACTTTAAAGGTTTAAGTCTAAATAATAAAAAACTACTCAAAGGTACCCAACCATTAATTTAGTAAATACATAAAAACACATAAAAAACAAATTAGATCCCCAAAAATAAAAGTTTTAAAGATAAGGAAAAACATTTGCAACATAAACACAGAAAAAACTGTTTTTTCTAAACTCTGATATTTTTTATTTTTAATCCTTTGTTTAATAAATGTGTCTGATTTTGTTCTGGGGTCGACTTTCACTTTTTTTATTGATTCTCATTGTGCTCATTGATCAGAACCAGGGCTGCAACAGAGCCACATATTCATGGTGGAATAACTGTCTCAGGAAATTATTATTACTGTCGGCTGCAGTGAGCTTCAAAGGAATAAAAACAGAAGGGATTTTTTTAGTTAAACAGAAGCTTTTTATTACTTTAATTAAAACTTGAAGCCTTTTTTTTAATGAAAGTCTCCCTTTTAAAAGATAACTGAAATAAAAGGAGATTCTCTGTCTAGTTGTTTTAAAGTAACGTAGATGAGTAACGGTGAGATAACAATGTTCACACCACAGTTAGACCTTGTTGCAACTCTGACCTGAGTCTCATCAAACCCTGGCTCCTCTGGAACTACTAAAACGCACAGACGGTAAAAAAGACTTTTAAACCTTCAATAAATGAAAATGTAAATGTTCTTTATCTCCTCATGAAAAAGTTTAATGTCTGTTTTCCCTTTGAGTTTCACCTGAGCTGATTGTTCCAGCGTTGTCATGACGACGACCACAGAGACACACGTTTGTCTCTACGTGACATTGCCTGGTCGATGGTGTGGCATCAACCGATGAAACAAATGTTGGAATTGTTTACCTGAACGTTTCATTCAGTATCTGAGGCAGGGGTCGACAGCCCGCAGCCACGGGGCCACATGTGGCTCTTTAACTCTTCTCCAGTGGCTCCCTGCGACTCTGGCAAAAAATTATACAGAAATCAGCTGTTTTTTAACATTTTCATTTTTCATGGTCGTTGGCCTTGTGTGATTCTAACACCTCAGTTGTAAAGATGCGTAGCCTCCACACAGAATAATTCATCATGTGATCGTGCCTCACGCGGCTCGTCGCCTTTTGCTTTTTGTTTTGTTGAACTTCAGTAGCGAAGTCTTGTCTTGGATGTGCTGAGCTGAGCCAGCTGAGGATTCTAGATCAACAATACAGAGTTTAACAGCGCGTGGACACATTTGTTTGCTTTCACCAAACAACCCTTCAAAGTTCCAATACCAAACACTCATAAGTAGCCACTGCAGAGTCGCCTTGTGGTTAAACGTATTAGTAAACGCTCATTTAGACCTGTTGGTGATGTTGACGGGTGAATTTAGACTTCCTGTTATCTTCATGATGAGGATCAGACAAGTTCTGCAGCTCCAGGCAGATTCTTTCAGAGCTGATTTGGCCAATGAGTAAAGGTTACTGAGCCTGATCTCAGGGTTCTACATGAGACGTAGGTTTCCTTTGGTAAATGTTATTTACTCTCATGTCTCTACGCTCCACTGTGAGCACTGCGCTCTGACACGTGTCAACCTGCAGTCAGGATTTGATGAGCACAATCAAAGAGCATTCTCAAAGAATCCAAGTTTCTTATTTCATTGAATGACTGATTTTTGGATTTCAGAAGTTTCTGTAACAAGGTCAGAACATTTGTCGTAACTCGACCCTTTTTGTTCTATGTTTGGTTAAAATAATCTCTTATCGTTTGAAGTTACAGTCAGTTCGATGATGGTGTGTGTGGTGTGTTGTCTCTGTGGATGTAGTGCGCTGTTTAACTGAATAAGGCAAAAAATCAAAGTGCAGTAAAAAATGTTGACGTGTTTTTCTCTAAATGAGGCGGAGGGCGGTCAAACTCTAAAAGCTGTGAATGAGAAGCTGTTTAAGTAACAAGTCCACACTGTGTCGGCGACAGCGTCTAATCTGGACGCTAACACGGTTTGGAACGACTGAATGGAGCCAGGCTGTTTGAGGTAGTTTGATTAAACATCAGTAAAATAAAATTACCTCTAAAATCTCTCAGATCTTGTGCAGGCAGCTGCTGCCTGAAGGAATGATTTAGTCTTAATCAGATTCATATCGATTATTATCAGATTGCACTAAAGGTGTGGACTTGATGAGCTGTGAGTGACCGGCTGCAGTCGTGCGTGTGACGTACACCTGGTGACACGACACGAGCACCACGGATCCTCTCAGCTCCATCCTGCTCCTACATGTGACAGACTAATGATGAAACAGCCGCCGTGTCAACAGCAGCACAGAGAACAAATAAACATGTGCCCTAACATGGTTCCTACATGTCCTGGGTGTGTCGCGTCCACCTGCTCTTCATCACTGGACCAGGTAGGTGGACACGTCCCCCTCATGCTTCATGTTCCGGGTGATGATCTGCTCGATGGCGATGTAAGTTCCTGTGACGAACCCGACCAGCCCGAACACACTGATGACGATGTTTTTGAGGATGACCAGCGGCGACAGGCCCTCCGTGTAGAAGGTTAGAATCTGGAGGATGGGAGGGAAGATGAGCGCCAGGAAGCTGCTGCTGATGGAGCCCACCAACGAGATGACGAGGTCCAGCTCCGGGATCAGGATGGCGAGAGCACCTGGAGGAGGACGAGGAGCAGAGAGAGACGGTTGAGCTGGTTAACAGACTTTATAACTTTTTTCTTGTCTCAGCTGTTAAACTCTTTAGACGTGTCCACAGTCGGACACACCGAGGAGACACAATCAGAATCAGTCTCCATGGTGTCTGTCTAGACTCACATGGAGACATGACAGGAGACAAAGCTTCAGATATGGATGCTGCTGTAAAGAAGCTTGTTAGAGAGACCATGCCGGGCGGCAGCAGCAGAGACGGCCTGGTGACTGCACACACACTGAGATCTGACCTGAAACACAGACTGACGGACACTGGCTCACTGCTCCCCCAACATGTTATGTCATTACCATAAAGAATATAAACGTGGAATATAATTAACACATCATATTTACCATGACCTACCTGATACTTAACCCTCCAAATAAACATAAACAGCATAATTACAATTACTATACATGTACACCAACACCCTGACCAAATGTCTCCCCGTCTGCTCCTGAGATATGACGATGTCACAGTCAAGAAATTGACCTTTGACATTTTCACCTTCATTATTTTATCCTGTTAGACATTTGTGTCAAGTTTTGTGAGGTCACCCTGACACCAAAATCTACTAAGTTTATCCTTCAGTCCAAGTGGATGTTTGTGCCAACTTTTAAGTCATTCCCGTACGATGTTCTAGAGATATCGTGTCCATGAGAATGAGACCGATGCAACGTTATACTGACCTTGACCTCTGACCGCCAAAATCTAATCAGTTCATTGCTGAGTCAAAGTTAACGTTCGTGCCAAATTTAAGGACATTTCATCAAGGCCTTCTTGAGATCCGACGTTTACAAGAACAGGACGGACAGACAACCCAAAAACATAATGTCTCTGTCCTGACCTTCAGAGTCGTAAAAAAAAAGTTCAAAGAACGTCTGACTTTGCGGTGAAACTTATCAAGACCGTGACCTTTGACCTCTGGCAGGGAGCGTCTTCTTGTGTGATTCTATCCGTGTTCTTCTTATAGAAGACTGATGATGATGATGGTGATGATGAACAGAGAAGCTGGAGGAGGAAGTCACTCTGCTGACACGGTGGGAAAATCAGAACTACAGTAGAGAACAGGAGGTTCAGGATGAAGGAGAACGAAGGGAGGATGAAGGAGGACTAAGGTGGAGGAGCAGAGGAGACGGACGAGGTCAGAAAAAGATGACGTGATGTGAAGATGACAGATGGAGAAGAAGAGGCCAGAGATGGCCGCTGTGAGAAAACAAAGCTGTGACTGTGAGGATTGTTTTCTACGTGTTGGTGGCAGCGGTCACCAGGGGCCAGAGTCATCTGTTGCCATGGAGACGGGCATAAACAGCAACAGGACAAAACGAGTGTCCACTCAGACGCCACGCTGCATTGTCACGACCGACACTGACACACTCTACAGTCAAACCTTGAAATGTCTGCACACGGAGAATCGTTACAAGCATGGACACACCTGAAGAGAGCTGCACTCGCTTTGTCACACACACACACACACACACACACACACACACACACACACACACACACACGGTTCATCTGTCGCCGTGTACACTGGTGTCTCCTCGCAGCGAGCGGAGAGGATGAGTCGGGTGTTCTTGTCCGACACTCATTACCAGCGCTGGATAAAAGAGTCTTTGAACCACAATCAATTGCTCGCTGCTGCGTGTCCACAAAGTCTGTCAAATTAACCTACGGGGGCGACGCCAAGGTCGAGCTTTCATGTGACAAGTACGCTGGAAGCTCCTCGCCGCCACATGCTCTCGGGGAGTAAACCTGTCACTTCCAGGGAAAGGCCTCGCCGGTGAAGGGTGCTCTTCAAACTACATTTGAAGCTTTCCTGGCTCAAACAAGGCCAGCTCTGCGGTGAAGGAGGACGGCGAAGGGGGAGTCGGGATCATCAGGCAGATTCAAAGGGCTGAAGGAGGAATGCTGCGAGCACACTAATGCCGCTGTGCAAACTGCCATCTTACACAAACAGAGAGAACACACTTTCTTCCTATTGGCCTGGGGCTCAGCTCTGCTGCTCAGCTCTGCGTCTTCAGAGGAGACAATGAGACGCTGCTTTCATGATGTTGGTAAAGTCAGTGTGTTGATGCAGGCAAGGTGAACGGACGACCTCATCAAGAATTCATCTGTGAGGGTGGACGACCGCAGAGTCTAAAGTCTGTGTGATGATGATGCTGCCGGGAAGAGGACATAAATACTCATCTGCAGAGGGTTTATCTTAATATTAGTTTAATAACTCCACACAGAGGAGAAACATGTCTTCAACACCTCAACATGTCCTTCTTTAAACAGATTTCTGATGCAGCTGTTCATGGAAAATTTAGACCAGATATTATCATTAACTCCAGGGTTACACAGTCTCCATCATGTCAGTGAAAACATGGATGCTTCATACACAGAAGATCTATACAATCAGCACAGGTTCAAGATTAGAGTCACCAATTCAGTATCTGACCAAATGTCTCCCCTTCTGTTCCTGAGATATGACGTTAAAACATGATGATGTCACAGTCAAGCTGACTTTTGACCTTTGGGATATAAAATGTCATCACTTCTGTTCCTGAGCTGTGACGCTGAGTAACCGACAGCAAAGTGTTTATAAGTACTTATAAAGTGTGACAAACATGTGTGTGAGGTTCTGTGATCATTAGTGTATGAATTCTTGAGTTATTGCCAAAAACACATTTTGTGAGGTCACACTGACCTTTGACCTCCAAATTCAAGTCAGTTTCATTGTTCAGGTCAAAGTGGACGCTTGTGTCAAATTTGAAAAAAATTCCCTCAAGGTGTTTTTGAGATGTTACATTCACAAGAATAAGACAGACAAGGTCTCAGTAACCAAAATCTCACCAGTTCATCCATGACTCAAAGCGGACATTCGTGCCAAAATTAAAGAAATTCCTTCAAGGTGTTTTCGAAATACTGCACTCATGAAAATGCACAAAATGCTGCACTCATGAAAAAGTGACAGACAGAGTTGCAGTGACCTTTGACCATCAAACCCAATAAGTTATCGCTGATTCAGGCTGGTCGTTTGTGGCAAATGGGAAAAAGAAATTCCGTCAAGGAGTTTTTGAGGTAGCGCTTTAATGAGAATGAGTCGGATACAAGGTCACATTGACCTTAATCTTGAACCATCAAAATTTTATCAGTTCATTGTTACGTCCAGATGGATGTTTGTGCCAAACTTGAAGAAATTCCTTGTTTTTTTTTTTTTTAGGAAATTGTCTTCATGAGACACAGTGACCTTTGACCTCTGACCATTGAAATCTTGTCAGTCCATCAGTGAGTCCAAATGAACTTAAGTGCCAAATTTAGGAAATTCCATCAAGCTGTTTTTGAGACATCACATTCACAAGCATGAGGTGGACGGACATGGATATCGCCGGTGTGGAGACATAAAAGTCTGTCACAGTTTCTTTGTCAAATGTCTCATTCTGACCGATGATAAAAACCTTGATACAGAATGAAGAAGAGCAGCACGTCCTCACATCAGAGCAGCTGTTACTGCTGCGAGTGTCGAACAGACTGAGATGATGAATTCATTATTGTCTCTTAATCAAGAACTTCACTGTATAAATCACTCTGCTGTCTTTAAACCAGCTCCTCTACTCTGATCTATATTTCCTGTAGTTCTTCTCAGGCCACATCGTCGACCTCACACTGACCCTTAAACAGTCGCAGCTTCATCATTCTCGTCTCGTCTCGTCTTGAAGAAAGAAATAAAGAAGTTCAGAGCATCTGAAACATCAGAGCTCAGTGTAAAGAGATTCATCCTGAGCTGCGTCTGCTGGTTTGGAACAGAGTCTGTCTGAGGAGAGGAGCTGATTGCTGAGTCAGCACGGTGATGAAGCAGAGGGACAGCGAGACGGAGGTGAGCCAGGGGTGATGGTGGTGATGATGATGATGATGATGATGATGGAGAAACGGAGGAAGTGTTCCGGCAGAACGACAGAGGAGGAGTGTTTGATGCTGAGTTAATGATCGTCAGGGGTCACGGCCGCTTAGTTATACGAGAGACTCTGCTGACAATGACTGTGTCAGAGAAACTGCAGATCAGCATGTTGAAGAGTTTCATGACTTCCTGTTTGGAGCGTGATGGTTTATAGATGTGTCATTGACACACTGGACTGACCATTGAATTAATTCATCATCAGGAGAGGATGGCGTCCATGAAACAAACACTGAGCTGGGCTCAGAGAGGGTCGCCAAGTACGTTGGTTCGCCATCACACGATTCAAACAGGACGGAATAATGACGTCCATTAAACTGCAGAAACTGACCTGAGCCAAACTCACTCTGCTACGTACTGAGAAGGAACAGATCGTGTGTGTGTGCGTGTGTGTGTGTGTTCAGTCAGAGCATCATAAGGTCACCTTCTTCAAACAACAGCAGCTGAAAATGTCTGCTAACTGAAAACAGTGAGGTCCAGGAGCTCCTTACCCTCCGAGCAGAGGACCAGATCAGCCGCCATATAACAGGGACGCTAAATGATTGTTGTTGACATGTGATGTTATTGTTATTGTTTCTAAAGAGCTGCTGACACGTATGTTTTATGTCACACTAGAGGCCGACGCTGTTCTGTTACAGGTCACACCTCTTTGGATTCTGTGATGTCATCATGCTGTCTGACCTCACACACTGGAGCACAGGAATGACAGAGGGGACGCCGTAGCAGCTCTGTGGCACCACCTTTTTTCAGTTGCAGTTTTTCCTCTGTGAGTTAGCTGCTAACTGCTACTTGCTGCATTTTAAAGCTCCTGGAAGCGCGTCATTTTGGAGCTGTTACTTCCTCCACTGCTGGCCTGAAGACGAGACAACTCTGAGCTTCTGATCACATTTATTACACAGAACAGCGAGGCGGCAGAACGGTGTGACATTTCGTGCCTTAAAGAGTTAGTACGAACAGGGGGCTGTGAATATGACGCAGACGTCTTTATTTCTCTGGCAGCTCTTTTATTTTGAATGATTTAAGCTTTCCTCCCCTCGAGTCTCTTTAACGAGCAGCAGAGCAGTGTGCCAGATGAAAGTGGGCTCCTGGCGGCTCCTTCCTGCTCGGTGACTCCTGGTGGCGAGGTGAAGAAAGCAGACAGTAGAATGGCCTCTGGTGCTTCCTGTCTGACTGTGGAGAGGAGGAAACTGAGACCCTCCCTGTCCATCTTTGATCCGGCCTCAGAGCCTCTCTGCTGCTGGCTCTGGAGGTAAGTGACTGCACCTGGCTGCGGAGCTGTGTCCCTCAGTTAAGAAATGGCTCGCTGGGTGTAAAGACAGACGGACCCTCAGAGTCTGTGCTTTATTTCCTTTTTCTAGCTGCGTATTTGAAGCAGTCTGCCCAGCATCTGTGTTGATGTGGCTGGCTGTGAAGGTAAAAGCTGAGGTTTTGTTGTCCTGCGTGTGGAGTTGAAGGATCCGGCGACCCCCGTGATAAAGGTCATTGTTTAACACCAATTACCTTCAGTCTCTGTCTGGGCCTTGTCTCTTCACACCAAACTGACCACCTCATCAGTTTTATACTGAGACCCTCCTCTGCTGTGGACCACCATGTCACCTGGTTTAGGAACAAATATGTCTGGTAGTTAAAGGTGTGAGACAAATACGACTGAGAATACGACTGTATAAATGAGACTTTTCAAACCTGAAATTATCCTACTACTGGTCAATCTGAATGAGTGTATGTTTGAGGAACTTCTGTCGACACACCCAGTGAGTTTTGTGCTGATTGGCCTGATGGTTGTGGAGTTAGGGCGATTTCTGTGCTGAGCCACGCCCCTTTTAACCCTTTAGAAACTATTTTAGTTTAGTTTTCTAATGACACATTTTCAATATTTCAACTATTCTGGTTCATTGTCTTACAAAACCTTTGAGCTCAGGTTGGACAGATTTTAAGGATTTGAGGAATTTGAAGATGCTCCGTGAAACAACTTCACAATAAGCAAACACCCCAGCGAAGGCACTGACGAACTGTTTCTATCGCAGAGTTTAAAGGGTTAACTTTCATTGGTCAGTATCTTCAAATCAGGCTTGAACCTTAAATGAAAGATTAATTGATAATGGAAATGATGACGCTGCTCAACACAGATTCTCAACATGATCATTACTGTGTGAACTAAAACAAATACTCCGTATGTTCCTCAGTTTCTTCTACAGAGGAGGAAACTGTGCAGAGGTCTTTGTTGTGAAGGACAGGTAAAACTTTGAGGAATGTACCTTTACTTTCAGAGCCGTCCTCCGTCCTGCCTCAGCAGGAAATAAGTATAATTTCACTGGATAAAGAAACACTCAGTGTGGGCCTGAGGAGGCCTGAGGAGGCCTGAGGAGGCGTGAGGAGGAGGTATGTGCAGCAGGAGCTTTGAGAAAAGTACAAACATTTCCTTCCTCTCAATTCCAGCCTGTTGTTGGAGGGGACGTCTGTCCTCACTCAACTGTCCCTTCTCCATCCTCCAAAAGAGGCTGTGACTTTCTGAGGAAATGAAATGATGGTTTCAGCCCTGCAGGACACAGCAGAGGAGTCAGAACCTTTAGCTGAGTGGAATCAGGACGTGAACTCATCACAGGTTCCAGTTTCATTTCTCCTGGCTCATGGTTTCAAATTAAGAAAATACAGGACGCCACTCATCACAGCTCGTCTCTGTGAGGACTCATTTAATCAGGACGTGAGCGTCTGCTGGACAAACTGTGAGGAATATTTAGTTTGTTTCTCTTTAACCTTTATTTAACTTAATTTAACTTAAGACTGTGGTTGTATGACTCCGCCCACCAGTCCACCCAGTGGTTGTATGACTCCGCCCACCAGTCCACCCTGTGGTTATATGACTCCGCCCACCAGTCCACCCTGTGATTGTATGACTCCACCCACCAGTCCACCCAGTGGTTATATGACTCCACCCACCAGTCCACCCAGTGGTTATATGACTCCACCCACCAGTCCACCCAGTGGTTGTATGACTCCGCCCACCAGTCCACCCTGTGGTTATATGACTCCGCCCACCAGTCCACTCTGTGGTTGTATGACTCCACCCACCAGTCCACCCTGTGGTTATATGACTCCGCCCACCAGTCCACCCTGTGATTGTATGACTCCACCCACCAGTCCACCCAGTGGTTATATGACTCCACCCACCAGTCCACCCAGTGGTTGTATGACTCCGCCCACCAGTCCACCCTGTGGTTATATGACTCCGCCCACCAGTCCACCCTGTGGTTATATGACTCCGCCCACCAGTCCACTCTGTGGTTGTATGACTCCGCCCACCAGTCCAGTGTCTCTGACAGTCTCCATCATGTCAGTGAAAACATGGAGGCTTCACACACAGCAAATTTATACAATCAGCACAGTTTCAAGATTAGAGTCACCAATTATTGAGAGATGACACTAAAACATGATGATGTGACATCTGTGACTCAAAGTGGACATTTGTGCCAAATCTGACAAAATTCCCTTGAGGTGTTCTTAAGCTAGCACATTAATGAAAATGAGATGGATGCAAGGTCACAGTTATCTTGACCTTTGACCAGTTCAATCGGTGACCAAAGTGGACGAAAAATCCTCTTAAGGCTCTTGTGATATCGTGTTTATGAGAATGTGATGGACGGATGGACAACCTGACAACATAATGTCTCTGGCTGTCGGCAGACAAACATACGAAATGGCGATTAGTTAAAACTGAGCTGCGGTAAAAGTCATGTGGCTGAACAGGAAGTTGTCTGTGTTCAGCTCTCTGTGTTGCTGTGACTGAATCTGTGGTTCAGAGCTCAGTTTCACTCCTGCCTTCACCTTCCTGTTCACGCTGACGCTCTGCAGCCATAATGGATCTATATTTCAGCTGCTTTGATTACTAAAGCAAATCACTTCCTGCTGCTCCTTCACATTAAAAGCCTTCCCCTGGTCACCAGCAGGAAGCCTCTGCTCTGTGGAGCTACGGTGGAGAGAGCTGCACAATCAGCAGAAGTTTGTCAGTGCTTCATCAACACAGAAAGATATGGAGACGTGTCAGTCTCACATTAGGAGAAACAGCCACAGTGAGCTGCTGGATGAAGAGCTGCACACGTCAGCCTGGACACAAACAGTTTCACTGACCAAAGCAAACTCTGAGTGTTACTGTCCACGAGTGGCCCCAGTGTGCACACCAACAAGGAGAGGTTGCCTGAACTAACAGAAAGGTTCAAGGTGCTCAGAGGCGTCCTGACTGCTCCACTCAACTGCTCAGCTCATCAAAAGATTCACAAAGTGGAGCAGCCGAGTGTGTTTCACACTGACTTTAACTTCAAGTGCAGTAACACACCAGACCGGTGGTCTCACAGCCTGAAGCACTAAATGATCCACAGTCTAACCACGCCCACGTAAACACAGTGTTTCACCGCCGAGAGGTCTCTGTGACTGAGAACATAAATGTTCAAACGCCACATGGAACAAAAAGCGCCCATTAAATGTGGAGTAAAAACAAGACCACGCTCTTTTATTTCTGCGTTTCAGCAGTGCACACGCGCACACACACACACACACACACACACACACACACACACACACACACACACACACCCTGTGCTGGACTGAATAAGAGACCCTGAACAGCCGGCTGGGCTTCATGTGTGAGTGCAGTGCACCAACTGAGACAATGCAGTGTGTTGTTAGTGTGTTGTTTGTGTGCAAGGCACAGCGTGGCTTCAGGGAGAAATTACAGCTGATGCAGGCGACTGTTTACCTTCAGGAGCAAAGACGACCATCGTGTGAAATGATTGCTGTAAACTGTGTGCTGCTGAGAGGGAGTGTGATAAATAAAGATGTCTGCTGCTTGTTTACAGCCCAGTTTCATGAATAAATCCATATCAATCTCTTCTGAAACTATGATTTGGAAATAACTGACGTACATCTTGAACAAAATGGAAACAGGCCACCGAGTGAGCATCATATTTCCTGGATGAGAGAGAAGAGTTCAGATTATGAGGAAACATTCATGAGCGAGCGGCGGCCGCCTGAAGGCACAGACAGGTGAGTACATTAACTCTAACCTGTAGGTGTCCACTGAAATAGTAATGTCATGTAAAGGTGATGTGTAATATGCCTCCACATCATCATCCTCCTCCTCTTCCCAAACAACATGTTACACAGAGTTCTTGTGCTGGCTCTCTGACAGACGATAAACGGAGGTAGAAACACGGGAACACATCAAGGTTAAAAAGAGGACAAAGCAGTTTTTTACACAACACAAGTTTATTTTCTGGAGGCGCAGCGTGATGAGCTGCCACTCTCTCTTTGTGCTGCTTTGTACGCTGACAAAATGTCATCAAGAGACCTTTGGGAGCTGCCATGTCATTTGTTGGAAATGCAACGTTTCATTGTGTGATACTTGCGAGATGCCAAAAATGAAACAAATCAACACAACAGGCAGACTGCAGTCACAACAATGGGATCCAGTGAATAGAGGACGCAATGTTTGTCACCGCCAACGCCTCCATCTCCACAAACACCAGGGAAATCAATGGGGTCAATAAAATCCAAAGGGTTCAATGTCTGGGACAAATCAGAGTTCTCAGCGTGTCACTGAACTACATCACATATCTTCTTTCCAGACTCAGCTGGAGTTCTGCCTGAGGCCGGTCCAACACACCAAAATAAAATCTGTTCATTAGTGACAGGCGGGTCGACCCACAGCCTGACGGCCCCACACGCTGACCTACGGGTCAACGTTTGGGTCAGTTAGAAAATCTGGCAGGTTTCAGGCAGGCGGGTCATAAAGTGACGAAGCATAAATTATTAGAAGTTACAGAAACACTGATTTTTTTTTGTGCCTATTTTAATTTTATTTATTTGTATTTACCAGTGCAGCGCGCTTTGGTCAGCTGTAATATCTTATGTGATAAATAAATAAACCTGATTTGGTTAAAATAATCCAACTTCTCTTCTGTCTCGCTACAAGCAGCTTCAGCATCAGCACTGCTTAGTTCAGGCTCTTCGTTATTCGACTTCTGAGCAGCAGAATCTGTTGAAGTCCGACATATTTAAATCTCTCCAGTCATAATGTCTAGTCAGAAAATGTCCCTCTGCAAATATGCAGGTTCATCAATCATGTGCTGACAGCAAGTGTCTCTGTGTCCACACTGAATCTGTTTATTTCCACTGTACACATCAGCTGTGTGCTCCAGATCAGACTTCATAACCACGTGAGAGATGGGTGAGTGCTTTCTGTCTGTCTTTTAAAGAGAAATCACATTTTATATTCTGATACTGACTGGAAATGACAGTACAGCCAACAAGTTGGCTGTAAAGAGTCCAGTTTAATTCATCTGTGATGACATTAGTCTCCACGGTGACCCTTTCATTGTGGTGAGACCATTTTTGAAAACGTAACCTTTCTTTGTAAAATGACATATAATGACATGCGCGGACAATCACAGCCTTCAAAAACCTACAGCCTCAGGGGACTTTTGGTTTTCATAGCTTGACTGATGATAAGGGCGTCTCCCTGCAGTTCGCCATCCAGTCCCTGAAAAATGCAGTTCTTACAAAAATCTCCAAATGTTGAAGTGACCAGAGGTGTGGTGAAAGAAGCTTTTATCTGTGTAACACCTGGTATCTGCCCAAAAACTGCTGCAACAACTTCTGAGACATAACCGATCGTGGGAACAGCCGTCATTTACTTCCATCATAATGTTCTGAGCCCTGACACACTCTGAACTTTAAAGTTTAAACAGATACCTGACAGACACACAAAGTTTATTACAGATTCATGAGCAGAGAAACTTGGTGCAGGTGCTGAGCTGCATCTTAAATCTGAGGGGGGCTGGGATCAATACCAACAGCTGAAGGCTGTGCTAACAAAGCGGACACGTAGTCAAAAGGCCTTCGATGTTCTTTTCACTTTTAGACAAAGCTGAAGGAAAATCTGAAGTGATAAAAGTAAGAAGCTCATCTCTTTGAACAAACATATGAGCTGTGAGCTCCTCTGAGAAAACTACAATGAAAACAGTGACAAAGCGTCCAGCACTGTGGACAAAGACACTCCCAGTGGACTCTGACTTTTATCTCCTCACAAGGTCTGAGGATAAACAAGAAAACGGAGCTTGGCCTGACATCACAATGACCCATCTACACTGAAGAGCCCTCAGGTGATACTTCAGGTTTCTGAGGGTCTGAGAGTAAAAGAGAGGCTTTAATGACAACAGTGTCGACCTGGATGTCCTGCTGCGGGAACTTTGTGTCCTGTTATGTCTCAAAAAGACACTGAGAGGCTGCAAAAAGTTTGATAATGAACAGAGTCCTGTTTGTCATCTCGTAACGAGGATGAAGAATGTGATTTACAGTCACAGTGGGACGGTCAGGGCCGTCGCAACCCGACAGGCAAACTAGGCATTTGCCTAGGGCCCCGAGCTGGAAGGGGGCCCCCAGAGACGGCTGACATTGGTCCATATCAATGACAATATGATGGAACTCCTATAGACACTGCAACAACGACAACACGTTGGAATCCCCCCTAATGGGGCCCCTACTAGCTGCTGCTTGCGAGTGGCTTTAAGTACGGTGACCAGACTGCACAGCACTTCTGTCTCTAATGATCTGTTGATGGCAGCCGATTCTGGGCTTTTAACTGTTCTCGCTCTTCTCCATCTGAGTGCTGCCTTTTATACCATTCACATAACATCCTCCAAGAGAGAGACGAGCTAATGCTGGTATCACTCTTTCCCAGTTACTACTGAGGTGTTCCTCAGGGCTCCATCTTAGGTCCCCTTTTATTTATTATCTACCTTCTACCTCTTGGCCATATCTCTTTTTTTTTTTTTTTTTTAGATTTTTTTTGGGGGGGCATTTTTAGCCTTTGATGGATAGGACAGACAAGCGTGAAAGGGGGAGAGAGAGGGAGTGACATGCAGCAAAGGGCCACAGGCTGGAGTCGAACCCGGGCCGCAGCGGCAACAGCCTTGTACATGGGGCGCCTGCTCTACCACTAAGCCACTGACGCCCCTCTCTTGGCCATATCTTCAGAAAACTGGACATTCAACTCCACTGCTACACAAATGACACCCAGCTCTATCTGTTCACAGAGCCTGCTTCCAATATTCCACCCATTTACCTTTTCTCACTTTCTTAAACTTAACGGTGATAAAACTGAGGTTCTCCTTCTATGTACTAAATCACCGCAGTTACCTCCAAAATCCGGCTGCTGTCCTGCAGTCAGCTCCGGGGAACAGACAGCCTGGGAGTCAGGTGGTTTGCGGCTGGATTTACGGAGCAGAGGATGAAGTTGAGGGTAAAACTGCAAATGACGGACTTTTTGACTCGTTGCTGGGATTGTGTCAGCTTTAAAGTGAAGGTTTATATTTCCACAGACTTAAATAAAAAGGCAGAGTGCAGAGAAACAGAAAGGGAGAATTGCTGCGCCCAAGTCTCATAACGGTCAGGAAAACCCTGCTGTTCATTTTGACATCATGTCAGTGACATTCTCATGTAAACACAACGGGCACAGTGACCAAGGTCATGTCCATGTTTATCGTATGATGAGTCAATGATGTAATTATCCTGACAGATCTGCCCTACATGACCTCTGCTACAATGTGACATCATCACACTGAGTCACAATTTTTCTGCACACCTGCCGACAGTCGAGGTGTTAAGTTTTTCATAGTATCATAAATCTCTGTGCAGTGTTCTGGTGTCTGATCCATCTTCAGAGTCATGGATCTGTTACTCAGACCATCCTTCTGTATTTCATGATGGAGTGTAGACGGAGGAGGAAGACAGCAGAACACAGGAAGGGTCAGAGGGACGGCCTATACAAGACGGACAACAACAGAGACTGCACATGGGGTCGCTTTATGTATAGACAGGGCCATATGAGCTTCATCAGGCTGAAACAGTCTGCTAATATTTCATTTATAGTTCATAAATACACTGCAACATCCTGAATATATCATACAATTCATGTAGAGTTGCCTCAACACAGTGAAAATACAAACCAAGAATACACCACTCCCAGTGTGAGGGTCAGAGTTCTCTACCTTCTGGTGTCATTCATATTTTTAGGATAAAAATGAGGTCTCAGGCATGAACACGTGGATCTGCCCTGATCTGGACTCTGAGTGAGTTAAGATGGTGACAGAGAGTACGAGGGAGAGACGGCTGACAGCAGAGAGGAGGCAGGAGGAGCAGAGGAAGTGAGGGAAGATGGAGTTAGAGGGCGAGGCTGACCTTCCCCGTCCAGCAGGAGCTCCATGCTAAAGACAGAAATCCTGCGGCTGACCCGGCCGAGCTGCTTTTAGCTCAGCTGACACACTCAGAGAGACTCGGTGGGGATGTTCAGGACGGAGGTCGTCACTCAGAGACAACGCTGCTCTTAAAAACATGACATGTAAGTTTAGACGCTGTTTTCTGATTGGTTCTCAGATGTGACCTTTGGGGCTTCCTGTCACTTCCTGTCATCAGGTGAGACTCCTGCACTGAAGAGCTGTTACCTTATCTTACAGTGGGAGCTGTGATGATGACGAGGGCTGATGAAGAGGTGTGTAACGAGTCACTGACTGAGGTCCGTCTGGTGACAACTGAAACACCTGGACCTTCAGTGGAGTTCATATACTCTATACGGCCAAAAGTTTGTGGACAGCCATGTCCTCCTTCAGCTGCAGCTCAGGGACGTCAGAGATTTTTCAGTTGATTTAAATTCAAATAAGTGAACTGAGATAAAAGTTATTTTTAGGGCTGACCCAAAAAATTCGAAGTTTCAGCACTTTTTTTCGTTTTTTGGGGGGGAGGCCTTAAATGCAACACTAACCCCACCAGTCCGATACTGACAACGAGCACAGTGAGAGCTGGCAGACATGTCCAAGAGGTCATCAGATGTGTGGCTGCACTTTAAAATATGCCTCGACAATCCCCAGAAAGCAGAGCGCCAGATTTGCCAAAAGCAACTGGCATATCACAACTCAACAACAAATTTGGGAAATCACTTAAAAAACATAAGTAGTAATTAAAAAAGAAAAAATCTCAGACAAGGAAACAGAAAACCCGACACACAATGGAGACCTGCTGTTATCCTGCTTGAACACAGACGACTAAATTCTTTCAACAATGTGACTCAAAATAATGATTAAATAGATTTCATTGATGTAAAATATGCATTTTCCAGTTCCACCGGTCCGCTCTGAGGCTGGTGTCAGACACGTCTGATGCTCTGAGTTGCGCATCTGTTTGATTGTGCTGCAGTGTGCGCTGAGGGTTTTAATTTAGTGTTCAATCAAAAGTTAAACACTACTTATCACCGACTATTATTGTGTTTTCGTTGTTGAATATTTTTATCTTAATTAAAAGTAATAAAATAAATGCACAGGTTCAGAGAAAGATATCTTTGTAGTCTAACAGGAAGCTTCAACTGATTTTGTCCTTTTCATATGATTTATTGTTGCTTTCACTTTTTACTGTGGGGTCTCTGTGAACCCTTCGACCGACAGTAGGTTCATCACGTCAGCTGACATCTGAGCTGAAACAGGCGCAGGACGCAAAGGCCAAACAGCACAGGTGACCCAGCTGCATGAGGCGGAAAGGTGATTGTGTTTTTCTGAAAAGGTAAAAATATCATCTGCAGCGTGCAGCGTGTACTCCCAGCAGCACGCCACCTTTGTGCCGCCGTGCTCCAGGATGAAAGACGAAGAAGAGGAGGCTCACGCGACGTCCTCATGTCCTCTCTTGTTCCCATCAACAGCTGAACAACACGCTAGCTGCTCCGCTCAAGCCTGTGGCAAAGTGACTCACACAAAGGAAGCTCTTTCAGAGCAGAGATGAAATGACCAGTGCGGCCGTTACAGCTGCAGCACGGGCAGGAAGAAGGATTTGTTTCACGGCTCGCTTCTCAGCACATACGGCTGAATACAGCTCTGTGTATTTATCTCCATTAACACAGAGATATTATGGAGAGCACGCATCAGGCTGGATTTATCATGTGGATGATTATACATGTTTCAAATCCTGCTGACGGCAGTAGGTTGAATTTGTAGATGGATGTGTAACGGTGGAAACACTGATGCCGTCTCCGTGTCACTAACGTCTCATCTCTCTGTGTCCTGGGCTCAGACCTGAGGGTGGAGGGGGCGGGGCCTTTATTGGAGTGAATTGCTTTCTGCTGCAGAGTCGCTTTTGATTCCAGTGGGAGTCATCAAAGTGTTCAACCACACACACACACAAACACACACACACACACACACACACACACACACAGGCTTCAAGTCTAAATCAGATGCATCTCTGTGATGGGAGCGTGTTGGTAGGATCCAGCTGACAGGATTGTTAAGGTGAGCTGGTTCATTCAGCTCTGAGCTGCGGGAGGTGACGAACCCCAGTAACTACAGCAGATAAAGACAGATTAAACACACATTTCAAACACACCCGCAAAAGGGGCAGAAATGAGTGCGTCCACCTGGATGTCATATTCCCATCACTGCTGAATTCTGACCAAATGTCTCCCCTTCTGTTCCTGAGATATGACGTTAAAACACGATGATGTCACAGTCAAGCTGACCTTTGACCTTTTGACCTTCATTACTTTATCCTGTTAGACATTTGTGTCAAGTTTGGTCAGAATTAGTGAATGAATTCTTCAGTTATGGCCAAAACATGTTCTGTGAGGTTACACTGACCTTTGACCTTCGACCACCAGTCCTACTCAGTTACAATCAGTCCTGGAGTCTGATGTTTGTGCCAAATTCAAAGAAATTCCCTCAAGGTGTTCTTAAGATATCATGTTCACAAGAAAGAGACTGACGAGGTCACAGTGACCTTTGACCACATTGTGTCCAATCAGACGTTTGTGGCGTTCTTGAGATATCGCTCACATGACTGGGGGAGGACGGACGGACGGATGGATGGAAGGAGGTGAAGACAGAGAGAGGACTGTCTCGTGCAGCAGCTCAGAGGCACAGAAGGTGAGACATGTGGCAGGTAGACTGTCAGATATTTCCCTCAGGAGGGGTTAAAGAACCAGACAGGGCTGTGAGGAGACTGAATGTTGATCCACTGTATGAATGTGGCTCCATATGTGATGGACGTGTGAACCACAGACTGTATATGAAGACCTACAACACAGGAACAGGATAGAGAACCAGAGGAGCCACAGAATCAGAGGGTTCAGCAGTAAGATTTGTTCCCAGTGCTCGTCTGAGCCTGATTACCTGATCAAACAGCAGCAGCTCTGCCTCTGGGCCCAGTCTCTGTCACAGCCTGTAACATAACTCTATCATGACACATACAACTGCAGGAAAAGAGGCAGAGCCATGTAGCATTGGTCCAGCTGCCACTCAGAGCCTCTCTGATCCCAGACAGCAGTAACAGTGAGCTCCTCCAGCCGTCAGCACATCTCCACTCAACGAGAACAGAGAGATCACTTCACAAGGAATCTGCCTGCACTCAAACGTCCTGACCTCTGGAGCCGCAACCCCTCACACAGACACACAGACACACAGACAAACACACAGACACACACAGAGACACACACAGCTCTGTGACCGGTCCACATCAAACCAACACAAGATAAAGATCTGTTGTCTTATGAAAAGCTGTTTTAACGTCACAGTGTGCAGCTGAGACGATCAGTGTGCTGACTGAGCTCACATTAAACTCACGCCTGGAAATATTAAACGAGTAAACAAATAAGTCCAGACCATATGACGTCATCACTGAGGAGATTCTTCTACCCTTTTATAAAGAAACATCCCTCAGGCAGACGACTCAGTTGATGTCATTATCATGAAAGGCCTCACTGTTTGTCACTGTTTCACAGCTGTTGGAGATTTACTCTGGAGATCAAAATGTTTATTAGTTTCAGTCATTTTTATCTTTCATAGATTAAGGCGACAATTCAAAACCTTTGAATCCTGATGATTTCTCTTTTACTAAAAGATCATAAATCAGACTCAAGGTGACAGGTTGTATAAGATAATGTGTGTGTCATGTCTCCAGCAGTGTGTGACAGGTTTAAGGGCTGATTTACAAGCACACACTCACTGATCATCATCTGAAAAGCTCAACATCTCTCTATTAATGCTCTCAACAAATAACTAATGTGAGCCAACTAGGATTTGTCCCCAGGTTCATTGTAAACTCTGACTTATCCATGTGACTGTTAAGAAGCAGGAACATAACTTGTTTCTTCATGTGCAACATGTTAGTCTGGAGGTTTAAACTGGTGTCCTCTCACAGAGTTGCTGATTCAAACTAAACTTTCATCTCTGTCAGAGAAAACTGATCTGAGTTCAGACTGTTTACTTACAGCACAGCTACACTCACAGATAACTGAGCCTCCTACCTGCCTGTCAAACACCATCAACCCACAAACCTTCTCCAGTCCGGACTGAGTGGAGTCCTGCGGGGTGAAGCTGTGAAGGCTGTGAGCGGAGCTAGCTGCTAACAGCCACCGCTGCAACTAACAACTCCACAGATCCATTCAGCAGCTCCACCATCCACAGTCAGACACACACGGCTGATTATTTACTGCTGAATTACAGCTCACAACTCGCACCAACCCAAACATCCTGGTGCAGACTATTTACTGGAATTTACAGCTTGTCGCTCATCAGGCATCTGAAGATAATTACAAGCTGTCAGTGTCCGACAGTTCACCACGTCTCGTCATCGAAAATCAAACATAGATTTCATCTTAGTTTTTATCATCAGGATCTATTTTCAGCTCGTCATCGTCTCGTTTTTGTCCTGTAAATTCATCTGTCTGTCACATTTAGAAGAAGCTTAGAGCCTGCTGCTCGTGCTGTGTGTGAGGTTTGTTTCTGTGGACACAGTCAGCCTCTCCTCGGCTGCACTCTCTGATAACCTTCCAACACGGAGCGACAGAAACAAACTCACATCACTAAAACACAGCAGCAGTAATGTAACAAAGACAAAGCGTCTCCCTGCGGACGGACAGGAACGACATCTGCTCTGGATTCAAAGACTGAGACTCTCAGAGGCGTTCTCCTCCAGATTTACTCTGCACATCTGCAGACGACAGCGCGCTGCTTCAGTCTCATCTCGTATTCTGATTCAGAAACCAAAAGCAATCTCCTGCTCACAGATGTGCATGTAGGAGCAACATGATTCCTCCTCCAGCCTCCCGTCCCTCAACTCCTCCATTCAAGCATGCATCAGTGGGATCCCACAGGAGCAGGCCTTTCTTGTTGCTGCACCGTCTCCACCCACCCACACACACACGCACGCACGCACGCACGCACACACACACACACACACACACACACACACAAACCATGAGCTGCTTCACAAATGACCCGCGGACATCAAGTGGCACATGAATGCATTTATTCCCTTTTATTAGCTGATCAACATGCATGTCAGAAACCTGCACAGCGTGGAATCTGCATAATTCTCTGCAGGCTCCAATCACAGCTAATAAAGGAAATGAAGAACCCGCGGCTAACAAGCGCAGCCGCTTCCATAACTCAATAAGGCTAACGTGACTGCAGGTTTCATTCCACGTGAAGAGCGGCGAGGAGGGAACGGCACTGAACTGAGGCCGGACATTTCCTGTTTTATCACTGCTGATCAAAGTGTGTATGACATCAGCTGTACGGCCATGAACCTGACAGGACTGAGAGTCGACAGGAAGGAGTTCAATTTAACACCTTCTTTAGACCACTTTAAATATCAGACCAAACTTGTGTCAGAAACACAAACCAAAGGTAGAAACACTGTCTTTCCCTAAACACACTGATGTCATTCAAAATAAAGAGTGAGGTAAAATGACAGTGATGATGATGAGGATGACGACGATGATGCTGTGTAACCACAGAAACCCACCTCACAGTCGTACGCCTCCAAGAACCCGACAACTGTATTGTTACATCATTTTGTGACCTGTGCACCATCACACAATGTGTCCTTAAAGGTGTGTCTGTGAGACTGTGTCGTTCCCTTAGTGTGTGTCAGGCCTGAGAGCAAACAGTGAGAGTTGTTTTAAGTGCCAACACGTACAGACTGAAGCTCAATATTTCATGTTTAAAAACTGCTGTGAATGTTAGAGATGATTACAATAAAAAATAATCTGTCTTTCGCACTTCACAACATTAAAACACTGAGGAGTTATTGGAAATGTCTGAGTCGGAGACGTTCCTACACAGCTGCCTCCGAGTCTGATTCTACTAACATCATACTGACAACACAAGTGTGGCCTGATCTTTATCAATCAATCAATTTTATTTATAAAGCCCAATATCACAAATCACAGTTTGCCTCACAGGGCTTTATAACATATGACACCCCTCTGTCCTTTGGACCCTCACAGCTGATCAGGAAAAACTCCCCAACAAACCCTTTAACAGGGAAAAACTGTTACAACACAAATACCTAATGAACAGACATGCAAACACAGATATCCATCTGGCGTGTTTAAGTCATAAAATATGTATTTAATATGTGCATATTATGATGTTTATCATGGACACTTTTCTCTGTGACGTTCTCAGACGGTTTCATCTGGTCGTGAATCTTTGGTCACTGGACTTTATGTGTAAATGATATTTATATATTGTTTCAGTAAAGAGCTTCACCCCGTGTGTGTGTTATGATTATTCTGTTTCACTGTCACCATGGACACACAGTCTGTGTAGATGTGACAGGTGGGTGCAGACTTTAAGTCATTATCTTATTTAATCTTATTTGTATTAGTGTGTCTCATTTTATTTATCACTTCATCACTTTATTATTTTGCTTCTCCTGAGCTGCTGTAAATTTTCCTGCAGCGGGAATAACTAAGTCTCATCTTATGTTTCTCACTGAAGCCTCGACGCTTCTCAGCACAGACACAGAGGCGGCATTAAACTGCATCAGTCATGTCTGTAAATCAGTTAAACAAACAGCCACAGATATACATCTGTGTCTCTGCGGGACGTCTTCTTCTTCTCTGCTCTGTTTCCCTCGCGTCTTCCTGTCTCCATACACACTGCTGTCCAATGAGGCGTGCAGAATACAGAGACCCGAAGAGCTCCCTGCTGCTGCTGCTGCATCAAACTCTGCTTCACAGCGACACATTTCTCTGGTCGATTATCAAACTTCCAGACTAATGTGCTTTAAACTGCAGGATTCTTAACGTCCATCATTTAACTGAAGCTTTTATACAAAGCACTTAACGTCTCCATCAGACTGTGACACATCACACCTACACACAGAGGGAAACTTATCATATACTGTACACACTGTACTTTACCGGCCAGGATATATTTTACATTAATGTGCCTCTGAGTTTAGTAAGAAATTTTTCACAGGCTGCTCTGCTCTGTGTTTTACACACGTTATGAGGGACAACAGAGACATCCACTACAGACTTTGGCTTCCTTAAAAAAAGACTGTCATGTCTCCTTGTGACGCTTCATCACAGCTGGTTTCTCAAACTGTTGCATTCAACGTATGTTAGAGGCCAAAGTGTCCAGTGTTTCATTAAAGAAAGAATTACCAGTCTGATTTGAAAACACCACGGATCAATGTACAGTGTGTTAAAACTCGACACACGGTGCGAACATGAGTAAAGTTGGTCTGAAGCTTCTGATCATGTGATCATGTCTCTGAGCAGGACGACTGTGTAAATCTGATCTGATCCTCACAAACATTTAAAGACCTGTTTCCTGTAATTAAAGACAAAAACATATCAATATATATCTGTAGTGAGCTGGAGTGTATATCCTACACACCTCTGCTGCTGATGTGACACCTCAGCCTACACACACACACACACACACACACACACACACACACACACACACACACACACACACACTCGGAGTGTGGACGTGCGTTCCGTCCTCCTCATTACCAACAGACTGAACATTGATTTCAGACGCCTGCTGTGAACTCAATCACTCCTTCAGTTCCCTGTTTTTCCGGTGGAGCAGTGAAGACCTCATTTAGCCTCTCTCTTTCTTTAACAGCAGCGAGAACAATAACGAACCTGCGCTCGTTTCGGAACGACGCGTTGGTGTCACATTCACAATCCATCCAGGATTTAATCTGTACCATCGTTCACGTTCTGCACACACGTGGTCAGGGCTGAACTCAGGCTCAACGCAGCTGCTGGTTTTATATATTTCATTTCATAAATCACACTGAGCAAGCTGACGGGATTTAACCCTTCACTGTCTGCTTTTATAAGAAACATTAATTAATCCATTCATTCCTGGACCAAGAACAAAGTGTTCTTCTCCTCAGTCACATCATCCAGATCTCTCTGAGCGTTCCCAGGTCAAGTGGGTGAGTAAAGGGTCAGACATACTTTCTGTGCTCAGCATCAGCAGACAGCTGCAGACTTGTATCAGTCACATGATCGTGCACATATTTTTACTACAAACAAAGATCAGCATGGGTCCAACATTTCCTCCCTTCAGCCCTCTCTGGACTATGCTGGGATGAAGGGATGTCGTATGCTGTAAAGCCCTGTGAGGCAAATTGTGATTTGTGATATTGGGCTTTATAAATAAAATTGACTGATTGATTGATTGATTGATTGACTATTTACAGATCTGATGTTTCTGCTTTTCACTGCAGCCGTTCGTTCTGATCTCTCCCAAACATTTGTGCAACTACTTGGTCATACGTGGCCCCTCCCACATTAACATGTCTTCATTTTAAAACAAAAACAATCTCTGAACACACAAGCGCTTTAGCACCGCATCAGAAATAATCTCCGTCCCTACTAACACACCTGAAGACACGTCACATGACCGTTCACATACACTGAACAGGAAGCACTCTGCAGAGAACGCTACGCAGAGGGTGAAACTGTTGCTGAGAGTAAAACATGAGCATCAGGAGGTCGGTGTGGCAGAAACATCAGAGCAGCACCAGGAGCGTTATCATCACAGGAGGACGTCATGGTGATGAAAAGGTGTCCCACACAGGAAGGACTGAATTACAAAAGGTGTGTAGATTAGCTCCACCCTCTGGACTTCAGAGAGCTGAACTAAAACAGTCAGCAGCATGTTCAGAGGTCTCTGCTGTAGAGGCTCCGACAAGCCGCAGCAGTGTGGACAAAAAGACACGTAGAAATAGTTCTGCATTTATAAACATTAATGTCTTTGAACTGAGTAGATTTCCTCTCACAACCAAAGCAGTGAAACACACAGAGCTCGACTGATGAGAGCTCTCAGCACAGACGCTTTGATGTGAACAGACTGATGCTTCAACAGGAGGAAGTCTGCCCCCTGCTGACCTCATGCCTCAGCTCCTCCTCTGTCAATCACACAGACAACATCAGCCGTCCTGCTGAATGGGATCATAATTGCTGCTTTATGCGGCCTCACAGAGCGGTTAGTGAACACTGTACACTGATGCCTCCAGCTGGACGACGGACAGACGGAGGACACGTGGCTGTCAAGTTACTGGGTCTCACGTGAGACCAACTGAACACACACTCCTCCACAAACACTCAGACACGCTCTTCACGTGACCACCGTCTGAATGACATCAGATGTTTGGTCCATGTCATCACAGCGTCTATGGGAGCAGCAGTCCGTCTGCAGGTCTCACCCTCTCATCTGTTCACACAGACGGTGTGTGTGGAGTCAGACTCCTGCAGGTCTGATGACTGCGGCACCAGCAGTGTGAACGGAGAAACGTTCTGTTGGCGAACACACGTACATCATCAGTTAAACACGCCTTCATGTGGCAGCCATGTTGCATGGAGATGCAAATCCCGTCAGGCCGAGTAAGGCCGAGCCAGCACGTGTTTGGTAAAGGGTAAGTGTTATTTGCTGATTGTTTCAATGTAGTGTTCTAAATTAAAACAGATATAATCAAGAACGGTCGTCAGCAGAGCGCTGACTGTGGAGACAGGTGATCTCAGGTTAGACGACTTTTAGTTTCAGTACCTGAAACGTTTCACCTTCAGCTGACATCAGGTGTCACTGAGGAATAAGATGAATCTTTGTTTCTAACACAGCCAGTGAAAAGGTTCAAACCAGAAACCTTGTGAGCGTCAGTTTGTTTCTGTGACCTGAAGGTTTCAGCTCTGCCTGAAGTCCTGTCCACACTAAACCTGCTCACTGTTCTTCTTCTGCTCTCAGCAGTCAATCACCCCCCGCCCCATGAGACGCAGATAGAGCTGTTTAAAGAAGATACCGATCTCAGATGAGGTTTGCTTTGCACATTTGGAGCTGCTTCCATCCATCTGCTTGCTGAGATCCTTTAAAGTTCCAGCTGACTGTCACTGCTCCAGTTTTTTTTGGTCTGAATGAAACGAATAAAAAATGCATTAAAGAAGAAACTAGTGGAAAAGCTTTAAAGCTGCCAGGAAGGAAGCAGCAAACAGACGGCAGGCTCTTGTTCCTGCAGCGAAGGCGGCGTGCTGAACTTTACTGTACGATGAGCCTGCGTCAGAATCTACAATGAAAGAAGATGGAAATCAGATCGCTGGTTTGAAGTCAGAGAGCGAAGGATGTTTCCTGTCACACACAGAAACCTGTGTTTACACACAGTGAATAAACTCAGGATGACTTCACTTTAACAACAACGCTCTCTGTCCCTCTGTCTGTCTGTTACTGAAGCATCATGGGAGAGTTAATGGTCATCTACCAAACCAGGACTCCAGCAGCAGCCTGGACACACCTCCACCTCTGAGATGGTGTATATTTAAATCGGGTTCATCTCAGCAGTGAAGTGAACCCTCCATCATTTCTCTGTTTCATTCAAAATTACAAACATCTTTACTTTTTCTGCCAAACAACCGTGTCCCAGCTTCCTCAGCTGATCGCTGCTATTTCCAACAGACGCACTGCAGTTTTAGTAAAACAGGCACAAATCTTCCATCATGTTGTTCAGAACTGGACTTTTTACAGTGTTAACTTTGTGTGTAACCTGCAGCTCTACAGAGTAAGAAATCACCACAGTAACGGGGTTAAAACACACTAGGTATGGATGTAACTACATCTGAGCCTCAGCTGCACAGCTGCACTCTGCACTGACACAGACGTGTTCCCTGTGAACACTGTACAAAATGAGAGATTCAGGAGGCTCATATTCAGCTGTTCAACATGTTCTGACAATAAAGAAGTTTAAACCCAAATTAACCAGATGGTCTTTTTAACTTCTAAAATCTTCCTTTAAACTTTACAGAAATAATGATCTGACTTTTATCCTGACAATTATATTTCTGATTTTCCCTTCATGTTGGAGCTGAAGCATCATCTCTATCATCGCCCAGACTTCAGTTCATCATCAGGACACAGCTCTGAGCTGTTCAAACAAAGTAAAGAGCTCCTTTATACTTGAAAGATGAGAATGTCAAACACACACGAGATATTTCAGCTCAGCAATCTGCTCATCTTTCACTGAGCTGAATAAAAGCTAGTGGAACGATAGTTATCTCATCGACCGGTTGTTACTCACATGTGAAGATGACGAGGAAGGAGCGCAGCAGCAGGTCGACGACCTTCTCCCACCTTTCTGACACACGAGCCACGACGGGCGGTATGAGGATCTCTGCTGGAACGTAGAACTGCAGGGCGAAGGTGATGAAGATGCCGAAACAGTAGAGCAGCTTCACTGCCTGGTACGTCCTGCGCACGCACACACACAGAGAGGGGGAGAGAGAGAGAGAGAGAGAGAGAGACGCTCAACAAAGGGGACTGAAACAGACTCAATGAGAGGTGATTCTCAGCAGAGTTACAGAGACACTTTAATTATATTTAAATGTGCTCAGACACAGCTCATCAGAATCCTTTCAGATCACACAAAACCAGCATCGACACACAGCCTCAGAGTTCATGTTACAGATCCATCGGAGAACAGAGGAAGAGGAGGAGGAGGAGGAAGATCTTTAAAAACAAACAGCAAACAGTCCTCTGATCACTTTAAACTCAGATGCTGCTAATTACAGCCTCTGTTACAGTAATCAGCAGCATTGGTACAATCCCAGGAGGATCTTCATACATGCACGTCTCTGACCCTGAACTGAAGGAATGAACTGAGTCCACATCATGGAGCCTGAGCTCTGTCTCTACAGAGATGAAGATGAATGGTGTTAATGAAGACACACACTACAGGTCGTACAGAAGAGTTTGTTTGTTCTGTTAAAGTGAAGATTATTTTTCTGAGCTGCTTCCTTTGTACTGTGGAGATTTAAGAACATCCTGTCTGTTTTGAGACAGACTGAGGCTGCTGTCAGTCCTAGAGTGTCTCCTCTGACCCTAACCCTAACCCTAACCCTCCTCTGGTCTGAATCAGGGACTCATGTTGTTCCAAAGTTGTATAATTGCCTAGAGTTGGTTCATGTTGTCACGGCAGCATTTACAAGAGGACCAGATCAAATGCCTTGTGTGAGAAAGCTGCTCTTGATTGGTCAGAATTTCCATGTGGGAAAAATCCAGGAAGTAAAGCAAACGTTGAAGAAGAGAACACTTGCAAGATAAATGTGACACTTTCTAATGTCACAATGGAGGGACAACTACGCAGATTGATTTTAGCGCTGCTCATCGTGGACTATATTGCTGTCATTGTTCATTTTAGTCAAACCATACAGTTTGAAAACGAGGCACGGCTCCAACTAGAAAACAATGTTTTGATGCATTGGATGTGCTGAATGTGCATATTAAGGCAGTACAGGAGGAGGTGCACATTAATAATCCTCCAGGACTGTAACATGCTCATGTTGAACCCAAACAATGTGTCATGTGACTGCAGTTGCTTCACATCCAGGTCGCAACACCTTCTCACCACAAACCAACCGCACCAGAGTTCCTTTGGAACCGGACTGAGACCACCTCTTCAAGAAGGTCTCGGTCCGGTTGGTTTGGTGTGTTCACACCTGCACAAACGAACCGCACTGAGGGGGGAAAAAACACCTGAGTCAGAAACAGAACAGGTGTCAACACAGCCTCAGTGTTAATAACAGCGCGTCTCAGTGCATGAGATGTGTTAGATTTACGCTTGTGAACAGCTGGAACTGATGTTTTTCTACATTTAACAAACAATGAAGCAGATTAAATTAGAACTGAGGACTCAGTGTGGATGACAACGTCCTCAGCTGGACAAAGAGAGAAAACATTTCATCTCTTAACCTCACTAAGGACTCCACTGACAATACTGAGTGGCTAGGGTCTTTTAAAGTCACCATTCTTCTTCTTCTTCTTCTTCTTCTTCGTGTTATATTCTTGTTATAAACACAACATGACCTCAGGTCTGATGTGGGATCATTTTCACAGGAGCTGATTTACAAATATGCAACATGTGAGATCAACACAGACACAGTGAAGGATTAATAACTAACACAGGTGCCCTCTTTGACAGTACACCTGCTGGTGATGAATCACACTGTGCTCTGATTGGTCTGAACTTCACATCTGTTCTTTAACACAGGAAGTGTTGGTGTTAATTTACCAGCAGTTGGGCAGGTTGAGAGTGATGCTCCCTCCTATGTGCTCTTTGAAGCACATGTATCCGATGGTTCCCAGGCTGATGTACAGGAAGGTGATGATGCCCATCCCCACGTACAGGACGGGGATGAAGGTCTGAGGCCTCTGCATCTTGTTCTCCAGAGGAAGAACCTGCATCACACACACAGAGACACACGCTCAGACAGTTAACACCTGAATCAGTGTGTGACTGATGTGTTCTTACATGTGAACAATATCAGAGGTAAAACACAAAGTGTCTTCATGTTCCTGTGTGTTTCCAGTTTAAATGTCACTTCCTCTCAGGCTGTGCTGTCTGGATTCAAACTCACAGATGTTATAATGAAGGCTAAATTTGTGTTGACATTTTGTTAAAAGGCCGAAGCTCTCTGGTCCCACACTCCACACATTGAGAGAGGTCATGTTCTCTCAGCTCTCTGGAGGCTGCTCACTGAATACCAATGAAGAAGAGAAGTACCTCTGAACGGCACGTTAGACAACACAAGAGCAACAAACAATACTCATGTGTCAGAGTACTGTGTCCCTGTCATCTGTCCTCATCATTGTCCTCGTCACTGTCCTTGTCACTGTCCTCGTCACTGTCCTTGTCACTGTCATCATCACTGTCATCATCCCTGTCCTCGTCACTGTCCTCATCACTGTCGTCATCACTGTCGTCATCACGTTCCTCATCACTGTCATCACTGTCCTCATCACTGTCCTCATCACTGTCGTCATCACTGTCGTCATCACTGTCGTCATCACGTTCCTCATCACTGTCATCACTGTCATCATCACTGTCCTCATCACGTTTCTCATCACTGTCCTCATCACTGTCCTCATCACTGTCCTCATCACGTTTCTCATCACTGTCCTCATCACTGTCCTCATCACTGTCCTCATCACTGTCGTCATCACTGTCCTCATCACTGTCCTCATCACTGTCCTCATCACGTTTCTCATCACTGTCCTCATCACTGTCGTCATCACTGTCGTCATCACGTTCCTCATCACTGTCATCAAGGTCATCATCACTGTCCTTCATCATCACTGTCCTCATCACTGTCATCATCACTGTCCTCATCACGTTTCTCATCACGTTTCTCATCACTGTCATCATCACTGTCCTCATCACTGTCCTCATCACTGTCATCATCACTGTCCTCATCACTGTCCTCATCACGTTTCTCATCACTGTCCTCATCACTGTCCTCATCACTGTCCTCATCACGTTTCTCATCACTGTCCTCATCACTGTCCTCATCACTGTCCTCATCACTGTCGTCATCACTGTCATCATCACTGTCATCATCACTGTCGTCATCACTGTCATCATCACAGGATATTATATGAACTGTTATTATGAACTGCTGTGTCTGCATTTTTGCAGGAAATCATACAAATCTTTCTATGAGGACATGCTGACACATCACAAAGACTACCAGAAGGAAAAGAAATAAGAAAAGAAAATTATTTGTGGACCTTGAGATGTTCTGTTTAATATAATGTTAGATCCTGTTAAGGACACTCAGCGAGACGAGTCCCTCCTCACAATGAACACGCCAACTCTGCCACCCTCATTTACATACAGACATAACATGGACAGAATGTGAAGGTTTATATTACAGGTGTGAAGCAAAGACTCCTGATCAGAATCCATCACCCACATAATGTATCCAGACACATTTCCTGTTAATACCAGATGTAAAAGGGTTTTAACTGTTGAGATGTTATCGTGTTATCATCAGCTGGTCACGTACCACTCCGATCCCTTCGAAGGCGAAGACGGCGGTCCCAAAGAAGAGAGGGTAGTCTTTGAGTCTGCCCACTGCAGGTAGGTTGATGGGGTACGTGATGTTCTGCAGGAAACACAGAGGAGAAACAGGAACATGAACATTCTGCCTGAAACATCATCAGCTTATTGCTAATGTTCATGTGTGACTGACTCGTTCCTGATTATCAGACATCAATCAGATATCTGTTGGATCATCTGTAATCACGTCGCACTGGGGGGACACTGGACACTGCTCAGTGTCCTGCTGGACCACATCAGCTGTAATGATCAGGGTCTCTGAGCGCTGTGGAATAACTGGGCTGATATAAAGAGAAGCGTCATTACTGCTGAATAAACCTGAGTGGGAGAATAAAAGGAAATGAGAACCATCAAACTTTGTCTTTTTTCACACTGCAGCTGCTGACAGCGTCAGAGAGAAGGCCGAGCAGCCACAGACGCTCCGGAGACAGAGTTACAGTGACTGTGTTAACATGCACACTAATGTTCGACTACTGTCCTAAATACGACGATGTTATGAATCTGACACAGGTCACGTAAACACATTATTCTGTCTGGATAATAATAATAATAATAATAATAATAATGACTTCATATAGGACACATAAAAAGAGACAAGACATACACAACACTACATTATACAAGTTCATATGTAAAGATATCATTTAACATCACATAAATCAGTGACAATGTGATATTTAATCTCATTACACACTTTAAGAGCAAGAGAAGAAAAATTCAGGATATTCTGAATCAGACCTTTTTCTGACTGTAACATTTTCTGATTAAGACGTGTGGCATGTCCATATTATTCAGCATTATTTGGACATGTTTACAGCACATTCACAATATGTGTCTCTCATCCGTGTACAGTAGGTTCTGTGGGTTGTCATGAACATGTTGTAAACCAACCTGACAACAGTCTTTCAGGCTGCAGCGTAGAGATCATGCCCAAAAAGAAGAGCCCACATTTCAGGTCAGAGGGAGAAACACACCTACTGATAAATGTTATGAAAGCCTTGGATATCAACAGGTTTTTTGGATATGAGTTAACGTCACAACACCGACCTTGGTAAGAAGGAATGAAAGAGGGACACTGTCTTCACACGGTCCACCACTGGTAGGAAACTTTGAAGGGTTTGGGTTGCAAGGAAGCAAATGACAGGCAGCTCGAGCCGTTTCACTTTTCCATATTTGAAGTGAAATGTTAATCAGAGTCTGCAGTGCTGCATGTAAACAGGAATATTACTGGAATATTAACGTTTTTAGGCAGCCTTGTGTAACACCTGGCCGAGGGACTACAGATAAAAAATAACCATTTGGCTATTTTTTACACTACGTGTATTTATTTATTTGCACCGTCCCTTCTTAAATAAACTAAACTGAAACTGAAACCTGAATATTTTATTGATGTTGTCCAGTAGTGTAGCTGATGAGGTGGGTGTAGGACAGGTAGCTGGACAGGTTACTGAGGAAGAAGTAGATGTACTCTCTTCTAAATTCCACTGGTGTCTTGGCTGATAGGTGGGTATAACCAGACAGAATAACAGGTGGGTGCACCCTCCACTACACACCACTGATGTAAACATGCTCATCCCTTTTAAATTCTTTATATATATATATATATATATATATATGTTTTGGATATGAAATCTAAAATCAGGCAGACTCGAGACAGCACTATTCAGGTTGGATAAAATTTAGAAGAGAAGGCACCTCTCAGTAGATGTATGACACACATTTTAGTCAACATGTTAACACATTTTTAAATTCAGTGTACGAGCCACACTTTTACAGTTGGAAATTTAAGAATCACTTCAAGCCTAAAACTAACTGTGATTCATTTCCATATGATGTTTTGTCAAAGCCACATGGAGCCTCTGGAGAGGAGCTTATAGGCAGAATGTGTCTCTGGAGCTGCAGGTTGGTGAACTCTGGTTCTGGGTAAACGAGAGGTGACGGCGCCTTCTCTGTAGCTGCCCCAAGGCTATGGAATGACCTGCCTGCCCATGTAGAATCTTTTAAGTCCCGCCTCAAGACCCACTTGTTTTCCTTGGCTTTTGATTCTGGTTAATGAAGTAGACCAACCTGTCTGTGTCTTTTTATCCTTTTTATGCTTATGTGTATTTTTGTGCAGCACTTTGGTAACTTTGTGTTTTTGAAACATGCTATGTAAATAAAATGGACTTGACTGGGTTTAGAGGTGGAGAGTTTAACTGAACACCCACTGTCAGAAACATTAAACTGCACCTATACTGTGGATGATCATATTTTATATCAGTCTTTAAATGTCATGTCTTTAAAAGTCAGCAGGGTGGTTTTAAAACCATGATGTGGAGTCTGTAAGAGCCACATTAATATTGTTGGGATTCACAGGACCACAGATGATTTATCATTTGGTAAAATATAAACTGGAGATTTAAAGGCTTTTTCCTCTGCATGCTCTTTGTTCCCCAAACAAACAGAGCCAGGTGACACCCATCTCCACAGGAGGCCTCACCTCACACCTCAGTGAGACTCAAGTCCCAAAACTTGATTGGACAGGACCTTTACAGTGACATGTGACTCTAGGCCCGTTTCCACTGAAGAAGTTCCTGGTACTATTTGGGGGACAGGAACTACTACAGGAACGTCCTCTCATTCGGCCCTCTCAACCGCCGTGTCTCCACTGAGAGAGCGAAGTATGAGGAAGGTTCCTGTAAAGTTACGGGCTCTGGATGTGACGTAATCGTTGCTCGACTATTTTGACCGGGGCGACGTAGGTTAGATAGCGGTGTCTGTAATAATTCACTAAATGGCCCGTGAAAAAAATATGTCTTAGTTACAACATGATTGAGCTAACTGGAGTAGTTTCATGTCGTATCCGACAACGGGAGGCTTTTAACAGATGACGTCCTGATGTTAGCTTGCTGCTGCTGTTTGCCGTCCCTGTCAGCTGATGCTTTCTAGACATCATGATTTCCCAAAACTGAATAAATACCACACATATCAACACAAAACTGCTTTGCTAGCTCAATCATGTTTTAACTAAGATATCCGCTGGAAAGAATATTTTTTTTCACGGGCCATTTAGTGAGTTTTTTTTACATGGCGGCGAAAGCTATATGAACATGCTAATCTTCGTCTGCTGAGTTTTAATAATGCCAGCTATTTTGTTGCTTTCTGTTGTCGTCACATCCCGTCTTTAGTATATCCAATCAGCACCAAGTAAACCCCAAGCCCCAGCCAGGAGTCTTTCGGGGCCGTTCTGAGTACCTACCCCGAAGCAGAGACTTCTTTAGCCCCTGTAAAAGTTCCGGAACTCTGTCCTTCGGGGGTGGTTCCTGCGGTGGAGACACGCACCAACGGCCCCGGCCCCGTAAATCTACCCCGAAGTTCCTGCGGTGGAAACGGGCCTTCTGATGTCACAGGCATCTGTAGAAGGTCTGAACAGATATCTCTCTCTTGCGCTACAGCACACCTCTTTCTGGCTGGGCCTGGAACAGTCCAGAGGCCCAGACCAAACAGATTCTTGCACACAACTAAACAATCTCTGCACTAATCCAGACCATTTGCAACACAAATCACATTCACATAGACTCATTAACAAAGGCTTTCAACAGAGCTGCACCCAAACAGGCATCTCAAAGTTCCCGCTTCTTTTCCTTTGTCTTTGTCCTGACCACACGGTCAGACAGACACCTCCCCCGACCTGAAGCCAGCCTTGATTCGGCCATTTTGGTAGTTCTCTGTTGTCAGCCATTTTGTTTTGTAGGCCAAACGGCTACTTGATCACCACACCCACCTTTGTCTTTCTTTCTTTTCTTTCTCTCTCACACACACACACACACACACACACACACACACACACACATATACACACCAAGCTTGTATATAATTTGTGTGTTTTGGTTTGCTTTGCTAATTTGTGAATAAATGTAATTATTTGGAATCATACCTGCTGTCTGTTTGATGATGCACAAGACTGAATGAATAGTCAACCTCTGCTGCGTCAAGAACTCCGAAATCCTTCAGGCGTTACTGTTAATTTTGGTTGTTGTAATTAATTTAATTATCAATCAAAACTCCAAATTAATAGTTTAGCGTATTTTATGAGACTGATACCTTTAACTGGCTATCATTTTTCCCTTGACGGCAATGGTGCCCCACGAAGTGATTTAATGTTAATTAAGTCACATTATTTAAACATTAAACTGCACCTATACTGTGGATGATCAGATTTTATATCAGTCTTTAAATGAAGGTCAGCAGAACGGTTTTAAAACCATGATGTGGAGTCATTAAAGATGAAATTGGAGCCTGTAAGAGCCACATTAATAATTTTATACATTCTATCTCTTTCTTTTTCCCAGAATTCCTGTTGAGATGATTCATCAGCCACATGAACACCTTACAGGCCACAGATCTATTTATATTTATCTCTAAGTGCTGAATCTCTGGAAGATTTCTGATGCAGTCATTGCTCTTTTCCCTCCCAGGCTGTTTCTCAGGAACACGCCAGCTATCTATCCGTAAAGGGCAGAAGCTGCATGATGAAACACTCCACAGCTGAAAACAGGTAATCTGGAGACTCTGTCGCTACCACTTGTCCTGTTATCCATAAAGACCCAGAACCCAATCAGCAGAGCAGAAACACAAAATGAAACAAGATGAAGAACAGATCACATCAGATCACTGCTTCATGTGCAGCTGGAAAACACTCATGTATTCCATGTTAAGATAATCTTAAATTACTCTGACTTACCTTGATTTATCTTCACTCTTTATCCTGTAAATTTGTTTTCTAAAGAATGAGTCTCAAAAGTTTTAAAAGTGCAAGACAAAGATGCAGATCAGGAGAGTGAGACGGCGTATCATCTCTCGTCAACAACTCTCTGTGCTTCTGATCTGTAACGTTGACAAGTAAAGTTTTGGTTTGTTAACGTGTTTGTTCAGTGTTTTGTCTGAAATGAAATCAGTTCAGCAGAGGTGTTGGAGGGTAAAATGTTTCCTCAGTCTGCAGCAGACAATCTGTCTTTGACACTGTTGGTTCAGAACAGATGAGAACAGACACAACTGTGTTCATGTGTTTGTTTCGTGCTGAGCTGACACCAAACTGTGGCTCCTGCGTACACTGACACTCTCAGACTGTGGAGCACTCAGGCTGCTACAGCACATCAGTTTCCTGTAACCTACTGCTGGTTCACTGTGAGCATGTGAACACAGTCAGGGTGAGTTAGTCTTAATGAAAACAGATCAGATAAACGTGGCGCTCACCGTCAGAGAGTAGAAGTAGATGAGGATCAGGCTGGCAGTCATCACCAGGTTGGCCACCAGGGACAGCGGAGCCAGGTACTTGAGGTCAGGGGTGAAAACCAGCAGGATGATGGCGGGCAGGAAGCAGAGCATGTAGAGACGGGAGTCGAAGCTCGGCACCAGGATCTGCGTCTGGTTGGTGTTGTTGATGTGGCAGTTGAATGTGGTGGCGTTGGCGGCTTCAACCACCTGGTGAAGGCACAGAAATGAGTCAGGGAGTGTTTCACATGATCTCTTCTGTAAATACTGAGGACAGGTGTGATGAAGGTGGGATTTTATCCAGGTGATGTTTGTGAATCAGAACTGTGACTTCAGCAGGGGGAGGAGCCAGTTTTTACTTTGTTCAACTGTTGCTTATTCTTATCATCACTACTGACAGAGTCTGAAACCACTGATTGTGAATCAGTCAAGTTTTTACTGGTGATGTTTCTAACCACTAACTTCCCTCACATTTAAACTTTAAACATTCAAACATGAGAAAACACTCGTCCGGCCTCGTGCAGCAACTTTCTCTCAAAGTCCTCTTATTTTTTTCAAGTCAAAAATGTTCATAACCATCCATATCTGCTGTGATCCAGGTGCGCTGAATGATCATCAGTCACCTGTTTGCACAGGTAACACCTCCCACACACTGTATGAGGTCAGATGTTGTTTCCATGTGAAAAGAAGTTTGACTCACTTTAATAAATCAGGACCTGTACATGTATTATATGGAGAGATCTCAGAGCTGCCCATGGACGGTTGCCCTGAGCAGGTTGGGATTCAGTGCCTTGCCCAAAGGTACTTCGGCAGTGGCCAGGAGGAGAGCCTCTCTAGCTACCACCAGTCCACTCTCCATGTTTGGTCCATACAGGCACTTGAAGCGGTGACCTTCTGGTTTCCAACCCAAGTGAGCCAAGTGAGTAACTGAGGCACTGTTTTATAATTTATTGACTCATCACGCACATCACTAATATTTACTGTAACTTACAGTGATGGAAATATATCAAAACATCCTGGTTAAACTCAGCAAATGTGAGATTAAAAACTCAGACAATGAACTAATGATCAAAAAGGCCAGATTAAGTTTCAATCATTCATGATATCTGGAACAGTTATGAGTTCACAACATCACCACTGACAGGCTGATTGTCTCAGTGAAACTGACCCAGATATGTTCAGTGTGGTGACAGACAGCACCATCTAGTGGTACAAACTGTGCTACACAGGCCAAGTCTATCCAGGAGGTGCACACTGAGTGCCTCCCAAACACTCCAAAGCCCCTTTTACACGGCCAGATTTTCGGCGAGGTGCCCAATTTTCCGCCTCGTAGGGTAGACATATTGGTGGAACCCTTTTTAGTTTAAACAGACTGAGGCGGCCTTCTGCAACGGGAGGAGCTGTTGATGACTTGTGGGAGGAGCTGTTGATGACGCCGCACGTGCGAGCCACTGGCGGTGGATAAACAGGAAAAAGCTGATAGCAGGAATTAGCGAGCAGCTAGTAGCAAGAGGGAAATACAAACCTGACAGACACTGTAAAGATGAGCAACTGGGGAGACAAGGAATTGTGCGCCCTCCTTGTCCTCGCAAACGAAGAGGCCATTAACCGTCAGATGACGGGGACGGTGAAGGACGGGCCGACTTACGAGAGAATCACCGAAGGACTGACCAGCCGCGGCTTCCCTCCCACGTCACTGTTTACGATTTTGTTTTTATACTGCCAATGCTGAAAAAAGACTGATTGGGCTTTACTGCAAATTTGCACAATTCCAGTTTAAAAAGGGCTCAAGACTCTAAAGGATGTTAAAAGATTAAAGTGTGACACCCTCTGATGCCTAAAGACACTTTGAGGTTTCGCTGTAAGATTCTTAAAGACTCCAACTAGACTCCTTCAGAGCTGCTGTCCCATCATGCTCCTGGTGGATATTCTACTACTCCAATACCTCAATAATAGAGTTCCATGACTTTCCCAAACCAATTTCTAGCCTGGAAAACGACTGGAATTCCATGACTTTTCCAGGTTTGTTGACTAGGTTTTTGTGGATGTAATCTATTACATTAAATCCTCTCTGCCTGTTGGTCTGGAAATCACATCACCTCTATCAGCTGAGTGTGTGTTCACATACAGGATCTGAATCCTGGTTCCTCCATATAAATCTCTGTCTGTCACATATTTATTAGTATCTATGAACAAACACTGAGACATTCTCACGCTCTCTGTGAGTCGTACACACTGTACGTGGGAACGCTCTGATGTTACCATGGGAACTGACATGTGACCTGAGATTACCATCATGTGACCGACCACATGGTCAACTCCATAATCAGAACACACACACTTCACACCTCCTCAGTTCTCAAGGCGTCACGTCAACACCACAGGTTGGTTCAGATGTGTCGAGGCGTGCAGGTCAAAGGTCACATGACACAGCAGCCTGTGTGTTACATGGACACAGTAAACAATCTGAGAACGTGGTCTGACAGGAGTCAGACTGAATATCACAGACGCTGCTGGCTGTAAACTGAACTTTCATTTTCTAGGATTAATATATACAAAACTTCTTCTGACCCGTTTGAACATGAGTGATATTATTTGAGTTGCTCATTAGTTTCTGAGGATCCAGTTTGCTTCTGTCTTTATTGTGGGTCTGTATGATTTTAACATGTTTAATAAATTGACTTTAACATGATGAAGCGGCCAAGAAAAAAGCAGACGGGGGCGTTGGTGTGGGACACACCGTAGATGATGCTCACCAACGGCCCAACGCTGACACACGGCCCGACCGTCAGCTTGGTGTGTCAGGATCTTAACAAATCACCTGTCCTGTCCATGATCCCGTCCTGCCAGCGGTCCCGTTTATACAGACATCGTTTCGGCACTGTAACTCCCTTCGAAGGCTTAAAAGTGAGACAACTCTGTCCCCTTATTTTGTGACTGTACCTTTTATACAGAACAGGGAGGCGGTAGATCGGCGTGACATTCCCACCTTGAAGAGGCAGAGTATAAACACATCGTCAGGCTGCAGAGGTGACGACTGGCCAGTCCGAGTCTCTAAGGTCCCGTTTATACGACAACGATTTCAACTGAAAACGGTAAACTTAAGTTGCGTTTTGGCCGATCGTTTACACGACAGCGGGCTTTTGGGTGCCTGACAACACAACATTTTGAAAACGGCTTCCAGTGTGGAATTGTTTGTAAACAGCAGTGTCTCCGTTGTCATGGAAACTTGCTATATGCAATTCCTCTGAAAACGGAGACTTTTCGCACATGCGCGTTACGGTTCCAGTCACTAGGCATGTGCGTTGATTTTATGAACGCTTCTCCAGCAAAATGTAGCCCTACTCTGGCAACTCCACGTCGTCGCGGCCCTCTCCGCTCCTCTCGCCCAGCCCTGCCTGGATGGATGCTCAAGTGTGAGTGAGAGGACCGGCAAGTTACCTGGGCTTCATCAATCAAATAATGTGTTAGTGCCCAACACTAATTATAACTACTTAATAAGAAAGTAGTATTTGGGTGTAGCAAAAAAATAAAAATAAACTTCAGGTTGCAGCCTCCACTTGGAAAATTAAACGGTCCTAAAACTGCAGTCCTGAAACTGCAGCCTCCGGCACTGCAGCTTTACCTTACTTGATTTTGTGGCTCCGTGTGAACGGAATTGAATTGTTTCAATAACGTCGTCATACAAACGTGGAAGTTTTGTAAAATGCAAAAGACAGACTTTTCTGTTTTTAGAGAAACCGTTGTTGTCTAAACAGGGGGTAACTCAAAAACACCCACACTTCACTCACTGTGTGTTCAGGTGTGGCTCCGTGTCACAGTGTGAGACTCCTGAACACTTCCTGTGACGCAGCTGACATGGTGTTGAACTTTGTTAAATTAGTTCTACTTTGAAAAGACACGAGTTAAAATGAAGTTTAACTAATTCTTATTGTGAAGAAGCTTTAACTGGGAAACTGTGTGTGTGTGTGTGTGTGTGTGTGTGTGTGTGTGTGTATGTGTGTGTGTGTGTGTGAGATCCGGACCTGTTTAATGTTGTCACTGAGGAAGACGAAGTAGACGCAGCAGAAGCCGAGCTGGGTGATGATGAGAAACAAGTTCACCGTCTGTCTGAGAGAGAGAAACACAAACAGAGACAGACAGACAGAGAGACAGACAGAGAGACAGACAAAGGGGGACAAACAGAGACAGACAGAAGGTCAGAATGCTTCTACAGTAATTATTGAGCCTGAATCAGAACTATGCACTCACACATCAGCTTCACAGACTAACACGTAGACGACCCAGTCGCTCCCTGACAGGAAGTCCTGATATGTTCAGACCAGTGTCTCTGACTGGGAGTTCAACTGGACCAAACAAATCATCAAGCTCAAGTAAACACTGCTGATAAACCTCTGGTCCTGATGGTCATGTGGACGCCACCTGACAGACCCCATCCTGTGTCTATTTCACAGCGTCCTGCTGTGCTTTATCTGATGGTCTCTATGTTTCTGAATAAGTTTCTATTTATGTCCAACAAGTTTCCTGATAAACCAGCGTTCATTTGGTCCAAACTTAGAAACATGAAATTATATGTTTGACTTCAGGGCAGTTTGAAATCAGCACTGAAGACCTCTTTACAATATTGTGTAAATTATATGAGTGGATTTTGGTGACATGACTAAAACATTCGTCTTACTTTCCCCACACTGAGTGTCTCCTCAGCCACGACACGTTCTCCATCCCGTACTGCACCGCCTCGCCGTAATTCAGGGACGGCCGGTTCATCCTGGACAGGAAATAAAGAAACACATGATTTAGTAACGCTGGATTAAACTCTGTCTCTGAAAGTGACCCAACCTGAGAACACTGATCTCTGTCTGCGTTCATACTCAGATATTATGTCTGTTTTCAGTCTCTGTTTATTCACTGAGGGTCGTGGTCACTTTGTTTGTTTGAACTGGTCGTTACGCAGGAAGAGGAACAGAGAGTAGAGGCTGATAAAGGCTTCATGGTTTCACGTCTATGATTTAAAAACAGGTAGTGATGATTCTGACTCTGCAGTAAAGAAACCTGAGAAACAGGAAGAGCAGAATTCTTCCCACCAGCACTTCCTATCAGATCAATATTAGCTGTAGGAGCTGAGGAGTCATGTGACGCTCTTCATTCATGCTCTCTGTGTGTTTAATCCTCTCTGGCGTAGCGAGGCGGAGCTGGTGTCTATCTCTGCATGAGCGGGTCAAAGGTCAGGAGACACGGTGGACGGGCGGGTCGACTGCTGGAGGCAGCGCCAACAGCAACACGCACTAATGGGAATCTGATGACCAGTAAAACCAGTGTGTCAGCCACTAACAGCTGTAAGACTTCACTGCCTCGTCTGTGCAGTTACATCATCTGATGGCTGACAGCGTTTATTGCTCCTCCTCTGATTGGTGGAGCTGATCACAGGTCACAGGTTCATCAGGTGCACTGACAGAGATCCTGACTTCACTCTTTACAGGACGCCAAATAAACTGAGCCGATAAGACCCGTGTTTGCTGCCTGAGAGCTTTTCATCATGACGGGCAGAGCAGAGCGCTCCTACATGACACCACAGCCTGGGACGGACACAGCGCAGGGTTTAATTATGAGTCCAGTTTGGATGTGGACAGCACAAGCTGGGGACAAACCTCAGTGTGTCCACAGCAGAACAGAGACACGCCCACACAGAGTGTAATCTGACCACCAGCCACAACAAACAGTCGGTGTTGGCACAGCGAGCAGAGAAGTCAACAGAGCAGAACAGGAGCTGAGGTCTCACACACACACACACACACACACACACACACACACACACACACACAGTATACAGTGGTGATGAACTGGTCGTTACGCAGGAAGAGGAACAGAGAGTAGAAGCTGATAAAGGCTTCATGGTTTCACGTCTGTGATTTAAAAACAGGAAGTGATGATTCTGACTCTGCAGTAAAGAAACCTGAGAAACAGGAAGAGCAGAATTCTTCCCACCAGCACTTCCTGAAAGTGAATGACTGCATGTTGAGGAGGGCGAGCAGCTTTACTGTCACTTCAGTCAGTTTGATATTTGGCAGCTCTTCAAAGCACTGAGTGTCAAAGAGTCATAAACCCATCATTTTTTCCATGACCACCTTCGTCTGCACTGAGACCAGAGAGACAGGTGTGTGCTCAGCTCTCAGTGCGTCTGCAGCTTCTGACTGAAGCTCTGTGGTTTCTCTCCTGCGTCCTGTTTGTGCTGCACATATCTGATTCATCGTACTGCTTCATGTTTCAGCTGTACAGGGGTCATGTCAAGTTACTGCTGAGGAAAACTCAACATTTCCTTATTCTGCTGCTTCACAATAAAAGCTTTTAAATAACAACATAACAGTGCACTTTTATTGTGAAGAATCTACAGGAAATGAAATGAGTTCATCTCTGAATTATCAGAACTTTGTGAGGACGAGCTGAAGTTTACACAGACTGTCAGGTGTGTGTGTGTGTGTGTGTGTGTGTGTGTGTGTGTGTGTGTGTACTTACTTTGCACTGAGGTGGTGGGAACATTTCACCAGCAGCCTCATACAGTGGATCGCTACCAAGCCCATACACAGCAGGCTGACAGGTCCCAGCTGAGGACAGACAGACAGACAGACAGACATAGAGAGTGAGACAGAAAGACAGACAGACAGAGAGAGTGAGACAGAAAGACAGACAGACAGAGACAGACAAACAGACAGACAGAGAGAGAGAGAGAGAGAGAGAGAGAGAGAGTGAGAGAGACAGACAGACAGATAGACAGACAGAGTGAATGACTGTTCAGACTCAAACACTGTAGATTAAATGATATATTTCATATTAACAGTCTCACAGCTGTTCAGATTTTAAAGCTCTGTAACATTCCTGACCTCTGACTAATACAGACAGGAGCCATCTTAATTACCCATAATGCATTTACAATCACCATACCACACCTGTCCCAAACAGTCATCATCAAACTGTGGTAAATCATACATTAATTATAAAACAGCATATACACAGATAATTCAAACCCAGTTTAGTCCACATGCAGCCCAGTTTGATCTCAGTGGGTCGGACCAGTTAAACATCACCAGTTCATCGGTCTGTGGTTGTGTCAGAGCCTCAGCAGGTTACAGCCTTACTGGTCTGAGATAAAGGTCTGATACAGACTCTGTACTGATTATACTGTGCACAGTGTTCAGTATCTTTCAATCTGACCACAGGAAGTATTTATTGTTTCAGAGAGCTGAGATGTATGATGCACTGAGTCACCCAGTGGGCCTGACTGGACCCTCTGACGGGCCTGTTCTGGCCCCCGGGCCGTATGTTTGACACCTCTGGTATAATGCACACAACAACGGGTCCATGAAGAGAATCACAATAAGTGTGAACCAATCATGTGTCACTTATAAAGGACGGCAGCTAAACACACATCACATATGAACGACACGGGTGTGTTTGTATTTGCCACACTAACACTGACAACAATACAGCTGCCACCTCAGCCAATTAAATCCTTGCTCTGCTTTATAACCACAGCGACTGTGTCAACACAAAAAACTGATACATCTGTTTGGAAATAAGTGAAGCTGCAGCTGAGCCTGTGACACGCCTCTGACAGGTAACTGGAGGAGCGCATTCTCTGAAGCACAAGCAAAGGCACACAGTCAGTAAGTGATGTGCTGCTGAGCTGGATATCTTTTAAATACTTTAAATACCTCTGATATCATCAGAAGGAGTCTATACCTGTAGGTGCGCAGGTGTCGTCCTGAACACACATGTTTACAACAGTCTGTGCAGTGGTACAGCGTTAATGTGACTCCTCACTGAGGCCCTCAGGAGCCCAAGTGTTCAGTGTAACTCTTCACACCTGAAGATTTTAATGTCATAGCAGGAGCAGAGTTTGTGTCTTCACCTCTGTGTGGATGCTTTCATACAGTGCTGTTCAACTTATGGCCCGTGGGCCAAATCTGGCCCGTGACGGGGTGTCAGGTGACCCAACGACTGTTTTCTAAGTCACAGTGAAAATAAAGTGATTCATTCTTTTGTACTCTGAAAGTCAATAAGGTGCCAGAAGACATGTTTATGAGCTGGCCCCTGTGTCCTGTGTTACTACCTCAGCTCCAACATATCTGAGCAGGGACGTGGTGACTGTGCGTGTCAGCAGTGTGAGGAGAGAGGAGCCTGGTGTTTGAAACATCACGGAGCATTAAAATCCTTCTGACAGGGTGAACTGATGAGTTTGTGTTCCAACATGAAGCTGAGACATTTCATTAACATCTGAGGAGACTTCATGTGTTCACATCAGAACACTGGTTACTGAGGCTGTTGTTCATCTCCAACTCTGCCTTCATACAGAAAAAGCTTTACATGTGAGGAAACTGATTCAGAGCAGTGAAGGAGCAACAACTGACATGTGACATGTGACATGTGACATATATGGTGTCAGGCCTCAGCTCCTGCTCCAAAGATGTTCACATCACTTTACTCTGTGTTAACTATTTATTCTCACAGTCAGGGTTCATGACCTTTGTCTGTCACCTGGCCTCAACCTCACCTGTGTCACTTCATGTCACATGACAGTCTTGGATTTTGGCTGAGCAGATAACTGAGGAATAAAAGTACTTTGTCTATCTCACTGTTCTGACCACAGTATCTCACTTTGGTGCAGCATGTAAATCCTCTCACAGCGCTGCTGTAACCACAGCTCTGTGTGTGTGTGATCCTGTGGTCACAGTGTGAGGCTCCCGGAGCATCAGACAGGAACAGAAATCTAGTTGTGTGTTTCCAGACCTGTCATGTGACCTGTCATGTGATCAGATAATAAAACATGTGTGTACTCACCACCAGGCCTGCGTTCTTGACAGCCAGAGGCAGACCCAGCAGCCCCGTACCGATGTTCCCCTTCAGCAGGTGGATCAGTGTCTGACAGAAACTGGAAACAGAAAATAATCCTGCGTCAGAACAGACAGACTTTATCACCTGATGGCTGCTGAGTGTGTGTCAGATTTATCACACTCACGAGGTTCCTGCCCGTCCTCCGATCCTCTCGTAGTGACGCTGGGGTCTGGACGGTCCAGGAGGAGACGGACAGAGTGCGTCCATTTCTGACGGATTTTGGTCGGAGAATAAAGAGCCTGAGGCGAAGGAGGACGGGACAAAAAGATAAAGTGATGCACTTTGTTTTATGGCGGTAACATCATGTGAGGAGCTCAGGAAGTTAATGAGTGATCTCACAACCTCTGTGGGACAAACACACAGACCGGACTCCACCAGGCTCTGCACAGTGACACATGACTCTGATTTAAGATCACAGATAACGACTAAATACAAAGTTAATCAATTAAAATTAAAAGTATGATGAAATGTGTTTTCAAATAAAAAATAAACAGCAATAAGAGAACTACCCTCTTACCTAACTCTTAGATTTTGGGTATGTTAATATGCTCAGTGTTGTCTTTTGTATCACTGCTCTGATGTCACAAACAGACTAATGACTGAAATGTGACTAAAACAAATCAATATTCTCTTCAAAGTTTCTGACTCAAACTAAATGAACATGACGTTTGGGACATTAAAATAATCTGATTCTTTCCTGTGATGTTCAGTCAGATAACATCTCTCGTGTGAACCAGCTGACCGTCACAAACACATGACAGCAGTTATCTGGTTATTTGCCTGGTTGTTTTAAAATGGGGGGAAAAGTTTGTTTGCAGAGACGAGGAGACGCCCTGCAGCTGAACTGGTCACACTGCTGCTCCACCAAACTTTCTGCTGGTTTCACTGGACTTTACTTCTGTGTCTCGTGACTTTCTGATCCTTCACAGACAGGCAGGAACTGCTGGGACATATTTCAGTGTGAGAGGGACGAAGAGCAGAACTCACTGTTACATCAGCCGTCTGCTGCTTACAGCGTGGAAACTGAGACTGAAGTGAAACTGAGGCCCCGCCCACCCACACCCACAGCTCATTAGAAATAAGTCACATGTTCATGTTGAATTTAGCTGAGTGCAGCTGGTCTTCATACAGAAACATGAAAATGGCTGCATGGACTGTAACAGCTGATCTCTGCAGCAAATAAACCAGATACTCTGACTTTATCACAACATGTTGAGTATTGCATTTCCTGCTGTGACCTCACAGTGACCTCACGCTGTGACCTCACGCTGTGACCTCTGCCAGACGAGACGCCAGCCGCTCCAAGAAAACAAATGAAAGCTGCTTTGATGATTCAGAGTCTACTTGCCAGGATTATATATAATCCCTCTGTGTCTCACTTTACATGACACAGTGTGTACCGTACACACTGTGTGTACAATCCAAGAAGAGAATACAGTGTTGAACTGACACAAGCAGTGCACTTGATTTTCTTACCTTCCCCTCGGGTGTCTACATCGCTGGAGGCCATCATGTTGGGTCAGGTGGTTTGGTGGCTGGGCGTGGTCGCTCCCAGCCTCACAGATCCTACAGCTGGGGGATCAGGGAGTCCAGCATTGACAGCTACACACTGTAGAACAGAGAGCGTAGTTTGGTTTCATGACTCAGAGCATCTGAAGCCGTAAAAACACACAGTGACACAAACTAAGTGAGTGATGGAGGCAGCAGCTCTCATGTGTCTGTCAGTGAGTGTGGAGGCTTCACAGAGAGCAGCAGGGCCCCTACAGCTGAGGGCCACTCACAGTCACACACTGTTTAAGACTTGTTAATGTCATCTGGAGTAAAACTGAAGACCAGAAAGAAAAGAACACATGAACAGACATTAGTCATTAGGATCAAGGTGCTCGGACACACCTGATGTGTTGGTGGGTTCTTAGTGACTGTGTGTCTGTCCCTCTGCATGCGGGACTCACGCCATGATTCTCGTCGTGAGCTTGAAAAGCTTTTTGCCTCAAGTACACTGAGCCCTCTGCAGTGATGTCCTGGTCACATGACCCTCCTCCAAGCTGTCCAGGGTACAGAGACAGTGAGGGTCGCAGCCATACATCAGCTTTAAGGTATAAAATTTCTGATCCACTGTTTCCAATGCTGTCGTGATGCACACGTGTTCCTGAGCACCTGTTTGTCAGGGTGTGACGGCTGCACCCTGAGATAACTTTGACTTTTTGAAAACATCAGACTGCACCGCATGTCATGTGACGAGGACCAACCAATCACAGATGACAGACATCTTTCCATCTTCAGTAAATATCAGTGTGGGATACATATGGAGGAGAAGTTGATGATGTCAGTGCAGAGCTGTCAGAGCGTCACATCTGTCCCACAGACACACAGGAAGTAGATCAGCTCTGACCTCAGGGTTTCACGTAAGTAGGCTGTGATACAGTGTTTGTCATGGTTGTTTAGCAACCTCAGATGCAGCCTGCCTCCATGCTATGGACAGTTGGCACAGAGGACGCACCAGAGTCACACAGAGCACCTGACCTCATGTCTTCCAGGCAGTCAGAGACACAGCATGTGTGCAGCCCTTCAGAGTCATGCAGATGTTTTTGAAATAAGAATGCAGATGTTGACTGTGGTGATGGAGGCAGGCTGTTGTCCTCTGTGTGCGTGTGCGTGTGCGTGCGTGTGTGTGTGTTATAAAGTGAAATCAATGTGTGATGAGCAGGGCTGCAACAGACGATCAGATCAGGTCCATTCACAGCACAACCTGCAGTCTTTTCTGGCTCTAAGCTTCAGGCTGACGGCCCGACGTGTCGGACGGTCTTTGAACACAGCACCTGACCTCAGCGCACTGAGCCGCGGTGTTATGTAAGAAAAGCACGACGGCTGTGAGTTGAGACGGTGTGTGAGAACATCTTCATGACCTGTTGTTGTTGCAGCTTCTAATCACACATGGATTTGCACAGAGGCTTTACGTTCCACCTGCTGGTTCACGGCGCCGAGGACGACAGGAGAGTTCAGACTGTGGCCACATTTAACAACCACAATGTTTGCATTTCCCAGCGCTGATATCTTTGCTTCTAATGAACACACTTCCTTAATCTCCTCATCACAGCATTAGTGTTCAGTGTACAATGAGTTCAGAACAGCTTGTGAACCTGGAGTGTATTTACAACGTGGACTTTAGAGCTCCCACAGAGACAATAAAAGCTTTGCAGCACTTTAACACTGTGAGCTGTGGTGTCTTTAACGTTACACAGTAAATACTAATATCATGAAAACAGAGTCTCAGACCTGTGCACACAGGTGCACGCCGATTCCTCCTGCAGACGAGGCTCAGCAGCCGTGATGCACAAAGTGACTTCAACAACAGCTCCACAGTGAGTGTGTGTGAATCCTGAGCTGCTCAGACACTTAAACACTGAGTCGTGACATGAGAGGCCTAAATTCAGCACCATGGATACGCTAATAGCACACGCTGCCATTTCAGGCCTCGACACTTTAAAGTGAAACAAAAAGACCATTAACACGTTGACCATCTTTTCACCACTGAAAACATTCATGAATCATCAATCAGGACGAAACTCATTTCCTTCAAAGAAAAATAAAGTGCGGCCTCTTCAGTAAATGTCAGTGCTGCGTTCATCATCATAAATCTGTTCTTTATAATGTTGCTCCGTTACATATCATCACTCTCACAGTTTCATGTTTGACTTAGGTTGTCTCTTAAACGTTGGCTGCTTCCTCATCAGCTGCTGAAAGTCACATCTTTAATAATGCTTTACTTTTCATATGAGGTATGCTTATTTCATTTTATTTATTTAAAAACAGAAAACATATTGATTGATTGATTGACTGATTGATTGGGAACGCTTAAGAACAAAACTCTATAAAAACTAGGGATGCACCTTAATATCAGTTTGTCATCAGTATCAGCTGACAACAGCTTTAAAATGAAACATCAGCATCGCCCTGAAAACGTTTTTGCTGAGAGCTGGAAAATACCAGCAAAAATCCAATATCATGCATCTCTGATCCAATTGTCTGCAACTCGTGCAGAATAATCCAAGTCTCATTTATCCAGTCAAACGCACACTACGTCACAACACTCATGACTTCTCACAAAAATAAGCCTTCGTCCTGTCGTCTGACTCTGAAGAAAGGAGAGAAGTTTCACTTTCTGTTCTGTTTTAACTCACAACACTCAGACTGCTTACTCTGCACAGCCGACAGCGCGACGCCCGTCACATGTCCCACTGACACTGTGGTGAAACACAGAGGCATCAGATCCTCACACACCATTATGTTAATGCAGAACAGATCAAGTGCATGGTTTCCTCCACCGCTCTCTGACTCTACTGACATTAAACCTTTAAACACTCTCACTGAGTCATACAAACACTGAGGAACTCCACAGCAGAGCAACATTCAAGATTCATATTCAGCATCTGCCCCAAACACTGAACTGCTCTTCTCTTCTGTAGAATTAAAGGAGGTCTGTCTTCTTCCAGCCATAAAACCTGTGTGCAGTCGACCTTCATGTCTGTCTTTGACCACAGAGATATTTTGTGTCCTGCTGCCACATCAACACTTACAGGACCAGACACACCCAAATGATGTCAGAGGACTGGCGGTGACGAAGGCCCCCCTGCTGCATCACCTGACGTCACTGTGTCTCAGCCAACAAGCTGCACATGAACACACCACGAGGACTACAGCCGACAGCCAACCAGCATGTGCAGTGCGTGCTGTGCAGGGCTGCAACGCTGTGACATTTTCACGGTGCAACAGTCTCTGAAAATGTCACGCTTTAACCGTATTACAGAGTTATTATCAGTGTGAAGGATCCTTAATGAAAACAGAAGGTTACTGTTGTTTAACATTTTATAACTGTAACTGAAACGTTTTGTTCAAGAAGTTTGAGCAAAAAGTTTCCTCTTAGAAAATAACCCAAAGAGGAGATTTTCTGTCCAGTTGCAGACATACACTGTGTGATAACTATCTATTTCATGTGTGTGCACCTGCGTGAGAGGAAACAAGGACACATATAATCTGGGTGTTTGAGTGTCCTTCATCAAACACTCACTCACCTGCATCTTAATGAACTTCTCTGTCTCACTTTGTCTGTGTCAGTTTATGGTGTAAATCAAGTTCGGTCAAAATAAAAGTCCTCTGTTACGCTCATGTTCTAAGTGTGGGGCACATGCACAGAATCTAAATAGTAATAACTCTCCATCTATGACCGTGTGCATCCTGGAGCTCTGCGGCTCATCACAAAGGACTCATCGCATACTGATCATTGTGTTCACACTGTTAGGTGGAAGAAAAAATGCTACTTGAAGTTTTTCATTTTCAAGCCACATGACATCTCTTCAGTTTCTTAAATCCTGTAACGATGGTAAAAATGCAGTTTCTGTTGAACTCTGGAGATCACTCACCGTGACACAGCGCAGAACTGGTTTCAGGTATTTAAACTGCCCTGAAACACTCCCATCTGGGCTTTTAAACAGCTTCAGTCTCTGATGGTTTTATAATGACTCTGAGTGTTGCTCCTGCTGAGCGTGTTCTTGTGTCTTGCTCTCAGGTCTCTCAGATCTTAATCTGCCTGATTCTGTTCATAAAAACAGCAGGTGATTAGCATTTCTTCTTTAAAAGTTTACAATTAATCAATATTTCAAATAGTTATAATTCAGTTTCTGTGGACTAACTGTTGAAATGGTCATTTCAGTTTTAAAGCTTATGTTTCCCTTTATTATTGTGATGTCATATTTGTGTGCCACACCCTTAAAAACAAAGTGTGGGGACAGTATACTCTCTATAGAGCAACGAGCCACAGTTTCCTTTTCCTAGACATTATGTCACTTCAGTTAAAACAAATATTGACCTTTACACAGGAGGGTCTGAGGGTCTGAGCGTCAATAGTCAGTAGAGTCAGAGGGGTCAACAGGTCACTGGTGGAAGATTTTGTGAGGTGGGCTGGAAGAAATCTACTACTGCTGCATGTGGCCAAGACCACTGAGATGGTGACGGACTTCAGAGGAAAGAGGATGCTTCACACGCTCTGAGTGTTCTGGGAGAGGATGCCGACGACCTGAGCGTCCTCCTGAAGACCAGTACTGAGGCTGTATATAAGAGGAGGAGGAAGCTCAGATCCTTCAGCAAGATGTAGACGCCCTGACACCAACTGACACCAACTGACACCAACTGACCCACGCTGCATAAAACACCTGCTAACATCTGGCTTTTTAATGTGACAGGTTACAGTCTGCAAACACAACACTCAGGTGAACGCACTGATGCTGGAGACGTGTCGCTGCAGCCTCCTTCTATTTGTAGCGTACACAACATGTAGCTATGAACCCCGCCCACCACTAGTACAGGACACACCCACCAACGTGATGGTTATCTGAGCCGTGCTCCATGTCACACTGTAGAGAACACACATGAGGCCAAAGAAACAAGTGACAGGATTTAACCCTTCCTGTTACCATCACCTCACGCACCTCTCTCTATAAGCTAATACAGAGCGAGCTGCTGGCTGCCCTGCAGGCCGGTGTGGAGGCCGTGACCTCCTCAAATACTGGTGGTAAAATAAATGAGCAAGTGTCTGACTTGTCTTCCTCCCTCTCACCACTTCCTCCCCCCTCATAAACAGCAACCAGTCCCTAGATCAGAGGACTGTGGTCACGGTGAACAGCCTGTGAAGCAGCGATTTGATTCAAGTATCAGCGTGTCACTTCCTCCTGACACCTGACGACTCTCACACCTGCATCACTGGGAGGTGGACGGACCAGACCCTCGGCCGCCCGGTTCTGGCCCCCGGGCCGTATGTTGGTTTTAAAGGGACTAATCTTTGACCAGTGTGTGTGTGTGTGTGTGTGTGTGTGTGTGTGTGTGTGGCCTCAGGGGACAGGCTGATAAAACAAACACGCAGGACAAACATTAGTGATGGGATCTGTCCAGGAAACTCACTTACACCGTCCAATAAGCTTATGATTAATGCACAGACAGACAGACAGAGACAGAGACAGAGACAGAGACACGGGAGGTACATTACACTGGGCTGCGGTGTCTCCTGTACGATCCGTCCCGCACACAGAGAGAGAGAGACACACACACACACACACGCACACAGACACAGACACAGACACACACACAGAGACACACACACAGAGACACAGAGGGACTGAAATAGCGCGTAGACGTGGCTAAAATGGGACGAGCTAGCTTCAGACTAGCGGCAGATGCTAACTGCAGCTAGCATGGAGCTGCAGCTGACGGTGTGTACCGCGCAGCTACATTAGCCTCCGTTATGTACACAACCTGATGCTAAGTTAGCACCGTTAGCTCTCATACAGGCTCCGATGCCATCTTTGTGTCCATAACAGTCCGGCTGCTCGGCTCCTACCTCCGGTAAACCCGCTGTTGTCTCCCGCTCCTGGTGTCAGTCTGACCGGATGGGAGGTCGGTGTCTCCGCGGACTAGTTATTTTCCTGAGGCCGACATGTCTGGGTGGGTCCAGCGGGAAACGGCGCTCTGACTGACGGTTACGGCAGGAGACTCTCGGCGGCTCCTGCTCGGCTCCTGCTCGGCTCCCAGTCCGACACGCAGGGGCGCGGTCACGTGACCCGCCCGACGTGTTGTGTCACGCTCTGTGTTCGACGTGTTGTTGCCATGGATACGGATTATACGGTACTGCGTTACGTTACGTTACAGCTGAAGCCCATAATATGTCCGGACCAAGTCTGCAACTACAATAAGATAATAAATTATACAAATAATCAAATAGATTTATTGTTACTTATTTATTTGTTTAGTTTCATTGTTGCTATGTTCGATGTGTGATGTTTGTTTTTTTGTTTTGTTTTCATGTACTATGTTGTATTTGGCTGCAGTATCGTGAAGGACCCGAGACACTGTTCAAATGCATGTTCAAACAATAAGGTTAACCTTTTATTTACAGTCATAAAGGACCTAAAATGAAAAATAAAATACAGGTGGTCATTCAGGAATTATTCATAGAGATATGGAGCCTTTACAATTTTACAGCATTTCATAAATTATCTATTTATTTTATTTGTGTTTATTTATTTGTAAATACTCATCTCATTTAGAAATGAAGAGAAATGGGACTAGCATTCAAAAGATCGCAATTTTCAATAAAGTTAATGTGTTGACTCTTAAAATAAGACGTGACCCTGGACACTATGGACATGTCTACAGTCCATATGTCCCTGCTGGACACCATGGACATGTCTACAGTCCATTATGTCCCTGCTGGACACGCACACGTGACTCTGTTTGTCTTTGGCACTGTAGAGCTGAGAGCTGCAGACCAGCTGTAAAGTAAAACGGGTTTACTTTTATAATAAAACAGGAAATTCTTCACGTCGACTTTTATATTTACCACAAGTCACATTATCTCTAAATATTAAATGTCAACTCTTGACTCAAAAATGTTGCAATAAAAAAATACAAATAACTTGTGCTTCTTTACATTCACACCGGATATCCGGTTTCTCCGGTGACCAAAGGTAGCTTCAGTGTGAGCAGCTAACAGGTTGAGAGCTGCTGCACATCAGGAGGGTCACACATCAGCTGACAGTGAGCCGGAGGCGACAGTCCGCAGCTGTTTGCGCCACATCTCTGCAAACATGACGGTGAGTCACTGTTACTCATGTATTAGCTTCAGGGCTAACGATAGCTTAGCATTCTGTCTGTGTGTGATGCTAATTAGCCTGGTAGCTAACTGCTGTCTGTTCACTGACTGAAGCTAATAATCACTTCTATTGATCCCAGAAAATCGATTCTCCTCGTGGAGCTGATGGAGCAACACTGAGCACATGAAGTGAACATTAATATCTCAGCTCAGTTTTGGTTATTGATAAGTTTGAGTCAGATCAACTTTATTGATCCGCGGGCAACTCGACATGTATGTGGCTGCAGCTGACGTCACATCAGTGGTGATGACGTCATGTGACACTGTTCAATTCATTTTAAATCTGATCTCACAGACAGATCTTCACTTATTGTTCATGGATATGTTACAACGGGTGGTGACGTCATGAACGTATTGATTAAGTAAGGAAGTAATTGTTCAAACTTTTATCTCTGACAAACAGTTGTTTGCTTGATACACAGATAAACACGCTGCAGTAGGTCAAGAACAGTGTTATAAACCACAGAGTGCTGATGATTAAGTGTAAAGACAGTTACACAACCCGAGCCTGCAGGACACAGTGATGAATTAGGGGCTTACACAAGCCTCCACAGTGACTCAGCACTTTGTTTCTCTCAAACTCTGGAGTGAAGTTTTCAGACTAAAGGGTCGTTGTCTCTCTCTGTGGTTGGTAATATGACATCAGACCCTCTCATATCTGAGCCGTCTCAGCTTTCACCTTCACACAGAAGAGTTAGACTCAACTGAACAGGTCCTCTTGTTCCTCTGTCCGTCACACTGGGTCCAACACTCAGTGTAAAGCAAGTGATTAAACTGCGTCCGCTCTCTGTAATGTCTGATGTGATGTGTAGTATGTTTGTGTTATGTGTGTGTTTATGTCAGACAGCGTGCGTCTGAGGACTGCAGGAGACGTTTCGGACAGTATTCTGATAATAAAGTCAAATGAACGTGTCTCCAACAGAAACACGAGTTTGAGGTGGAGATGACGTGCGAGGGATGTTCAGGAGCCGTCACCAGAATCCTCAACAGATGGGAGGTGAGACAAACGGCTCCTGTCTTGTTCCTACTCTGCTGTGAGAAGACACAGAGACGTCAGTGTTTATATCACAGTCCTGTGTGGTGTGTGTTCCCCTCAGACCTCCAAACAACACAACACAACCCTTTAACACTTAAAACAAAACATCCTTTACATTTAGTTTTCTTTTTCCCCATGATGACATTCTTCTCTTAAAGGTAGTGCAGAGTTCACCTGCTGTCAGGTGTGTGAGGACTCACTGAGGCTTCTGACACCTGCTCCTGCTGACACAAGAATAAAAGCCTGCGGACAGCGTTTATTATTTTAATTCCTGACTGATCAAACATTGTGTTTAAAGATGCAGGTGTTAATATTTTTACACATTATTATCTGTCCACTTGTCTATGAATATTGAGGTCGACTTTAAGGACGGATATTAGCAGTAGTTTAACTCCTCGTCTTCACTTTTAGAGGAGGCTGCAGGACAGACCGAACCACCATGACATCATGCTAACAACAACAACAACAACAACAACAATCAGAAAACTGTCAGTTTATTTCAACTGTGGAGACGTGACATCAGCACACGTGTTTATTTCTGTCGTCGTTTTCAGGTGTAACTGTAACATTTGAAGAATGTCCGACCTGTCTGACGTCTCTGCTGTGATTAATCTCTGTTCTGTCGTCTCTGACAAACCTTCTGACACGAAGCTGAGGAACGTCCTGTTGTGGACGGGCCGCTGCAAAATGTGTTGTTGGCAACTTAAAAGAATCAATATCAGTTTGAGCGTTGGCTGTATTTGAATATTTTCACAGCTTTAGCTCACACACTAGCAGGTCACAGCCACAGCAGACCAGTAACTCCAGTGTTCTGCTGAGTTAAATGTTTCTGTCAGTGGAGTCTGAAGGTTTTGATTTAATGACTTCAGTTCCTCTGATTAAATTCTGACTGACAGCAGGGTGGAGCTGTGAAAATATTCTTGTTATAGCGAACACTTCAACGGTTTCTAGTCAGGCCTGTTTTTTAGGTGGCTAAAAACTAATCAGTTAAAGGCAGCGTTTGCTCAGCTACGATTTATTTCATGTACATGATGCAGAGGTTTATATGTGGAAGTTATTCTGTGCCTCTGCACCGGTGACAGCCGCGGCCGGAGGCTTTATGTGTCTGGTTGTCCGTCTGTCCATCACATCCTTGTGAGCGCCCCAGTGGAGCTTCTTCAAATTAGGTGCAAAACTTGGACTCAACTCAACTATGAACGGATTAGTTTTTGGATGTCAAAGGTCAACTTCACTGTGACATCATCATGTTTTCTGTCCATTATTCAGCGTCATATCTGGGGAACAAAAGGGCAAATATTCTAAATACACGAACACTGTTAATAATATTTTTAGTGATCCTTTTTTAAGGTGGCTAAAACAGATCAAGTAAAGCAGTGTTTGTTCTGCACAGATTGATTTTATGCAGATGACAGGAGGGTTTTTACCAGTTAAGTTACTGTAAATAAATGTTGTGAATCGGTCTGTGGCTTCGTCCCATGCTGAGATGCAGACATTTGTTTCCTTTGCTTTTCCTTCTGACTAATCTTAGATAGTTCTTTATAATATCAGCAGTTGATAGGTATGATGTAATGTTGAATAAAGCTGCAGCTCTCTCCTCTCAGAGAGTCCAGTGAAAGTACAGTTTGAAGCTTTTACAGTTGCTCACATGACATCACATCCCCTCGTGACTCCTGTGAGTCTGACTCAGCCAACATGTTACCTGATGCTGTTACACTTTATTATGTCATTAAACACACCTCTGTTTTCTGGCTCATACCAGCCTCACAGTCTGACACGCTCCTTCCTTCAGATCCTCTCATGATGGTACATTAGATTTACTTTGTTGGAGAACTGGAGCGTGATGTCGGCCTCACACACTCGCCTCTCATTCCCACAGGCTCCTCCCACTGAAACATCTCAGTGAACCAACGAAGGCTGGTAGAGAGTTGGAAATGTAAAGTTTGGATCAAACACACTTTATCTTATGGATCATATTGATGCTAAAGTGACAGAATACTGTCCACACATGAGGCCTTTATCTGGTCTCTCTACAGAGCTGGAAGGAATCGTTCATGTGTCAGAGTTTCCACCAGGAGCATGATGGGACATCAGCTCTGAAGGAGTCTAGTTGGAGTCTTTAAAAACCTCATGACACTTTAGTCTTTATAAAGTCTTGTAGTGTTTGGGAGGTGTATCATTCAGTCTGTAGGACACTGAGAGTCTCCACTGCTGCTGCCTCTTCAGTCCCTCTCTGTTGTCTGTCCTCTCAGTGACATTTGAGATCGACCTGCCGAAGAAGCTGGTTTGGATCGAGTCTGACAAAGACGTGAAATTTCTCGAGGATGCGCTGAAGAAATCTGGGAAGGACGTCAAGTACATCGGCCCCAAATGAAGGAGCCTGCTCCACACAGAACAGGTGACAGGACGGGGAGGATGTGTTAACATAGATTTATGTTTATGATCTCCATAAACCTGCTGAAATCTGACCACCACACACAAGATGGAGATTATTATTACTGACTTTATTAACATAAAAAGTTCAGCTTGTTTCAGTCAAACATAAAGACAGAGAAACATACAGTACATGTTGTCATATTCATGATCAAAAATTAAACTGTCATGGCTCAGCTGACCTCTGTGTGTGTGTGTGTGTGTGTGTGTGTGTGTGTGTGTGTGTGTGTGTGTGTGTGTGTGTGTGTGTGTTTTCTGTAGGATGTCACTGCTACTGATGCAACGTGAAATTTAAGCTGGAATTCAAGTCCGATGGATCCTGAGAGACCTTCCTCACCCCCTCACCTTCCTTAGATGCCAAACCTCCATCCATAAGCTCACACGCACAACCCCCCCCCCCCCGATGCAGATCTTCTGTCAGTGTTGTTTGTGATGTCATGTTGTCATCCATCTGTGAAAAGAGAAAAAAAACCTCTCCTTTATGTGCAGCATCATTCTCTCCATCCTCTGATTTCATTTGTCTTCCATATGATGGAGGATGAGGTGATGAGGTCATGATGTAGTGATGTCACCACTCTGGAATTTCTAACATTGATCCCACATGTCAGTCTGTGTGTTGTTTCTGTTACTCTTTAGTTTGCTGCACCATGTGAGTCCAGTCGCTGCTCGTTCTATGATCACAGCTGGTAACGCCGTCCCATGTCAACAGCGTTGCTGTGGAGACATCGTGCCCGTCCAGACTGGAGGGTGCCGCCATGTTTCCACAGTTGGGATGGCCTTACCAGCTGCAGTCACAGAAAGAGCGGCGCTCCCAGCACCTCCCAGCACCTCTGAGAGGAGGGAGCTCTGAAATGAGGAGCTCCAGACTCACAGAGTCAATGGAGGACTAAAAGGAAATGACTCATTAAATTTCATATGTTTACTTCTTAAATATTATCCAGTTAATGGACGTCAGGCTACTGGAACTAAACTGAAATCCCTATTTGATGTTATTTTTGATACCACGGGAAAATTGACGGTGTGGACGTGAAATAATTACAACAAGACTATACCCTGTCTTTACTGAGTGTCAGAGGACAGAAACATTCACAGTCAGGTCCCTCTGTGTCCAAACAGCAGTGGAGATGAAACCGTTCAAATGATCTGAATCATTACTAATAAATTAGTGTTTGTGATGTCACTGTTACGGTGACGTTGTTCCTCCTCCAACATGGTGGCCTCAGTCATCACTCACTCTCCTATATCCAGATTTATTTATAGATATTTAGAGAACAAAAATCATTTTTTATTAATCCGATCCTTCCCACCGTGTCACTTCTGTCACATGATGTGTCACCTGTGTTAGCGTGATGACTGACAGAGGCAGGGTTGGACACTGACACCACGTATGATCTTTAATCTGACGCCCAGCTGTAGGATCAAACATCAGGACGTTTACACAGATTTCCTGGGCTGTAAAACACACTGAACGATCAGCTGTGACCTTCACTCAGTATTGTTTCACATGTTGGATCTGACATGAGTAAAGACGATGTGTAGATCTGCAGCGAGGGGGACACTCAGTCCTCCCTTCAGGGACCATCTGCTGGACATAAATTTATCTAACTGCCTCCTTTACACTACAATAACTCGTTAATACTGCAGCTCATATAATCATGTTCATATCTCTGTTTTCTGTTCAGGACCTAAAGTGTTGGTTGATTTAGTTATTTTGGGGAGAAGACAGGTTCCCACCTTCTGCTGAGCTTTTGTATTCGTCTGAATAAACAGTGTGAACACACACAGGGGAAATAAAACCTCTTCTGCCTCACCACAGCAGTCGACTGCTTCATTACTGGCTCTAAAGCTTTACTGGGATTTTAATGCCTCTGATAATAAACACAAGGTTTGTAGTGTTTAAAAAACAACGACAAAAAGCTGATGATGGTTGAAGAGTTTGTGAGCAGGAAGCAGGAGAAAAGTCTCTGTGAGGTTCATCTTCTCTGTGCTGAAGATCGTTTATAGAAACCAACATCCAGTGTGATGACAAATAATGAACTCGTAATACAACTTAAAAAGACTTTGTATTGAAAAATTCTGATTTGTGAGTTGAAATAATGATTTTGTATCTCAGAACAATGAGTGTCTAAACAATGACTGAGCATCAGAACATTTTGACCTTCTCAAGTCAGTGACTTTGTGTCTGACGACTGACGCAGCATCTGAACATAAAGACCTCGTGTCTCAAAATAATGAGTTAGTTTATAAAATGAGAGGATGGTCATTATCTAGAAGAAAGTTTCTGATCATTCTGACGTACAGGATCTTTTTTTATTTATTCATCATTAGTGGGTTTGAGCTTCTGTAACGTGTGTGTGTGTGTGTGTGTGTGTGTGTCCGTGTGTCCTGATACTGAATGAGACAGAGAGAGCTCTGGTGTATGTTTGATATGAGAACATGAAACCGTCTCACACAGTTGTGTGTGTTCAGTATGTGAGTGTGTAACGTGTGAAGGACACGTCGCATCAGATATGCTGGTTTCCATTTTCAAACTTTTCTGTTTCACATTATGAAGAAGAAGAAACAAACACACTGTTTACATTTAAATTTATGTCGACTTCAGCTCTGCAGTAACACAGTCGTCCCGCAGAGACTGATGGAGAAACTTCTCCTCCCAGGTTTAAACCCCACCATTTGTCACTGGACCCTGGACTTCCTGACTGAGCCGCCCCAGTCAGTACGTGTTGGGAAAAACACCTCCAGCTGCATCACACTGAGCACTGGCTCCCCTCAAGGCTGTGTGCTTAGTCCTCTGTTGTTCACGCTGTCGACACACGACTGTGTGCCCAGACACAAAGACAACAGGCCGAGCTGTTGGAACGACTTGGTGCTGAATGTGGACAAAACCAAGGAAATGATAACTGATTTCTGAAGGTCACAACCTGAGCATACACCTCTCTGCGTCAGCAACCAGGCAGTGGAGAGGCTGGAAAACATCAAGTTTTTGGGAGTCCAGACTACCTGGTCTGACAGCACCAGCTCACTGGTACAAATCCTCACCACATGTTACAGAGGTGCAGCACGGAGTGTGCTGACCTATGGCATCTCCACATGGTTTGCAGGCTGCAGTGAGGCTGACAAAAAAGCCCTGCAGAGGGTTGTAAGATCTGCAGAGGGCGACTGGAGCCTCACTCCTCAGTGTGGGACATGTTCCTGAAGCGTTGCAGGAACACGGCTCTGAACATTGTGAGACCCTCTAAACACCCTCCTCCAACTGCTGCCCTCTCAGAAACGTGACCGCAGCATGAAGTGCTCCACCAGCAGGCTGCTGAACAGCTTCCTGTGTCCAAATGAACTGTTCAAACTTTACTCTGTCTCTTATTTATTCACTGCATTAGTTTTTATTCAGTCTTTTTTTAATTCTGTTTTATCCAGCGTTGCCACATGAGGTGATCCTAGAGAAACGCCCTGTCGTTTTGTTTTTACAAGGGGCATCGGTAGCATAGCGGATAGTGCCGGCGCCCCATGCGTGGAGGTGATGCCTCACTGCAGCGGTCGCAGGTTCGACTCCGGCTTGCAACCCTTTGCTGCATGTCAACCCCCACTCTCTCTCTCTCACCCCATTTCACTCTGCCCTGTCCATTAAAGGCAAAAAGCCCCCAAAAAAAATCTTAAAAAAAAAAAAAAAATGACAATAAAGATTTGATTGATTGATTAAAAGAGGTGACTGAAGTCCATCAGTCGCTTATTGATTATCATCTTTTAAAGTGATCAGCTCATCACTGTTACAGAGGAGCGGTCAGATTAGTTTCAGATGTTTGTTTTCACCTCCTTCATTTAACTATGTAAAGGTCAGACATTCAGAGCAGGAGGTGCTGTGATGAGGACACGTTGCAGCCAGGACTCATCGGGAAACAGAGTCAGTGTTCCTGCAGACTGACCTGATGACTGACCTGATGACTGACCTGATGACCCTGTGTTTTCTGACACTGTGTCAGTGTAATCATCCTCTCTGCTCTGTTTCACCTCACCCCTCCTGACAGAGTATTAACACTAAATGTCAGTTCATCTTCTCTGCTGTGAAGCAACAAACGGACCCCATCACACTCACACACACACACACACACACACACACACACACACACACACGCACACACAGTGAGCTGCAGGTGTGAAACTGTTCAGGCTGTACTCTGCTTTAACCACTGGGTGGCGCTGTGTGATCATCATGTCTCACTGTCTTTTCATTGGTTTTCAGGTTAAAGCCGGAACTTTGCTGAAGAAATCAGAGTCAGCTTCTCTCGCACAGTGAGGAGAGGTTAAATATTTAGATTCTTTACACTGCTGAGGGTCATAAATCTAAAGTGTGTGTGAATCAGAAACAATTTTCAATTTTCAAAATTCAGTTTTATTTTACCTGAGAGGCTAAACTGTGTTAATGTGGATTAAACAGATGTGACTCTGATTTATTGGTCTGTTATTGAATCAGTTTGAACTTTTGTCCTGATCTGCTGGTTTAGCGTGAGACAAAGCTGCACCTGCTCTCAGATTACAGGGACCACCTGGTCAGAAAGAACACCTCGGCCCACCTCCTGTCCTGTGGGCGGAGCCACAGTGTACCTGGGCTCAGGGCTCCTTCATCCCTAACACAGTCACTATGCAGCAGTGTTGCAGAGAGCTGAACTACACGTGTTATTACATGGTGACATGTAGCAGTAGCTTGCGGCAGGTGCATCACCTCTGTGTCAGGCTACAATCTGTCACATATGTTTTCAGTATTTGAAGTTAAACAAGGACAAACTTAAAGAAAACACTTTATTGATGCTCCAGATGAGCAGATGAGGTGTCACAGCAGCAGAGAGAGGTCAGGGTCAGGATATACGTCAGGTGAACAGTCAGAGAGCGACACAGGTCAGAACACATGAAACATCCTGTGTGTCAGTGACGCATCACGACGTGAGTTGATGTTCAGTGTCATGTGTCAGTGTGTCAGGCTGCTATCACAGACAGATCCACAGCCGCCCCCCCTCTCACAGCCGGCTCCACCCTGCCTCCGTCCCCGTGAATGACACCCAGCAGGACGCACACCAGCGAGGCGTAGAGCAGGGTGGCGCAGCAGATGTAGAAGGTCCAGCCGAGGTGTTGCAGCAGCTTTGGTTCCTGCTGCTCGATGGACACCAGGAAGGCGATCAGAGCGCTGGCGCACAGAGCCACTGCACAGGATGAGGCAAGGAAACAAAACGACACAGACTTTACATTCAGAGGCTCCAGGAGACAACACGTGACCCTCCACGTGGAAATGACATTTAACAGGGATGCAGTGACGTGCTGCTGTGCTCAGATGTGAGTTGTAGTGAGTTATGTCACAGGATGAAACAGGACAAAGTCACCACAGCAGACCTTTGATTGGAGACAGAGTCCCTGTGACGGACTGAAGCAGCTGCCTGGTGTGTGTTTGTATGTTTGATAACATCATATCTGTCTGTGTGTAGTGAACACTGTGACATGTTGCGTGTTATACCTGAGATGATGTTGAGGAGCAGAGCAGCGACGGCCTTCCTCCCTCTGAGCAGAGCAGGTCTGACTGTGAGCAAAGCGGTCAGAGACAACAGACTGGACGCAGATAGAAACATCCAGGACAAACTGTAGCTGCCTGTAACGACACCGTCTCACACGTTAGACTCAGCGCGGGAGGCTCAGACAGCAGACTGATCACAGTGAGGAGTATCTGCAGTGAGCAGGTCAGGATTCTGCAGAGACATAAACTGATGTTTGAAAACAAAGTGCTGTTACGTTGGAGAGAAGGCAGACGTCTCCATGGCTGACAGTAACTAGTTACATGTAATTAAAGTACGACATACTCTTCAGTAAAATGTTGATTTCTTCTGGTTGGATGATCACGAGAAATTGGAGTTTTGTTTCAGACCCTTTTCTGTGGGGTCAGATCAGTCTCATAATGAATGAAACTCATGCAGGGTTTTTTCATGAATGCACACGCTCTGCTTCACAAATATTATTTTGTAATATAAATTCACAGATTATGTGAATTGCTGAATGTACATTTACAAACTGCTTCTCATTTGTGAACTTTTCAAGTCCATATTTCTGACACTAAACAGCTGCAATGTCTCTGTGCGCAGACTGTGAGGACAGTTCTGTTTATCTTGTGGATGGGAAATCACATCCATCTGCTGTGATGTATTTGGATAACACATCCTGGTCTTCCCCACATGTTAATATGGCGTAATGTGCCATTTTCCAAAACTTTGCACAGAGATGTCTCTCCTCATGAGGAACACATTTGCCTCAAGAACCCATAACTTCCGCTTATATAGATTTTCCGCCATTTTGAATGTTTTGAAAAACACTTCAAATGGATCTCTTCCTAGGAAGTTTGAACGATCTGCATGAAACTGGGTGAACATAATCTAGGGACCAATATCTAAAGTTCCCTCTTGGCAAAAGTTGGAAAACTTCCTAAAACTGAGCTTCTATAAGGCAATGAATATTGCGGAGGGCGTGGCTCATCACATAAAGGTGTATAACATCTCAAGGGTTTCAGCCATCACCACGCAACTTTGTAGGCATATGACCACACATAATCTGAGGGGACCCCTCCATTATTGACCCCATCAAACAATGGGGGCGCTAGAGCTCATTTCTTATCTAGGCCTAACCGCCATATGGATTTTTACTAAACTTGGTAGATATGTAGAACAGGACATATGACTAAGTCATGGTATGGTCTGCTGTACATAATCACAGAAACTGTCAGTGTGTCATTCTGTCTGTCCCACGTTTTTCTACTCACTGACGTGAGTCTATGTGAAACTGCACATAGGCATTGAGGACTGGCATAGGTAGAAGGTGACAAAGCTACCAATGGCTATGGACCAGTTGTTTGAACAGGATAAAGTGAGGTTGTGTCGGTGTGCTGTAATCCTCGAGTGCTGCAACTCTCTCTGATGCTCTGTCTGTCAGAGTTCGATCAAATGAACGACTCATAACTGATTTATTATCTGAAGCCTCATTTTTATACAAGTAGTATTCATAACAGTTTAAATAAACAATTTGATTGTATCTCCTGATCTTTGCTGAGCAAAAGTTTTAAAGGAATTAAAGACCTGTCTCAAATACAGGCCTGTTGACGTCAGTCATTTAAGGAAATAATAGCCTGTCTAGAAGTCCATGTGTGCCTTTCTATTGTTCAGAGAGTTGTCTCTGTTCTCCTAAAATAAAACCAATAAAGTTAAAGTTTCATAAACAGAGGATGACATCATGCATGATGGAGGCTCACCCAGCCAGACAGGAAAGGTGGTGCAGCTGGATAAACCCTGGAAGGCGCTGCAGAGGGCAAAGAGTCCCTCGCTGGTCCCCTCGGTCTCCACCAGCCACTGAGGCGAACACAGACTCATCGTGTACAGAACAAACTCCACTGATAATAGAGTCGTCAGCACCATCACTGGATTCCTCATGTTTCCCCCGACACACACACACACACACACACACTCACACACACACGTCTGTCCTCAGATCATCTGATGGATCCAACGTTGGTTAAATCTTCTCACCAGTCGCTCCAGCAGTTTGTGTCAGTGCATGAGCTGATGGATGTGACACAGACCATCATCCACAGGACGCAGTCGTACCAACACAGCAGGTGTGACTGTGTCCAACCCCACGACAGGTGAAGCTTCCTCTTGACAACTGGTGGACGTCGTGTCACTGGGATATACAGCGGAGACAAATACTGCCTCTGTTGTTCCACAGTTGATTCAATTAACAAAATCCACTGGAGCAAATACGGCCTATTTGCTTCTGCTGTAAAGCTAATGTTGACCAGCAGGTTAGTATTCATCCTCACTGATTAACACACCTCATTATGGACGTGTTACTGGACGTCCTCCAGAGTGAAGTAACAGCAGGACAATGACGCCTCAGCTCTCTATCAGATCTCTTTGAGCTGACTCACATGGATCGAGGACAGGAGGAGACGATGCTCTGAACACTGCTCTGTGCTCACTGACCATGAAAACTGGTCGTTTCTATTCTTGGCTTCTCGGTTCCAGTGACAGAAAATCTGAAGGAGAACTCGTCACCATTGATGAACAGCGCGCTCTGATCCCTGCTTGTCATGTTCTGATGTTGGGCAGAAGCTCCGTGTGTTGCTGCCCAGGATCAGCTGATCCATCTCAATGAATGGAGCTCAATGATCCAGATACAAACTTTACAAGATCACCAAATCTGAATAAGCAGCGCTCTGCATGTAACGACACATCAATGTAGGTGATGGACAAACACACTGGTGTTAGCACGTCTCTCCACGGGAGCTGCCAGAGAACACGAGACGGAGATCTTTAATAAGATCAGAACTTTAAATCATGTCTGTTTGACTGTCACACTTATCAGGAGGATTTAACTTTATTGAGCTGAACATCTCAATCGTTGGCCTAATATCTACTTTATACTAAAATAAATAAATGTTTAGTTATTTGACCAATTCAAAAGTGTTTATTGCGTTTTGTTCCTGAATCAGGAATCTGCTGAGATCAGGATCATCAAGATCCACCAAAAAATGTTTTGAACAAGAGATACTTAATGTTTGATCCAGATCAAAACCAACACTCAGCCAATCTTCAGGATCTGATCCAGTCTGACAGCTGTACGTAGCACCGAGCCCTGGTTTGTTATTCAGGTTAAAGTGGGAAGAAGCAGCGGGTTTATCGGGCAGCTGAGTGAAGTGGAGCCTGCGGAGGAAACACCGGGACCGTCTGGATGTAATAGTCCGTGGAGGTGCTGCGGTGCTCGGCTGCACAGATAGGAAACCCCTCGGCTGACAGGATGTACCACTCTCTCACTCCGCTCTCTCTCACGCAGGCGCAGAACGTACGTGCTACTTGGCCGTCGGATGTAGTCCGTGTAGTGTGTTCAAATGCAACTGACACAGGGCGACGTGAGGCCACGTAGACGACGCAACAGTTGGCTTTCGTCGCTGCTAGTTCTTTGATGTCGGTTTGGTGTGTCTGCACCTATAGGCTGCAAATGCACTGTGCTAACTGAGCTAGCAGCTAGCATTAGAGTTAGCTCCACCCTCTCATCTCAATAAGGTCACTTCTGGCTCCAAAATTGAAGATGGTGACGGAGCAAATGTCAAACTGAAGGCTTCAAAACCAACGAGTGACGTCATGGTGGCCACGCCCATCCTTGACATCCTGACCTTGACTCCATCCAACAGTCAACATGTCTGGGATAAACTGGAGCAGCAGCTTCAGCGTCTGGTGTGGAGACTGACCCCAGCAGACTGGAGGCTGTTAGAGCAGAACATTAGATTCATATCTATAACTGTGACCTATAATGTTCAGATGTCGTCATACGTCTGTCTGCAGCCATTGTGACACGTGTCAGACTCAGCTCAGTCTAAGCTGAACTTACAGTTGTATCAGGCTCAGCTGTTAGCATGTTAGCCTCTCAGACACACACACACACACACACACACACTGTGTCCTCAGCTGACCAGCAGCAGGTAATATATGAGTCTGTGTATACGTGTGTGTCCCATGGGGCGGGGTGAGGGTGGTGGTGGGGTGTAGCTGGGGCCGTCAGATCCTGTCCAGTGTGCCAAAACAAACACACCCATCAGCAGGAGGTTAAACTTTGACTGACGAGAGCAAACAGTCTGCCGACCCTGCGGCTTCGCGTCTCCCCGGGAGTCTCTGCCGTATATTTCCTCTCTGTTTGGTGGGACTGTGTCCTCCTGCTGTGGGTGCAAGCTCACGTCGACCTTCCCCAGTAATTCTCATCACAGGAAACAGATCATGTCAGTGGAATTACTTCCTCCTGTCCTGTCACAGCCTGGAGCAGCATACAGACAGATCAGGTTCACGCAGAAACTGGTGAAAACTGAGGCAGAACATTTACAAAGTTTGAGCTTGATTAAAATAGAAATATTATATATTATAAGACAGAAAGGTTGTGATGTGATTTACCAGAAAACATATTGGAAATTATCTTTAGCCATTTTTGTTTTCTGGCAAAAATTGTAAACAAGTTCTGAAGCTGTGATTTTGATGGTCAGGGCGTCCACCAGCTCACCTCGTGTCCATGTCATCAGTCCACAGGCTGAAGGTCTACAGTGAAGTAATGCTGCACCTTGTGTGTAAATACATATAATATGGAGTCAGACACCAGCTCTGCTCTCATCTCTGCTACGTTCACATTTTGCAGGATGTCATCCATTTTGTCCTTTTTCATGATGTTTTATTTTACCCACCCACAACCATCACTCCCTTGAAATGTCAGGAAAACACTTGCAACACGGCAGCAATGTGCCTGACCACACCTCATTTTAAAATCTTCAAGCCACAAGATGGGTGCACGAACATTTGCTGCTTACACAACATGGACGCTGAGTGTGAGATCAGACCCAGAGAGTCTTTGAGTCACACAGGAACACAACATGCAAAAATCTATCTGTCTCTAAGGCTGAGCCCAGACACCCTACAGAGGAAACTCAGTTCAGACGCTTGTATCTGTGACCTCATTCTTTCAGTCACTACCCAGACCTCATGACCACAGGTGAGGGCTGGGACGCAGATGGACCAGGAAGTAGAAAGTTTTGCCTGGCTCAGCTCCCTCTGAACCAGGAGGGTCTGGCACAGCGCCCGCATCACTGCAGCCGCACCACACCGCCGATCCAGCTCACGCTCTACCCATGAACTAACTTCACTTAGAGAGCTGTTAACCTGCTGCAAACGTGATGCTTATCCATTACATTTTTATTTAATGAGACTAAAACACTCAGGATAGCGTCTTCATGGTTGGACTGTGTTCAGTAAAAACTCTTTGTGTCAGAGTGTGGTCACGTCATCGTGCAGTTCCCTCCGTGGCCACTAGGCCAAAAAACTCCTCGCAGCTCAGAGCTGAGGTCACTGAACTCTACGACCTGATATGAACGATAAGTGTGAGACGTCCCGTCATACCTGCTGCAACAAAGCTAACGAACAAGAGAGCAGAGGAGCAGTCAGCCCTCCGACAGGCTCACACAGGCCCTGATAACACACACACCTGTGTGTTGTTGTACCTCGGCTGTGCAGAGACTGGAGGGCGCTGCTGATTTTGCCTCCAGCTCTGCAGGAACTCGCTGCACGGACGGCGTTCTGACATGTTGCAGAGAAGCAAACAACACAAAGCCATGTGGTGTTTGTGGTCGCCCCGTTCAGCCGCCTTGTTTAGGCGAGTACCAAGACGATTCCAGTTTTGATTTTGCATTCCAAAACTGAAAGAGTGGCTGAATCTGCATCAGATAGTCCAGAATAAGAGGGCAGGAGCAGATCAGATGGGAATGTGATACGGATTATCTGAAATTCCTGTTGTCACTCGTCACCTGCAGAGAGATGCATTTAATGTACACACACACACGTAAACACACACACAGGACAGAAAGGAGACACATCAGGCCCGGAGAGATAAAAACCCTCCCTCACATCATGAACCTGTACATGCATGCACACGATCATAAACACGTATACATGTACTGTATGTGCTTTGATCTGATAACAGTGCTGGCAGACTGTGCTGCAGCAGCCGCCATGTTGCTGTGACCAGCCTGTAACATCCTCAGATACAGAGAGGAAGGATTAATGACACTAATAAGCTGAGCCTTAACGACACAGTCCTGATGGATGGATGCTTCGTCAGCAGCTCTGCTAAATGCTGCTAATGTGAATCCCTTTGTTAGAGGCTCGTTTCTCTCCTCCGCACGCTGGACTCAAATATTGTGACATTTAACATCCTGTTGGCATTTAGCCGCCGCCTAACGGCCGTCTGTGCTCTCTGCTGGCAGAGATTATGAGATCAGATAGTTACTGAGTGTTTCTGCTGAAGATGCAGAGAAGCAGGTCTGAACCTGCGACGAACACGAGAGGAGGCACCAGATTCTGCTGAGGTGGTGAACAGGCCTTCTAAATCATGTTTTCTAATCGTCCAGAGGAAGCCAAATAAACTAACTAACTAACAAACAAACAAATTCAGGCCATTCGCTATAAACCATCTTAACTGTCACTGTCATGTTTACAAACTTTAACCTGATGATTATTTAGATTCAGAAGATCCAGAATCAAACCTGACGCTCTGAGCAACACATGAGGTCAGCTTGTTTTGCAAAATGACAGAAGACGAGGGGCCCGACCACGTCTCACTCTGAGGTCGATGAAATCCGGCGCTTGGTCGGTGACCTCTGGACTTCTGCACCCATTTCAGAAACAGTCGACTTAAAACACGTAAAAAAAAGTCCAGGTTGAAAAGTTTCCAGTTAAGTCTCAAAGTTTAACTTCTCAGTTTTCTTTTAATTGTAGAATAAATAATTTGCTTGACATGTACCTGAGCTGTTGTAAAAGAACGTAGTGTTCTGCAGGAAGTGAACGAGTGAATGTGTGAATGTGTTCTCAGAGTAATGAGACGCAGCAGAGATAAAGAGCTGCCCTCTGTCCGTCCCCACTGCAGCACTGAATAAAGTTACAGCTTAATGTGCTGAGAGCTGAAGCACGTTAACTTTTTACTGCACTGCCTGCAGCCCCGAGTGTGTGTGTGTGTGTGTGTGTGTGTGTGTGTGTGTGTGTGTGATGTCAGTACACTGTGTCCGAGCTGCAGTTTACACGTCACCAAACTGAGTGCAGCTGCTGACGTCTGCTGCTTTGACTCAGTGATTCAGCCACAGAACAAACACTGACATATAAACGTTACAGCAGATTCTTCTGTGAGCCTCACTGAGTAAATGTTACAAACCAAAGACTCCGTGTGTTGTTACGGCTGCATCGTTACATCACATATGCTGAACATCTTCTTCAATCAATAACACACATTTCTTTTGGGGGTTTCTGATCTAAAACAACAGGCTGTGTTTTTCTGGCCTGTGAGAGGAATTTAAACACAGATGACCATCAGTCCGTTTGTTACCCAGTAATCTCGCTGTCACCTGATTGCATCATCAAACCACTGCAGTAATGACACCTGTCCTCACCTGGACATATTTAGTCTGACCACAGATCATTTCCGTCTTCCTGATAGTTATGTTGTGGCTGATTTCGGACACCGTGTGTGGGCGTCGGCGTGTCCTTTACAAATCTCTACAAACTCGTGCTGAGCTCTCGGCGGTCGGGCAGCGAGCTCCTGTGCTCTGCTCTGTGTCGGTGTAATTACAGCCTGTAACCCTCCATCAGGGTTTAGTCTCTGTGTGGCGGCGTGGCCAGACTGTTTTTAAGGAAGGTCTAAATCACAGAGTTCCCTCGAACGCACAAACAGTTCGCTCTGTCACGTTTCAGGTATTCAGCCGTCCCCTCAGTCCAGACTGAAGAACAACGTGTGTGACGCTGAGTCACTCAACCAAAAAAACAGCCTCAGTACTCCTCTGATATTTATACTCTGATTTACCTGCATGGACATGTACCTAACCCTGCTTCCTCTGATAAACCCTTTTCTGTTTCCAGTGGGAATAAATCACTCATATCATTTAATAAATGAATAGAAATTATATTCTCAAGGCCTTAACGAGCCAGGGCATGAAAATGTTAAGTACTTATCTGAGTATATTTCTCTTCCTACCAGCAGCACAGTGATGAATTGACTCCATCTGAGGAGGAACAATGAGCAGAGATCACACCGACCCAGAGCTGTCTGTCTGTCTGTCTGTCTGTCTCTGTCTGAGGTCAGCTGTTGGACAACTGAAGCTGCTGGAAGATGTTTTATCAAGTTTCATCTCAGTGAAATATTCTGAGTGAATCTGAGTTAACTGTTGGCAGTTTATTTATATATCCAGGGCTTTTATTGTGAAAGGTTGGTGTTTTACAGTTCCACAACTCATCCTCACTGTGACCTCGTCACATGTCCACGTTTGGTCATGGACTTTCCACGTCCACATATGGCGTCCAAGGTACCCTGGGTGTGTTGGTTGTTGACGTTCTGGGACGCCGTGTCAACTTCAGCCTGTTACATGCATCGTCTGTTTTCAAAATACACTTCTGTTTTCACAGGAAATGTACAGTTTGATACAGTCTCTTTAAAAATAAAAGCACAACGTCGTTACAACACCACCAACTGATGTTTTTTTCCTTCAACAACACACATGTGCTTTTCAATCTTACAGGAAGTGAACAGTCAGACTTCCATCACCTTAACCTCCTTAGCCCGATCGGCCCGTCGACGGGCTGAGAAAACGCTGCACGTCATTGAGCGCTGTAAAAAACGTACCGAAATTTGACGGCGGTGTTTACTTTCAATTCTCGATCAAAGTTTAGACTCTAATTATCACAAAACAGGGACGGGTGTCTGTTTTAGTGCAAACGTTACCTTTTTTATGGTGATTTTAATCTGTTTTGGTACGAAATCGGGACATTTAAATTTTGCGACCACTGCGGAATCAAAGTTATATAGTGTAAGGTAGACTTCCTCTGTACGGCCATGTTTGTAGTCTTTGGAAAGGGGAGAAGCTACTGAATCGATCGACACCTACCATTCTAAGAACTACAAATCCCAGCTACGTAAAAATTCGAGCGTAAAACCTGCATAAACTATGCGCTCTCGCCGGCTTTTACGCGCAGCGCCCCACAGACGAAGACAGACCGCTGAACTGCACCCTGCACACTCGGGATTTCCTCCGAACCGCTAGTGAGTCAAGTGCTTATGGAAAAACAACATTTCAACGATGGAAAAGAAAACTTTTAACACCAAGAGGGATATGGCGGACATCGTCTTTGAGATAAAGCGGGGGTCCGACGTTGACATAGAGGATTCGTCGGACTCCGACAGCAGTAATGACGCCGGCTCCGCGGAGGAGGCTCTGTTTACGAGTCGCGTGGACCCAGTTTACGAGTGAGTTCCGGTATTTGCATTTAGCTATAAGGCTCAGTGTTGTGTAAATTGTGTAAACTTTTATTTTCATGGAACACCAAACCCCCAGGTTTGTCATAAACCTGTAAACACAGTAGTAAACAGTAGTAGTAGTAGTAGTAGCAGTAAACACAGTAGTAAGCTTGGCAATTCAATAGTATTGAGTATTACCGTTTACTCTTACTTTATTTTACATTGTTTGCACAGAATGGTTGTTTGTTTCTATGTTTGCACTTTTCTGAAAATAAATATACTCCCTGTGGAGCCAAAAAAGTAGGAGTTCCTGTTATTTTTCATTATTCTGTATTGCATATAGACATATAATTGCAGAATGTAAAAAAAAAAAAATGATGAGGCACAAGGTAAATTTCATATCCAAAAGCTCCAATAGTTAGTAGTAGACTACTAAAATGAAAATTTAATAATAATAATCCCTTTGGCACAATTTGGCACAAAAGTGTGCCAAATTGTTCCAAACTGAGTTCTCGCCTGGGTGTATCCTTACAAAAACCTTGATGTAGGCTTCACTGTTAGCCCAAATTCAACTTTGGTAAATTTGTGGTCAAGGAGTGGATGAAGCTAATCAGTGGTGTCTGGGTGCATGAAATCATTGCTGGCATAGTGTTTTCCTCTGTCAAAAAAATAAAATATTTTGGCGAGAGTAAAAAAAACGTAATTTTGGACAAACAAGTTAGCTACGGTTAGCTAGCTGCTAACTGCTACCATGGTGGACAACTTTACAGCTCTGTACATTTGGTCCGTCCAAAAAGTCACGGCTCTGGATGTAGATTTCTCCATGTTGTTACCGGCTTCTTCTTCTCTTACACATTTAATGCTATTGGACTTCCAGGTCAAAGCCCGGGGCGGAAACTGTGGAGCATGCTCAGAGCGCCTCGGCCAGTTTGGCTCTGACTGACTGTATACATGCAGGAGTCACATGATCTGGGTGTGTTAGTCCCACTGTGACACATTCACTGCAGGAACATTTCACTCACACTGACATGTTTACAGGGATTTATATAAATATGTTTTCTCTGTCATCATGGAAACGCACTGAGCCTTTCACAAGGTTGTTGTTTGAGTTCAATGATTCCTAAAGATTTTTAATATCTTTTGATTTAATTAGTCTTAATTTACTAGAATCCAACTCTTAAACATTTCCGATTCTTCTCCGTTTTTCAGTATTTTGGAAGCCTCACATACAGCATTTTATTTATGTAGAGAATAAACAGCAGTGGTCCGAGTACTGAGCTCTGAGGAAGCCCACAGGTAACCAGTTGTGATTAGAAGTTATTATGTAGATACACTCATCCCTGCAGGTTGCTGCTTAACAAACAGTGTTACTGCCCTAATTCTATATCTTTGACATATATTTAATCATAATTCATCTGCTGCAGATTCTTTATTTTCTACTGCAGTTATTTCCTCCACAAATTCCATGAGAGCAAACAAAGTTTTCAATTAACTCTAAATCGATATCCAACCAGTACATATGTTCTGTGAGAACTTCATCTCATCGTTTATAGAATATATTTTTCCAGTATTTTAGAGACCTGTGAACGTCAGGAAACATGATGGAGATCAGCTCACTAGCCACAGTTCAGCTGACCGTCCCCTCCAGACCTGAGGCATTAAAAAGAAAAAAAACTATAGCAATTAACTCATGTTTCAAAGGAACTGAATCATGCAGCCAGTAACAACTTTTATTTTTGGATCGTTTTAAGTTTTATTTTTGAGGTCGTTGTAAAGTTTTCTGTTTGTAATTTAATTTCTGTTTTGTCTGGTCGACCAATGAGATGCTGCACAGCAAACATGTCATTAACACCTTAAAATATGTTCATATGAGCCAAGAATACCCTGAAGAAAGACCCATAATTTATTCTAGGGGTGTATACTGTGTGTGTCGAGCAGAGGAGGAGGAGGAGGAGGAGGAGGAGGAAGAGGCCCGGTTTGACTGAAGGCAAAACATCTATCAGAGTGAAAAGGCTCCCTGTCCGTCGGCGTACAGCGGAAATCATTTTAAGAGCAGCTGAGATTTTATAGAGGAAACAGGTTTAAAAAAAAAAGCTGCTTTGATGTTTGTTATGGGTTTAAATTGTCTGAGGCCTCTGCTGCCTTCGTCCTTCTCCTCCTCCTCCTCCTCGTACCTTTACCTCTCTCCAACACCACCCAAAAAAATGAAGGGAACACTTAAATCTCACATCAGATGTTGATGAAGGAACGACTAATGTGTAGTTCTGGTGTTCTCTGGTGAATGATGGAGCTGCACGGTGCTGGGCTGTGAGCACAGGTGCCACTGGAGGACGTGTGGCCCTCATGCCATCATCTGGCTGTGCTCCTCCTGTTTCTCCTCACACAAAGGAGCAGATAGTGGTCCTGCTGCTGGGCTGATGTCCAGCTCTCCTGGTGTTACGGCCGGTCTCCTGGTATCTGGTATCAACCTGATTGGGCTGCAGGTACGGCCTCATGCTACCAGTAGTGCCAAGGACACTAGCAGAAGACCAGACTAGAGAAGAATCAGTGAGGAAGGATAAGGAGAGAGCAACTGTCTGTGGACACCACATGTAAAACCATTTCCTGTTTGTCTCCATTGTTCCTGTTGTCTCTTTGATTTGACTCAAAGCAGCTGAAACTGATTCACAATCACTGGATTGATCTCTCTGAAGTTTACCTGACCTGTTACACTGGGACCATTAAGTGTTTCTGAGCAGTGACTTCAGTCTGCACACACACTGTGAGGCTGAGGCAGCTTATACTTCCTGGTGATTCTGCAGCGAAGGAGAAACGCCTCAAACACTTTGAGGTTAAACTCAATAAAACCATTGAGGACATTTTGGGAGGGGGAAGAAATAAACTAGATTTAAACCATCGCTCCGAGTATTCAATCTGTGTGTGAGGTTCAGTCGTGTCATAAATCTCCACTGAATGAAAGACGCTCATTTAACTTGTTAACTGCCGCATTTCTGAATGTTTAACAATCAGACATTCTGCTGCTTCATGTGTTCATAGAAGGTTAAACTTCTTCACATATCTCAGTGAGACTGATCAGGGATTCAAAGTGATGCACTGTGTTGGTGATGTGGAGCAGATCCAGTGTGTTTCTGAAGCTAAACTGGTATCTGAGCTTTATCTCTCAGACTGGTCACTCCTCTGCTCCTCTCTGCTCCCCTTGCTCCCCTCTGCTCCTCTCTGCTCCCCTCTGCTCCCCTCTGCTCCTCTCTGCTCCCCTCTGCTCCTCTCTGCTCCTCTCTGCTCCTCTCTGCTCCCCTCTGCTCCTCTCTGCTCCTCTCTGCTCCCCTCTGCTCCTCTCTGCTCCTCTCTGCTCCTCTCTGCTCCCCTCTGCTCCTCTCTGCTCCCCTCTGCTCCCCTCTGCTCCTCTCTGCTCCCCTCTGCTTCACAGATCATGATGATCTCAGCCAGGACTGAATGTTCTTTGGCTGCCACATGGTTAATGCTGCATTGCCTTAACTCTTTCTCTTAAAGTTGATTATCTCCAAACGAACACTGTGTCTGTCAGTGAGGAGAAACAAGGAGCGCACTCAGACTGGAACCTGACCTTCATCAAACTGGGATATACAGAGAGGCAGAGCAGGTGAGGAAGAGGAGCAGCTCGGTTTATAAACCATGTGGTTAATCAGGGAGAATCAGGAGCAGCTGGTGTGTCTGATCAGGAGGAGGAGGAGGAGGAGGAGGAGGAGGAGCTGGACTGGATCTATATGACAGGGTCTGGACAGTCTGTTTTCCCCACAGGAGACATTTTGACGTGTCACAGAAGGGAGGAGGAGGAGGAAGAGGAGGAGGTGTGGATAATAAAATGATTGATGGCTGAATCCATATGTTATTTTATTATTGTACATTCCAGTAGCTGGTGTCCAGATCCTCAGAGGTTCGGTCTTTCCTGTGAGGACTCATTTCAACTGTGCGTCCTCAGAGTGAACTCTGACTCTCAGCTGAGTGACAGGTTCAGTCCTGACCGTCAAATACATGAAACATATAATGTGTAAAACACACTGTGTGTTAAAACCTGTCACAGCTCACAGAAATACAACAAACACTATTCAGCACAACAGACCAGTCACCAGAAAATAATGTTGGCATCATATGTTCCTGCAAACCACCGATACATTTATGTTCATATGCACCATTTCAACGTATCTAAAGTGACGTAGTGTCTGAGCTGACGTAGTCATCTGGAGGTGGAGGGGATGGTGGATGCTGTGACACCTGGGAGAGCTGGTTTTCAGCAGCTTTTGAGCTGTTGAGTGTTTTTAGAGCAGAAATAAACATGTTTACAGCCTGGTACAGAAACAGTTTCAGTCTCTATAACTAATTTAAACATTCGAGAAAACTGTACGGGACTGAATTTACATACAACTCACCTGTTTACATTTGATTAAGGCTTCACCCTCTGGTCCTGCTTGGACAGAAAACATCCTTTTCAGTAATTTTTCAGTTTTTTTTTGTTTTTTTTTTGATAACTTTGGCTGTGTTCATGCATATAGCATGACATTAGGTCAGAAACCTTATTTTAAAGCTGCTCCTAAATCAGGCCTAAAATACACAAATGGCATCCTTTTACGACACCTCGCCCTCTCAGACGAAAACGTCCCCATTGAAACCCATTAAAATGACTTTTTTTTCTATCTCTGGCAGTCAGGTTGGTCAGAGAGACCCAAGAAATGGTACAAAACAAACAAACAAACAAACAAACACAAACAGATGGGGCCAATTTCCATTTTTGGGGCCCTGCTGTCTTTTCAATGCAATTCCTGGTTTGGCCACTTGAAGCACTATAGGCCCCGAACAGGGAGGGCAAATGCAGAGTAGATCAAAAATGGTCTTGCTGTGCTCATGAGGATGTGACAGTGTGGTCTGTATCAAAATATTGCAATATTAGTTTGTGTGTGTACGTAGACTCAAAATACACAATGTCAAATCCCTATGTGAAAATATAGCTAAATGTAAAACCATAAATACCATATTTCTTCATCACATCCTCATGGCAACTTAGAGACATGAAGTTGATGATATTAGTCATGCATTCCAGAGTTAGGACATCAAAATGGAAGTTTTTACTAAAATCCAGCTGAATCATACATTTTCTCCTGCTTCCCCAGCAGAGCAAACACACACTCAATAATAAGCAGTAAAATTGCCTGTAGTTTTCTCCTGTTTTTTCATTATTGAGATTTGGGAGCCATTGTTGCAAAAAAATAAAATAAATAAATGCTGGGTTAGTGTTGATATGGATGTCTGGGGACTGTGGCTGTGTAGATACTACAAAAAATATTGTGTGTGTGTATGTGTGTGTGTGTGTATGTGCATGTACGTGTGTAATTGTGTAGCTAAAAATTGCAAATTATGAGCTGCAGGTTGCTGCAAGGTTACATTACTGTTTTCTCTTTCTCACACATTCTCTCTCATACATACACACAATGAATATTTGGTATGTATAATCCGAGTAGGAGTTGGTTAAAGATTTAAGCAAAAAAAAAAAAAAAAGTAGAAAAAAATATTAATATTTAATATTTTTATGGTTGTTTTTCAACAAGGACGAAAAACGTTAAAGGTGTTGGTGTTTATTGAAAAATTGAAACTGCGCAACAAAAAATAATAATACATCAAAATTGGTGTTGTTATTATCATTCACATATCCCAGACTGTGATAGATTAGATTAGAAAAAAGACTTCCATCCAACATTTATTATTCATTCATTCATCTTCTAACCGCTTCATCCTCTGGAGGGTCACGGGGGGCCTGGAGCCTATCCCAGCTGACATCGGGTGAGAGGCAGGGTTCACCCTGGACAGGTCGCCAGACTATCGCAGGGCTGACACAAAGAGACAAACAACCATTCACACTCACATTCACACCTACGGACAATTTAGAGTTATCAATTAACCTAGTCCCCAAACTGCATGTCTCTGGACTGTGGGAGGAAGCCGGAGTGTCTGGAGAGAACCCACGCTGACACAGAGAGAACATGCAAACTCCACACAGAAGGGCTCCCAAACCTGGGATCGAGCTGGCAACCCCCTTGCTGTGAGGCGACAGTGCTAACCACCACACCACCATGTAAAGAAAATGACACATAAAGGGTTAAAGGTTAACAGTGTCTGAGGTGACATCACGGTTATGATGCCTGATGCTGCAGATGCTCTCTGTAGCCTCCTGCTCGGTGCAGTTTGTCTTGTCTGAAGCATTTTAATAGTCGTCACAACGACTGATATTGGACTGAAAACATTCCCACCAATCAGACTTCTTTTCTGACATCAGAGGTGTTGCATAAGGTCAGGTGTGTTTCAGAGGCCTGTTGAGCCTCAGACAGATTTTGGGCCTGTCCCATTTCTCCCCCTTAAATCTTCCTCTTGGTACTGAGTACCCTCGTCTGTGAGATAACCCTTGATGAGGGAAGTGAGAAATATTACGGGAGAGATCTTTCCCTAAGAAATGAGACACCACTTCATGCAAATCGGCGTGACCGACATGCAGACACAAGACTGCATGTGCATGTGCGAGGCATGTGCTTACGACGTCTTCTAGTTCAGATAGATTTTGTTCAGGGAAGTTGATCTGTTTAAATATTTTGACGCTGTGTTCAACTGAGTTGCTGACGAGTTCACGCTAGTCCAACCATCTGTTGCTTGTGTAGCCTACATTACGATCGTACAGTCACAAACTGTTTTCCAAAACTTCGCAAGGTGTTCTGGGAAATTTCATCTTCCACGTCATTGAGAGTGTGGGTCGGGGCTCCCTTGGAATCTAGGGCGGGTTTTAAGTGCTGGAAACCACTTCCACCACCTCAGTTCTGTTTTGGGACACCACGAGCCTAAACGTGAATGCGCACAACGTGTGTAAGTGTGTATTTGTAGGGGAGGTGTGGGGACGGGGACAGGCCCTAAATCTGTCTCAGCTCGTCTGAGAGAGACTGAATATGTCTTAATTTTTGTCCTCCACACCCTCACAGATCAGAGTTATTGTTCTTCTGCCTTTTCTCTCTGTAAGTGTGTGATGTGGCACAGAGATGGGTGAGTGTATGTGTGTGTGTGTGTGTGTGTGTGTGTGTGTGTGTGTGTGTGTGTGTGTGTGTGTGTGTGTGTGTGTGTGTGTCCTGTACCTTCAGTGACGTGTGAGCACATAATCAATGTTACATTATGATGTTTTGGTCCTTCAGATCTCGACATGATTAAACCTGCAGATGGATAATTGAGAAAACATAATTGCAGCTCGTCACTTCATCGTCTCTGTGAGACATGTTCACTCAAACTCTGAGAACTGCCACGTCTGCACCGAGAGAGGAGGAGGAGGAGGAGAGGAGGAGGAGGAGGAGAGGGGTGAGGAGAACAGACAGAATAGGGTGTGAGAGCAGAGAAGGGGGAATAAAAGAAGGGAGACAGAGCTGAGGAAAAAGGGAGGAAGGGTGAAAGAGAGGATGAATGTGGGAGGAGGAAGGAGAGAGTCTCACGCCGCAGCGACACCTCCCTCCCTCCCTTCTCCTCCTCCCTCTCTCCATCATCGGCTGGACTGTGGCTTCCAGGCAGAATGGAAAACGCCACGTTGCATCTCAGCTCCCTCCTCCCTCCCTCCTCCTCCCTCCCTCCTCCCATCCAGCTGTTCCTCACATCAGCTCAGCCCTGTGGGAACAGACAGGAGCAATCCTCCGGCCTGAGAGCAGAGACACAGTCTCTGTTGAGGGAGCGTGAGGAGTGGATGAGGATCTCGATTGCTCGTGTCTGTCGGTGGACGGCAGGTGTTTGAGAAGTGAATCATGAGTCTGAGGTCGATGTTCCACAGACTCAACGTTTGCTGTCAACTCTCCTGAGGACTCCATGTTTTGACAGGAAGTCACACTGAACTCTCACTGAGCTGTAAACGTGTCACTGAGTGATGTCAGAATAGACACAGCATGCAGTCAGTAACAACACAGATCACTAGCTCCAGTAATGAAATAAAATAAATAGGGCTATAAGACGATTCATTTTTCAAAATGGCGGTTAATGACATTTTTAATTGCATGTTTAAAACTCCATTATTTTTCATTTCCAAACTCTTTTTCAGTCCATATTAAGGAGATGAATCAGAAACCAGGACTCAGAGTTCTGATTCTGTCAGACACAGTTTTTCTTTTACCATGCGAAATCTGCAGGAGCGCACGTAAAGAATACACAGCACATTTCGGCGGTGTGCCGCAGTCACACGCTCACAACATGCTGATGATGAGCAGGTTTAATGTCGACCACGTTACCAGATGGGAAAAAAAAATATGAACAAACAAAAACAAAAATAACATGAGGATGTTTAGTGTGTTCACGGTGCTGAACCTGAACCAGCTCCATGACTGCCGTCCTGTATCTGAGCCTGACCTCTGACCTCTGACCTCAAAGTGTAAATATAGCAGAGGGTGTGTTGTCAGGTCGAGAAGGTCAACATCAAAGGCTCCCCACATCAGACCTGTGCACTCTTCAGGTAATATTCAGAGAATTCACTCTCCTGATTTATTTTGACAGCAACTTATATTTCCAGTTCAGGAAGTCATGTGACGTCTTCACAGATGTAAAGACGTGGAGGTCAGTGTGCTGATTGGCTCTGAACTGAAGCTCTCTGATGGCTTTACGTCAGTGTTGATTTATTCAGTATTTAAACACCATATTTTCCAACATTAATCAAACTGTTAAACTGAACCATAAACACCTGGATCATGTTTCACTTGGCACAGCTGGATGTTTTAGGTTTAATGAAATATGATTTTTAGTTTAATATCAGTCATGTTGTGGCCTGACGCTGTAAATCAGCCCCAAACTCATGTTTGAAACTCTGTTGGTGTTCCAGTGTTTGTGTGAGGAGGCTCCGTCTCATAAATCTGTCTGCACACCTTTAGTTTAATACATGTATGTGTCACGCACAGAGAACCTTAACCTCATGCATGGAGATATTTTGTACCAGATTTTATTTGTGCTAATGTCAGTGTGCAGGTTGACACAGACACTGGTACAGCTGATGGAGTTGATACAGACCCAAGTTCAAGACACAATAAATAACTGAAGCTGAGAGCAGCGATGAACAGTGTGCAGTTCCACGCAGCCGTTCATCTCTGTGAGGACTCACACGTTGCTTCCTGTGTTCAGGCCTGGACTTTATCCAGCATGTGACATTTAGGTGAGACTGGACTTTGTAAAGTCAATTAACAACAACAACTTCCTGTTTCTGGGGAAACACTGAAAATCAAGCTTTGTAAAGTTCCAAATGTGTGAAGAGCCTAAAATAGCCTGTTCCTACACGACCTATGACATCATAGTTTAAGCTACCATAGTGCAGTCCAGTGTCACATGAGTCGGAGGGTCGTATCACCCCAGTATGACGATAACTCTCTGGAGGAGCTGATGAAGCGTTGGCACAAAATAGATTTTAAAATTCTAAATGAAAGCTGCTCAGTGGTGCACAAAGACCGATCAGATGTCCCTCATCATTGGCCCTCAGAGGAGGCGCACCTGAGACTTCCACCAGCTGAGCAGCTAATGTCTGGTTTAGCATTGTGCTAACTAGCATGAGGATCAGTTGATTTAAGGCCTTTACACACTGAGCTCCAGTTTGACTTCTGTGTTTTTCACATCTGTCAGAGCCTTAAGGTGCGGACACACCAAACCAACTGCCAACTGTTGCGTCGTCTACGTGGCCTCACGTCGCCCTGTGTCAGTTGCATTTGAACACACTACACGGACTACATCCGACGGCCAAGTAGCACGTACGTTCTGCGCCTGCGTGAGAGAGAGCGGAGTGAGAGAGTGGTACATCCTGTCAGCCGAGGGGTTTCCTATCTGTGCAGCCGAGCACCGCAGCACCTCCACGGACTATTACATCCAGACGGTCCCGGCGTTTCCTCCGCAGGCTCCACTTCACTCAGCTGCCCGATAAACCCGCTGCTTCTTCCCACTTTAACCTGAATAACAAACCAGGGCTCGGTGCTCCGGTTGGATCCAAACGGAGAGCCGGGCTAGCTCAGAGACTAGCGGAGGCTAACTGGCTGTGCTTCCCTCCGCTCATGCTGCGGCTAACGCTCCGCTAGCCGCTCCCAGCTAGCTCCGGTTTGTTATTCAGGTTAAAGTGGGAAGAAGCAGCGGGTCTGTGGGGCAGCTGAGTGAAGTGGAGCCTGAGGAGGAAGCACCGGTTAGCCCCGGTTTCACTACAGGCAGATTCACTCGCTACAGGGGCGAGGAAATAAAACCTGAACAGCCAATCAGAGTGATCTCTCTCACCGACAAGCTCCACCGCTGATTCAACATGCTCAATCAGCTGAAAAGTCGCAGGCGCTGACGGTGCGGGACACACCGCAAAAACTAGGGCGACAGACGCTCACCGACTGCCCGACTTTGGTCGACGGCCGACCGTCAGCTTGGTGTGTCTGGTTTTTTTTTTACATGACAGATTAAAAAAACACCATAAAAAGGACTCAGTGTGCGACGGCCGTTAATCATGTGACTCTCAGACCTTTAAAATGATCTCAGACTGAATGAATCAAATCCTGACAGTGAAACGAATCACTTCTCTGGGTTTTTGTATCCACTGATTTACAGACGTCTTTTTCACTGTGGGAAGAAATGTTTCTGTGTCGCATGACGTGACGGACTTGGAAGTTCGAGTTACTGGGTCTGGCAACTATATCAAACTGGTTTAAGCCCAGTGCTGCTCCTGGACGCCTGATGTCGATGTGTGTGCCAAGTTTCAGGAGTGTTTTAGGTTTACCAAGTGTTCAGAAGCACCTTCATAAATTCACAGATCCAAACACACAAACAGATCTGAATGATTATAAATAGTGAGTGTAACTCATCTGTCCATTTATGGGCCGAGTCAGCTCTGAACATCAAACAGAGAAGAAACTACCAGAAAAAGTTTATTTTCTCAAACTGCAGGTTCAGCTCAGACTCAGCGTTAGGCCCCGCCCACTAGGGCAGGGGGAGAGGGAGGGGGGGGTCTGTGTCCAAACTGGGACGTCCCACTGGAAATGTCTTCTGTGTGAAGTGGTGAAGCAGTTAGATCGTCCCAGGCTCCGCACACAGCTGACTTCTCTTGTCCCTGCTCTGCAAAGTCAAAGGTAAGATGTGTTCATGTGTTCATCAGGTGTGTCAAGCTTTCACTCCTTAGTCTGCAGGGTTAATGTGTGTGTGTGTGTGTGTGTGTGTGTGTGTGTGTGTGTGTGTGTGTGTGTGTGTGTGTGTGTGTGTGAGAGACTCTCGGCAGATTAAGGTTCGAATGTTTCAGCTGCTGCAAAAGTGCACCTTTATTTTCAGGCAGACGTTTTGTGGAGTTTTTCTTTTAAACACAGTTTGTTGTGCTCTGAGATGAGATGAGATGAATCCTCATCCCTCTGTCAGCTGCAATAAATCAAATAAAATAAGCAGTTTGTTTTTCTGCCAGTTTGACCAAAACGCAGCAGCAGCAGCAGAAGCGTTTCTTCTCAGAGTGTTAACCACACACACAGCCGGCCTACTGCAGGATAGAAAGTTCACTCTTGATTACCTGAAGCAGATTCTCCTGCAGCTTCCTGAGCTCTAAATTCCTCCTCCTGGTTCTCCACAGTTTAAAGTCAGTGTGTGAGATGAGTAACATCAACACTAGTCTGTCATTAAATCAGTCCTGCAGGTAAACAGGCTGTGATTAGGAGAGTTCATTCTCTGTGGAGGTATTGTGTGCCACATCGGCAACAGGAGGAGAAGGAGAAGGAGGAGGTTGGGGGGGGGGGGGGGTTAAGCTCAGGGGAGGAGGGAGGTGTGACTGATATGAGCTCTAATTTGTGCACAGTCTTTGTTGTTTGCTAACCTGAGGGCTGATTTACTGCTGTCAGATAATCAGACTTTAGCTCAGACGCTGCTGTCGCTGTGTTGTTGAAGAGTTCCCAGTTTGTCTGAATGCAGCATTAATCTGTGAAGATAAAGCAACTAAACAGAAAGAAAGAAAGAAAGAAAGAAGGGAGGGAGGGAGGAAGAGGAGGAGGAGGAGCGGGGGTGGATGGGATTCCAACAAAGCCTGATAGAGCAATGGGAGCCTGTTCCCAACAAATATCTCCCTCTGTCTCCCCCTGCTCTGATTACTCCCATGTAAAGGAATGTGGGTTGCCATGGTGACGGGTTACCAGCTGTTTAAAGTGCTCTGTTAGTTAGTTCAGATGCCTTGGAGCGTCGGGACGTCACTGGAGCTCACCCACAGGGAGAGGGTCTGTGTCTGCAGGGTCTCAACTCAGGACGGCTCGTTACAATCTGATCTCTGCGGCATGAACAAACTGTTTCCTGTTTCGATGTGACATCACTTCCACGCACAAAGCCAGCTTGATAAGGAAAGAGATGAATGTGTGTCTGCAGAGTTTGGTCCTGATCTGATTTCTGTAGCACACAATGTGTCAAAACTTCCTGTCTCAGTGTGACATCACTTCCAACACACAAAGACCTTTTCTACTTGTGTGTTTAACTTTTTGTAGCGTCACAGCGTCACTGTGCAGAGTCGTGCTAACGTGTTTGACTCATCTGCTGAAGGAGGGACGTTTGAGTGTGCATTCAACACGTGAACGTATGAGGTGATTTTTGGAAGCCAGTTGTCTGAACAGCCGAGAGAGGAAGAAGAAGAAGAAGAAGAAAAAGAAGAAGAAGGGAGGAAGAGAAAAGAAGAGGGTCCTAAGGACAGAGGGATGTGGTATGCTGTAAAGCCCTGTGAGGCAAATTGTGATTTGTGATATTGGGCTTTATAAATAAACTTTAAATTGAAAAATTGAAAATTGAAAATTGAAGAAGAAGAAGAAGAAGAAGAAGAAGAAGAAGAAGAAGAAGTAGAAGAAGAAGAGGAAGAAGAAGAAGAAGAAGAAGAAGTGGTAGTCTGATACAGAACAGTTACACATACGTGACGTGGACGCCTGAAGTCTCCTGAGAACATAATGTTCAGAAACGTGTCCGGCAGTGAAGCTGTTGTCTTTTGTTGTCAGAGTGTGTTTCAGTCTGCACAGTTACACTAATATTCTTGAAGTAAAAAAGAGTCACATCTCAGTGTCCTCTCCTGTCCTGTCCTGTCCTCTCCTCTCCTGTCCTGTCCTGTCCTGTCCTGTCCTCTCCTCTCCTGTCCTGTCCTGTCCTGTCCTCTCCTCTCCTGTCCTCTCCTGTCCTGTCCTGTCCTCTCCTCTCCTGTCCTGTCCTGTCCTGTCCTGTCCTGTCCTGGGTCCTCACACTGACTCAGTGTCCTGCTCTCTGCGTTGGTCACACCTGTTGATGAAGACTGAGGGACAAAGTGTCTGCATTAGTATGAGTGAGGAGGAGACACAGCGTCTCCGGTTGCTTAATTGTTGAGGTGGCCAGTCTGGACTGAAGTGGGAGGAGGAAGTGGAGGGGGAGGTGGTGCTGAGGATGCTGGGAAATACTAGGCCAGTTTGGCAATCTGTAGAAAAGCTCTAATCCCCCGACGGGAAGAGAGGATTGTGAAGAATCTGGAGTTTAGTGTGAGAAAGAAGGACGTGATGAAACAGAGCGAGGGACGGAGACAGAGAGACACAGGTCATGGGGACAAAGTCTGGGACAGGACCATGATACAGAAACTTTTAAAGGGGACAGAAGTGACGAGGGTTTAGGGAGAGACATGAGACGGTGAAGGTGACTCAGAGTGTTGATGGAAAACTTGCAACTTGGTTTCAGGTCTTTAAATCTTCCTGTGTGGCAGCAGAACAAACAGCTGATGGAAAATCCTCCTGAGCTGCTGCAGCCTGTGATTACTGATTTAACTGCAGCACACTTGTGAAGGGGGGGGCAGAGAGGAGATCCCAAATTTTGGCAATAAAGTGACAAATATAAAACAGAAATTTGATTTTCCCTGAACACATTTGCTTTCACTGTCTTTTTTCTAACTCCAGGATTTCATCTCTCAAACATAAAAGTTTTAGTCCTTCCTCCGGTCACTCAGGGAGGGTCTCACCCAGCCACACCCTCCTCTGATGAATAAAGAACAGTCCCTGGGACAGTTGTGTTGTGGTTCATTATTTCATTTCTCTCTGGTGTTTGAGTTCAGACAGTGAGACGACTGTAACGATCAGAGCTGTGGTGACGTTCACTCTGACTCGTCAGCCGGCTGCTGAGCACATACACTTAAAGCCTTCTGACCTCTCACAGTTTACACACACAACACAAAGACTGAGACAGGTCGTTGGACACGACTCGAGTCATTTCAACCAGTGAGGTTTGACTGATGAGATCTGAGAGCAAAGACTTCGGTTCATCTTTGCAGAGAGGCCGAGGGGGGCTGATGAAAGCAGCTCCACACTGTTGCAGAGAACTGGAGTCACTAATTAATGACTTTAGACTCGAGCTGACAACTCGACTTGGACACTAACACCAACGACTTGTGACTTCACTGGGACCTGAGCCTCCTGTCTTCAGAGTGCTTGATACCTTAAAGAATATGTGGTCACAGAAACAGGAAGTGCAGTTTACAAAGTGTGTAAAAACTAAAGACGGAGACGCAACAACCTCCAACAGACCTGTTTTAACACATAGATTTTTATAAACTGACACACAGCGACACACATGACCCAGAGTGAACGTGTGAATGTCCAATGAGTGTGAAGTAAACAGGAAACAGGGCTGTGTCCTGATGGAGGAGAACACAGGTCAGGTTACATGGATCCTGATCTCCTGATGTTTGTGCTCTTTGTGCTCAGAGTTTCCTGAGTGATGGCGATGAGTGGTGGTCTCTCTCAGACTGCTCTTTGTCCAGGACACTCAGAGGGGTTTCCCCCCCGAGCCTCCAGGGAGCAGGCGAATGTGTCAGGTGTCGTATGGCTGGGTGAGGACGCAGCTCAGTCTGAAGGAACGTCTTTATAACGAAGCAAAAAATCAGTGGCCGCAGGTCGCTGAGATCGACCTGTTCACTGACTCCACCTCTGGAAAACTCACTGACCACACAGGGTCATCTTGACTTTTATGTTCCTGTTGGTGGTAAAGGACTGTCTTCGTCCTCTCAGTTTATTGCCTTGTCTTGAAGCTGACCCTCGGCTGAGTCTGAGAGGAGGAACAGGTGTAACAGAAGCTGTCAGGTGACGACAGAGACAAGAAATAAACTCCATCACAGAAAATGACTGAAGACAAAAAGGTCTTCTGATGTGAAGGTTCTGTTTTCTTTTTGGAATTTAACTCCATGTCTCTGATGTGAAGAATAGAGTCTATGGAGAAAGGTTTTCATATAGTGTAATATAGATATAGACACTGGATGTGAATCTGAAGTTTTGTGTTGCGACATCAGAAGGAAACAAATTGAGAAACCAGAATAAATGTTGGGCTGTTGCTCTTCTGCAAACCATGAATACATTTCACCTCATTATTATCCTGCTGAGACTTTATGTTGTCTGACAGCTCAACACTGTGGTTAACGTGCGGTCGTGTTTAGGCACAAAAACACTTAGTTAGAAAAGATCAGTTTCAGTTACCCAGTCTCTGCAGGAAAGGCGGCCATGTCTCGGTGCTAACTAACGGCTTTTGTGGCGCTGTCCTGGCAGGAAACGCTGCCACCTAAGATAAAGGTGTTGAACAGTGTCTGCAGGCGTCTCTCCATCCACCATCTCCTCCACCTCCTGACGACACAGTCAGCTCAGATACTATGTCACTTTACAAATAATATGATGCATATGAAATGTATTCATTGCAGAAACACAAAATGCCAATATGTTTTCCTGGCGTTGGATGCATTCATCTTTAACATCCAGCTCATTGCATTGAACAAACCTCAGATCTGATCTCATGAACCAGCAGGTCGGTCGGTCGGTTTTAAGAATGTGTGTGTGCAGAGCTGAGAACACAGACAGACAGAAGATCAGTGTTTCTTGTCTCCTCTCAGTCCTTTGCATGCTGCTGTTGTTTGTCTGTGCTGTTTGCACACACACGGCTGCAGGTTGTTGTCCAGGCTTCAGAGCTGCCTGTTATGTCACCGAGGAGATGAAGAAAGAATTCCTCTAAATGTGCTGCTGTAGAGAGCATGTGAAGGCGAGGGAGGCAGGAAGGAGACAGATATTAGAGTCAGATTCAGACGTGTGTATGAGCAGCAGCAGTGCTTACCTAACTAACCTCCCAAATTAAATACAGAGAGGAGAGAAAGAGTCTCTTTATGAGCCTCCACTTTCCCTTTTAGCCTCGGCGCTGTTTGATTATGAGCGCAGCTTTCCAAATAAAATAATTTGTTTTGCTGTTACGTCAGTGCGTCCGGCCTCCTCCTTCCTGCCGAGCTGAGTCCAGTAACTCTGACCAAACAGGAATAGTTAAAGCCGACATACGACAGGAACACCGCGTCCCTCCAAATCAAACACTGATCCCACTCTCTGTGGACATGACACTCTGTGATCCCGTTAAGCTCCCACTCCCACTCAGACACGTTACCTTCACATAGATCTTTTGACGAAACTTCCCGTCAGCAGAGCACCTTGTTTTTTTCTGAAGCACAGAGATGTTTCCTTGTGTGCAGCTTATTTGGAGACGTCACCGTCTGCGTCCACTGCCAGGGTGCCTGTATTTTTCCACGTCTGAGCTGCTCATGACTTTTCATCTCTGGAACTTACACTAACAGTGGTCACCATTGTAAAAGTGCTGCCTCCACTCTGCAGAGAGCAGCAGGAGATTTTCCTCTGACAGGTGGAAACAGACAAAGACGCAGTCATGGTGTTTTATATACTGCAGACACAGAAGTTAAAGTCTGGGCATCAAACTTTCTTCTTCTCAGTCACACATGTTTTATTCTGACTGCTGAGATACCAACACACGTCCATACATCACATTATCATACAACATGACACCTGCAGAGACACCTGCAGAGACACCTAGAGAGACACCCAGAGAGACACCTGCAGAGACACCTGCAGAGCTGCAGACACTGTTCAACACCAACAAACTACTGAACCAGTATTTCGGTGACTCATTGTCAGCACCAAATTCCATTTTTCCAGCATCAAACGTTGGTGTCTTTTAGCGACCTGTTGGAGTTTTCTTGTGGTGGAAGTGCCACAAAAAGTTTTTATTTTTAATTTGTATTTTCACCAAGACATCCCTGTGTCTGCCCACGGGAACAGCGCCATGAAAAGCAGATGATGTTCTTCCTTCCATCACCTCAGCCAGCAGATTTAAAACCTCAAAGTGTGTTTTTAGTGACTTGCTTCTGTTTTCCCAGCAGGGTTAGTGCTGCCACCCAAGAAAACCCAAAGTAAGAAACTTAACAGATCGAGGCTCTCACAGGGATTTACAATGCCCTGCTCAATATTTAATGCAGTGATAACACACTGATGCATTCATCCATGAATCAGATGTTTTTTCTTGGTTTTGATCTTAACGCAAAATGTATTTTGTGATTTGACATGAAGATCTCACCATTACAAGTTACTTAAGAAGTTAATTGTCCAAAATAATCATTTAGTGATGACAAGAAAACAAAACAATCCAACAGTCCAGCTCGTGTCACCAAACTGTGTGAAACTAAAATAAAACAGATCCTGTTTCAGCCTCGAGGAGGTTTTCTCAGTCTGGAGAAAAACAACCAAATCACCAGAACAAAATGTTTCTGCTAACCAGGGACATGCGTGCATGGTTATGGATTATGGATGTGTTTTTCATGTTTTAATAATTCTGTGGTTAACGTGTGGTTATGTTTAGCCACAAAAACCATTTGGTTATGGTTTGGCTTAGAAAACTTTGGGGGCACAATCCCCTCAAGAAATTCAGAGGCAAGTTACTAAAAAACACACCCACAGTTTGGTGACTGAGAGTCTGCTGGAACTAAACAACCAGTTTAGTTGTTTGTTGGTGTTGTACAGTGTCTGCAGCTCAGCAGGCGTCTCTCCAGATGTCTCACCATCCACCATCCCCTCCACCTCCTGATGACACAGTCAGCTCAGATACTACGTCACTGTAGAAACTGAGATTTGTATGAAACGTACAGATGTATCTGTGTATCTGTGGTTTGCAGAAACACTGCCAACATTTTCTTCAGGTGCCGGGGCTGATAAACACATGCTTGTAGTATAAACAGTGTAAAGAAATCTGACCATCACAGCTGTAGTTTTTGGAGATGTTGTGTGAGAGTTTCATCTGATGACAAAACATGTGCCAACCTGCTGTGAAGAAAGAATGCGACGTGGTAAACACCTGGATCACACGCCAGTCACTCCTGAGTACTGACTGACAGTTCTGACAACAGAAGAAAAATGCGCCTGCAGGCAAACGTTCACCAACTCTTTGTTGTCCAAATGATAGAACGTTCTCGTGTTGCTCGAGGACTCGTCCAACAACAACAACACGTCAACACAATTTACCTCAAGTCATCTGCAAACTTTCCCCTTTTCACTGCATCTGTCCGAACACGTCGTCCTATTGAGGCGCTGCGTGTCAAGAGGCCCTCGCACCATTTCAGGACGCCAGGCAACCAGCCAAGCGAAGTGTGTGTGTGTGTGTGTGTGTGTGTGTGTGTGTGTGTGTCCCCAATGTCACGTTCAGTTTCCCTCAAGGCGATGTTTTTCACTTCCTGCCAGTCTGAGCTGAGAATGGCTGCTCATGATGGAGGAACAAAAGGAGAAATATTCTACAAGATCAGCCTGTCGGTTTATTGGTTCACTGTTGGTGTAAACCTGCTGCCCTCTGAGGTGCAGGAATCCCAACTATTCCCAGCTCTGTTTTGTAAATCTCATTATCCCCCACTGATCTCCTGCAGCGTTCAGTATATGGTCCAGACTGTGTCAGCTCTCTGTTTGCTCCCTCTGCAGCTCAGACAGCAGACACTGCTCTTTATGATATCAGCCACAACATAAAGCAGACGAGTGACAGAGAACTTTGATCTCTGCAGACCCAGATATACCATAGGTCTTTGATGTGAGATGGTTTGTGGATGTCTGGCTGAACAGCTGATTTAATGGAGGAGCAGAGGGAGATAACTAATAGAGGAAGAGGGACGAAGACCAAGCAATGTCACGCTCCATTATCGAACAAAGGAGCCCTTATTTAGTCCTTCAGATGAGACGTGATAGTGGAAGAGCAGCAGGGACGCAGAGGGTTCCCAACAATGGAGCTCAGACGATCAGATGGAGAGACGATAGAGAGATGGGGAACGACTCTCACAGGAAATCAGACCTTTCTACATGAAAGACGTTGTGTTATCCTTCTGATTGGATCTAAAAGAGCTTGTGAGACAGAACAAACTCCACAAGGAGGTGTTTTGACTCATTACTTGTAATTAGTTTAGTTTAGTTTATTGGTTTAGTTGACAGGGACCATGTGCAGAACAGGTTCTATACCAGAGTTCGCTGAATAGCTAATTTGCATCTGTGGTCCCTGGGCATGAAGTTAAAAGGACAATAAAACATACTCTAAACATTACAGACAATATCAAAAACAAAACAATAGCATCAACAACATTACAGAGTAAACATCGTACAAAATACATAATACATTTGGTGTTCTAAGATCAATGATTGCATGATTGATTCAATAGGATAGGTGTGAAAGGATCATTGAATGCATAAATAATTTAGCAGCATGTGGGTAATTGATGACATTTTTGGATATCTTTCTAATATGCTTTTTAATTGTCAACAATTTTAATCACCTCTCCTTTGACAAAGATATCAGGTTGTTGCTGTGCATTTCTCTTGTTGGAGAAATACATGCCAACAGTTTTACTTACACTGAGAGTCAGACAGCTGCTAGTTAGCCAGTCTGAGACTTTGTGTAGCACTGCAGTGAGTTTTGATGCAGCCTGTTCTCTATTTTTTGCATGTGTATAGATGACTGTATCGTCTGCATTTGGGTATGGACGTCTGGGCAAATCAGAGGCAGGTCATTAATATATAAACTAAATAAAATTGGTCCTAAAATTGATCCCTGTGGGACTCCAGTGGGCTATTAACAAAAGAAGAACATGCATCATTAATTCTGGTGCACTGCTTTCTTGAGTCTAAATAAGACTCCATCCATGTCAGAGCTTCAGAGGAAAAGTTAAACTATGAGTTACAGTGTCAAAAGCTTTTTTAAAATCAAGGAAAACAGCCCCAACAACACCTCCATTATCAAGGCTGGATTTAATTTGCTCAGTAAAATAGCAGTTTGCTGTCTCTGTTAAGTGATATTTCCTAAACCCAAATTGCATTGAATGCAATGGAAAATGGCCTTGATCTAACAGGAGATAACAGGAAGTATACTTATAGGGCTGTAGTTGGTAACATCAGTTACATCACCAGCCTTAAACACAGGAGTCATCACTGCTGACTTCCAGGCCATGGGCAAAACAACATGTTTTTGGTGGTGTAATGTTCTTCTCTCTGGGCCAAAGCTTTTCGCTAGGTCTTGAACAGAATCAATAAAATAAGTATTAAACACAGAAGAGACTTTGGCTTTATCTTGAGTTAAGGTGCCCTGCACTTGTAGTTCAAACCCTTTATCTCTATCATTATCATTATCATTATTATTATTATTATTATTATTATTATTATCATTATTATTATCATTATTTATCCTTTTTAAGACCATGTTGATGTTTTTCCAAGTTTGTCTGCTGTTTCCTTTGGAATCATTAATAATATTGATAAAGAAATTTGCTTTAGACTTTGTCAATTCTCTACAACTTTATCATGTAATTGTTGAAAAGTTCTCCTATCGTGGGCTAAGCCAGACGTCACTGCAGTTTTTATTGCATAATCCCTCTGCTTCATTAAAGCCCACACTTGTTCATTTAGCCAGTGCAAGTTAGACAATTAACTTTACATAAACACACAAGGTTTCATCAGGTCAGGTGAAGGAGCAGAGAACTTTAACACATGCTCATAAACACACATGAACATTTAACTGTGACAATATCAAACAGAGTAAAGCTTCATTATAACTCACAAAGCTCACAGACAAAACAAAATGTATTAAACCAGACATTTTTCTCCACATATACAACATGCTAACATTATTAGCACAAGTCTATGGCATTTACAATTGCACAAATTAGCCTAGAAGCTAGCAGAGTTTTCCTCTACTCACATAGGAGAGATCGCACACAGGTCTGAGAGAGAGAGAGAGAGAGAGAGAGAGAGAGAGAGAGAGAGAGAGGTACTCTGTGGAGGATTTATTGTCTGTAAGAGTGATTTAGATGTCAGAATATTACACGTGCCTGTTTTCTGAAAAATAAAAAATAGATTTTTGTTCTCACCGGCTAACCGGTCAGGTGGTGGTTTGTGGAGTTCAGCATTGTGGCCGTCACCATCTTGGATTTGAGGCCATTAACATGTTGATTTCTTCATGTGAACGTGGAGGTCTTTGGGGACGCACTCTAGTGGACATTAGAGGAACTGCAGGTGGAGTCAGGTTTCAGTCCTGGAGGACGATGCTTAATAATTGTTTAATAATTCGTCTGATGCAGACGATTAAACACTTGATCGCTCAGTTCTGGGTGTCAGCTGCTATTGATCACCACCATCCTGATCACATGATCTGTTTGTATTCACCTGTCTGTCTGTCTGTCTGTCTGTCTGTCTCCACAGCCTTTGAAGATGAGGGTGTGGATTGTCTTCCTCCTGTGCCTGGCCGGCCATTCCATGGCTGCTCCTGTAAGTTACTCTGTGTGTGTGTGTGTGTGTGTGTGGTCTTTATGAGCATGTTCCTCTCTTTGTGTGTTTTCCTGAGTGTGTTTGTGTTCGTCCTCCTTTCTCCTCTCCTCAGTTTTATCAGTTCACATGTGAGTTTCCCCGTGTTCCTGTGTGTGTGTTCCTGTGTGTGTGTTCCTGTGTGTGTGTGTGAGATTTCATTGTCTACTTCTGACTTCCTTTCCTCAAGTGTTTTAGCTTCACGTTTACAGGTTGTAATGTTTAATCTGTGTGTGCGTGTGTGTGTGTGTGTGTGTGTGTGTGTGTGTGTGTGTGTGTGTGTGTCAGACTGAGGAGGAGCCCATCGTGGATGAGCTGGTCGTTGAGGAGCCAGTTGCTGAGGTCAGTCCAGATGTTCTTCCTGTTTCAGAGTCTCATGTTGTTCTAACGTGTTCTCATCATGACTCGTCAAATATCGTTGCTTTGTCAGTGACCTTTAACATCTACACGTGATGCTGTAGGTGTGTCCAGGTGTGTCCAGGTGTCTCTAGGTGTGTCTAGGTGTGTCTAGGTGTGTCCAGGTGTGTCCAGGTGTCTCTAGGTGTCTCTAGGTGTGTCTAGGTGTGCTCTTGCAACCCTGCATCGTGTCTTTTCAAAACTAAACTCTTTCACAAGTGTTTCTGCTGGTCAGATACGTCCAGTGTGTCAAAGTCACAACATCAGTAAAACACCTCGTGTTTATATCCCTGTGCAGCAGAAGCTTGTGGTCAGCTTTGGAAAAAAATCACTGTGGTTTGACTCAACATTGAGAGCAGTGAGCAGCTGGCTCCTGAGTGAACATCCAGGGTTTGTTGGATCCATCCAGCGCCCTCCTGCTCGCCCTGCAGGGACTCTTCAGCTCCGTAGTTGTCGGCGGTGTTTCAGTCGGACGCTGCCCAGTGAAAGGTGCATCAGTGCGTCTGTGTCTGACACAGCAGCTGTATTGTAGTGAGAACGTTCTGGTTTCCTCTCTGTGTAAAAGCTGAATTGATGCAGACAGTAGCAGTGAGATAATGAACATATGAATGAGATGAGTCAGTGCTCAGATCTGTGCTGCAGGTCACGGCTGAATGAGACAGACACAAATACAAAGCCACATGTTGACAGTCAGAAAGCTGCTGGACAGAATCAGAGCAGATGCTTCTTATTTACTGCTGTCTCTCGTCCAACATGCAGACTGCTGTTTTGTCAAGCTGAGCTTTTTCCCACCGATCTCCCAAACATCTCGTGGCCGACCTCCAGGAGAAGCGTCTGAACCGTCTCTGTAATCTGGTTAATAAATCCACCTCAGGTCTCACTTTAATCTGACCTGGAGATGAAGCAGGTCGTGTGGACTGACTCGTGTTTCAGGTCCTTTGGACGTCACGATCTCAGCAGTTTATAAAAACCTACACAAATAAAACCCAACTTGTAATTAACATCCATTAAAAGTAGCACAGCTCTGTTTGGTCAACGCTGTTGTTCACAGATTGTTTTGTGAAACTCGGCCTGAATACTTTTACTCCCCTCTGAGTTTGGTTTGGCGTCCGTGATGTGTTTCTGAGCCGTGCAGCTGCGCGCAGAGATGATCTGATCTGTGACGGAGCTTTGGGGTTTCATCACTGCAGCCAGAGAAGATCAGTACTATTTCTTCACATGACGATGGCGGCGAAACACCCACAGCTGAATCACTCATTTCTTCAGACCGTGAGACAGTGGATCCGTCACTGGAAACTAAACGCAGGACGTGGAAATCAAACTGAACAAATCCACACATAGGCTGTTTGGAAGGGTCCAACGACCACCGACTTTCACTTAGTTCTGTAATTTAACTCGGCGCTGACTTGTGGTTTCACATGAGGACACAAACAGCAGTCTCGTTAAAGTCCTGTGTTAGTTTGACCCATGCACCCTGACCTCCTCCCCACACAGAACATGCCGCTCTTTACGTCTCCTGACTTCCTGCTTTTGCTCCTGTTGTAATTACTACAGCCAGACGTCACTGCCCTGCAGTAAATGTAAATATGGGAGGTAATAAGATGCTCGCACAGACGACCCGTGGGGGCATTTTTGGGTCTCCAATAAACAGAAACACAAAATTCCTGCAAGTTCATTTGATAAATCAGCTGGTTTTGATTCTGCAAACTAAAACCTTTATACATTACTTACCCATCACTCCAACAGACATGACGCTGCCATGTTTGACGGGTGTCGACTTCTGATGCCTCATTAGAAAAGACTTTTTTTCCTTTCAGATTGTTTGATTTGAAAATATTCAGAGGTCTGAAGAGGTGAATGTTTGCAGTGTTTTACAATAGAAATATAAACCTAATGCAGAAGAATATGAAAATATAGTAATATATATGTATGTATGTATGTATGTATGTATGTATGTATGTATGTATGTATGTACATGTATAACTCTGTGCAGTATAATCACATTTTTCTTTCTCATGTTTTGAATCATCTGGTGTCCTCTCTGATTCTTTTTTCTTGGGACTCATTTTGACGTCTTGCAGATTAAAAACTGTGTCCTCTGTGTAAAGTTGAGATGCACGATGTGTCAGAGGTCCAGATGTTGTTTTGCAGCTGACCTGGAGCCTGATGTCACTTCGTTCCACCAAGACTTAATCTGTTAATGCTGGAAATCCTTCGTCTGGATATTTACCAAAATATAATCAATCCGTTCACCAACTTCCTCCCAAATAAATCCCTTTGTTCCCTTTTTATAAATCCGTCCAACAAACAGACGAAATCCTTCCAGCCCATGATTTTACCTCTGTGAGAAACAAACAGAAACGTTTCTGTCGTCCGTAAAGTGTGTAAACAAACTAACCCTCCAGAACCTGCGCGTCTCAAACCTTCGCAGCGAGCTGCATGTGAACGTTTTATCGTTTCCTGCTCCAGAGGTCCAGCGGGACCAGAGATCCCACAGCTGTTAATTTTAGCCGCCAGCCGGTCAGGAAGCCATTACGTTCTTCATGGCTTCACCACATGAGGACCCAGCTGCTTGTTATTGTTGGATATTATGGTCTGGCTGCTCCCAGACTCTGTTTGGCCTTCAGGGAGGAACCTACTTTAGTGGTGACGTCTAAACCTTTTTCAGAGGAAACCAGGGGCATTTAGGCGGTTTGGTGTAAGTGGACGTCATGCAGAAATAGACCTGAGGACCGTCGCATGGAAACTTAATCAGATCAGGGAGGAGGTGGACGCGAGTCACACACACACACACACACACACACACACACACACACACACACACACACACGCTGATCTGCACGTGACTCAACAGTCTGACCTCTGACCTCTGCTGTCCTCAGGAGGCCGAGGTGGGAGCCAACCCCGTGCAGATTGAGATCGGAGAGTTTGACGAGGCCATCGATATCGCTGAGGAGGAGGAGGAAGTTGTTACTGAGAGTAGGTTCACACACACACACACACACACACACACACACACACACACACACACACACACACACACCTTACCTCTGTCTCTTTGAATAACTTTGGGTCCCATGAGATTGACCCGAAATCATCCATGACCACCCCCTGTCCCTCACCTCGTCCTCACCCTGTCCCTCACCCTGTCCCTCACCCTGTCCCTCACCTCGTCCCTCACCCTGTCCCTCACCTCGTCCCTCATCCTGTCCCTCATCCTGTCCCTCACCCTGTCCCTCACCTCGTCCCTCACCCTGTCTCTCACCTCGTCCCTCATCCTGTCCCTCACCCTGTCCCTCACCCTGTCCCTCACCTCGTCCCTCATCCTGTCCCTCATCCTGTCCCTCACCCTGTCCCTCACCTCGTCCCTCACCCTGTCCCTCACCTCGTCCCTCATCCTGTCCCTCATCCTGTCCCTCACCCTGTCCCTCACCCTGTCCCTCACCTCGTCCCTCACTTTGTGTCTTAGTGTTTAATGCTTCAAGTTTTTCATTGGTGTTCTGTGCAAGTGTTGTGAGTTTTTATGGAGGATTAAAAAAATGACATAAATATATTTATGTCATTAAATGAATAAATGCAACAGACTAAATTAATACTAACAAAAATATAGGAATAAATGAATAAATGCAGAGGTTGGGACCTCATTAACACCGTCTGGTTTACTTAGAAACTTTTATTGTGTTATTTGTTTATTCATTTAGTTTAGTTTAGTTACTTTATTGTCTCCCTTATTTATTGTTTAATTTATCATGTATTTAATTTTTTTTTATTCCTGTTGACTATTTGTTTTTTATTAATTCATTTATTTGATCCAAAATTATTCTTTATGAATATTTATATTTTCATTTATATTTTCTCTTTCTTTTTTTATTATTTTTATTTATATATTTTTTATTTATTGATCCTTCAGTCTTTTCCATCGTGTTAATATTAATATCTCTACACATTATTACATTAGAGGCATTGAAGCATGGTTTTAAAAGAAATATTTGAAGTGGCCATAAATCAATAATTTATAATATAAATGTAAAATGACAAGTAAGCATCAATAAAATAAACCTACTATTTATATAATATTACATTATTAAATTATATATAAGTATCAAAATGTAAATTCAATTGTGTTAATAAAAACAAAATTCGGGTCAAAACTGTGAAAAGTTTATATGTTTGTTATTTTTTAAAGCCAGTAACAAAAGTTGTCTAGAAATTTAGTACAAAGGTAAAAAAAACCCATGCTTTTATTTACAATTTATAATAAAGTTAAAGTAAAGTTAAATAAAAAAATAATTATTAGAAATGCCTGATTCCTGTGCGTCACACCACTGATCCTTCAAACATATCTGTGTGAGAGTGTGTGTGAAATAACACACACACACACACACACACACACACACACACACACACACACACACACACACACACACTCTGATAAACTCAGCGTGACAGTGTCTGATTTAGCTCCTCGTCCTCCAGCTACGCTTTCTAGGCTGCAGCGTTTAGTGAAGCCTCAGACTGACAAATCAAACATCCCATAATAACAGAGTGTCTCATTCTGTACTGTAATTACACGTTCCAGCTTTAAGTAGTAACTGAGGCGCAGCCTGCGGCCCAGGGGCAGCACCCGCAGCAGGAAATCAGTCCAACTGTACACAGTGTTCAGATCCTGCTGAAGGATTTACTGCTGCTGCTGCTAGAAACTAGAAACTATTTTAATATCTCAGTTTTCCAGGACTTGCGTTTGACGACTGTTAATTTGTTTTCAACCAAACAAACTGTGTGATGACAGCTTTATGTTTGTTCAGTAGTTAAACTCCAGTGCGAGACTTTAATACATTAATGAGCCGAGCGTTTCGCTCTGCGTGCAGGAACATATTATAATATATTATAAATGTTCATGCATGACTTTGTATGAGCTCACAGCTGCTGCTCAGACACACTTCACACTACATCAGTGATTCGTCTCACGTCTGCAGCTCCCTGGCTTCAGACAAAGTTCCTCTCCGCACTGCAGGGGCCAAAGCTTCTAGTATTCACTTTGAATGGTGCTGGACATCCAGTCGTCTCCAGTCGTTGCTGAAGACACTCACGTCCTCTGGGCAAATCTTAACGTTTCGTCCGCTCCATTAGCTGCTGTAAGACTCCATCTCTGCAGTACAAGTCCCTCATGCAGTTCATGTAGTTACTCTCTCTGCCAAAGGGGGGAGACAAAAGCTCCACAGTGCAGCTTTAACCCTGTCACATTAAAAGATTACTGGTTGATAAAAACGCTGCAGCTGAAGACTGGAGACAGCACGTGTGTCTGGACGGAGTCATGGCGTCTGTTAACTCATCTGCTTCTGTACCTGTTCTCTGTCCACAGACCCCTGCCTGAACCACCACTGCAAGAAGGGCAAAGTGTGTGAGGTGGACGAGAGCAACACCCCCATGTGTGCCAGGACCCCTCCACCTGCCTCCCTGCTGAGGCCGAGTTCGAGCACGTGAGTTTAACAACAGGCAGTGCAACATTACACAGTGAACTGTCCCTTCAAACAGCCATGTGTGAGGGTCAGTCCTGTTTGTCTGTCAGTCAGCGTGGAATCTAAAAGTTAGTTGGGTTTATTGGATGCATGTAGTTATGAGCTGTGATCAGACAGCAGTTCAGAGCTGAGTGAACTCATCCATCTGTCTTTCCTTCTCAGGTCTGCGGCACCGACAACAAGACCTACGACTCTTCCTGCCACTTCTTCGCCACCAAGTGCGCCCTGGAGGGAACCAAGAAGGGCCACAAGCTGCACCTGGACTACATCGGATCCTGCAAATGTGAGCGCCCTGACACAGAGAGCAGCTGCATGTTAACAGACAGGTCTCTGAGTCCTCTGACTCAGCACGCAGATCTCAGACAGGATCAGAATCTTAGCGTATGAACTGAGGAGGCTTTGGGTCCGTCTAGTGAGGCTGTGATTCAGTCTCATCAGAGTCATCAGAGCTCCTGAACTTTAGGTGATCAGGCTGGAGGATGGAAACGAAGCAGTGAGAGTAAGAGCTCAGTAAGATCTGCTCAGTAACAGCTGCGTAAAGACTAAACTGTACTTCAGGGATGATTGAGACTGTTAGCAGTGAATGACTCTGTGGAGAGGACGGAGCTGCCTCCACCCTGAACACACCCGCCTGTCTCACTGAGGCCAGATGTTAATGAGGCAGAAAATCTGCTTCTCGTTATTTAGATGGTATTTTCTTCTTTTAAAGCAGTTTGCAGTTTAACACTTGAGATGTAAAACTAGTTGCGGTCTGAGGGAGGATGATGATGATGATGATGACGACGGGAATCTGAGGCTCAGCACTGTCTCACACCAACATGTGAAACACACTATGGGTTAAAATTACAGGCTGTCTCCATGGAAACAATCAAAATCAATCAGGACCGTTTGTTGAGACACAAATCTGTGGTTCAGTGACATCACACGATAAAAACAGTGGTTCATGTTCCTGCTCCATTGTTAGTGTAAAGGGTGTGAACGTCACGGTACACATGAGGCTGCCGTGACAAATGGGTCAAACACACACAGGACTGTTGCCCAGGAGACCGCTGTTCATGTCCTGTGTGAAACTAAACAGCAACACTGACTTCTATTGACTTCACGTTCCTTCACGTAGTTACATCACATGATGTCCTGTTTTAAACTCAACCAAAGTCTTTGTTCACTCGAACGCCTGCTGACGTCTGACTCTTTAATATCAGGGAAAGGTTTCAAACAGGTTAGGGATCAAATGACTCTGCAGCAGTCACAGACACTTATCGGCTCCGTCTCTCGGCAGTGATGGAAACATCACACCGTCATTAATATTAAGAATATTATCACCTATTTAAGCAGGTTTACAGGTGTTTAAATAACCTGCGTACAGACACTGGTTTTTGGTGGAAAAAGTAGTTTTGGAGCCTCAACACAAGCTTCGAGTCCATCTGTCATATTTCTGTGGGACCACGGTGGACAATTCAAACTTTCAGCGAGACAAAAATGAAACAGCTTTAAATGAACAAAAAAAATGAACCATCACAGAAATGAAACAACAAATCGACCTGAAGGAATAAAAAGATGAACGACTGCTACAAGTCACCACACGTGTTTATTACATCTGAGCGATGCAAATATAATGCTGAGTCTTTGAGTTTCTTCAGTGACTGAAGGGAGGATCAGAAGTTCATTAGTTCCTCCTCAAGTGTGTGTTATAAGAAGCTCTGTGTGTGTGTGTGTGTGTGTGTGTGTGTGTGTGTGTGTGTGTGTGTAGCTGCAGTGACTGATGGGAGGATCAGAGCATCATGTCTGACCTGCAGGCTGCAGCTCTGCACACACAGAATCTGTCTGAACACGCAGGCTGCATTTCTCAACGTCACACACACACACACACACACACACACACACACACACACACACACACACACACACACTGACACACACTCAGTGAGAGGAGAGTTGGGCTGTAGGGTCCAGATGGAGATCAGGCTGGTGTTCACTACACCACAATAAAACTGAATAAAACAGAAAGCAGGTCGTTCATTTGGGAAATCATTCAGAGCTAATTACTTTCTGCTGTTATTTGTTTGCAGCAGCTGAAAATCTGACTTTTTTTTATGACTTTACCAAGTTAAAGATTTCCTATCTTTTACTGTGTGAACTGTCCTTTTGTAAGACCAATTAAAACAGAATCTAAAGTTGATTTGTAACTGAACATTGTTACAAATCAACAAGTGTCAGTTTGATCTTTTCAGTTTTTCAAAAACATTATTTTTACGTTTTATTTAATTTAGCTTTATTTATTCCACAAACCTGCGGGTGCTGCAGATATCATCAGTGGTGTCGTGTCATTAAATGTCTTTTAAAGTCGACAGCAGGTTTTGATTTGATTAAAGCTTCATTCAGTTAATTGACACATTTCACCTCAGTTAAAGTATGAATCACACATCCAACTGAATAATGTGTTTAATCCTGCTTCACTTGTCATTAATCATCAGAAGTTTAACAACTGTGTGTGTGTGTGTGTGTGTGTGTGTGTGTGTGTCTAAGAATTTGCTGTGTGTGAAATATCATCATGAATTAAAGACGTGTGTGCCTCTCTGTCTGCAGTCATCGAGCCCTGCGTGGACACTGAGCTCAACGAGTTCCCCCTGCGTATGAGGGACTGGCTGAAGAACGTCCTGGTGACTCTGTACGAGCGCGACGAGGACAACAACCTGCTGACCGAGAAGCAGAAGCTCAGGGTGAGTCCAAGGACTGACAGTGTACGAATCTGTCCGGGTGTGTCGCTGCACAATCTGTGAAGAGACTGATTCAGGATGACGGTCAATACTCTCAAAGCAAGTCAAAGACAGTGCAGCGTTTCGTAGTATGAGAAACAGTATGGCGCCCACTTCCTGTTCATGAACTCTTTTATAACACATAAACAGTTCACTAAAACCTGTTTGTGGAACATATTATGAGAGACTCAAAACATTGTTGCAGGGTTCAAATAATAGTCGAGTAGGTGTGTTTGCGCCGCACTGGTGGTGGGTGTGGTTTGTAGGGGCGTGTCTAGTTCACTTCTGCAGCTTTCCAACTATACATGTCTTCTGGAGCGAGACACCACGAGCAGGGAGGTCTGAGCACGGTTTGTAAGATGGAGGGAAGTTTAACACGGTTCATTTACACAGACTACACTCACTGCAATGACACAGAGCTGCTAAGTGTTCCCTTAAGTTCACTGTACCTTACCTTACCTTACCTTATCTTACCTTTCCTCGCCTCACCTCAGTTTAATGCACTTTAGGCTGTAAGATATTCTGGAACATAAAACAAGGAGGACTCGTCATAACGTGTTCAGTTGTTTCTGATGTGCTGCTGTCACGCTCCACATTAACAATATCATGACACACACACGCTACATGTTTGATGTGCTCTGCCACATGCTGCCTTATAAAGACATGAGACTCACATTTACACAGAGCAGGCACACTTCACACACACACACACACACACACACACACACACACACACACACACACACACAAGAGTTCAGTTTGTGTCTAAAGTCCTTTAAAGGGGAAATAAAGCATGAATGTCCCAAACACTGAGACACACGTCACCAACAACACTGAAGGTAAAGACTGTTTAATTCTATGTTTTAAGTCACAGTTGATGCCTGAAAACAAACCAGACAGTTTTAAGACATCATTCATTCAGACGAGGAAAATGTTTATCTGACTGAAACACACCTGAACAGCACAGAGACACGTTCTGGATCCACCACAGCTTTGATCCTCCACTTCTCTTACAAACAAGGAAAACTGAGAGGCAGCCTTGTCGCTCCCTGTGTGTCTGTGTCTGCTGTTTGGTAACATCGTGTGTGTGTGTGTGTGTGTGTGTGTGTGTGTGTTTGTGTGTGTGTGATGTTTTCAGGTGAAGAAGATCTACGAGAATGAGAAGAGGCTGCAGGCCGGCGAGCACTCTCTGGACCTCCTGGCTCATGACTTCGAGAAGAACTACAACATGTACATCTTCCCCGTCCACTGGCAGTTCGGCCAGCTCGACCAGCACCCCGTCGACGGGTACGTACATGACTCTATTATAACTTTATCGTTCTGTCATAGACGGAGGACACATGAGCACAGAGCTCAGGTTATATCCTGACCAGTCAGCACTGTGAAGTTAAATCTGTGTGTAGCTGAGGCGGCAGTGGAGCCTGTGGCACACTGAGAGCTGATTGGTTTCTGTGAAGTCACACCACAGCAGCTGCACTGATGGATCCAACAGTCACCAGCTGACGCCATAACCACTTATTATTAAAAGAAAAAAAAAAAAAAGGGATGGGCCGCCACAGATTTACCAACACTTTCCTTTGCTTGGCAGAAACTTCTCTCCTTATTTCCTGTTAATGATTTAACTCACAGCAACATGCAGGAGACTAACATGAGTTTTATTAGTGAAAGATCCAAAGTGAAGGTGTGTTCAGTGACAGTGTGACAGAGATATGTGAAAACAGACAGGACGTGGACAAAGGGATTTTGTTACATTTTTGATTTTACTTGATCACAGAAAAGTTTCTCCTGTGATCATGAGACGACAGTTCTTTATATTTTCTTAAACACTCAGAAATGTTTTCTCATGAAGTGTGACCTCACAGAAAATACGTGAAATGACCACGCCCTCTTAACACCACTTAGGGCCCAGTGAACGTAACCGACGCAGTGACACATAGTGAGTGGTGTCCCAATTCCTAGGGAAAGATTTCAGCCCCTACCCCTCGTTGCTTCATTTTGAGGGCTCAGGGGTAGGGCCAAGGGTTAGTGGGTAGTGGACAAGGGGGGGGGGGGACATTGAGATTGGGCTTTTACGTGGTGCTGGCACCTTACCAGTTTAACGACAGTGTTATGAAATTAATAAAACGCAAACGCATGGTTAACGTTGTGAAATGTTGCAGTTTGGTTCAGAGAAAAATCGTAGATTTCAGTTACAGTACGTTTATAGGTTTCGCATCAGGTGATGTCACATGATGTATTCACAGAAGGTATAATGTGAACACTGACACTGACTTGTTCTGGTGTGCGTCTGTCTGCAGGTACCTGACCCACACAGAGCTCTCCCCTCTGCGTGCTCCTCTCATTCCCATGGAGCATTGCACCACTCGCTTCTTCGAGCAGTGCGACTCCGACAACGACAAATACATCGCCCTGGAGGAGTGGGCCTCCTGCTTCGGCATCAAGGAGCGTGAGTATTGACCCACGTGCACGAACACGATCAGCAAACAGCAAAAAGATTATGAACCTCTCTTTTTATTAAATGTGTGTGGTTTCATTAAAACTAAAAAATTTAAACAGTTCATGGTGTTTTCGTCAGGTTCTCAGCAGCTTTAGTGAAGTTTCACTGCAAAACAACCAGAGAGAGCTGCAGCTCAGGATTATTTTAGGTGAACTAAATGATTGTTTATTCAGTCTGTAACTGTCAGGAAAAGTTAAATGTCTCAAGCTCTCTTTTCAGTCCAAAAGACTGCTTAAAAATCTGTAGTATTTGGCAGTACGTTTTGCAGACGTGGAAAATGCTTCAGACTCCAACTTTCTATTTTTAGTTTGCACATGCTGAAATACGAAAGACAAAGAATTCCTCAGATATTCAACATTTGAACAGACGTGAAAACTGGACAGCTTTTTAAACCATAGAATAAAATGATGGAGATGCACATTCAAGATTTTAGTTTTTCCAGTTTTAATTTGGGGTTCAAAATGTCTCATATATTTGAGAATAAAATGGCAAATTAAATAATGTATTTGAAGTATTTTGAATGCAACTGTGAAAGTATTTTGTTCCATGTGTCACACCTCGTCTGTCAGACCGCACACACAGAAGCAGACACACAAGTAAACTCACTAATAAAGCGATTTAACAAGTCAAACTAAGATCTGTAGAGTCAGGAGTGTGAGGAGTGGGTGAGTGGAAATGTGCTGGAAAAATAAAGGAGAAAGGAACAAATGACTCAAAGCAAAGGTGTGGTGAGGACGTGTGCAGCAGACTGACTGCTGTTCTGTCTGCACCTGCACAGGTGTGCTCCATGACGCTGGTTGCACTCGTTAAGTCTGACAACACACAAGTCGAGGCCACACAAATTATCTCTTTTTTTCTGTCTAGAAAAAAATTCGAAAACACTTAAATAATTAAATACATACTTTAAACTTTAAACATTTAACTGACATTCTGCCCGTCTGTGCTCATCGTTAATAAACTCAAATTACAAAACCTGTTGTTTAAAGATATTAATATAATTAATATGTGTTAATATGTTGTGATGTGTGTGTGTTTACAGAGGACGTGGACAAAGACCTCATCATCTGAGCAGCAGCTGCAGCAGTATGACGAACTCCTAGTCACTACTAACGGGACGAGGTGCTGATCCCTAAGTTAAAACAAATCACAGTAACGGTGCTAATTGCAAATTCTTTTTTTATTTTGTTTAATAAAGACCTTTCGTATGTATACCACTAAAATAAAAAGCAAAGAAAAGAGAAGCGTGCACACAGTCTGTACTAACACTCCCAGTTAAAGACAAACTAAAGACCTCTGATGTAAATGTATGTTGACGATATTCTATATAATATGTTCTGATTAGTTCATGCTTTGAATTGGAGATGAATCTGACACGTGACGGTGAGGAGACCAAACTGTAAAGTGGAAAATAAAGTTTCTAAAATAAATGCTCCCTCTGCTTGCTTCCTACAATCATCCAGTTAGTTGTTGCACTTCTCTGTGGTGGTGGACTTTATTTGGCAATGTGTGTATTTTGGTTTTGATCGTTTGACTACTGCTTTATTAAGACTTGTTCATTTTTACTGTCCATACGGAGTGTGTGTCCCGGATGAGGACACGCGTGTACTGATATTTGAAACAATAAAGAGGAAATATTGTCTGGACCTTTGATAGGAGAAAATCTCGCAGGCTGAGAGTTTGCTCATATGAACATGTTTCTGACACTGAGACTCCACACAACTCTTCCATGAATAAATAAAACTATGAAAAGATCCTGAAATCTCTGCATGCATTCGTCTTTCTGCTCTGCTCAGGAATTCTCTCAGAGATGATCTGACATGAAATCAGCTCGGCTCCACGAGTCGTGAGGAGGCCGCTCTGTTTACGAGTCAGACCTGAACACGTGTCGTCCTCTGCAGACAGGATGTAGTGTGACATTTATTTATTCTCTGGTACTAAAATACAAAAAACCTCTTGGTCTGAATGTCTCCTCTGTGCTGCAGTGATGCTTTTACATCTTCCTCGTGATTCTAGTTTACAAGCTTCTGACTGAAGCCTCTTCCTTCTGCAGCACGTCTTCTTCTCTGGTGCTGTTCTCTCAGACACCATCAGTATGAACTCACTCAGGTTTTTGTTTTCTATGTTGATGATTAATGTTTTCAACCCAGTGCTCAAAGGAAATGTTTGCAGCGTATGTTTCTGCAAACCACTGATATGTTTCATACGTGTCATCTCAGTGTTTGTAAAGTGACGTAGTATCTGAGCTGACTGTGTCATCAGGAGGTGGAGGGGCTGGTGGATGGTGTGACACGGAGCTGCAGACACTGTTCGACACCAACAACAAACAACACTGGTTGAGTTTAAGAGAGTCAGAGTCGCCGTGTTTCTGGCGGATTTTTAGCCACCAAACTTGGGTGTGTTTTTGCAATCGGTCGCTGCACTTCCTGTCGGCATAGTGCCATGAAGAGCAGCCATTTTTTCCAGAGACATTGCTGCATTTCAAGCTGCGACTGTGCCACAGACACACATAACTAAGTGACTGTTGTGCCTAAATCAAAATCTGAGTATTGTCATGTTGGGAATAATAATGAAGTGTTAGCGTGCATGTTGATGTCATTGTTGGGTGGCGTCAGAAACAGAGCGTCACCACAGAGCACAGACACTCTGATGTCAAAGTGTTTCTATATCAGAAGATCAGCAGCTCCTCAAGTCTGCATGTCCAAGTGTCCTCGGGGAAGATACTGAACCTCAAACTGCTCCTGATGGCCGATCATCAGTGTGTGAGTGTGCGTGAGCGGTTACTGAGCAGCACGTGGCACCTTGTGCAGCAGCCTCAGTCACCAGTGTGTGAATGTGCCGTGTAGTGTTAAAGAGCTTTGAGTGGTCAGAAGACTAGAGAGGAGCAGTACAGTCCATTACCCATAATCCTCTCTGCTGAAGCTGGAGTTGGGCAGAGACTCTTAAACAACAGCTGTACAGATGTGAGTGAAACCTGTCACTGTGACGCAGGTCGATCTCTCTCCTCTGATGTTCCAGCTCAGGTTCACACATATAGAATCAGCCCATATCAGATCAGAGACCAGACTGATGTCACATGTTCCTGTAGCCTGTCGCAGCTTCCTGCAGCCTGTCGCAGCCTCCTGCAGCCTGTCGCAGCTTCCTGCAGCCTGTCGCAGCCTCCTGCAGCCTGTCGCAGCTTCCTGCAGCCTGTCGCAGCCTCCTTCAGCCTCCTGCAGCCTGTCACAGCTTCCTGCAGCCTGTCGCAGCCTCCTGCAGCCTGTCGCAGCTTCCTGCAGCCTGTCGCAGCCTCCTGCAGCCTGTCACAGCCTCCTGCAGCCTGTCGCAGCCTCCTGCAGCCTGTCGCAGCTTCCTGCAGCCTGTCGCAGCCTCCTTCAGCCTCCTGCAGCCTGTCACAGCTTCCTGCAGCCTGTCGCAGCCTCCTGCAGCCTGTCACAGCTTCCTGCAGCCTGTCGCAGCCTCCTGCAGCCTCCTGCAGCCTGTCACAGCTTCCTGCAGCCTGTCACAGCCTGTCGCAGCCTCCTGCAGCCTGTCATCATGCTCATCATCAGAGGTGTTGTTTCTCATCGAAAGTAATTAGAAGGCGTCGGCGGTGACGTTGCTTTGCTTCTTTTTGACTATGAGAAGGTTTGTAATCAGGCGTGAGTGAAAACATGTGTGTGGATCCAGTGACACACTGCAGCGCCTCTGAAGTTAAACTGCATCTATATTTACCAAGATAAAAACATCATGTTGCCTCCTTCAAAACTGAGTCAGAGATTTAACCTGGTGTCTGAACGTCCTCACACTGTGTTGATAATGTTCCTGTGAATCTGACACACACGTGTTCAGCTTCACACGTGATGAAAACTGTTAGAGAATTTATTTATGTTGCACAATGAACAGTATTTCTGTATATTCACACACACACACACACACACACACACACACACACACACAGAGGCAGTGCAACAATCCAAACCACAGGAACATTTTGTTCCACACACAGCGGGCTGTAAATGTACAGTATAACACATGGCTGACATGTCTGTGTCTCTGCTGGACAAAGTGTCTCTGGGCTCAGGACACCGTCCTCCTCCTGAATGTCTCTGACTGTGAGGAGCTGGCTGTGCAGCGAGCTGCTCCTGGTCCCCTGGGAGACAGCCCAGGAAAGACGGAGCACCCTGTTACCATCCCCACCCGTTCATCCAGACTCCAGTGTCAAGAATGTGAAACAACAGCTGAGCCTCGTCCACAAAGCCCCCGCCCCTCCTCCTCCTCCTCCTCCTCTTCCTCCTCCTCCTCCTCTTCCTCCTCCTCCTCCTCCTTCCCCTCCTCCTCCTCCTCCTCCTCTTCCTCCTCTTTCTCCTCCCCCCTCCTCCTCCTCAGCTTCCTGCTGCACTCTGTGTCCTCACACTGAGACATGGCTCAGAGGACGGGGACGCTGCTCAGACTTTATACAAAAAGTGAACCTGGCTCAGTGTTTGTCTGCCTGCTGCTGCGCAGTTAGAGAGAAACTGATCTGTCTCGTCTCACCTGCTCTGATGAACCTCACGTTATATTCAGACATTGAAATCCAGACAGTAACTTTGACATTTTTCCTGCAGACAACAACAGTCAGCAGTTTGCACACAGCGTCCTGCTGCAGAGGGCGACTACATGTGGAAAGATTTCAGATTTAAAGCTCCAGTGTGTCGATTTAAAATAATCTAAATGGTTGTTGTTCCCTCAGATGAGACATTTTGTACACAGGGAGCAGGTCCTCGTCTACAGACATCACCATGCCGCTCCGCCATGTTTCTACAGTAGCCTGTTATTTAACATGAAACATCTCTGCTTCAATCAGCTGAGTCTCATTTATAAACTGTGTGTACGTAAAGCACGAGGCCTGAAAGAGACGCACGCCACAATGAAAACAGACTGACTGACCCATGCTGACAAATATTATGCAGACAGGAAGTTGGCGACACAGGCGGTGAGGTGGAGCCTGACTGCCGGACCTGTTGATGAGGTTTGTTTGTCCGTACAAACACTGTTAGTGTGGATCACACACACTGTGTTTATAAGGAGGCCTGTGAGGATAATTCAGCTCCTGATCAACACTGAAGGAATTCTGACCAGGAGAAGTTTCAGATGGTTGTAATCGTAATCTGTAATCTGTAACCTCACTGATAGCTGCCACCTTCACTCAGTGCTGCCTTAAGGTCAAAGGTCAGAAGGTTTGACATGATTGGATGACGTATGTCTTCTTCTCTGTGGACACACACTGTTCACTGACTTCTTTTATTTCTCTTTTCTTGTCATGTTTTCACTGATATGTTTAAAGTTTGAGGCCCAGAAAGGCCCCAGAGAGGGCCCTGAGAGGCCCAGAGAGGCCCAGAGAGGTCCAGAGAGGCCCCTGAGAGGCCCCTGAGAGGCCCCAGAGAGGCCCTGAGAGGTCCAGAGAGGTCCAGAGAGGCCCTGAGAGGCCCTGAGAGGTCCAGAGAGGGCCCTGAGAGGTCCAGAGAGGCCCTGAGAGGCCCAGAGAGGGCCCTGAGAGGTCCAGAGAGGCCCTGAGAGGCCCCTGAGAGGCCCCAGAGAGGCCCTGAGAGGTCCAGAGAGGGCCCTGAGAGGTCCAGAGAGGCCCTGAGAGGCCCCTGAGAGGCCCCAGAGAGGCCCAGAGAGGCCCAGAGAGGCCCCAGAGAGGCCCCTGAGGCTCCACTGTGGTTATATTCACTGTCCATAGATGGTTTAGGGTCATTGAACTCATCTGGTCAACATTAAATCACATGAGACATAATAAGAGCTTTAAGGCTGATTGTGTTTGTCTGAGCAGAGTTAAAACATCATCCCCAAAAACAAACAAACAAACAAACAAACAAACATTACAGCAGAATGAAGCCTGGACACAAACTACACAGTGTGTCAGACAGAGAGTGGAAATGTGCCGTATATATACTGCAGGACTGGGGAACAGGTGAGCAGGTGGGCGGAGCTGCTCAGGTGATGGTTGCTGCAGGTCCATGTGTCTGATCTGTGTTTTGTTGAGAGTGACAGTTTCTCCTCTGTGACACAAAGTGTTCTGTTCTTTACATTACAGCAGCGACACTGAAGGAAACACGTTGTAATATTAAACATGTGATGATATTAATGATTCCATGGTAACACATTGATAAACAGTATGTAAGTACACTAACATGTTACAAGCATAATTTATTTTATTTTTTTCTGTTTTACAAATACCATCATGTCTCAACTTTTCAGGAGAGGACCATGTTTTTAAAAAAACTCTAGGTCTGTAAGAATAAATAAATAAAATGTAAAACAAATGAATTAAAAATAAACAAAAAATGCAAATAAAAAAGTATTGCTGTATTCTGAGTGTGTGGACATGAAACGGTTAAATCACTTTGTTTATTGAACAAACAAATAAAAATAAAATAAAAAGCTTTTGAAAGCTCTGACGTCATAAATATTTATATTTGTGTCTTAATCTGCTCCTGTTTATTATTTATTGTTTATTATTTATTCATTCTTGTGTTCTGTCCTCGCGTGTGTGTACTAAGGTGAGCAGCAGCTGCTGTCAGTGACGCGGTGACGCTGGATGAGGCGGTGTCGCCGCCTGGCGGAGGAGAAGCTCCGGTGCACCGCTCACTGCCCGTGTGACCGGGAGACGCCGGTCTGTGAAACCATCGCACCTTCAGCCATTACTGTGACGTGATTGGCTGTGTTGAGACACCCAGGTGGAGAAGCGGAGCTCAGGGATTGGCTGTAATTTAGAATCCCACTCAGAGGCGGTAGACGATTGGTGGATGTTTCCCAGAGCTCTAATCTGATTGGCTGCTGGCTGCAGAGGGGCGGGATGTCATGTTCGGTTGCGGAGCTGTGAAACCGGTAACGGAGCAGACGTCCAGCAGCACGTTGTGGAGCCGCGGCGGTGATTCACTGAAATCACTCGTTTATTAATCCAACGTTCATTTTGATCATCGACCCGCCGGTAAGTCTCCGCTCTCTCTCCGCAGCTTCCGGTAGAAAAGCCGGAGTTTGTTACCTGAACCGTGTTCGGTAGATTATCTGGGTCGCACTCGGTGGGCCCCGTCTACATCCTGGTGAGGACATGGTGGCTGTGTTAGCGCGGGGATCGAGCCTCGTTTCTCGAAATGAAACTGTTTCATCATCAACGTGTTTGAATCATCACTGAGAGATTAACACCGTGTTAATATGGTGGAGTATCAGGTTATAGCCACCGCCATCTCCGCCTGCTCTCACTTTGGGCGCCAGGAGATACCCACCGCCCGTGTGTAACGTTAGCCCACTTCTATCCCTCCTCCAGTCGTGACTCTCTCCTTCCTGTCGGTCCAAACTCGCCGGTTTCCCTCCCCAGACCTGCGGCCCTGTTTCCCGGGGTCCGATCGTTGTGATGCGCCCGGCCGGGCCTCTCACAGCCCGGCGGGAGGTGAAGTGTGTGAGCGGGGACCGGCCGGGACACGTGTTGGGGCAGCTCCTGGCACCGAGCGTTAGTCGGTGACTGATACCAAGTGTTAGCCGGTGCCTGCCCTAGTTTGGGGGCCGTGTGTGTGTATGTGTGTGTGAGTCCAGCAGCTGTCGCGGTTTGGCTCCGCGGTGAAGCAGCCAGGGAGCCATTTGAGGCCCGGTTATATATCTGGAACCCGCCGGTGCATTTGTCCCAAACGGGCCCCCGTAGCGCCGAGCCGCCATGACTGGTGCGGAGTGTGTCGGTGCGGACACGGCGTGGCCTTTGTCTGCGTGCCATGCTGCGCTCTGACGGGACCTGTGTGTGTGTGTGTGTGTGTGTGTGTGTGTGTGTAGTTAATTCTTCACACACACTGATCTGGTTTATATAAAGATGGGGGGGGTGGTTCGTGTGTACTGGAATGTGTGTTGGTTGTACTGGTTGCTCAGTGTGTGTGAGGACAACAGATGGCTGTGGTGGTGTGGACAGGTGTGTGTGTGTGTGTTGGGGGGGTCCAAACTTTACTGAATGGGGGGTGGATAATACCTGGGGCAGCTGCTCCTGGCATCACATGGCTGATTAAATCATTTCAGCCCGTCACCATCAGGATGTGCCTCCACACTTTAGCACGATGAATGAATGAATATTACAGACACTGAACACTTGATGTCTCCACCTGCTGGTGAGCCGTCACCATCAGAGTTCATATATATTAACTCACCACTGAAAATGGAACAAACACAACGTATAAAACAGAACAGTTATCTTTCTAACGTAACCAGAACAGAAGGCTGTGTATTGATCTCAGCCCTGTAACATGTTAGTGGCGTGTTGTCATGTTGGAGTGGGAGGACCGAAGACAGATTACAGTCGAGAGTTTAACTGTTGCGATTTCACAGTGTGATAACAGAAACTTTAACGGTGTCATGATGTCAGTTATGATCAGTAACAGTGAGCTGCAAAGGAAAGAAAACAGATCTTTTGGTTGAACACATTTATTAAAACAGAAACTTGAAACCATTTTTAAAAATAGACGTGTGTGTAAACAGTTCAACAGGTTGTCAGGAGCGAAGAGGTTCCAGGGCCGTAAATATAGACTGATGGTGCAGTGGGGGCACCAGGGCCTTACTGCTAACCCTGCTAGCTAACCATTAGCTAGCTTGTTTGCTGCTGCATGACCACAGACTGTGTGACGGTGCTGCCATCATGTGTGACGGTGCTGCCATCATGTGTGACGGTGCTGCCATCATGTGTGACGGTGCTGCCATCATGTGTGACGGTGCTGCCTTCATGTGTGACGGTGCTGCCTTCATGTGTGACGGTGCTGCCATCATGTGTGACGGTGCTGCCATCATGTGTGACGGTGCTGCCTTCATGTGTGACGGTGCTGCCATCATGTGTGACGGTGCTGCCATCATGTGTGACGGTGCTGCCATCATGTGTGACGGTGCTGCCATCATGTGTGACGGTGCTGCCTTCATGTGTGACGGTGCTGCCATCATGTGTGACGGTGCTGCCATCAGAAACAAGATGTTACCTGATGTGTGTATCTGTGTGGGGCCACATGTTGAGCAGCAGGCAGTTTGAGTTTGGAACAGCTGGATGTTGAACATGTCTGCATTAGCGCTCTGGTAGCTGTTAGCTTCTTTTAGCTTCTTGACCACTCATCATGTCACAGTCTGGTTTACTGCCGTGTGTGTTCCCACATATGAGGAATTATCTTTGGTGTTTTAGAGCAGAGGACAGAAACAGAAGAAAAGATTAGAAACTACTTAAGAGTTAATGATGGAGGAGCTCGGCAGGAGTGAGTGAGAACCACGTGCCAGGAGATGGAGAATAATATGGAGTGTACAGAGATGGTAGTCTGACAGGATGTGGAGACATTAATGTGCAGTGCGTGTAGTGTGTACTTGGCACCACAGTTTGACCATATTGTTTGTGCTACTGAGTTCAAAGGTCAAGTCTGTATATTCTACAACATGTAGACTTAAAGCATCATCACTGGTCCCACTGAACACAGCTGCTGTGGTTTGTTTAGTGTCAGTCTGAAACACACTGAACACAGTCTGTACTCTTCTTCTACAAACTGCTGATACCACTCACTGCTAGAAATGACTAAAATATGAAACTCCATATTTGTGTCCAGTTTGTAAAGAGGACAGTCCCAGTGGACCCAGTTGGACCCAGTGGATTGACAGAGAGACTGTTGGCTGTAACAGAAACACAGAACGTCACCAGCTGTATCTTTAATTTATTTTTCCTCCCTTGAGGCAGACATCAGTTTCACTTCATGTCACAGTGTGAAAATCAACTAGCAGAGACTTGAAACTTGCTTTAAATGGGCGATCCATCAGCCCTGACAGGCACGCAGCAACACCGTGTGCAAACATTCACATAGGTGATGCTTTTATTTAAAGGCAGCATTTAGCAAATAGCAGTGAAGAGGAAACAGAAGGATGGAGGTCTGCTGAAGCATGAGTGCTAGTGAACATCAGTGTAGACCACCAGGACTCCTGGTCTCTCACCAGGACCTGCATCTGAAACATGTGTAGACCTACAGGATGAGGTGGGATCAGTGACAGGAACAAAATGTCCCATGAAGATGTGATGATGTCAGAAGACATGTTGAGGTCCACGACCTGCTGTAGACTGACCATCACACATTTCACCCGTTACCAGTGAAACAGGTTGGTGATGTGGTCAGACTGGTCACCTGCAGCCAGGATTTACCAGTTTACACAAATGAAAGTGAGCGTGTGCCACGATGCGAGTCAGATACTGGATGTTGATGTCGTGAAATCAGACGCCATGTTTACCTCACCTGATTTACAGTTCAAACCGTTGGTGGAGTTGGATCTGACTGCTGTCCAATCAGGGCGGCTGGAGGCCTCGTCATCACACTCAGAAGTTTAGATGCTGTAAAATACAAACCAGCCTCAAAGTATTTTGCTCAGCAACTAAAGAGCCTGCTATCCACCTGGTTGGTTTCTACACGCCGTCACAGCGTCCTGTAATCCACTGGTACTGGTGCTGTAACACTGGGAGCTCAAAGTACTGATGGAACCAGTCTGAAGTTTCTGAACCCAGTGTTGGGATCTGGTGACGTTCAGTGTCATCTGGAGGATTTATTTCTCAGGGCAGATGTTAGGAGTTATCAACATGGGACGAGATTTTCCAAATTTAGAAAGTAGTGTCAGAGTTTGAGTTTCCAACAATCATTTCCTGACCCAGTGTCACAGACGCTCCCAGGACAGATGCTGCTTTAATAAAACAGAACTGAGCTCCTGCAGCAGGTTTTATTCTGTAGTTTACCTGTGTCGACCTCCAAACCTGACCGCACCATGTTCACAACAACAGTGTGACGAGTCATTCGTGTGTATTTATCATAATACACACGAATAACTCATCAGTGATTTAAGTCTCAAAGATAATTGTTGCAGTTGGTCCCATCTGAGGGTCCACCATAGACTTCATACACAACCCTCCTCTGATCCATCGATCTGATCAGCTCTGAGTTTGTGACGCTGGTTTGTCAGAAGTTAAGATATTCTTATGATGTGAAACAGACACGCAGCAGATGGTGACACTGGAGAGGCTGAAAACATCTTCTGCCTTTAGACGTGTTTAAATGATTCGTCAATGATCAGCTGTGGAGCGGCTTTGTGTTGATGAACAGAACAGATGTTTCAGCACTAGTTGTGTGAAACTGTCATTTTCTGCACATTCTGTCACATGATCAGTTTCTCTAACCTCCCTCCTCCTCCTCCTCCTCCTTGCAGAGATTTCCAGTTGACCAAAGAAATGGTGATGGAGAAGCCAAGTGCCCAGCTGGTCGGGCGAGAGTTTGTCCGACAGTATTACACACTCCTGAACCAGGCCCCCGACTACCTGCACAGGTAACACAGGTCTCCTGTCCCGTGACTGAACACTGACTCAGCTGCAGCTCTGTGTCATGTTACTATAGACGCTTTTAGCTCCTCCTCACTCTAACTCAACAAATTCATCTCTGTGTCTCTGTGCTCAGGTTTTATGGAAAGAACTCGTCCTACGTGCACGGCGGCCTGGACAACAACGGCAAACCGGTGGAGGCTGTTTATGGACAGTCTGTAAGTGGGCCTCCTCCAGCAGATAACAGCTCTTCAAAATGTTATTTCCATAAAGCCGCAGTGCACTTAACTCCCACGCACCAACACTGAGTGGAAGCTGAAAGGAAAATAGTTGAGTGGAGTTGTGGCTGTCTGTCTCCTGTTCTCTCTCTGCGCTGCAGGAGCTCAACACACTGATAATGAGCTCTGTGGACAAGTCTGTCTGTCTCACTCGTGTCTCCTACAGTGTTTGAGGCAGTTTCTTTTATAAGCAGAGAGCAGACTCATGTGTAACACCTGAGAGTTAACTCTCCTCTGTGAGCAGGAACAACGAGCAGCAGTACCTCAATACAAACATTCATGTGCAATGTGTCTGCACGCAGAGCGGGTGAACCACATTCATGACATGATGAACAACGATATTTTGTCCCAACATATTAAAACACTGGGTCATGTCATTGCAACTGCTGACGATATGGAACAGATTTATATAGCAAATAAAACCTGCAGTATCACTGGGCCCTGATGGACAGTCTGAATAAAGTCTGGACTGCGGCTGAGTTTTAAATGCTTTAAAAAATGTCTGATTATTTCTTTTTTAAGAAGCCAGAGCGGAAACTTCTCAAGTCGGACATTTGATGTGTCTGAATAAGTGAAACTACTGTTTAAAGACCTTGAACAGGCACGTCATGACGCCACAGATGTAGTAGTTAATACCAGTGTCAGTGAAGGTCCAGATTCTCCATCCCCAGTTCAACACCTCATACTGTAAACAGACACCTGCCGCCCTGTGCTGCGTGTCGCCCCCACTCACTCTCCCCTCACGTTCAAACTGTCCTGTGATAAAGGCACAAGATAAATACCAGACAGGCAGGATCGTCACAAACAGAACCAAAGAGCAGAAACATTTAAGCGAAGAAAGAGAATCTACACAATGTCTGTTTTTTCCAGTGAGAAACAGGAATGAAACTTTTCAGATTCTGTCCTGGTTGAATCTTTTTATTGAGCCTCTGCTCGTCTTTGTGCAGGAGATCCATAAGAGGGTGATGGCTCTGAGTTTCCGTGACTGTCACACCAAGATCAGGCATGTGGACGCCCACGCCACCCTGAATGAGGGCGTGGTGGTGCAGGTGATGGGTGAGCTGTCCAACAACATGCAGCCCATGAGGAAGTTCATGCAGACCTTCGTGCTGGCGCCTGAGGTTTGTAGTTTGACCTACACAGTCAGCAGCGTGTGGCGCTCCATCAGTGTCTGTCGGTGTTTTTATGATCTTGTTTCTTTCTCTTCAGGGCACCGTCGCAAACAAATTCTACGTCCACAACGACGTGTTCCGTTACCAAGACGAGGTGTTTGGCGACTCTGACTCAGAGCCTCCAGAAGGTGAGATAACGTTGATGTTGTGTTAATAAAGGTGTTCATGTTTCACCTTGTTGGACTCCTCATTTTCCTCCCAGCTGCCCTTTCATCTTCTCCACAGACACGATCCGTCTGATGTCGGCTTTGTTGTGCTAAAGATGAATTAAGATACACAGACGAGTTTCTCATTGGTTCTTTAGAGATGCACATCTTGTGTCGGCGCTGTAGCCTCATAATTCAGGTTCTTTGATCGTCTCTCTTTGAACTGCCGTGTCTTTATTTACGCCGGCTGCAGCTGCTGAACGAACCCTTCAAATGTTTGATGTCTGCGAACATTAGATGGAAGAAACACGAAGAAATAACGTGAAGAAAATGGTGTCTCAACACTAAACCACCATCGTGGCAAATGATCTGCTGTGTTTGTTGAACTCGAGGAGAAACGTGTTTTACTTTGATCAGGAGGAGCAGCAGGAGGAGCTGACGTGTCCTCAAACATGTTTGTGTGTTTTCAGAGTCGGAGGATGAGGTGGAGGAGATCGAGGAGAGGGTCCCTTCTCCGGACGTCGCTCCGGAGGAGTCTGCTCCCTTCTACGACCCGTCAGCCTGGTACGGATCTGTAGGGCTTTAACTTCCTCACATTGACTAACAGCTCTGATATTTGTACATTCTCAAAAAATTCACAGCTGGTGTGTGTGTTGAGCACATTTGTGTGTAACTGTTTTTTTGTCCTTGTAGTTCAGAGCCGGCGGTTCCTGGTGATGAGGAGGAGGCGGCAGCAGCGAGTCCAGAACCAGAGCCAGAGGTGGAGAAGGAGGCCGAGGCAGCAGTGGTGGAGCTGAAGCCGGAGACGATGCTGGAGACACAAACAGACTCAAACACATCCGACGACCAGACAGAGAAAAGCCCTGCCGCCGCCCCGCCCACCGCAGAACCTGCCGCCGTGCCCGCCGAACCCACTCCCGCCGCTCCAGAAGAAAACAGGGTAGGTCTGAACGTCACCGTGTGTAACGCTGACATATTAAACGGGGATGAGTTGGAGTTTATCTGCGTCCATTATGTCTAAATGTCTCCTGTGTCCTGTCTGTCCGCAGCCGTTCTCCTGGGCGTCGGTCACCAGTAAGAACCTCCCTCCCAGCGGGGCTGTCCCCGTCTCAGGAATCTCCCCACACGTCCTCAAAGCTGCTCCCACAGCACCGGTACGTTTCAATCTAGTGTTTCACCTCCACCTCACATCAAGTTTAGATGTATCCTCTGAAACACAGCTTTAGTTCACATGTTAACTCAGTGGAGAAGTCCTTTATGGACGGACTTTTCTATTTGTTCTAACTACGTCACGTTCATCAGGAAAATAGTTTTGTTCAGGATTCATTTTACTGTTACACAGATCAACTGCTCTCAGTCAGTCTAAATGTTATTGAACCTTTAACCTGAATGTTTAACAGAGAGTTTTGTCTCTGGGGAGGAGATCAAGAGTCTGCACAGTTTATCAGGGACCTAAATCACAGAAAGAATTCACTTATTTACTCAGTTTGTGGAGTCAGTGCAACAAACAGGAACCTCAGAGCGACAGCTAATAACATTTGTGACCTTCCAGAAACATTCAGTGAGCAGTGGAACCAGCCTTCATGTGTCTTGTCTCTGGACTCTCCAGGTAGGCTGCAGGTGTGGAATATGCGGCCTCCTGGTTACTTTACCTTCAAGTAAATTTGCACCTTTTCTTCTCGGTGTGTTTTTATGACCCCGATGACTTTTTGCTACAGAGTGTTCGACTGTTCTGAGGTCATGACTCCAAAGGTCAGCTGTCTCAGCGTGTTGCACCTGAGGTATTGAAGCTGCCTGATAATTCTGCTCACCTTAATATAAGGTCTGAGTCACTTTAGGCCACGCCCCCACCCTCAGATACATCTCACCTGGAGGTGATTACATCAAATGAGCGTTCAGGTTTCTTTGGAGTTGAAACTGTGTACATAGATAATACTGAGGTCAGAATACGGTCACATGCCTGATGATGGTGCTCAGAGCTCAAAGATGAGAGCAGATGGATGTATGAAGTGTTTTTAGGAGCTGCAGCGTAATGTCGTCTTCTGAGTCCAGATGAAAGCGGCAGGACACAAACAGCCGCTGCTGGCAGCGCCCTCCTTTATGATGAGAATCAAAGTGAAGTCATTGAACCTGCCGGCTCGTTCTCTCCTCACTGACATGTTGTCGACTGTTTCAGCCCAGAGCCGAGGTGAAGTCAGAGTCCCAGACAGCCACACAGACCACAGAGAGACCAGAGGCCGCGGGAACAGAGGCCTGGAGGTCCTCCGCCCGTACACAGAGGACCCAGACCAGGTACACACACACACACACACACACACACACACACACACACACACACACACACACACACACACACACACACACAGTATGCAGTGGATCAGTGGCCTCTGAGCTGATGGAACTGACCGGTAACAGAGCATCAGGCCTCTAGTGTGAAGCAAACATGATCCAGTGTGATGTGAGCTGCTGAACAACAGACTGCAGGTGTGAAAGCAGTAACACTACTACATGTGGCCTGAAATCAATGATGACATCACTGACCAGGAGCAGGTGACACAGAATCAGGCTTGTCCCTGCTCAGAATGAGGTAGAGGTGGTTTCAGCCTGATCACGTGATCATCCACAGAGTGCATTATGACAGCCGTCAGAGTTTTGTGGAGAGCAGGAGGTGGCTGCTTCTAACTCTCTGTGTAGGAGAAACCCTGCAGAACGTCCACCCTGAGGCCTCATGTGGCTGGTTTTAAAGATCAGTGATGTCAGTCAGTCTGTATACAGATGTCTTAATGTTCAGTCGCAGTGCACGCTGTAATAAACGAGGCAGTGATTCTGTTCATGTAACATCATGTGTCCCTCTGTCCATCTGTTTCAGTGCGTGAAGGGGAGCAGGGCGAGTCGGAGGGTCGTAGGGTGGTCAGGTACCCCGACGCCCAGCAGCTCTTTGTGGGAAACGTCCCTCATGACGTGGACAAGACTGAACTGAAGGAGTTCTTTGAACGTAAGTCAGATTTAATGATGAAGAACTTGTTGTTGTTTAAAAATCTGACAGTAAATATATTTGAAACCCCTGAATTTATTTTTTAAATCAGAGCTAACATTTCCAAATGTAGTGATGTAACAGTGGTGACAAAATGATCGTCCCCCCTCCTTCACAGAGTATGGTACAGTCCTGGAGCTGAGGATCAACAGCGGAGGGAAGCTACCAAACTTTGGTTTCGTGGTGTTTGACGACTCTGAGCCCGTTCAGAAGATCCTCAGCAACAGGGTGAGACGAGAGAACCACAGTTTGTCTGTTCAGAGACCAGTTTGTATATCTGAAGAACTTCCTGTTCAGCTGGTCGCTCTTGTTGTCACTGTTGGTCCTCATGGATCCACATGTCGTGTTAACTTCACTGTTTGGAGTGTTTTGAACAAAGCTTTTATTGAATTGGAACATATTTTAATTTGTGTTTCTCGTCTCCTCAGCCCATCAAGTTCAGAGGTGACGTCCGCCTGAACGTGGAGGAGAAGAAGACCCGGTCGGCCAGGGAGGGCGACAGGCGGGACGTGAGGCCTCGTGGTCCAGGAGGTCCTGGCGGTCCCAGAGAGCGAATAGGAGGCGGCGGAGGACCCCGAGGACCCCCCACCCGCGGAGGCATGGCACAGAAACCCAGCTTCGGCTCCGGACGGGGCGCCGGGCCCAGCGAGGGCCGCTACTCTGCCCAGCGCCAGTGAAGCGCCAGGGTGCTCCAAACCTGAGTTAGATTACGATTATTGATCCGCTGCAGCAGGAACCAATTGGACAAAGCTAAAATAAAAACCTTCCTCACGCTGCCCTCAGGAGGAGGAAGGAGCCGGAGTGACTCACGTCAGTCAGAGTTCAGGCTGCTGCACAAACACACGCCTGCTTCCTGACGTGTTTGCTCCTCGTTCTTCCTCCTGAACCAGCCGACCGAAGGTTTCTGTTTGTAACTGACGCAGGTTTGGTCGAGAGCTTTCACCGTCGGATCACGCCAGCTCCTGCTGAGTTCAACAGCCAGTCTCAACATCTGTCTGTCATGAAGACGGCTGCCTCCTCTTCCTCCCCCTTCACCTCATTCTTCTTCTTCTTCTTCATCATCACCTGCTGCTTTTTCGTTTCCCTCCGAGGAACCCAGAATGTCACTCCTGTTTTTCTTCTGCCCACCTCCTCCTCCTGTCCTCCTCCTGTCCTCCTCTCCACCAACACATGTATTATCTGGACTTTTTTTTGTCTTTTTTTTGTTTTGTTTTTCATGCTGAACTTGAATTTATTAAGAAACAAATCGAAACACGCAAACACATAAAAAAAAAGGGGTAAATACTACTTGAATTGGGGATTAAAAAACCCAGAGGTTAGGTTTTTTCGCGTTCTCTCTCCCTGTTTCTTAAAGGAACGTGTACTTTACTGCTTGGGCAATCCTGTGTATTGCTGCCACCGTTGTATCTAGCGATGGATCTGTCTTATCTTTTTATTCTATCAGGTCAAGAGCTGAACTGTAGTGGTTTTATTTGAGTAATAATGTTGGCTTGTAATATGTGGATTCACGGACGCGTCTGAGTGGAGCATGTATCAAATCATGTATCAAATCCTGTCAGCTTCTACCGATGCACTTCATCTGTCATCATGTTTAAAACGAGCTCACCTGCCGATGAGAGAACTAAATTAAAAGTGATTTACTGTTTTAAACCTGTCGCTCTGTTTGAATCTTGTTCTCACTGAATGTGCAGCGTGATGTCAGGAGGCCGAGGCCTGGATCAGACCGCCTCAACAAATATTGTTTCATACGTCCAGACTGATTTTACAAGGTCTTGTCATCAGAAGACTTCGTTTAGTTGGAGGTGGTTTTAAATGCGAGTGTGGTCTGCGCTGTATCGAGGTGGCTCAGTGCTCCAGAATATTTAGAAATATCAAATGAAAGATTTTTTAAGACTGTTGCTCCTCACTTCAGTAAATCAGCTCTAAAAACAAGAAACAATTAGTAAAATGTTTATCAGTAAGTGAAATGATCTGCCAACACAACAGGGCGTTTCATTGCCAAGATTATACACAGCAAATAAAAACATCAGGGGGCGTATTTACAAAGCTTCCTCGTCTTGTGAGCTCTCAAAGGTAAAACCAGTCGGAGCAGCAGGAAGAGTTTAAGAGTTTCTGAATCAGAGGAGAAAATATTGTGCAAACACTGGATGACAGGAAACAGATCAGATGGTGCATTTGTGTCCATCTCATTAGGGACACATACACATTTCACACCTGACACTAAAATGCCAGAACTTATTTTTATTTATTTTACTTGACAAGGAAGTGTCATTGAGTTTGAAAATCTCTTCTACCAGAGACCTGGGGCCCGTTGTTCGAAAGTAGAATTAACCATTCCAGGATAAGTGGGAAAGCGAGGCTGGACAAATTCCCCTAACTCCATCCTGGCTTAGTTGGTTGTTCGAACACCAAGCCAGGCTGAGGAGGCGCGGCTTTGTCAAGCCAGGTGTAACTTATTCAGGTGAGTGCGCGTCCACGGCTTTCTTAAATAGACCCCGAGATCGATCACAGATTCACCGATGCAGCAATGGAGAGGGCACGTGCCGCATACTTCTCACCCAGTGAGCGGCGTGTCATCATGGACACTTATGAAGAGGTGAAACATACAATCACGAAGAAAGGAAACACTGCAGCGATAATAAAGCAGAGAGAGAGTGTGTGGCAAACAATAGCGGACCGACTGAATGCGTAAGTAATCTAAAAACTTGCTGCACAAATTAATCTGTCATAATTACAGTTAAAGTTCCTTCCACAAATTAACAGTTGCACACTTCACCTTAAAGGTGAGCAGTGGATATAATATTACTCGGGAACCGATTGCTGATTTCACACCAGCGGAAGAGTTCGCCCTGGATCAGAACCGGCTAAAGACTCTGTCCCACCCACAGAAACCGCCCTCTTCATACAAGGTACATTATTCCAGTATACTGTACATGGAATCAATCATTTTATTCATTCATTAATCAACCAGTGGTGTTATGTGGACGGTCTGACTTTGGATTGTCTTGCAGTGTAAGACAAATTGACAAATTAAAAGAAAAACCTTAAGGAAACTGGACTTAGAAATTAAGAAACTAGAGAAAGAAATGATTTTAATGCACATTGTAAGCATGACTGTGATGCAATGTATTAATCAATATTATTTCTTTCTGTCTCTCCACAGCTGACTGATTTTAGTATTTTTCATTTAAATAAAATGAGGTCAAAGAATATCGTGGTTTCATCTTCATGTTTTCATTCATGGATGTAAAGTGCACTGGAGTTATTGGTCCAGTTAACTGGGAATATAATTTGGGAAGGTCAAACAGTTATGATACCTAATAACCACTAATTGTGTTAATGCCAAATACACCTACTTGTATGTTTATTCCAACAATTAATCCTTTTATTGGTAAAAATATGTGCATGTCAAAGTATGTTTGGGCTATGACAAAAATAATGTTTTAAATGTTTCTTTTTTTATTGTAGGCTTAATGTATTTTGTTCAAAAATGAGGCAAAGACGTACATAAGAACATGAAATGACGGTAAAACACATTGATTTCCGATCGCAGTGACAGCTGAATGGACAGATAAGGCAACAGGCTAAACTAAGCCTGGTTGTTAGCCTGGTCAGGACCAGGCTAAGTGCACAGAATAAATATCCATGGCAACATGTGCCTCTGCTTTCGAACAACCGAATCAACGCTAAGTTAAGCCAGGATAACCAACATATCCCGGCTTAATCCCTTATCTAGGTTTCGAACAACAGGCCTCTGGTTGAGGCAGCAGCCAATCAGAGCACATTACAATGCAACAAACACAACACATGATACAAAACTCCTCAATAACAAAACTATTCAAACAGTGTCTAACAAGAAAACATGCACATTTCTGTCTCCACTTTATGATGCCCTGAAATTCACTGTGTCCACGGTGCACTGGAGGAGCTGACACCCAGCAGGGGTCAGAGGTCGGCTGGATGTTTGACCAGTATTGCTTTATAGATAAAAATATTGTTAAATTATGTTGTTGTCTACAAGTGGTCAATGACGTGCAACCCACCAAGTCATAAAGACTGCAGTGATGAGAGATGCATGGTGCACTGAATCAAGGCCACGTGAAATGGAGGACGTCGTCTGCACATACAAACTGTCACTGTAATCAATCACACACAGAAAAGTGACTTCCACAAGTTTTCTTATGAGCACTGAAAATAAAACAAGATTTAAATCTAAAATAAAAGCCAATCTTCACTTTAAGCTTCCTGACTGGAGGAGGAGAAAAGTGATGACATCATCACTGAGGTATGTGAGGTCAGAGCAGCAGTAATGAGTTGAGTCTGTCTCAACCTTCATCAGCAGTGATCACACTGTCACTGTCACCGTCTGCAGTTCATCTCATGTCCACTGGGTGTCCTCACACCTCACAGGCTCACAGAGGGGCATGTCTCTGACAACCAATCACATCACTTCCTCGCTCTTCACTACACCACTCTCAGGATGTCTCAGGTGTCTTGACACAAGGTGCAGCCAGACTGCAAACAGGTACATTTGTCCTCTGGTCTGTTTTACAGCAGCCAACTCTCAGCTCTCTGTCCCCAACTGGACAGGCCGTCCTGAGGCAGGAGCAGGACCACCAGAGGTCAGTCTTTACTGGTGGAACAGGCAGCTGAGACATATGGTAACTGGGAGTGGTGGGGATAACGTTACAGGACCAGGGCAGAGCTGGCAGGCACCAGCAGAGACAGAGTCAGCATGTGTTCACATGTCACTCAGAGAATTAAAGGTTTATTTGAACCAAAGCAGAGCTGGTGATTGTTGGAACAATGAAGGAACTCTCAGATATCATATACTGTCAGATACACATACACATACAGGACTAAAGACACCACCTCAGCTGAAATCCAAATCTCTACAGATGCGTCTCCACCTGGGAGCTCACATCAGATTTCAAAGTGTCTTTTGCGTCACTCACAACACGGCCAGGCCCCGAGCACAATCCACGCTGCTGCTGTTGCTGCTGCTGCTGCTGCTGCCTGTAAAGCTGTAACTGAGTCCTGCTCTGAAGCCTCCAGTTCGGCTTTTCATCCGTCGCCATCTTGTTTTATTGGAGCCAGGAGTGACCACACAGCTGAGGACACTGTCAGCAGACAGCCTGTCAGTCAAAGAGGCCCCGCCCCTTTAATGACGTGTAACTTTAAGCCTTAACAAAATGTGAACGGGTGGGTTGTATAAAAATGTGGAACTGATCTCCAGACAGGCTGTAAACATGTTGGTTTGTACGTGTGAACATGGAGGGACACGCTCACTCTGGGAGACAGCCTCTGGTGGACACTAGAGGAACTGCAGGTTTGGATTCAGGTTTCAGCCTCAGGTACACACACACACACACACACACACACACACACTTCAGCAGCAGAGGGAAGAAACAGACTCAGACTGCATCCTCAGTGAGCACGATGACATCACTGCGTCTCACCTGATCCCAAACCTCTGACCTGGTGAACAAACTTCCCTCCAGCTGACTTCGTTATACATCTCACACACACACACACACACACACACACACACACACACACACACACACACACACACCTCACAGCAGATCAAACCCTTCGACTTTGCCGCTCGATCTAAACCTGAGGAGTGTGTAAAGTGCTGACCGGCTGCAGGGTCACGGCTCTGTGACTGACGCTGACCTTTGACCTCTGTGAGGAGGCAGCCAACAGCAAAGACTGATTCCTCCTCTGAGGATCGATACAAAGCAGGAAAGAGACGGACGGCTTCAATAAATCACAGACGAGGCTGATTTTAATGTGATGGTGTTCGTGCAGAGGCTGCCAGATGACAGAGTGCAGTCAGGCTGCGTTCAGGAGCAGACGCGCTGCTCTTCAACCTCTGAAATCAAACACGACTTTTACATGACCTCAGGGTTAAACAGGAAGTGTCAGAGGTTAACTCTGCAAAGAGCCTCCATGAGGGTAACAATAAACTTTAGTTATGACAGCAGAATTCATTTTGTCTTTAAGAACAGGATCACAAACAGATTCTGGTTTTACAGATGAAATCTTCAGTCTGATTTGTCTCAGGTGTGCCTGGTACCTGCCTGTGTCTCCCTCTGACTGTCAGCAGTGTGTTAGACGTGCTCAGCAGGAGGATCATGTACAGTGTAAGTGGAATAATTTGTGAGTGTGAGCTGAATCCTGATGACACAGCTCAGCCCTCTCAGTAATGCAGACACGTCTCAGCTCATGTAGGACCCACTAAAATCCTGATTTCCAGCCTTAATAGCCCTCAGGGCGTGTTTAAGTGCTACTTCTTCATGGGATAGCTGCATATCCAATAATCATGACAGCAGCTGAATACACAATCAGCTGCGTTGAAGGCTGCTGTCATGGATACACAGAGTGTTTCACCATCTCAGTTTGTCAGAGCTCGACCCCACGACTGAGACACACGAGCACGCCAACAAATACGCTGATTTATTTACTGCAAAATAATCCACACTACTGGACGGGAGGAATCTGTGAGGTCAGGAGGAGGACGAGGAAGGAGCACACGGCAGAGGTGCACGGTGAGAGAGATCTGCTGACTGACTGACTGACCGACGCTGTGGTCTATATGCAGGATGCACGGCAGGTCCAGGTGTGTCTCATCCCACTGACAAACCTCCAGGTCTGCAGCCCGGCAGACGGAGGCTGAATCCAAACCTCCACCCTCTGGACCTGCAGACTGAGCCCTCACAGACCTCAGCTGAACGTAGTGTGACGTGTTCACTGTGCTCACGGAAAGTGTGCGAGGGCAGAGACTGCAGGCGGCCGATAGACAGCCCTCGAGACTGTTTCACTCGTTGCTGTGGACACAGATGGGCAAAAATACATCAAAATGTATTTTGATACAAAATACAACACACCCCTCAAATAAATGTATTAAAATAAAATACATGTATTTCGTATTTTCAAATACAGAAAATACTTTTTTTCTTTTTAGCAGCGACCCGCAGCTCTATAGGTCGCTCTGTCAGTCGGTCCACAAATCTTTTTGTGAATAACTCAAAAATCCTTGACCAAAAATGCTAAAATTTACATGCTGCAATTAGAGACCACAAGTAAGTACGCCAGAAAGAACAACCATGATTCATTAATTAATGGCGTGATAGTAGCAAATTTAGTCGCAGCTATTGACAATTTGCACTTGTTTTCTCACAATTTGGTGTAGGCTACCCTAAAATATTATTTATTGATTCAGATTTAGATTCAGAGAACGTCACTGATCCCACATGAGGCAATTCATTTGTAGCATACTCATCCCAAGCATCAACCACAACAACATACAATTTCCTATGTTGTGCACAGTCCAGTAAAACAGACCACTGGGTCACTGAATGGCCCAAGTTTAAAAAACATATAGAAATAAATATAAAAAAAACAACAACTAAGTAAAAAGAATGTTACATCCAATATTATAAGAATGTGTAGCCTATTATTTTTGTTTTTTGATTCGTAGAGAAAGTATTTTGAGTATTTTAAATACAAAAGTATTCCACTCAAAAGTATTTGGTTACAAATTACTTTTGCTTTTTATCTGCCTTATCAAATACAAATGACAAAATACTCAAATGTAATTGAAATACGTATTCTAAATACAAGGAATAGAAATTCTGCCCATCCCTGGCCGTGGAAACGTTCAACTATCGCTGCCATCATATTCGTGTGTGTGTGTGTCATATAAGTTGATTAACAGAGCTGAACTCATCTGTTCATGTAGATAACTTGATATAAATCACATGTAGAGGCTTTTTTGTGACTGAACACAAACGTATTGATACGTCTCTATAGAACATACACATCATCTATAACACACAGGCTGCACGTGTTCATCAGCAGACGTGTAAATCAGGACTATAACTCAATAAATTGAAAGACCTTCTTCTGCTCTTCTTCTTCTTCACAGCCCAGTCTGACACGCTGCAATAATAAAATATATTTCAGTCCCTCTGCAGCCTGAGAGACATATCTCTGTATCATGATGTGGTTGAATATTATTTCAGTCTGACACAATTCAGCTAACGTTTTAATAGACCTAACTACCAATAACTATTTTACACATTCATAAGTTGTTTTTTTTTGGGCAGCTGAAAAACCTTCAACATCACGTCCGTGTTAATCAGTGAAGTCTGATGATGTCTGCACCCAGGTCCACCTGAGGCCCCTGTGGACTGGATGTGGATTTGGAGCCCTCAGTGCTCCCAGACTTCCCGGGAACGCGCCTGCAAAGTCATGTTCAGTTAGCATTAAAACATTTTTTATTCATATAAACATGTGACACTTTATTAAGGCCGTCAAGGTTCTTTCATCTTGTCTTTGACCAAAGTCTTGACGGCTAACATGCTAATGACTGTTATGTCCTTATGATGCAGACGACACATCTGTCTCTCAGCTTGTGTTGTGCTCAGGTCAGGTTCAGTTCAACAAAGTCATTTGGTTCATTATTAATATAAAAATATCTTTTCCATCTCGTATTAACTGAACTCTGAGTTAAAGTTTGTAGCTGTGGCTGAAGTTTCCTCTTCACAGGTGGATTCAGATGCTCCTCACCTGCTCTCTGACAGCAGCTGAACTCAGGGTGAACTGAGAGTGTGTGAGGACGCAGCCTGGAGCCTGCTGAAGGTGCTGCAGTGTGTTACACACATCATGTCAGTGTGCACACACTCACTGAGTTACATTTAAACAAACAGCAGATTAATAATGAAGCAGAAGGTCATTTATCCCACCGCTGCTATGTGACACTGAACACACTCATTAGTGTTGCAGGGTTTGAACCTGTGACCTATCAGTCACAGTACAGCTGTGTGTTGACACACAGTTAGGTTTGTGTGTGCACACTGTGTATATGTTGTTGTATCACTATTCAGTGTGTGTGTGTGTGCAGCCTCCTGCTGTGAACACACACATTATTAGTATTCATAGCTTCCAGCATGTTCTGGTCAGCTGGCAGAAAGAACACACACACACACACACACACACACACACACACACACACACACACACACCTGTGAGGACCCTCACTGACATGATGCCTCCCTGCAGCTCTGACCATCACAACTCAACACGTGACCTCGACCTGAGAGGAAACACACCTCACGTGTTAGATCAGTCACACAGACTGAACCAGTGTCTCACACGGTGTCCTCCTCCAGTGAACAACGACACAGGTTGTGCTCTTCACTTTGAAATAAATATTTCATCTTCTTGTTGTTTGTTTCAGTCCCCAGCACATGATCTGGAATCCAGCATGCACTCTTACACAGTCAAAGTGTGTTTGTATCAGTGCTCTGATTCTCTCCTGATGTCTGTCACTCATCTGCAAACACATCTCTTTGTTTTTCATCAGATCTGTCTTCAGGTTTCTCTGCAGCTTTGGCCACAACTGAAAAGTGGATCAAACACACTGAGGAGGGAACTGAAGCCATATTAACCCTTTAACTGTCTGAGTGTGTGTTGCTGCATGACTGAGGATGTCTCACAGTGTGTGTGAATAATGAACATCGCTTTGTTGGCACAATAAGAAGAGAAGGAGCAGGATGGAGCTGTGTTGAGAAGTGAGCAGAGCCCAGCTGCCTCAGGGGCCTTAATTAAAGAGCTGCACACAGGTGATTCCTATCAGGTGATTATCCACTCCTGCAGCCTGAGCAGGTGGAGCTAGATCTGCAGCACATAGAGGAGACACATGCACTGCTTTAATCTGCTTTAATCTTACTTCTGATAACCTCTGGGCCACAAATTAATCATTTCCTGTTTCAGCTTGTTGAAATGATCTTGACCTGTTGTCTGGAGAATCTTCAGCCCTTCACAGCTCTGGTGTAAAGACAAAGTGAAGGCAGTGTGTTACCTGTTTATAATGAGTTCATCTGTGATTATTAAACCTGCATACACATGCTGATGTTTTTGGAAAACAGGCACCAGATGTTAAACTAATGCTGGGTAAACATTACACAAGAGTCCAGGTGACTTTAGGCCTGGTTCCGCGTCCTGGTCTCACACATAGATTTAAAGTAATAAAAGACGTTATTCAGCTCAGACTGCAACAAGTCTCTGACGTCTCTCTGACTTGAGCTATGTGTCTTTTTTCTTTGTGCCTGTCATCCGACATGTTTGTTAACTCTACAGTTACGCCACAAAGGATTGTTGTTGAACGTTAGTTTGTGGTGAGCTGTTTTCTCTCCAAACACTGTCGGAACAGAACTGTAAAATTTATCATGTATGTTCTGTCACATTTTTAACATGTTGAGATTTGAAACATCTTTCAGTGCAGGCCGGTGTGAAGACACATCAGTCGGACCCATCTGTGCTTAACAACTCAACACTGGTTAAAATAAAGAACATCAAGGAAAACAAACATTCGACCAGCAGAGTGACGCAGGACAGGAGTCATGTGATCCATGTTTTTACACCATGTGCTTAAGACTTTCTGGACTTTCAGAGACTTTCAATGTTTGACGACTTTGTGATGAGATCAGGTTGAATTATTTCTGAGATCTTGTCAGAGAAAAATACAAAGTGTGTGTGAAAGAGTGCACAGCAGCTGAGACCTGATGTCTGTCTGTAATAAAGACGCCCTGCAGCAAAGAGTCATTTGCAATTTTTAATACTTTTTCTTTAATGATTACACAGATCCTTGAGTTGAGTAACAGAAAGCAGAAGATCCAACTCCAACAACCTTGACAATGTTCAAAAACAGGTAAAGAGATTTTTGTCCAGAAAACCTTTAATCGTTAATAGAATTAGTAGTATGACATATTTCAATAAATATTTAGATATATACAGATACAGCAGAAACGGTACATTCTTTTTTTCTCTTCAAATTGCTTCACATTTTTTTGTACAAGCCAAAATATCTGCCATTTTATTTATACTCATGCAAAATATTGTTTCTCAGATTAATGAAAAATAAAAAGGATTTGCTGAACTTTTTCTTTTTTTTTTTTTTCATCCTGCTTTGATGTGCACTCTCAGATTATAAGCATCGTAATGAGCATCGTAATTTCTGCAAATCAAACGGGTGCACTTTGTGCCAATACACAATAGAAGCAAGTAAAGCAAAATTAAGGCCATTCCAACTTGTGCAAAGAAAATAAATAAATAAATACCATAATCAGGATAATCATAATTATAATAATGTTTCCTTTAGTTCACAGCAGTTCAGGAGTCACTGTATTTTCCCTCTCCGTCATCAGATTGTACAATACATACAATAAAATACAAGAGAATCAAACAAACCCCCCAAAAACCAACAGAATCATTAATCAGACAAATCAAACCATGCTACTTTAAAATCCAGCTCACAACCAAAGGATTTAGAAACACATCTGTCTTAGTTCAGTCCGTAAGTATGCATCACATCGCATCGTAATGCAATATAAACCCAGAATCTATCTCATGTTACGAACCCCTCCCCCCTCCCCTCCCCGACCCACACAGTAGAACAATGGTTAATACAATGACGTGAGGCCGATGACGAAGCTTTAAAATGACGATGAGACACACGACAGCCACGTCTGAGGAAAGGTACCAGTCATGTAAAATGGTCGTTGAATGAATGCGTGATATGCTTTAGGTCCTCGTTTTTCAGTTGCATATTCAACCTCCATATGGCACGAAGAGATATGTACGTATGAACATGGACGACTGCTGTTGGATCCAAGAGATTCGGACGTACTCCAGATGCAGTGTCTTATATGGCACGGGAGGAAAATAAAGACTGAACCTGCTGATGTTCTTCAAGCCGTGATCACAGAGGAAGCTACAGACAGAGCCAAACGTCACTCTGCAGTCCTGAAGGGACTCGACATGGGCGGGTTTATATCTGTAACTCATCACTCTTACCACCCAGAAAAACGACCACGAGTGGTTTGTGGAAGCACTTTATGTTTACTGTTAGGTGACAACCTCTGGTGGCCGTAATGACGGGGGCAGGAAGGAAGTCAGGTGACACAGCTACAAAGTCAGTGTAAGGAAAAGGTTGTGGTGGACGGACACGTCAAACAGACACAGGACGTGAACAGACGAGAGTGCTGTTTGTGTCCCGTGGGAAACCAAAAGTCAATGTGACAAACACACTTATTCTGACTCAAACTGTGATCTTGTCTCTGAACCTAACCGCATAGTTTTGGTTTGTAACTGCGACCGTTTCACAGTGTTAAATCCGTCTGCCTGTCGCTGCTACTCTGAACTCGTCAGATACTTTCTTTAGGACTCGCAGGAAAATGACCTTTCCTGTTGTTTAGATTTAGATTGACTTGTTGTTGCAGTGTGAACACAGTCTTTATTAACACTGGAACTGAGGTTTGTGAAATCACACAGACAGGATGAAAAACTGAAGCTCTGCGAACAGACATCAAAATACGCACCACCAACTAAGATGGCGGCGATCTGGTGATGTCACTTTGGAATGAACTTCAGCAGCATGTTAGCGTCAGTAAACCTGCTCAACGTGTGGTTTAGACCTCATTCTGTCTCTGCCTCTGCCTCTTTCATCCTGTGTTTTTAAAAGAGAAACGCATAAATGCAACTTAATTTCCTCACGAACACGACCAGAGTGAATCCGCTGTGACATCACTCCTCGTTACGCAGTTAATCAGCTTTGTAAAGGAACATTTTTTAATGCTAATGCACCTTTTGTTATTCTGTGGGCTCTGTAGGTTTGTGAACCAAGAAATCAGAACACGTCTTGTGATGTGCTGCACACAGTGAATAAAATTACCTTCGACAAAGTAAGACTAACATTAGGACGAAGCTAAACAGCACGTGAGGGAGAGAGTTGACGTAGCAGCTAGAGTTCATCCTGACAGCTGTTTTAGATTCAGTCTGAGTCTTGAGATTAAAAGTCTTGAGTCACATTTTAATCCATCAGAGTTTTAGCCTAATTGTAGTCGACAGAAATTCAGAACGCATTGTCTCATTTTTGTCACTGAAAAAAGGTCACTGACGAACAATTGTCATCATAGTTTTCATCAATAAAATGAACACTGGTTGCAACGAGATCATTTTAGTATTTCTGGAAAAACTAAAGACTTTTTGTTTCAGCTTCAGGAAACAAAGACCATATGGTCCAACAAAGAAATGCTATTTTAAAGTCGCCCGCACATTTCCTATAAAGCAATCTAAAGAGCATGCTGGCTGGCTTTTTGACGAGCTAAGTTTCGACTCTCCGATGTTTCCCTACATTTTCTCTACTCATCTAAATGACAGAGTTGACGTCTTGAGGTTGAGTACCAACAGTCGTGCCAATTTAGCAATTTCGTTGCTAGATTTAGCAACTTTGCAGACGACCCTGGCAACTCTTTTTTTCAAACAACAAATTTATTTGGAAACTTTTAGCATCTTTTAAAAAGATGCTAAAACATATGTGTTTATTTCAAAAACCGAAAATGAGCTAATTCTCAAAACATTAAAATTCTTTCAAAGTAATTTTACTGGTTTTTATTTGGACGCCATGAAGCTGCGTAAGAATCTCATCTGGATTTACTTTAGGGTAAGTTTAGTTAGTTTTATATGTATATCTCTGGAATATTCTGATGCTGATATTTAATACTGTATTGTTTTATAAACTGGGGCCAGTGTGTGACCCTGACTGGAGGAACCCACTGGTTGTTCTGGTTCTTACTGGTTTGTTAATGTTAACTTATTCTAAGTTTTCTCTGGCACCACAATTTCCTTTGCAGTAAATAAAGTTGAATTGAATTGAAATAATTGAATATTAAAAAGACAGAGCATCCTTTGTGATCACGGACCTGAAACATATTACGTCGCTGTATCTGGGAATGAATCAGTGAATTAAATGCATAGTTACTGTGGTGAATTTTATGGCACGTCCACTTTATCTTTACAACATGTTGGAATGTGAACAGAAGGGTGTGTGTGCGTGGCTTAGCCCTTCGCATCAGTCCCACACACTCACCATGTAATAAAACATCTCCTACAGTCTGCGCACACATCAACACACTGCTGTTGAAACAAATCTGATCCAAAAAGTCTCAGTGTGTCAGTTTAACTTGTGAAACATGTTTAACCAGTACAAACTGTGACGATGGGATGACTGGATACAATGTCTGATTTATATCTGAAGTTAATGTGTCAAACTTTAAATACTGCATCTGGTGTTTATATTAAAAAGACAAACCATGTATGACATCACATCCTGCAACACTTTGTGAACTGAAATTAAACTTATCTTTGGTTTTGATTTAAAACCAAGTCGGCGCAAAACATTTGGACCAGGAGACATTTTCATTTTCCTGGTTCTGAACCACGTTTCCCAGCATGCCGTGTTCCATACTCACATTTACTGTGACGTTGTTTGTTTAAATCAGTTTACCTCCTCATTCAGGAAACACAGCAGGTCCACACGGAGACAGTTTCTGTTTGTCAGAAATATTTCTAGCTTCAGGTTTTATTGAAACTGTGACTGTGGTTTCTTTGCTGCTGCAGTAACGTGGCTCTTTAAACACTGTGTGGTTCAACAGTTTGGAAAATATCATTATTCACATTTTTCAGAAAGTTAGAGGAGAAGATCAACGTCACTGTCGTCTGTGTGGAGGAGCAGCTGAACACTGTTTAAATGAAATAAATCCAACTGCAGTGAAGGTAAAACAAATGTTTAACTCACTTTGAGTTGGTTTTGCTACAAAACTGTAAAAAGTCTCCTTCAAGTGTTCACGTTAAACCCTCTCTGTAAATCTGTAAAATAAAAAAGCACTTTGGGATTTTCTGGAATAAACGATGCAGATGTGACGACGTGAACGAGGAACAATATTAAACATTTGTGCAGAAATAAAACTTTTCTCCAGGTAAATTTCTGCACTGACGGCTCAGAGCTTTGTCTCAACCTGATCTGATCTGCACACACAGGTCATGTATGTATTTAACTCTTTATGGTCTGCACTCCCTCTGTGTGTACCAATGAGCTTCAGTTTAACAGTGAGCAGTGGGATGAATGAGCCAGAAAACAACTGACTGAGTCGTGACGTGTTTGAGATGGAGCTGCTGAAAGGAAGTTAAAATCATATTGCATATACTGATCATTGCATAGAGAAGCCTGGTGCGGAGTGAAAAAAACAAATGACCTGCAGAATGATCGAGTCCCGTCCAACATGGCTACAGCAACATAAATCCTGCGTTTGTCCTCCGTGTGGTGACGATGACGTAGCTTCTCACAGATGACGGCGTTTGCAGCTACAGTTGGTGGATGAGATGGAGATACAGTTAATTAAGGTATAACAGGTGCTATAATCTGTATAGTTTACTACATATGTCCTCTCAGCTGGGGAAGGGCGGGGTGTCACATTAAGGCGGGGTCAAAGCAAGGAAGCACTAATAAGATGTAAACATATCTGTGGTTCAGTCCCCACGAACACAACGAGGAAAGCAAACGAGGATCTGACTCAGTCCAGGATCGACCGGCTCCACTCGGTGAAAACAAACCAACATCTCAGGGATCAAAAACACCCCGAAGAAGCCGTGAGTCAGTCGGCACGACGGCTGACGTCAGAGCGTCCGCCTTCCTCTTGACACAAAGGTGGGAGCTGCAGAGCGCTGCACGGCCACAAGCGACATGTTTACTTGGCACAGAAATGAAGGAACAAACCAAGAACCAACAGATGCAACATGAAACAAACGAAGGACAGGAAGAGGAACACGTCGACACAGATAAATGAGATATTTGTCTCAGAAAATCTTCAGCACTGCTCGTCCAGTGTTTCTGTATTTTATTTTTTTTAATTTTTTCATCCAGTCATATGATTGACAGCGGCAGCAGTGAACCTCGAGTGTCTCTGCAGTTCAAGGTTTCGTAGTGTTGGCGGCGGGGGCGGGGAGGAAAAGCGTTGAGGAGTGCTTGCAATACACGTTTGAAGCAAATCTAGATATATAGAATGCGTGATCCTTGCATTGCTGTATTGAATGGAAGCACCGATCCGCTTTCCTTCCTTCCTTTCTTCCTTCCTTCCTTCCTTCCCTCCTTCCATCCTTATTTTGGGGTGAAAAATCCCTCGCTTCCAGGCGCCTCTATTTCCTCTACAAATAAAGTTCTTTTTTCTCCCTTTATGATAGATATATGAGTATATTACACTGCCGTATGCCGCTCACACGTCCCCCACCCCGTCCCGACAGCAAACATCTGTCTCCACACAAAAAAGAAAACCCTAAAATCAAATACAAGACTCTGACGTCTTCTGTCCTTCCAGTCTGTCCACTCCCACACAGTCTGTTGGGCGTGCCTGCAAAGGTCTGTATTTACTTTGTCATCTTTTCATTAATATATTGCCACATTCATATATCATGCATTTTACTGCATTGCTATTGCACTGGTCCGGGTTATTCAGGAGGTGGAAGAAGCCGGAATGAGTTGGGATTTGGGGCAGGAGAGAGGAGAGGAGGATAAAGGGAACAGAAAGCAATAAATATCTCAAAGAGGTGTCAGGGAGGGCGGAGGGGGGCGACTGCCACAAAAAGCAACTTAACCTCCACCAAAAGAGGAAGAGGATGAAGGAAGAGGACGAGGAAAGGAGGCGTGGTTGGCGTGAAAAAAGGGGGCAATGGCATCTGCTATTGAAGTCATCTCTCTCTGTTTCCTTCTGTGTTTTGTTTCTCTCCTCTTCGCACTGTTCTCGCCCTCCTCCTCCTCCTCCTCCTCCTCCTCCGCCTCCTCCTCCTCCGCCTCTCGACTACTGCTTGTGGATGTCCTCGCTGCGGATGATCTTGTAAATGATCCAGTAGAAAATGTTAAAAATGAGGAAGACGAGCGGGAAGGCCACGCGGGACACCGTGTCGATGCGTTTGGCCCGGCCAATGAACAGCTTCTTCATCTCCTCGATGCTCTTCTCGGGCGCGGCCGAGGTCGGGGCGTTGTTGTTGTTGCCCTTGATGGCCATGCCGTCTTTGGCCTGCAGGCAGGCGGGGCCCATGCCGTAGCCGGGGAAGCTGAAGCGCCCCTCGCCTGTCTCATCCTCCTGCAACACAGGCCAAGACTCAGGCTGTTAGGAACCAGAGAAAGACGTTACTGTTGGAGGTGTGTGTGTTTGTGAATGAGAGTGTGTGTGTGTGTGTGTGTGTGTGTGTGTGTGTGTGTGTGTGTGAAAGGTCAGTTTGATGTCAGTTCATTTCACACAGATTCAAACATGAAACCAAATGTTCCAGGTGATGTGAGATGAAGATGAAAGATGAACATTTGTGTCCGACTCAAACAGAATATTTTGCTCTCATCTGTCTTCAGATTCTGATTTTTGCACATTCTATCATTTCTGTCACTAGTGGTTCCCACCTGGTGCAGCCGCACACTGCACATGTTTCCACAGTCATCAGTTCAAGGGCCACACAGGTTAACATATTCAGAGTCATCCTTGTGTTTGGCCATGCTGTAAAGCTGGTTCTCTGTCTCTGTCAGTAGCTGCCCATTAGTCCCTCACTCTACAGCAGGAAATGGTACTTCAAAATAAAAGCTCTATGCTGGAAATTCACTGTGTTTTTACAAACTTAACACATTTGCAAGTCACTGGTTGGCTTTTCAGAAGAGACCCATGAACCATATACTGCGACTCACCAGTTGTGAAACACTGCCCTGAAACATGTTAACAATAATGTGTATCACATGTTAATGTGAGAGGAGACGGACAGAAACAAACTTCAGCGGTCGGTCTGTATTTAATGATTATCACAATAATCCACTGAGATGTTTGTGTTCTTTGTCTCAGAGGAACCAAAAAACCTCTCAGCTTCATGATGTGACATTTACTGTCTGTCACATTAACATCAGCATTTCTGATGTTCAAACAGAAAGCTCAGTTTTCCAACAGTCAGCTGCTCGATCAGTATTTGGTGTATTTGTCCACGTAATGAAAAAGTATTGAGCTGACTGACTTCATGGCTCCTTTTATCTGTACCTACTGTACCCTGTTCATGACAACCGGTCAGTTATCACAACAAATGTTGGCGTTGCACGTTCTGCAAACGATTCGTTACATCTATGCATCATTATGTAACGGCACCTGGCGACGTCAGAGGGAAATGCTGTGGGACAGCAACAGAAATTAAGGCAGCAGAAGTCTGATGGTTGGGTCCAACACAGCTGTTCACTTCCTGTCAGACTGTAAAGCCATGGTGTCCCAGAACAACCAACACAGTGAGGATGTGTTGGATACATTTAAACTTTACATTTCAGTGAGGCTGTGGTGAAGGTTCATAAAAGATCCTGCTGGCACTGCAGCCACGTCTCAGCAGAAACGACGGCTTTTTGTGGCTCTATTTCACCTCCCGATGACAAAGTCAGCTCAGAGACTACACACCTTTGGAAACGTTGATAAGTGTGAAAGATATAAATGTTTGACTGACCATCAACCTGCTGTCAAGTCACTAACTAACCTGACGTGCATGTATCTGCAGAGTGAAGCCATGTCACACAGATGTGAGCAGAAATGTGAGCTCCACACTTTAACCTCCCAAACGGTGGATTCATAAATCAAATCTGAACATCGATCACACGGCTTGTATCTCACCTGTGTAAAAGTCATCAATAGGAGATGAAGCTGAACAGCGAGCATGTTTATCTGAGCCGTCATGGAGATTGAAGGGGTGAGTCGGGGAGCTGGGATGGATTGGATTGATTGACACGCGCTGTACTCAAGGTTATGGTGCGTGTGCGCGGCGTTTTCACCCGAGCACACTGAGATATTGAAAATCCTATCAGCACCGTCACCCTGCCTTTTCATTACAGGAGACACAATGACTTCCTTATCTGCTTCAGAGACTCCAACACAAACACCGCCATGTGCTGAGAGACACTGAAGGTGTGTGTGTGGAAAGTAAACGAGGAGAGTGGCGTGCGCTCGCTGCAAAGTGCCCTTCAAAGTCTCAGCAACAGAAACCATGAAATGAAAGCATTAGCGTCCAATGATCAGGACTCCTCTTTGTTTGGATTCACAGGTTTTTAACAAAAGACCAGGTCAGAAAATTCATGCATGAATGTGTCCCTTCCCTCTGGGGCGCTGTGGGACAGCCTATCAGCAGGGAATCTTCCCAGTGCATTGTGGGTAAGAAGAAAAGGAGCATTTTGTGATCAGGAGTGGAATGGGACCGCCGCCTGGAGCAGGAGGAGGAAGTGCTGGCAGCAGGAGAACTTAACGACTGACGCAAAACCTCTGCAGCAACAACAAATCAACCAGCCAGGGAAAAAGAAGGCGGCTTCAGTCTCCTCTGGTGCACCAGTGCTGAGTCCCCAGCGCCGAGTCTCTGGCGCCGGAGACGAGGAAAAATCAGCGATCGATAAACCAATAATGTCCGATAACCGTCAATAACACAACAGGACACAGGTTGAATATGTCCCAAATCAGAGGAGGCGTTCGAGTGCAGGAGGGAAATGTCTCACCTCTCTGTGTGTGTGTGTGTGTGTGTGTGTGTTGGTATGTATAGCTTTCATAGGTGTGTGTGTGTGTGTGTGTGTGTGTGTTGGTATGTATAGCTTTCATAGGTGTGTGTGTGTGTGTGTGTGTGTGTGTGTGTGTGTGTTAGACCACCAGGTAGCGATCCATTTTTAGCGCCCCGTGTCCCCGTTCTGTCCTTGCATCCACACCAAGCCATCTATTACCGTTAATACATGTACACACACAGACACACACACACACACACACACACACACACACAAACACGCGCGCGCGCCGGGTGTCTCACACATTAGCCGCGATGCTAGCCGACCTCTGCCCGTCCTTCAGTGACGCTGCTAAACTATTACAGATGCTCTGCTTTATTCTCCCTGCCATGTGATTAATGTGGAGGGCGGAGGGACGTGAGGAGGAGGCGCAATGAGGAGGGCGACAGAGGGAGGGAGGAGACGTGACTAGGAAAAGAAAGAGAGGAGGAGGAGGCGAACAATGAAGGAGGAGGAGGAAGCCCTGCAGCATGGTTAAAAATCAGAAGACCTCTGACTGAGACTGAAGCTGCGTCCTTGATGATTCATGATGGTCAGACTGATTTAGAAACTCTTAATTAACCCAGCCAGGACTGGTACAGGTGGATGGATGGATGGATGGATGGATGGATGGATGGATGGAAGGACAGAGGAGATAAACAGTTAGAGGAATGAAGCTCTGTCCTTTGTGTTGGACAGGAGAGTCAATGTATGGCGTCACTTCAGGAGGCAGCTCACTCCTCTTCTTCTTTTCTTTCACTCCTGTCCTTCTCCTTCTCTCCCTCCGCTCTATGTCATTCTCCTCCTGCCCTCCTTCTACAAACCTTACAGTCCTTCCTCAACACATAAACACACACTCATTCATTCATTCACTTTTCACCTTCAGCCAATCACTACATCTGATGTCACACATGACAACAGCTGAAACAAACCCACTGAATCACTGCAGACCGATTTGTTTAATTACAATAACATTCAGGTACAAAATAAATCCTCGCTTCACATACACAAAACAAAATGGCGCTGAGAAAACTTGTTTTTAACATCCTGTTCGCTGTGTTTAGAATATTTTCACAGCTTCACCTCACCGTCTGACCGGCTTATGTGACGGGGACCTGACGGCGTTAAACCAAAACCTCCTATACACACCGACACTGATATGTTGAGGTGGGTTACAGCAGTCACTGCACTTCAGTGTTGGTGGAGTTGGTTTATCAGAGACGATAGCAGAACAGCAAAGTGCGTAAAATAATCTCAGCAGAAACATCAGACAGGTCGGACCGCCGTGATTAACGACATGTCTTTAAATGTTACAGCCGAAAATGAAATAAACAAGTTTATCTCTGCAGCTGAGATCAACTGCCAGCTGTCCACACGGAGGCGATTTTATTTTCTTCGTCTCTATTGAATATTGGTGTTATTAATGTTGGGTTACTCAACGTTACTGAGTGCTGAGGCAGGTGAGCCAGCGCTGTGTCTTTAAGTCAAAATTAAGTTTATTTAAAAAATAAAAGCCACATGTGATGTCATGTCCTACATACGAGATATTATCTCCTTCACATGTGATATCATGTCCTACATACGAGATATTATCTCCTTCACGTGATGTCATGTCCTATATACGAGATATTATCTCCTTCATATGTGATGTCATGTCCTACATACGAGATATTATCTCCTTCACATGTGATGTCATGTCCTATATATGAGATATTATCTCCTTCATATGTGATGTCATGTCCTATATACGAGATATTATCTCCTTCACGTGTGATGTCATGTCCTATATATGAGATATTATCTCCTTCACGTGTGATGTCATGTCCTATATATGAGATATTATCTCCTTCACGTGTGATGTCATGTCCTACATACGAGATATGATCTCCTTCATATGTGATGTCATCCTACATACGAGATATTATCTCCTTCACATGTGATGTCATGTCCTACATACGAGATATGATCTCCTTCATATGTGATGTCATCCTACATACGAGATATGATCTCCTTCATATGTGATGTCATCCTACATACGAGATATGATCTCCTTCATATGTGATGTCATCCTACATACGAGATATTATCTCCTTCACGTGTGATGTCATGTCCTACATACGAGATATGATCTCCTTCATATGTGATGTCATCCTACATACGAGATATTATCTCCTTCACGTGTGATGTCATGTCCTACATACGAGATATGATCTCCTTCATATGTGATGTCATCCTACATACGAGATATGATCTCCTTCATATGTGATGTCATCCTACATACGAGATATGATCTCCTTCATATGTGATGTCATCCTACATACGAGATATGATCTCCTTCACATGTGATGTCATGTCCTATATACAAGATATTATCTCCTCCACGTGTGATGTCATGTCCTACATACGAGATATTATCTCCTTCACGTGTGATTTCATGTCCTACATACGAGATATTATCTCCTTCACGTGTGATGTCATGTCCTACATACGAGATATTATCTCCTCCACATGTGATGTCATGTCCTACATACGAGATATTATCTCCTTCACGTGTGATGTCATGTCCTACATACGAGATATTATCTCCTTCACGTGTGATGTCATGTCCTACATACGAGATATTATCTCCTTCACATGTGATGTCATGTCCTACATACGAGATATTATCTCCTTCATACCAGAGAAACTTCAAGGTTTCATTAAACTGTTTTGAGAATGTGGCACAGAACGAAGTGCACGATACAAACGGCCCTGAAAGTTACGACAAATGGCGCATGAAGAAAGTTTTTACCTCCTTGGTTAACGAACAACAAACATCCTGTTAGACATCAAACTGTGCAGGATTCTGTTTTATAGTTGCCTCTGAAACAGATGCTGTGATTTTATAATCACTGTCTGTGGTTAAATGTTTTACGCTGTGTTCAAATGACGAGCAGAAAGTAAGAAAATGTTGGAGCGTGGCAGCTCCCTGTCACTGAGATGCTGTGGAAGGGTTAGTGCAGGTCACTAAGTTTAGTTTAGTTTTCTTTAAATGACAACAGAAATAAACAGGTTTCACATATCCACTCCATCGTCAGCTGTCTGCCTGGAAGTGACGGTTGTTGTTAGCATGATGACATCACACTGAGTTAGCCAACAGATGTGGGCGGGCGGCCATCGTGAATATTGGACTTCCTTCTGGCATCTTCTACCTCGTGCACTCTGTCACCAGCCTGTTTGAGCTGTATTTCATTTCTTAGACTTATTGTTGAGTGTGGAGAAATACGTTGTCTTTTTTATTTATCATTTACAAGTCCATGAAGATGCACAGGTGATCTAACAGTCTGCGACCTGTGATGGCGACACTGCTACTAATACTAATAATCAAACTGATTGAAAGCAGATTTTTATATTGACTCTGTGTCATTTAAGCAGAGAATTTATATGAATAAACTAGAAAAGCACTCAGAGTGCAGTGCAAGTAGGTGATATTCCCTCCCCCTCTGCATCAGATTTTGCAGCCTGCATCACAATTAGGTTATCTGCATCACTATCATTATTATGAGGTTATATATGCTGTCACCATGGAGACACTGTGGTGTCACAGAATATAATATGTTTTTTGTATTTTTCACTTTCTTTTTTTCCAACACAGAACATTAATTCCAAGTTTAGAATTACAACAATATTTAGCAAGTGGGTAGGCCTACTCGCCACTGCCACCCGGTGGCGCACGTCTGGTCATGGAATGAGTCTATTCTAAAACTCGGTGAATTCACAGTGCACAGTTACACAGTTATCTGTTCCTTGTCCCATTATCCACCTTTCCTGAAAATGTAATCAAAATCCGTTCATAACTTTTTGAGTTATTTTGCAGACAAACAAACAAACGAACAGACAGATGAAAACATAACCTCCTTGGCAGAGGTAATTATAAATAAATAAAAATGTTCCCATCAGGACTGAACACAGTCACAACACAGAGCACACACGTTACACGCTAGAGTCTTTACCATGATCTGAGGCTGGTGGAGCTGCTCATGACCTCACTATTTCTGACTTCCTGTCTGCAGCCTTGGCCATGGCTCTGCGGCAGGCGGTCTCTGTCCCGTCACAATGACACATCATTCATCTTCTGTGCCTGAGCAGGGCTCAGACTGGCTTACCATCATCTTCTCTTTTACTTATGTTAAAAAATACCCGAAGGAACTTTCTTACATGTAGCTTAAACTATCACAGTGCTCTTTACAGTCGCAGGGTGCTGTGTCTTTTTAAAAAACTGTTGCTAGGTAACCACCAAATCACCTGTACTGAGCTTAACCACAGTTTCGCTGTGAGGAAACCCAGATCAGAAGCTTCATATCTGCATTAGAAATGGACAGGTGGAGACACTGCAGCCAAACACAGAGGAACAGAGATGTGTGTGGGAACATGAAGAATCACCAGCTGGTCCGAGAGCTTCGTCACATCAAGAAATATTTCAGGACGAGTCAGGGACAGTCTGACAGTCGGACAGTCGGACAGTCGGCTGTAGAGCTGATTATGTTTGGTAAAATGTCAGAAAGTCATTGAGGCTACTATTTGTTGAGATATGATCTGCAGTTTGCCTCGGGCCACCATGACAGAAAGCTAAGGTTAGCTTAACACAAACCATTTACAGCACCACCTGGTGTCATCACCGCTGCAGAGGGCTCACCTCAAGATTATTAGGAAAAAATATCCATGACGACAGGAACATTCCCGCACTGAGCTGGATATTTTCACCTCGCCACACTGACACAACTGCAACAGCAAACATGTTTGGTGCTGTTTATTTACAACACTTGATATAAAAGGTTCTTTAGACAGAGCACCTGGAGTGATTGGCTGATTTAGTGCTTTTATTTTAGAAGAGACTGTATTCAAACTGTACATTTCCTGTGAAAACAGAAGTGTATTTTCAATTTAATCATTTTTATTTATAAAGCCCAATATCATAAATCACAGTTTGCCTCACAGGGCTTTACAGGAGCAGATAAAAGGTTGAAAAACAGGTGAGAGACAGAGACAGGAAGTGACGTAGAGAAATAAAAATAAAAGACTGAGCTGGACCTTTAGACAAGAAGAGAAGAAGAAGAAGAAGAAGAAGAAGAAGAAGAAGAAGAAGAAGCAAAGACAAAGAAAAGAGTCAAAAGCAACACGTGAAAACAGGAAGAGAAGAAGGAGACTTTTAAAGTGTGTGGAAGAATTGAGTGATGGAGGGAGGAGGATAGATGGAGGAGAAAAAGGAGGAAACAGAGAGCAGGAGGACCTCTTAGCTCTCCCATCCATCATCCTTTCCTCTCCCGATTGAAGCGTTTCTATCCGAGCCTCTGCTGATGTGATTAATCGAGCAGATTAGCAGGAAGCAGAAAGCAAACGGCGTCCGCCCTGCTATCCTTCGCCATCTCCTCTGCAAATATTACCCCTGGATACTTGTTTTAGAGACCTGCATTTACATAAAACACGATTCAGAGAGGTGTCAGCCCCAACTAACGCCGGCATCTGTCTCTCCTGAACGAGGCCGCGGGAGGAATTCCTTGGCTTGCGTTCCGCTTTATGATTTCCCCCCAGAAGCAATTCCAGCCGAGCGGCGGGGAGGAAATATATTATAAATTTGCCTTTGCTGATCCATTTTCTGGTGGATTCATTTCAAACCTGTTCCCCCCGTTCTCCCCTCTGCTTCGCTCCTCGATTAAGGCCATTTGAGGCTTTTTAGGATGTTTCAGTATCAATATGTCGGCGGTGAGTGGATTCTGTGGAGCTGAGAGGAATGTCTGAGCAGATACATGTTCAGAAAATCTGCTTTGCTTCTACAAACAAATACATTTAAAAACAGATAGTGTTATTTGCTGGATTTTCTTTTAATTTGTGATCAGATGAGCTCTGTGATTGGATTTTACATGCTCACATGTTGAGTCTGATTGTTGACCATTTTTGTCCCATCTGAATATGATGCAGTCTTTGAGATCCACTCATCCATCCCTGCTTTCCTCTCTGTCCTCCGTTCGTCTCCCTGTCTGAGTCCCTGCTTGCATTAAAGCATGCTGTGTTAATGTGTCTCTCTCATCAAGCCGCTGACCTGGAATGATTATCCACATGATCTGCTGCACCGCTTCCTTCCTCTGCCTCCTCTTCCTCAACCAGCGTTTGAGCTGAATAACATTTTACAGAGGCCATGACACCTTTGGCTTCATGCATTAAATCTGAGGTTTAAACGCTGAGCAGGGATCACGTCATGTTAATGTGAGGAACATTTAACCTCTCATGTCAGAGCGGCCAAATGAAAACAGGTTTCACCCTCCACAGAAACCAAACTGTGACACAACCACAGCTTTAACAGTTTATAATGTCAGCTTCATTATGAAATCATGAATTCAATTTAAAGGCTAAACCTGGGGACATTATATATTTTATGTTACTGCAAAAAACACAAAGGTCTTCTCATGGACATAAATCTTTTCACACAGATCACAAATATGTAATTGATATTGAATTAAGGACCGTTTGTTATTTATCAATTGTCTAAACGCTAGAGAGGCACATGTGTTTTTATATATTTTGGTTTAGGGGAGGTGCACAAACATCTAAATGCTTTTATTTTGTATTTCTCTTACTGTGCACAAACATGCTTCCAAATTTTGATGATTTCCCAAATTTTAGTGATAATTTTTGCCAATATGAATCGTGTCTTTTCAAAATAAACTTCTGTTTTCACAGGACATATACAGTTTCTGCTCATTAGCTGGATCGTTTTTAGGTTTATTTCTTTGTGCACCAAAAGCAGGTGGTCAGGGTTTGAAAAACCTCATGATAGTGTGGCTCTGCATTGAAACAGGAACACTGGGCTCCTGGGTCAAAGTGTGGTGTTGACTTTCCTGGTCCTTAGAATATGTTGTTGTCCTGCAGCGTTATTAGATGGTATCATACCTCTGTGAAAGGTTGTTTTTCGTCTGTCTTTGACGTGGAAATCAGTGACGGAGGGCCGTATTTAATGACTCCAGAATGAGCACAGGTTGGAAATCAGTGTCACCAAACACACCAGACTACATTTAAATAAACACTCATTTCACTGTCGTTAAACACGCTTCATTCAAAGTCAACAGAAACAAAATAAAACTCACTAAAAACTCGTAAATACTGAGATAAACTCACACAAAGACACTGTTCCAACAATCACCAGCTCTGGTTTGGTTTAAATTCACTAGTTAGATGTGAGAGCATGCTGGCTCTATACACACTAACATGACTCTGTATCTAAATGCAGTCAGGTGGGTTTGGTGACGGTGATTTCAGGACTGTTTGTGGTTTTAAAAAAAGGATCTTTTATTCAAACAGTGTTAGATTGTTTAGCTGCTGGTAAAAAAAGCATGATAACATTAGATTAAGAATGGCGCCTTACATGGTCTGAAACACGTGTGGGACTGTTTGAAACATGCTAGTCTATGATAGTGTTAGTGGCTGTGGGCATCTGATGTTATGGTGAGTTTATAGTAAATGTAATGTGAGTTCATCTCAGTATTTACAGGGTGGGAAAAGACTCTTTTCACCTTCCACCAATTCTGTTTATAAACTACATCTGTTCTCCACCCCACACTGTGCTGCTCACCTCTATGCTGATGATACCAACCTCCATCACAAACCAGTCTTTCTTCTGCCCACAGACTGATTCTAGTGACCTGCACACGTCTCTGTCAAACTTAAAACTGGTCCTAAACTCCAAAAAGACCACGTGTTCATCTCACAGAGGCACGCTCCACAGACACTATAAATATCTCTGACAACTCATCATCATACTCACAAAATAATTCTGATAATGATTCTCCTACCGCTGCAGAGCCTGCTGAAAAACTATTAAACAATCCACCAAACCGTCCACGGGGAGTCCTGCTCTCTCATGCTGCTGTCACAACCCTCAACCCCTGATGCTGTGTATCGTATTGCCCTGCAAACACCTGCATCTTCATCTATAAGACCTGGCTATGCAGACGGCCAGGGCACCTGACATCCTCAGTCGTGTACCAACATCATCATCATGGAACCAGATCAAAGGAGAGACTGGTGGAAGAGCTGGGGAAGACTGGCTCCAGTACTGTGAACCTCATTACTGGAACCAACCAGAACACAGACTAGTGATGCTGCTTGTGTTTGTGTTTGTACTCAGGTCTCTCCTGCACATGACATCTTGATCTCAAAGAGACATCTGATTAGATAATGATTAAATAAAGAAAGGCTCCGCCCCCTGACCATGATGAGACACCGTCTGTATCTGTAGTGTTTGTTCATACGATGACGCTCCACCTCCACCGTGCAGTGTAAGAGACATTGCAGTATCAGTGAGTCCAAAAGGTCAAGTCTTCAGAGTCTTGTAAGAACACGGAGAGCCTGATGAGAATTCATGTTTTAACTAATCCAGCAGCTTTTAAGATCATAATAAGGGCAAGAGGTCGGAGCGTCTCCTCCGCCGACAGGCAACCACATAAATATGGATATGAACATACGGATCTGGGAGGTAATATGCTAATGTGGCTGCAGCCAGAATCATCATGCAGAATACATGCTGGATAAAAACAACCACCGCTTCACTCTGTCAACCAGGAGCTTCCTCTCCGTCTAATCAGGAGACAGCGAGCGTGCTGCACGTCACTTCGCTGCCGACCCGTCAATCAGGAGGTGGAGTTCAGCCCGCGGAGATCACTGATCGCTCCTTAATCCCTGCGCTCTCTTATCTGCCTTTGTTCTCAAAGCTGCCGAACAGCCTGTGAGATCAAGGCGTTTAGAGCGAACCAGCATGTACTCCCGCACCCCCCCAACCCCCCCATACAAAACGCCTAATCACAGCTAACGAGCTGATTATAGCCGATCAATCAGGAGCTGCGTCTGCCTAATAAGGCGCTGTCATTCTTAAACAGCGGGATGGCGTGTGCAGTCGCAGTAGTGGGGGGGGGGGGGGGGGGGGCATCCCTCAGGCCACTATTCAAATGTACATCTCTTTTCCCAGAAGGCCGAGCGTGCCAAAAACAGAGCTGGCTGCAGGGGAGGAATCATCTCCAGGCTCCACGGTCGCTCTTATTTCCTCCCTCGTGTTGCTGAGGTGAAGGAGGAGCGGACGAGGACGGTCGTCAGGCCTCAGCAACTCTCTGGCTGCGGGCTGAACGAGATACAGGGCGGGATTTTTCATGTAGGCCACTGATTGCTGATGCGTCTGACAGGAGCACCTCAGAACACCTCATTCCTCACTAATAGATCTTATTTTTAATGAAAGCCTTTCTTCATCTAAAAATACTCATTGCATTCATTCTGCGCCCTGAGGAGGACGCGCTGGAGACAGGCCTGATTGAAACGGAGGCGAGAGGCAGTAATGTTCGACTTCCCTTTGATTTCTAAAGGGGCTCTCTTTTTCAGTCTGGAGAGCCTGTCTGTGTTAAACAAGCGAGCTGCTGCCAGGCGGGCCTATCCTTCAAGGATGAGTGGCGCTATTGATCTGATCCCTCTGCAGTTGTTTCTGTTCCCCAGCAGGGGGGGATGTCACTCTGCCTGGCTGCTCGGAGGAGCCGGCTCCCTCTCCCCTCCCTCCCTCCCTCCCTCGCTCCCTCTCACAGCGCTGCGGTATCCGTCTATTTGATGCCCTCTCGCTCGGTATTTCTAATTAGACAGCCGTGTGGAGCAGGTAGCCTCAGTCCGATTGCTCCCGCTCTTTCTCTCTCTGCCTGCTTCTCTCCGGACTATCAGTGTCACTAACGAATCAATAAAGCATCAGAGCAGAAAGCACAGGAATCAGCACAACTGGGACTACCCCAACTGCTGCTGCTGCTGCAGCTACCTGCACTGCACCGACAGCTCCGACTCCAGCTCTGAGAGACGAGCCGAGGTGCGGCACTGTGTTCGTGTCACAGCAGGGACGAAGGGACTGTAGTGCAGCCTCAGTCCTCAGTTACATATCTGCAGATTTCAGCCGAGCCATCGGATCGACCAGACGCTCTGCTACAGTTCTGATGAGTCCCTGAAAAGCTCCACTATCACTTCCATAAATCACAGTGGGCCAGTCGTGTGTACGAGCTCTCTCTGCTTCACAGAGCACTTTAAAAGCACACATGAACTCAACAGTTGCATAAAAGCCATGAAAACCCTGGAGGACATTCTTCACTCAGAGTCTAGAGACTTCCAACTGCACTTAGCTGCACCTCTTCATCACTGCTGCTCCACAATCACAGGAAACTAATCCCTGAGGGGAGATATCGCTCTGATCCAACACATCCTGCCGTCCTAACACAATTAGTGAACGGGACTGAAGATGTGTGCTGCTAATTCCCATCAGACAGACTGAACAGTGAGTCTCTGCTAACGCCAACACACATCCTTCAGTTTCTGTTGTTTGAACCGTTCACACAAAGATCAATAATTGTTTCTCAATAACACCAACTCCCTGGAGAAGACCTGTCTTTGTTTCTTTAGTAATGACTGAGTGCAGCTTCAGGGTGTTACTGCTGTAATGAAATACGTCTCTGCTGCACTTGTTATATGTTCCACATAAAGTTCTGCAGATGAATCTGGACCAGACTACGTGTCCTGACTGACTTGATGAAGCAGAGGAAAGCCAAGTGCTGGTAACACCTTGCTCATGGGCAGGCTGCAGGCAGACGTTCCTGCTGCCGCCCCGCCACCAGGAGACGTTCCTGGTTTAAAGCAGCCAAACGTCAAAGCTCATTGGTTCCGGGCTCAGGACGCTGTAGCTGACCCACAGGAACTGGAGGAGGTGCATCAGGCGGTAACGCCGTAGCAGGCGACCATCTACCTGTGCGATCAATGTTTTCTGCAGTGAGCACTGACTGAACTCCTGCAGTGCAGCACTGAGTCCATCATCATCATCCTGCAGCTGACAGACCACTGAACACCTGGAGCCCTGCATCCTTACATCCGTCTGTCAGTCGTTCAACGTGTGTAAAATAAAGTTTTACGATGTGCTGTTGAAGGTTTTCTTCTACTATAGTACTGATGTCGTGCATTTTGCTGCTGTTGTTCTGAACCTCGTGAAACAAAAATCTCTTTTATTAACCTTTGAATGTTGATCGATAGATAAATCTGCAGATTCTGCAAAACCCTGGAGTACGTTCAGTGCTCTGTGGTTTGCATCATCATGTCAGTTGGTAAATAACAATAATTATAATAGTAAAATAGACAAGTAAACATAATTTAAGGACATTTAAAATGTTGTTTTGATGGGTTAAACATTGAGGACCTTAAAACAATACTGGATGATAACAGTAATAGTTTTGTGAATCTGATTTTTTCCCAGATCGTAAAGCAACAGTAAAAAGATATTTTGAGATGTTCTTTGTGGAGAGAGAGACGTCTGAGCTGAATCATGGGAGGAAGGATTCAACATGGCCACCAGAGAGTCATGTGACTGATTAATGACCCCTTTGGTAATTATTTAATTTAGGTAAAGTTACCACAGTGTTGTTGCTGATTGACAGGTGTGTCGAGTCATTATCTCCTTGTACAGTCAACTTCACTTCCTCAGCATTATCTGGAGTCTGAATGAATATTATAAGATGGAGGATATGGCAAATAAAATATGTTAAGACTCTTCTGTCTCGTCTGTGCGTTTGTCAGCTAAACACCTGGGTTAAATTAAGATTAAGGTTAAAATTAAGATTAAGGTTTAGATTGGTTTTGGTCATGTATAGAAAGAAACAAAGATCTGTTGCAGGTTTCTGATGTAAGTCTAACCCTCAAACATAAACCCTGTCCTGTTACAGTCTGTGGTGACCCTCAGTCGTGCTGCGTTCACTGCCCTCCGAGCCTGCTCCTTTGTGTTTGGACAAAAAGGGGTGAGCGTGCGGTGGATGGCGGCGGCTGCCTCCGTAGAGAGGCTGCAGCTTCCTGTGCAGAGAGCGGAGGGCTGACTGATCGGCCTCTCAGAGCTGTAATGGAGGTCTGTGGATCATATTAGACTCACATTAGGAGGACGGGACAGCAAGGTTAATGAAGACGCCCGAGGACCGCCTCTGTCTCTGTCTCTGTCTCACTTTGGGGTTTCACTGTCCGTGATTCATGCTGATGATCTGATACTTTTAATAATGAATTTTATTCTTGAGGTTTTTAAGACCTGAGGAGCTGAATTTAAAACTGCTCCTATGTTAATATGAATTATGAAACCCTCTCAGCTAAATCTGTTCCAAATGCAAATAACCTCAAACTGTGTTTTTAAAAGTCTTTTTAGTGGGAAATAGAAACACTCCTTCATGTTCTGCTGAGTCCTTTACCTCAGGTCTCATTAATACTTTTCCATTTCCATTTTGTATATGGAAACTTTGACTCAGTATTAGGTGATAAATGTAATATCAGGATATTTCAGGGTATTTTTTGATGATTTGACAAATGAGTCAAAAAATATTTCATTATTAATTTCTAGCAATATAACGTCAATATGCCAACAAGTTGAAATATTGCACGATTCACGATATGAATTAAAAACTATACTGTATCATGGTGAACGAGATGAGCAACGTTTTTTCCACGGCGAAGACGAGATGCAGTGATGTCATTGAACGCTGACTGTTACCATATCAACACACAATATTACTGAGACATGTTGGATCCCAGCAGGACCTTGGAAAGATTATTATCTAATAAAGCCTCTAAAGCTGAACCGTCTGACACTGAGAGTTCAGCACAAACACTTAGTTTGAGTCTGATTAGAAACAGTGTGTGAGGTGTGTGAGTCTGCAGCTGCGCTCATACTCACAACTTCTCTATGAGCTGATGTTTGTGCTGAATTATCTGTTTATTCCTGTTACTGTGCTGTTTATCCTTCATTATTCTCATGCTGTGTGCAGTTTAATCTGTTTCCATCCAGTATTTGTTTCCTTTTCAGTAACATCTCTGTCGTTTAACTGCTGTTCAAATTCACCTTCAGTGACATCACACACTCCTCATGTTACACAGGAAAACCTGGATTCACCTGGTTTGTGACCTCACCTGAAACAACCCTTTATAATGACTGGTTAATAACAACCCTTTATAACGACTGGGTAATAACAACCCTTTATAATGACTGGCTAATAACAACCCTTTATAATGCCTGGTTAATAACAACCCTTTATAATGCCTGGTTAATAACAACCCTTTATAATGCCTGGTTAATAACAACCCTTTATAATGACTGGTTAATAAAAACCCTTTATAATGCCTGGTTAATAACAACCCTTTATAATGACTGGGTAATAACAACCCTTTATAATGACTGGGTAATAACAACCCTTCATAATGCCTGGTTAATAACAACCCTTTATAACGCCTGGTTAATAACAACCCTTTATAATGACTGGCTAATAACAACCCTTTATAACGACTGGTTAATAACAACCTTTATAATAACAGAGCTGCTGCCAGCTGACAGATGTTTAACCTCATCTGAACCAATGAGTTCGTCAGTAACAAACGGCGGCCTGAATTCACCTCCTGCTGTCATCATGTGACCTAAAATAAACCCTGTAACAGTGGAAAAAAAGGTTTGATGTTCCAGATGTGGGTCAAGATGTGAGCCCACACTCCCCACGCTCTCTGCTCCTGCTGTTCCTGCTGCTCCTGCGGGGCCAAACGTCAGCGTCTGATTCACCTGAAAGTGCAGCGGCAGCCGGACGCTAATCTACCAGCACAGCTCACACAGCTCAGAGGATTACAACAATAGGATTTAGACTTTTTATTTTTTATTTACCTTTTCTACACAAACTCCCCTCAGCTCTCCTTTACTCCTCTCACTCCTTTACTCCTCATGATTTTATTAACAGAGGCTCCTGTGGAGCAAACTGCAGGTGTCGTTTCTCCCTCCTTTAATTTGGGTTTGTCTGAGTGAGACATTTATTGTCAGAATATCAGAATAAATACTAATGACTTCATTTATTCTTTTACTTCTATTACTTGCTTGGAAAATATATTCTTACATTTTGTCTTTTGTTTTTAGATAAATGATTTCTGTCTGTGAGTTGTTGCTCAGTGAACACAGCTGTCTTTCATTTCAGAGTTAGTTGCCTTCAGGTGTTTTTTCTCATGTTACTTTTATTTTCCTCTGTTGTTTTATTTTATAAATGCACAAGTACAGAACCAAAGACACAGGTTGGTGGCATAAAATATGACGTATAGTCATGTATCATGAACCAACCTCGTCACATGTCCACGAGGAAAAGATGACCTTTGGTCCAAACAATCCCGCCTCCATCCTTCACCTCAAACTAAAACAGTCTCACCCTGAACTGGACTTTTACTTTCACAGCGTCCTCACTTCACAGGACCCGTGTCCTCTTACCAGCATTGTGAGGACATGAGGTCCTCATAAATACAGGAACACAGGAACATGCTCACACACACTGAAACGTGTCAGACTCAATCAGCAGCTGGAGTCACGGCAGCACGAACACATGCCCTACAACTCTGAAACACACAACAGCACTCGTGAAAGCACTCGAGCATGTTCACTGGCTGTATGGACGCAATCTCTACATCGCACGCACACACACACACACACAACACACACACACACACACACACAGGACTGTATGGTTGTGTGTCTCGTGGCTGTTTGTGTTTTCTTGCCCTCCACCCACACAAACAGCCAAACCACCAGTTTGACAATCAAGCAGCACTTCAATATTCCCCGCAGGCCGACAGCTTTACTCCTTATTCAATACGGCCGCCTTGCACACACACACACACACACACACACACACACACACACACACACACACACACACACACACACACAGATTGATTAAATGCTTTAGAGACAACAAACGGACCAAAGGAAGCAGAGAGAGGTAAAAAACATCTGAGCAGAGAAAAAGTGACGCATTGCTTTTTACTAAAAATATCCAGATCAGTTGAATAAACCAACAGATCATCAGCTCTGCTTCATCGACATCTCACCAGAGGATTATTATTATCATTATTTATCAGCTGGGAGACACTTCATAATAAATATTATATTTTATATTTGTTTATGTGTCTTTTAAGGACTTCCCGTCGAGGGTTAACTGTGTTTCATTCTTGTCCTCGGAGGCAGAGGTGGAGAAACAATCTCACTGTGAGGTTCATTTGGCAGCTGATCAGGAGCTTTCAATCACATCACATGATCTGGTATTCAAAGTCAAAGTCAAGAATGAAAGTCAGCACCAGCTTATACGCCACCGTGGACAGGAAGCTCTTAAAGGGTTAACAAAAACTGGAAACTGAACACTGATGTGGTACAGGATCTGCAACCCAACACAGAATTAATGTTGGCACTGTACAGCTCTGCAAACCACAGGTACTTTACATTTAGGATACGTTGGGACTTTCTGTTTAACAATGCAGTCGTTAACATGTGGTCACATTTAGGCCCAATCAGATTTTTCTTTCCATGATGACGACGAGATGCAGTGATGTCATCACACACTGACTGTGATCATATCAACGTGTAATATTACTAATGAAAAAGACAAAACTAAAATCTCAATTTATGAAGAGACAAAATATTTGGAATCTGTAAACCACAGAATCATTTGTACATAATTATGTTACAAAAATTAAAACTTTGTGGTTCTGTTTAGACACCAAAACCACTTATTTATGGTCAGAAAAGTTTTGGAAATGTTTTGGATTAAAATATGCAGTCTCAGGGACACAGGTCCTGCTGGACAGGAAGTGATGTTTCTATGACCCGATGAGTCGCTACACAACACACACATTTGGACACTAAAATGCTGCTGGAAACACACTGATGAATCACTAAATCACAACCAGGTTAGTAGTTGGTGTTGAACAGTGTCTGCAGCTCAGCAGGCGTCTCTCTCTCCACCCACCATCTCCTCCACCTCCTGATGACACCGTCAGCTCAGACACTACCTCACTGTAGAAACGTTGACATGTATGAAACGTCGAGGTGTAACGTATCTGTGGTTTGACAACATTTCTCCTGGCGTCTGGGTCGGTTATTTTATATGATATCATCATGTCAGAAATAAAATAAAATAAAACTCAGAGACACAGCGCGCTGATGTAAAAATCAGGACTCAGACACAACTAAAAACCAGTGTAATGCTCTCTTTGCTGGTTCCTGTAAATGATGAATCTCCACAAATAAAAGTTTCAGAGCCGCGGGGAAAGTTTCTTTGTTTCTACACGGTGAATCCATTATGAGCCTCGTCTCTGTTTGCTCTGCGGCTCAGCTGTTAATCATGCTCAATGCTCCGCCCATGAAACATTGATGCTGCGTGTTTCTGCTCGCTGATGAGCTCCATACAAACGCCCGAGGACGGCGGGGAGCAGGGAATTTATCCAAACCGCTGGATTCTTTGTGTTTACACAGATAAAAAGTGAAGGTTGTAAACTATTAGTTTCTCTTGTAATTGGTTGGTTGGAGACAACAAGCCTGGACTCAGCTGAGTGTGTGTAACTGTTGGAAAACAGAGCTCGTCTGTTACTCCTTGTCTCCTTACTTCCTTTTCTCTGTGTCCTTCTCTCTGACGTGTTTCAAACAGCTGAAGGTCAGAACGTAAAGAGCAGAACATGGAGGACTGAGGATCAGCAGAACTCAAGAGTTGGATTCAAAAATCATTCCAGCTGTATTTATCTCTGTCAAACTCCTAACTCACGAATTATTCTACGCACCAAGCGCAGGTGTCAGAGTCACCTTTGTCACGTGGAGAACATTACAACTCTTCAGTTCAGCTGATCTCTCCTCTGACGCTCCGAACACAAAACTCTAGACTGATTTATGGGAGATGTGGATGTTGGACTGTATGAGAGGTGTGACTGAGGACTCACCTTCATGTGTCGTCGCCTCCGTCTGAAGCGCAGCAGCTCCTTGTGTTGGCGGGCGATGAAGTTGACGGCGGCGTACTCCAGCAGGGCCGAGAACACAAACAGCAGACATACGGCCATCCAGATATCAATGGCTTTTACATAGGACACCTGGGGGGGGGGGGGGGGGGGGGGGCAAGGTGTTAGAGTGACATCATCAGGACTCCATGCTGAACATAAATCAACTCTAACACTAAAAGTAATGATGAAATAAAGTTTCCTATTGCAGCCACAGACCGTCCTCATTAACATATTCAGTTCCCAGTTTTAAGGAAAGTCACATCCTAAAATGAATCAGGCAGTGATGAACAGTCTCTCACAACCTTCTGCACATCAGGTGCTGGCAGGACTCTGAAGGACATGAGCTTCCTCTGATCGTCACATATCGTGTGCAGGAGTTAGACGTTGTTTCCTGTGTGGTGGGCGTGGCCCTGGAAATTATTTTTGCAAATTTTGTACCACTAGTTTCTGAATGCAGCTTCAGCTTTGTGCATAAAGTGTCTAAATATGCAGCAACCAGAACGATACAGACTCTGAGGTGAATGAACTCGACTGGTTCACAGTATAAACCTGCAGAGTGTCAGACTGTGAGGTGACGCAGAGCTGTGATTGGTCAGCTGAAGGTTAATCCTGCTCTGAGTTACTGAGACAGAGAGACGAGAATCAAACCACTCTGATAATTAAAACTCTTCAACTGGAGAGCTCCTGAACCTCGCCACCTCCACACCTCACCTCCTCCACACCTCACCTCCTCCACACCTGACCTCCTCCACACCTCACCACCTCACCTCCTCCACACCTCACCTCCTCCACACCTGACCTCCTCCACACCTCACCACCTCACCTCCTCCACACCTCACCTCCTCCACACCTCACCACCTCACCACCTCCACACCTCACCACCTCACCTCCTCCACACCTCACCACCTAACCACCTCCACACCTCCACACCTCACCACCTCACCACCTCCACACCTGAAACCTTGAACACCTCGATACCTCACCACCTCAACACATCGACAAGTTACGTTGTTGTCTGGCTGTGTTTCCCCTTGATGCCACTGGACACGTTATTGTTTGACTGTGTAGATCATGCTGACCTCAAAGGACGACTTTAATCATCGGTGTCTGACGCCTCTTTAACAACTTTGAAGTGAGACCAGTTTGGTCCAACACAGACATTAATGACATGTTAAGATCAGAAATAATTTAATGATCTAGGTCTTCTGTGTTTTTGTCTAAAATCTAGAAGGCCTTGTGACCCTGGTGAAGCTCTGATGGTCCCTAATTGGGGTCACGACCTTCAGGTTGGGAACCAGTGATTACAGTGTTATGATGCCGTGTATGTAACAGTGGTCTGAACAGAGAGCTCCAACACATCGACAGAATCAGCATATTGAATCACGGACTGTCAGCAGCTTCTACACGCGCAGAGCTCCGTGTGAAACAGGACAAGGTGAGGAGCGTCCTGATAAGGAGGAGCGTCCTGATAATGACGAGCGTCCTGATAATGAGGGCTAAATGACGTCTGCTTGGATCTTTGTCCGATTGTTATCTGCCTGTCGAGAACCATTATTCAAAGCCATTCGGTCCGTCCTGTCATAACAACGCTCCACGTTCACACACAGTTACAGGCTGAGAGGGAGATCCCCACTCCCACACACACACACACACACACACACACACACACACACACACACACACACAGAGGAAACCCACAATCAGCCGTTTAAAAACCAATTAAACTCTGACTTTAGATCACTTTCACAAACACACACAGCTTATCGTCGCCGCTCTGCCTTGTTGTGATTCATGCTCGTTTGCGCCCAGTCTGATGCACATTTATCTTTGGAACGGCCGACTGATTCTCCCTCAGAGCTGCTGAGAGCCGCTGAGGCCGAAACCCTCAACTGGTTCACTTGGTTTCATGGTCATCCAGGCAGAGACGGAGAGGGCGAGGAAAGAGGAGCAGAAGAAGAGCAGTCAGAGGATTCTCACATGTCTCTAGGATCTGTGGCCTGGGAAAGTCTATTTTGATGCTCTTTAATACACTGTCATCATATCTACCCTTCAAACTGTTTGTTTCCACATGATTTATGAATTGTGATGTTAAGAATATTTGTAGTTGTTGTCAGTAATTAATATTGAGGAGAAACAGACAACTCCCATCATCCTCCGACTCCTCTACATCTCTTTTTACTGCCTACATTTATTTGTCTGATTTATTTAGTTCCTTTGAAAACTTTGATTATTAATTAAAAGTGTAATCAATTCATAAATGATCGGCCTGTTCTCATTCTGAACTTGTCTAATATTGATGCTTTGTCGGTGATGATGGCGTTAGACGGTGTGATCAACCCAGTCTCATAATACTGCCGTTTGCTCAGTGACTTCCAGCGTCACCGATGAAATAAGCCGGCCTTTCACATCCGCGTGACACACGGCCGGTCGCCATTAAACAACGTCAAGGGGAAACATGGCGGGACAACAACTAAATTAAGGGCGGGTTGGAGGGGGGGTGGATGGGACGCTCACCCAGGAGCCTGGTGTTCACTTCCTGTATGAATGCTGAGACAAACCATGATGTTTATGTCTAAACCTGACCACGTGCTTTAGGTGGCGTCTAGCGGTGTGCTGTCAGCAGCAGAAGCAGGAAGACACCTTGCACATAACATGTAGCCATTAAAGTCCAGGGACAAAGAGTTGATGTGTGACGAGTTGGGATGAAAAGGTGTTGCTACAGATTAAACTACCAGCAGTGTCTACAGAGATATATGACGCACTTCAGATGAACTCTATTCTGATTCTGATTCACTTTCACCAGCTGCAACATTAAAGTAACGCTCGCTCTGTCTCTCTCATGTGAGCACATTAAATGCTATTTGAACAACTCAGAGACCCAAAACTTGTGTCTGTGATCAGTGACATCATTTTATTTTGGAGGGCTTTAATACTGATTATTAGATCGAGGCTTTGTAAACAATGATTAGAGCTGTTCTTATGTTATACAGCTTATATATTTACATCTGTTAATGACACATTTGGAGGCTCAGGTCCAACAACACCACTGCTGCTGCTGAGTAACACTTCAGATAGTTCACTTCAGTCTTTTATTTTGAAGGTGTCTGGACACATTATTGAATGAACTCAGTGTTTCTGGATCTAAAGCAGATTCAGAAAAAAAGGCATTTCCATGAAGCACTTTAAAGAGACAAATTAAAATGGAAAACTTGAACACACCAAATACATCACTGTCTGAAAGGCTGAAATGCATTCTGGGAAAGTAAAGCACTAAGTGGAGTAAATGACGCAGGTGGAAGGAGAACAAATGATGTCTCTAATCACTTTATTTCCTGCTGTCAGTTTGTGTCTTGATGACGTCGCTGAGTCGAGATATAACTGACAGAAGCTTGATATTCATTCCACTGGGTCAGTTTTTACAGGTTTAATCTCAAACGTGCAGCAGAAGGAAACGTAATGTTGGCTTTGTGTGTCTCTGCAGACACCAGGTAAGTCAGCAGCACAGAGGCTGTGAGAGCTCCTGATGACGCCACACACGAACTACAGCAGAGCCACAGGGACAAACTTTGTTTGGTTCACTGAAGCTACGGTGAAAATACACTTAAGACTAGAATCTGGAATCTACTCTAGAAATGTAATGTAAATGTTACCACCTGTTCACAGGTCAGACATGAAGCTGAGTCACTGACGGAGGGTTCAGGACCGTCGGCTCTGGTTCTGGATCTGAGCTCCATCAGTCTGACTGGTGTCTGTCCAGTCCAGCTACGAGAGGACTGACCCGAGCAGGACGACTCAGTTAAACAGGTTCTTCCTAAAACAACCTGCGACACCTTTTGTTCTTAAATAATCAAAACTTCTGACTGATGAATGAAATCTTTATTTTTACACTATGTAAATATAACTGTGGATGAACCAGCAACAGCTGCTGCTAACTGTAATGATGAGTTCACTTCTCCTCAATACTGTCCGTTACACCTGCATGTTTCATACATGTCAGTGTTTCTTAAGTGACGTCATCACGTTGACAAACACATTAAATCAAGTTGTTTTCATAAACAAACTGAACACAGCTGAAACTGGACGTCAGGTCTCTCCACAACTGTCTGCTGCACTAACCACCAGGTATGAACCAGCTGACTGTTCCGGACTGTTACCAACACACAACTGTTGTTTCTCAGTGAGAGAGAGAAACACACACACACACACACACACACACACACACACACACACACCAGATAGTTTACTCTATAACTGTAACCATGTGACATCACCACACATGAGCCACAGCAGCTGATCGAACCCGAAGCTTTAATATAAATATTTGCTTCATAACAAACAAATAAACAAACAAACAAACAAATCTGTGGTCTGAAGAAAACACCAACGTTTGTTCTGTTCTGTGACTGGGCTGAAAATATTGATCCGATTCTTCTGCTGTGGAAATAACAAGTAACATATCTGTCTGATGTCATCATGACATTGTCTGCTCTGCTAAATCATTCTCCTGCCTCACCTCCTTTCCTCATCTCCTCTCCTGCCTCACCTCCTTTCCTCCTGCCTCGCCTCCTTTCCTCATCTCCTTTCCTGCCTCGCCTCCTTTCCTCATCTCCTCTCCTGCCTCACCTCCGTTCCTCATCTCCTCTCCTGCCTCACCTCCTTTCCTCCTGCCTCACCTCCTTTCCTCATCTCCTCTCCTGCCTCACCTCCGTTCCTCATCTCCTCTCCTGCCTCACCTCCTTTCCTCCTGCCTCGCCTCCTTTCCTCATCTCCTTTCCTGCCTCGCCTCCTTTCCTCATCTCCTCTCCTGCCTCACCTCCTTTCCTCATCTCCTCTCCTGCCTCACCTTTCCTCATCTCCTCTCCTGCCTCACCTCCTTTCCTCATCTCCTCTCCTGCCTCACCTCCTTTCCTCATCTCCTCTCCTGCCTCGCCTCCTTTCCTCATCTCCTCTCCTGCCTCGCCTGACATGGCAGCTCTATTCTGCGGCACGTCAGAGGAGCTGTGTTTTTAGGTGTGTGTGTGTGTGTGTGTGTGTGTGATTGATAGTAGAAACACACTCAAATGTACGTTTGTGTGTGTGTGTGTGTGTGTGTGTGTGTGTGTGTGTGAGAGAGAGCCCACCTAAGCTCAGCTGTGCTGTGTGATCATTATTGTGACAGCTGAACTGCAGAGGAATCACGGTTCACTTGTTCAATTTTTAGAGCGCATGAAGCACCTAATGTCAACAAACAGTGTGAGTGTGTGTGTGTGTGTGTGTGTGTTGGGGATTACAGCTTCCCTGGACATAATTATACAATCCTACTGGCTCACGCAAAGTCAGACCGTTATTTTTTTCTCCCCTTTAATCTGAAAATCCCTCACAGGAAAATATTTCTTTGCTTTCTAAAACTTATTTTTCTCATCTTTGTTTCCTTCAGTTTCCTTTGTTCATCTCTCTCTCTGTTTTATTCCTCTCCTCCTCTCTATGTCTCTCTCTCTCATCCCTCCATCTGTCTGAATCTTCTCCACCCCTTTCCCTCTCTCCATCTCTCCCTCATATGTTCCATTAATGTCTGCATTTGCTCTCTTCTTGTTATGAACATTAATTTTTCAGCAGAAACTGAAGCTGTCTCTTCATCTTTTTTATTCGTCTGTTCCCTCGCTGCATTTGTTCATCTCAAATTTTTAATGTTGTGAAGAAAAATGTGGAAACATCAGCCGTCTTCAAACTTCATCATGTACTTGTGTTGTTTCACACTTTATTCTTTTTACTGTGACTCATGATGTCGTTTGTAAAATAAATAAAGCGGACCTTCTGTATTTGACCTGAGGCGTCACTGTGTGTGTGTGTGTGTGTGTGTGTGTGTGTGTGTGTGTGTGTGTGTGTCCATCCTGATAAACTGGGATCTGAACACACACGTGTTGTATATGTAATATTGAGTCTCATACAGGAAATACATTTTGTCTTAGTTTTCTTTATATCCATGATTTGTTCTGATTTAGTTACTGAGTCCTGGGATTCACCAGTGTTGTCTGGTTCCTGTTCTCCTCCTGGGTCAGAGGACACTTTGTGAGTGCAGAGCGCTCTGATCGAGACACCAGAGCAACATCTTGTGTTCAGAGTTCACAAACTGTCTGTGGAAACATTAGTTTGTTTGAGGAACCTTTTCACGCGTCTCTGCTTCCTCCCACTGTGCAGAGGTAAAGCTGAAATATGGCACTGCCATCTCTCTGTGGTGACATCATTCAGAGGCAGAGTCTCTGTGGTACCAACACTGGAAAATATCTGACTGTACATAGTTGCATCACTTTCACAGGAAGTTACTGTGTAATTATTCTACAGTAAATCTGACAGCTGTTTACTGTGATCTCACTGTGCAACTTACACAGTGTAACCTCACAGTTACAACCTGTTACATTACTGACATATCTTCTTACTGTATAATGAGGGAAACTGTGTGTGTGTGTGTGTGTGTGTTCCACATTTTTCTCCTCACTGACTTGGTCAATCCATGTGAAATTTGGCGCAGTGGTAGAGGGTCATGGCAGGATGCCAATGAAGCAATATTACATCAATTGGCCAAAGGGGGGCACTATAGCAACCCATTGAAATGTCAAACTTTGAATGGGCATATCTCATGCCCCGTATGTGGTAGAGACATGAAACTTTGCACAGAGATGTCTCTCCTCATGAGGAACACATTTGACTCAAGAACCCATAACTTCCGCTTATATAGATTTTCCGCCATTTTGAATTTTTTGAAAAACACTTCAAATGGATCTCTTCTAGGAAGTTTGAGCGATCTGCATGAAACTGGGTGAACATAATCTAGGGACCAATATCTAAAGTTCCCTCTTGGCAAAAGTTGGAAAACTTACTAAAACTGAGCTTCTATAAGGGAATGAATATTATTATTTATGAATATTTTCACTAAACTTGGTAGATATGTAGAACAGGACGCCTCAAGGTGACTGGAGAAATTTAACTCTAATTGGCAACTGGGTGGCGCTATAACAACAGAAAAATGGCTACAATGCAACAGATGGCTGTGGCTGCAGTTGTACTATCAGCTCCACAAACACTCTGTCTGAATACATTGCTCTTCTTAATGGGTTCAGTTGACTATTTAATCTGCAGTTTCCTATGACCTGTATCCCAAACACACACCATGTGACACTGTACATGGGCAGCTGTGCACTCAGTGGGTATGGACTAGTTACAATAAGTTACTGTGAAGTTAATGTATTTATTACTGTGATTTATCAGTATGCTCCTGTAGAGTTACTGTATTTTACTGTAATCTCACAGTTAAACTTCTTATATCACTGTGACTTTATTTACCTGAGTGAATTTCACAATAAAATTCTGAGTGTGTTTAAATGTCACAGTAAAAGCCTGTGAAGTGATAATAATGTCATTTATTGTGAAATGTTAGTTACATATTGTAACTTCCTGGAAAAAATTTGCAGCTAAGTTTCCTGCCCATACACACATCTGAGCGATCCAGGCGGCACCACTGAGTGTGAGCCCACCGATTGGCTCACACAGCTGTCAATCATGTTGTAAAATACCAGTTTGATAGCATTAAATAACTGATTAAATCCAAACTTATCAGAGAAACTTAACAGACAGCAGCGTGATGAAAACTAGCTGAACTGACAGGAACCATCTTTGGGAAAAATTTATTTGATGTGTTCTTTGAGTTTTTAGTTTGACCCATGTCCCAACCGCTGACATGGAGGGGGCGGGGTTTATGACCCATACTGCAGCCAGCCACCAGGGGGCGATGGCTCAGATTCACTCTTGGGGAATGTCATGTCGTTCACCTTTATGAGCAGTCTGTGGCTGACACACAGGACTAACGTTAGCGACCGTGCTCCGACCCTGCCGCTCTGCGCTGATGAAACAAACTGAAGCTCTGTTTTAAAATATGACTTTTTCTGACTTTAAACAATCAAACTTTTTACGTTATACAGGTTCATATAGGTGCGTTTGATTTGTGCTCACCTTGGGCAGGGAGGCTCTGGAGCCAGAGCTCTGTGTGGTCATGGTCAGCACGGTGGTGATGCCCAGACCCACCCGGGCAGGCGCGGCATCCATGTTGATCCAGAAGGAAACCCAGGACAGGATGACGATGAGCAGCGACGGGATGTACATCTGGATCAGGTAGTAGCCCATCTGACGCTCCAGGTGGAAACGAGCCTCGATACAGGTGAACTTACCTGGAGGAGGAGGAGGAGGAGTGAGTTTACAGAGAGGAAGATGTTGGTGGAAGATACATATTAAAGATAAAGATGCTGATTCATAAAATAAAGCAGAACAAAGCACAAACTGTGACTTCAGTATCAGTTCTGAGATTTATTTCTGACAAACTTTGAAGCAATCAGGGTTCACAGCGACAGTAAAAGCCTCCTGTTATGTTTTGTTAAAATCTGTTGTAATTTTAAAGGTAGAGAGAGAGTCGGACCCTCCACAGAGGTTATTACTCTGTAATGAGACGGCTCCTGATGCTTCAAACACTCCCGACTCGCTCTGTATTCATGGAGCCAATCATTTGCTCTCAGTGGGTGTCCTGTTTTTCAGCATGGACGTGTGAATGTGCTGCACATCAAGAACAAGAGGCTGATTCCAGGAAATATAAATAATAATGCTGCTCCATGTTTAAACTGGAGTTAAAAGCAAAATGTTCTTTCATCAGTTTCCCCAAGGCGCCGCACTTTCATTAGCAGCGAGGAACGTTTCTCAATTCACTATTATCTCCATCTGAACAGGCACATTATCTGAACACTGACACCACCGTGTCCCCCGGAAAGACGTGTGGGAGGGACCAGATGGAGGGGTGCATTGAGAAGAGGAGATTTAGGGAGACGAGGAAACAAGGAGGCGAGAAGGAGGGATACGTTAGGAGACAGATCCAGAGAGACGAGGAGAGAAGGAGGAAGGAGGCGAGAAGGAGGGATTAGAGAAGGAGAAGTCGTTGGACTGGCAGTAAAAAGAAGGATAAGCCGCGGAGGGAAAAACAGAGGGACTGAAGACAAAGTTGACAGCTCGGAGACAAAATGTCATCTTTACTCTGGCTCTGAGCCAACGTGTAAATCAGGAGTGTAAAATCAGAGCGACACAAAGTCTGTGGCTTTACGGAGTCTGAAATAAAACCAAACAGTGTAAATACTCAGAAACAAACACAGCAGGTGGTTTCACACTTTAACCGTCTGTCGCAGAGTGTTTGAGGAGGGCTTCAGAGGAGCGTGTGGAGCTGAGGACGGTGACGTCTGCTACGCAGGAAAAACACTCTGCAGCTTGTTTGCGTTTCTTTAAACCAATCACAGTCGTTCTGGGCGGGGCTAACCCCAGGGTGCAGCCATGGTGCTCTTGCAAAATAGTGTCAGGGTGAACTTGAACGTGGGACGGCCTCGCAACACCATCACATCCTCACTGTGACCTCGTCACATGTCCACGTTTGGTCATGGACTCTCCACGTCCACATATGGCGTCCAAGGTACCCTGGGTGTGTTGGTTGCTGACGTTCTGGGACGCAGTGTCAACTTCAGCCTGTTACATACATTGTCTGTTTTCAAAATAAAAGCACTACATCTGTACAACACCACCACGTGACACTGAGCAAGGTTTGGCTTCAGTCTCATTGGAGCTGTCAAAGTTCAAATATGAGACGAATCAATTCCAGGTGTCAGAGATCAGATCAACATCATCAGAGTTGTGTGAATGCAGTCTGGACTTTTCTGGGTTTCGTTCAGAAGATGGTTCATTGGTTTTGGATCTTTATAACAATTCACTGAGAGAACAAAGAGCCAGG